>JACTAT010000036.1:0-1212500 GCA_014526335.1 Chrysaora quinquecirrha | reverse complement strand
GTACCAAATTTTTATCAAGTCCTCCTCCAGGGGTAAAAATGTTTCTTGATTTTCCAATGACATCACTGTCCAATGAAAGCCTTTCGTACTTCATAGACCTCTTTCTTCCTTTAAATATCCAAAACTACGTTAAACTGTTAGTAATATTTCTGGTTTTTCAGGACATAACTGGTTGGGGTGACAATGATAGGGGTGTTTCTTGGACCTTTGGTGGTGACGTTGTCAATGCATTTCTAAAGAGGCATGATCTTAGTTTAATTGCAAGAGCTCATCAAGTGGTTGAGGATGGCTATCAGTTTTTTCAAAAGAGAAAAGTATGTCTTGCTATATTGTGTATTATACATGTAGCTAATTTGAATCTCAATTTTTGTTTAGAGTATCACAGGATAAGGTATATTAGAGATATGAGGGTCGTTCAGGGGTTCTAGGGAACATGGGAGCATGCGGAATGTATACGGGGAGCTAGACTTATTACATTCGTCGTAGTCTACGCTCCTCCACACTCCACCACCCCGCTCCAACTACTGAGGAAACAGGTGTATGTTGTTGTAGTTGTTAGAAGCTGTTTCCGAAAGAGTGGGAGGAAGATAATAAGTCTAACGGGGAGCAAGGGAACATGGCCCAAATTAAAGGAACAAGTAAACATCGGGAAACAAGGATCAGATAAAATCCTCGGTATCATAATCTGCTTGACTGTCAATCTGAAAGATAGTCCTACAAAACTCCAGGGAACCGAGGGGGGGGATTTCTCAAGGGAACAGCGGAACATGTACCCCCCTAAATGGCCCTCAAATTTGATGGGATCAGTAGCAATGTAAGCAACTGATGTCACTAGAACTCATCGCGGAGGACATGTAACCAGGCAATGCAACTCAGCTTATCTGATAAGCATTGACGTACAGAGCAAAATGCTGCAGGTTTGAGACGGGACTTGCAAAGACCATCTGCTCTAAGAAAGAAAGAAAGTTCTAAGACGAGACGTCTTGAGTAAGTCCTGTTCAAGACCGGCCTAGTCGGATCAATTTACACTGGAACCTACAGTAACGGAAACCTCTATTCAACGGACACCTCTGATCAACGGAAAAACATTGCCTTCCCAAGGTCATTTCTCTGTAAAACAGTAGAAACGACCTCTCTTTAGCGGGCATCCTGATTCAGAGGTTCATCCCACAGGTGTCCGTTGTATGGAGGCTGCACTGATAGCCTCCGATTTTCTCTTCCAGCTCGTAACGTTATTCAGCGCACCTAATTACTGTGGAGAGTTCGATAATGCTGGTGCATTGATGAAAGTGTCTCAGAATTTACTATGTTCTTTTAGCATTTTAAAGGTTGGTTTAATAGTTTATCGTTATAATCTAAAACCCACCAGTATATCAACATACAACATAAGGAGTTAGTTTCCGTAGACTTTGATGGTAAAATTAAGTACATCAGAGGTTTTTGGACAACCTTGTCTCCTGGTTGAGTAGAAATAGGAAACGGTGGAATTGGACAAAACCTGCTATATGCGGTAGGCTTGCTTGACAAGGAAATAATTTATCCCTTTTCTGAAAATTGGGTATTAGCGCATGCGCCAAGTGTCACCCATCATGCTCTCAAGAAATATCCAGATACCCCTCTTCTTTCCAGTAAGATAAACATTTACATTGCTTCGATAAAAATGCACCAATTCTGGTGGAGCATGACCCCGGGGCCCTTGTATTGTGAATTAGCATATCCAGATTCAAAATGTTCCTACCCCAAGTCTTCGGCAGTTCCCGCTTCAAGCTAGGGCATTCCTTCCTTCTTCCACTTACAATTTTCAAACGTTTGTTCCTATCTTTCTTTTAGAATTAATCTTAAAATCAGGTTTATCACAGCTTTCTTTCCTTCTAAATTTAGCCTAATCTGAAGAGTCATGTAGAGATAAAAGACTCAAGCAAGAAAGGTGGCCTATTCAAGAAGAAGGAGTCAAGAAAGTAAAATCGTTGACTTTTTTATGATTTCTAAATTAATTCCTATAATTTTAAGGGTGAATTTTTTATATTTCTTTTTTATTATTTGAAACTTAATAATAGGCTTAAAATTAGATGTTTTTTCTGTGCTTCAAGTTATTTTTGGAATACTTAAATAGATAAAATGGAGAAAACTGTCTCCAGAATGCAAACGAACCTATCTAGTGCATCAATAGTTGGACATAGAAGTTTTCTTATCGTGAATTTCGAACGTCAAGCTCAATGAGTTTCAAACTTTGAAACTTTTATCTACCAAGCCTATTAGTGATTAGAGTAAGACAAAGTAAGACAAGGAAAAAAATCGTTCAGTTGGTAATGTTTGAAAGTTGTCATAGGCACTGGCCAAAGAATCAAACATTGTTGCTCAAACATTATGAATTTGTTTTACAAGCGTTGTTTGACCGTTTAGCCACGTTAAAAAACATTGCTCGTCAAACATTTTTTGCTTTGCTTGCAAAAGAAAGTCAGTTAGCTAAGTTTAAAACTCAAAACATTTCTTGGTAAGAAGCATTCGCTCAATAATGTTTTTGAAGTATTTCATGCTTGTATCAAGCAAAACATTTTTGACAATTTTTATGCGATATAGCCAAAACTGTTTCAGCAATGTTTTGAGGTACCTATGGCCAAACGGTCAAACTTTGTGTAACAGTCAAATATTGTGTTGACAAGCAAATTTCAAATTTTCAACAAAAAATGCAAGTTCCTTTGGCAAGGAGCTTAAGAAAGTAGTTTTACGCACACTGGGACAATACGCCTGCAGAATTTGATAAGCAAAGAGCAGTATGGAATAATTTGATAAATTCTGTCGGTTATAAGTACTGCCGATAAGTACTTTAGCGAATACCTAAACAAACTACTAGCACCGTGGACAGTTTTTAATCGATTGGTGTGTTTAATATGAACTGGTCCATTTAGTGTGCTTGATAATTCAGTGTCCTTCGTAAAAGCTATTTAGATCCCCAGGGGGGGGCTCACTATGGATACATGACGGGGGTCAGATACAGGCTGTCCTCGAAAAACCCCAAAATATACGTATTTTAGGAATTTCATACCCCGAAAATATACCAATTTTTCGATATCCAAAAAATGTCTGACCCTTATCAGTTACTTAAAGTGAGTCCCCTCTGGGCTTGAGTCCAACGGTACAGTAATTCAGGTTATTCGGCCACATTCTTATGTAAAGTTACTGCGTAGAAATTTTTGTCTTAACTTTCATTAACTATTTAATATTAAATATCGAAGTGAACATTAATGTTGTATATCTCAATCTTCCGTTGAATAAAATACTGCATTTTCCATTGTATTTGGGTTTTACCTGTAAATAACCAAAAGTAAAACAATTTATTTTTTATTTTTTTTAAATAATTTTTTGCGGTATTTTGTCTTGCACGTGTTTTATGTTCGAATGTAACTAAATTCTGTTTGAAGAAATAAATACAGAGGAAATGTATCATTGTTTCTATCCGTTTTTCTGTCCTTGTCCTTAGTAGAAAAAATTTATCAGAGTCCAGTCCCAAAAACTATTAAGTCACCATATCGCGCTTCTGCATCATCGGGCATAATTGAGTCAAAATTGTACCGGGTTGCGCCTCTGGGATGGGGTTCTACTATTCTTACCATGCCTTTTGGAGCATTTTTGTCTCACAGAGCGAAGAGAGTAAACGAAGAGAGAAATTGTACACCCTTTAGAGGACATTTTGTTTGAAATATGTAGCGTACTTCAGAGCGAAATTGCTAAAATGATACGCAAAGTTTTGACATTTCGGAAAGTGTTATTGTTCCCTCGTGTTTTTATAAAAAAATATTTTTGCGCTTTGAAAGAAGCGGATCCTTGTTCGAAGCCGATCTCCAACATTCCTTGTTTCCTTGTGGTTTGAGTTGCTAATGACCTCGCCGTCCTTGACAACAACCAATCCAAATCACTTGCAAAATGGCCGACAAGAAGCGTCCTTCCTCTCAAGAAAAGCTCTCCAGGCCTTCCTCCAAGGGCTCTAAAAAGTCTGTAACAGATGCAGTATCCAAGCTGACGATTAAAGCTTTGAGAGAATTCAGGCTAGACGACGAAGACAATGTAGAAGACAGCCCCGAAGGACGAAAACCAAATAGGCAACCTGGACTTCAAAATGCAGGCCAAGGACAAGGTATGGATGCTGCGCAGCTGCGGGCCTACTTCAAATATAACGAGGCTCAAATTGCTTTCAGAACGTTACATGACACATATTTCGATAGGGATTGTTTGAATTTCCTAGCAAACTTAATTTTAGAGTCGTTTGAATACCTATCTAGAATTCATAAAACTACAACGAATAACTTTTTATTTTTTTTTTCAGAGCAAGCTGGTTCAGAATCCCAAGGTGATTTTCAAGAATTCACATCACTGCCTGAAACTCAGGATGTTGATGATGAGACTGGCATTGATCCACAATATCAAGATGAGGTGCAAGACAGTGGCATGGATGCTGGCATTGAAAGCGGATCTGATGATGATGATATTGACGAAGATATGATAGTCTTAGATCCAGAACATGTAAGAAAAAATATCTTAAGCCCGGCTTATGTGAAGGTCAACCTATGATATGATAGTACAAAGATTGGCTAGATGTTTCTAAATGGAACGGTATGATCTGAATCGTTCCCATGTGAACACAATCCCTGAACATACCACTTTTCGGAACAGAACAATATGGAACAGTACACAATTGTTCTTGTGTGAGTGGGGCCTCAGTCTCTACTGAGGGGCTGTAGATAAGAAACTATTGTTTTTCTTACAGAATACCCTTCTGTCATGCAAAGATGAATTTGGATGCATTTTTCAGAAGATCTATGGCACATTATAGAGTTTCCTCCATACTAAGCCCCTTTGCTTGGCACAATCTCCTGGGAAGAAAATTGGCCAGGTCCACTCTGGGTTCAATAAAGGGGGAGGGGATACCATCTATTTCTGCTAAAAAGGTCTTAATGCATAAAGGCATGGAAAGGCAGCCTTTGAATAGGGTCCGAAACTGGAACCATTTATTCATAAAAGTTACAAGTTACAGGTGTTTGAACATTTATTTTTTAGTTGCCTCTTCTTGGGGCTGTGATGGATCTTAACCCTTGCTTACTTGATTTTGACAGTGCTATATGGTAAACATTTTTTTTTGTTGCTAGCCACTGATGAAAAGATTCCAAGCTGCCTATAAAGCACATCTTCTGAAGCAAATCCAAAAAGTATCACACGAACTGAGAGAATTGGTAAGCTTTGTTTCCTTAATGATTTACAACTACAAAATAATAGCATCAGTCTTTTTAATCATAAACTTAAAGAATAAAGTTTTGTCTCCCAGTATACTCCATTTATTGCCCTTTGAGCCATTAGAAGCCAAGAAGGGACCCTAAGAAAAAGAGGCAACCATTGGTTTTGCAGTGGTAGACACATGTTGTGATACAATTGTAACAACAATTCTAGCTTCATTAAGAAAGAACCACACCTCTCTTTCCTTTGGACACCTGATACTAAGTTGAGTTTATCTTTACCTGTCTCATGACCTTTTTTAAAATTACTTTAATTTTATTCATGCATCCAAATCTGTCTTTAGCAAGAAGAAAATAACTTCAAGAAGAAGGACCGTGAGGAGCTTGGAGTTGAGCTTTATTCTGTTCAGCAAGAACTGGCAAGACAGCAGATGGTTTTAGAAAAAGAACATGACCAATTAAATGAAACAGAGCAATTAAGAAAGAAATTTGAGACAATTAGAAATGAAGTCAGATCACAGTATAACCAGATACAGGTAGAATTCAAGCAGCAGCATAAAGCAAGTGAGTAAGATTCTGTTTGCACCATACCTTAGCATCTTATTCTCATATCAAATAGGGGTTGGTCTTTACATCATACCAAAGCTTTCCGATATGAAACGCTCAAAAATTGGAGTGATTGTCACTCCGTTTTGTAGGTGATATGAAAACGACTACACTTGGGATGTAACTGACGTCATTTTAGACGGGACTTTATAAGCTATCTAGCTGCTAAAATCTCTGGTTCATTTTCCTTCCATGCTTCATTTTTCTTTGCTTTCATTTGCTCATGATTTTTTGTGCTTTCAGCATCGGATTTGCAACTTGAGGTAGAAAACTTGGCAGCCAAACTGAGATACATGGAGGATGCCAAGAAAGATATTAGATCTGATATTGCAATTATGAAGAGAGCAACAGATAAGGCTGGCGTGGAAGTTTCCAAAGCTGAAGAAGAGAAAAGAAAACAGGTCTATCCTAGTTACTGTCTGTAGTATGCCAAACTTGTACTTACAATAGCATATAGTATAGTACTGCTATACAATGAACATATGGTATGTAAGCATGTTAAAAGTGTTTCTCGTTTTCATCATCATCAATCATCATCATCAATCATCATCATCAGCATCATCATCATCATCAACATCAGCATTTTCATCATCATCATCTTTATTATAATAATAATCATCATCATCATCATCATCTTCACCATCATCATCATCATCATCATCATCATCATCATCATCAGCATCATCATCATCAACATTTGCATCATCACCATTGTAATCAACAACATAGTTTGTATCACCACAATCATCATCACAGTCACAATTATCATCATCATCATCATCATCATCATGATCATCATCATCGTTGTCGAGTCGCCATCATCATGATCATGATCATGATCAATCATCAATATCATCACTGCTGTTCATCACTGTCAACGGACCATATCCAATTTTATTCCACTAACACAAATATTGAATATCGTTTTTTAGGATTTGCTAGTGAACATGTTAGTCCAAGCTGTTGATCATCTCAGAGAAGACATCCAACTTTACGAAGCTCAGCTTTCTGCTCAAAAAGAAGAAACCAAGGCAGCACTGCAAACATTGACAGAAGCAACCACTGAATTAGAGGTACTGATTTTAATATAATTTATTCAGAAGTGCTTTGGTGTGGTCTGTTCCAGCTAAATCGTTGTGTTAGGAGCTTAGAGAGGTCGGATGTGTCAGCCCCAGCCACGGGAGCGTTTCAACCAGTCGAGATCTCTTTAATTCATCTTCTTCGAAGGTCCTAGCGACTGGCTGAATACACCACTGCACCTTAACTTCTTCAAATTTTCTTTAAACTGACTTCAGAAGGTTACGATACGGCTTTCGTTTACATGGGTACGCATAGATCCTTTCAGTTTTGGGAACACTATCGTGTCTGTTGGTGAACATTTGGGGAGAGTTACGATAGATCGCAAGCTCGTTCTTTTGGAAAATCGGAGACTTATGAAGCTCCAAAATCTCCCGGCTCTAGACCTGGAGGATTTGGCTGATGTCGCAAAGAAATTGTTTCCAAATAAACTTCTCAAAAGTCTTTCTTTTTTCAAGGGTCTAAGTTGCTACTGCTGATAGGATTAAATAGATTACTTTTCTTGAAACATAATGTTTTTTTTTAAAAGGCAATACAACTTGAGAAGAAGCAGCTATTGCAACAATGGAACAGTAGTTTGATTGGAATAAGACGAAGAGATGAAGCATACACTGCAATGCAGGAAGCTGTAAGGTAATACTCATACAGTAAATGACCGATAGAAGCCCTAGACTTGATCAGGGTACACCGAAAAGCCATTTTTTATTAACTTCTTCCTTATTCATACATGGTCATTCATTCGTACACGTTACAGCACTTAACTTTCATTCAATTGAAATCAACTTTCTTCAACTTTCAGTTCAATTCAGTTCAACTTCCATAACATGTAGCACACCTCAATAGATGGGATTCGAACCTAGACTGCATGACCAGAGAGCCAACGACGTTTCCACTGACCTATATATAAAGCTAAATGAAATCGCCGAGTAACTCCCCGAGTCATAAAGCTCAAGGCCCTTCTCCAGTTTGAATTTCTTATGTTTCCGCTATGTTAAGCCTTCTTCAGCACCAAACATATTTGTATATATTCGCCATTTGTGACAAATATGAAAAAACTGGAGTTACTCTGAGTTTTTGGCGATTTAATTGAGCGCTTTAGCTGAGTGGAAACGTCGTTGGCTCTCTGGTCATGCAGTCCAGGTTCGAATCCCATCTATTGTGGTGCATGCCACTTGTGGAAAAATCTATCCTAGTGTCGCCATTCATGACAGATATATTCATAAGATGTATGGGGCTAAGATAATTTACACCATGAATTTCTTTTAGCTTGCAAAACCAGAGAATTATGTCAATAGAAACAGAGCTTGATGGCTACAAAAGACAAATCAAGAAAGCTCAAGAACAGAACGAGCAACTGACGTACATGCAGAATAGGATTGAGACTGACATTGCTCTGGTTAAAAAGCAGATTGGAATTTGCCAGAATAAGCACGAGGCTTTGAAGATACAATACAGTACTTATAGTAGAGCGTTATATGAAACAGAACAACAGTTAAACAGATCTACAACGGTATGTATTAAGATCGAAACTATCATTTATTAACGAAGGTGGGAGGGGGGTATAAATTGGATGACAAGCATCTCTCAAATTTTCTTTACCCTTACTTTCGTCTTATGTTAATTCCTTTTCCTTACTAACAATTCACCCCTGGCAATCACCTTTAACGCTGCCACCACTCAGGCAGGCTCTGTAGAGGAAGGCTATGGAAGAGGCGAGGGCTAATCTGGCAAAAGTGGGAGGTAAATATATCTCGTTCCCCTGACAATACTTCAACCACTTTGACCCTATCGACGATTTCTTTAGGATGAGATATGCTGTATTGAAGGCTACTAGAGGCTATTGAAAAGGTGGGCCTGTTGATGTGTGTTATGTAGCAGCTTTCGAGTGGCGTCAACCTGTTGTACAAAATATTTTTGCTACAGGAGCAAGAACCGTGGGCTAAAAGAACCTCAAATTGTTTTGTTACGTCCCACAAATTTTATGTGGTAGTCCCGAAAACTTTCTGCATAAACAGTGCAACACACTACCTAAATTTGTACGGGTCTCCCGCGCCTCTCGGAAGCCCTACCATTTTTGACTATATACCCCTATAGCCCCACATACTAGTTTGCAACTATATACTCCTACAGCCCTAGTCTTCAACTATATACCTCTAAAGCCCTAGCATTCTACTATATAACCCGACAGCCCTACAAACTAATTTTCAGCTATTTTAACAATGTGCCTTAGGCTATTCTTCAAGAGGTTCGTGCTTTCAAATTGGAGTAGTTTAATATGCACGTTTCCAAATGTTTTTTGAAACACGAAGTGTCGTTATTTCCTGTATATAAACAAGGCTATTGCGCCATGCCTTTAAAGGACAGGGCTGACCCTACAAGATCCGACCAAACCAGACAAATCAAGACAAAATCAGGCCAGACCAGACCCGATCAGACTAGACCTGATCCGACCCGAATACACCAGAGAATACTAGACAAGATCAAACAAGACACATCAAACCCTTTATCACCCCACCCAGGGATTAACCTTTTCTCTTATCGTTATTCCAGGAAGCAACTCTGAAAGAGAACGAGGCTAATGTTCTTAGAAAGCAGATCGAAAGAGAATTTTTGGAAAAAGTCAAATTGGAGGATATGATTATGGAAAAAATGAGAGAACAGTTGACCGCTGACAAGGCATCCCAGTACACCAAGAAAGTTACAGATAAAGTCCGAAGACGGGCAACAGAACTGGTAAGTTGAGGGTGTATATCTATAACTCTGATTTGTTTGTTGGGCTCGAACTCCTGACCTAGACTTATTACATTTCGTGGTACATCGTAGCTAGTTTTCGCTTACTGACTTGAATACGCGCAAACAGTTACTCAGGGCTTTCAATCCAGCCACTGACGTTGAAATGCAATTTGTGTGAGGTAACCTATTTCATAGACTCCGAAACATGTCAGACTAATGGTTAGCCTGGCCTGTGAAAGATGCCAAACCTTGACCATACTTTGTTTTTGGCAGTTGCTTTAGACCTTATGTCAAGAAACTACACCTTGATTTCTGTATAAACCTCTCTACATAAGAACCTAAACAGGCTGTGTCCTAAAAATTAGATTCTTATATGCGGGTTTTAATAATATAGAATATGAATGTAATTAAGGTGCTACAAGGCTAACGCCTATAAAACCCTGAGGTTGTTCTTAAACAGGTGAAGGTGAAAGGTGAATGGTATATTCAGCGCCAGTCGCTAGGATCCCAGATGTAGCTTAACTAATCGAGACCTCGACCCTGGCAATGATGCTACCGTAACTTGGGCTCGAACCCCGATCTTGCTAAGTATTTGACACCACGAGCCAGCTGCATTAAGCCACAAAGCAGGATGATGGTACGATTTTCAAATTTTCGTTTCCATGTCTAGGCCACACATGTGAATATTAAATCAGAGAGCTGTGCTATGCTCAGCTCCTGACTATTTCTACACTCTTTCAACCATCAAATTTAGTGTGTGCTTATTCTAACGCTTATAAAACCCCGTGTTTAAGCTGTTTATTTAATAAATGTGAACTTTTAACTGTATTCTCTTTGATAATCCCTAGTTATCCTTTCTAGGAAAGAGCAATGGCGGACGTCGAGAACGAAATATCAAAAGATGTTCTAGAAATCTCAAATGCCACCTCAAGAGTCCGTCGCCTGCAGGATACACTTGGATCTATCAATAATGAGATCCATCAAAAGAACGAGACTATATCTCGTATTGAAAACGAGATGATAAAGAGAAATGCTGTCATTGAGAAGAAGCAAGGATCAATTGATCAGTATAACAAGAAGATTGATGTAATTTTGAGTAAAGAAGGAGTAAGTTGTCATTTTCGCTATATTTTTGGTAACCGTTTGCCCCCCGTAAATTGCTTTGTCCTATTCAGCATCAACAGGAAGTGCTATATTTCCAGGGGGTTACATTCATCCAGTTTTTATGCTCCTAAACCGGTAAAGGGTCTTCCAATGAAGAAAGGTACCACTCGGTTATTGTTCCTTAAAACCACGCCCTAATGTTCTTTGACCACGCCCTTTTGCCTCTCCAATGATGGATGTCTGGTAACGCCTTAGCAGGAAAAAGTTTCTTGTACCAAGAAAATATCGCTGCCGAAAACGGCAGGCTGATCTTAACAAACTAGAACTAGCCCATTCATTTTAACTTTCGGGGACAGAAGGTTTTGGAGACGTTTTCAGAAGACGGTACCAATGAAATACGTTTCGACGTCTACCAAAAAGAGAAGGCGTCTGCTAAAAACAGAAAGTGACCAAAAAATACGCATTTACTTTACCTATTCTAGCGAGGTTTTGAGTATCGCGTTCTCAACTCCTCCTTTTGGGATTTTCTGACGTTTATACTCTGAGAAGTATCAGACGAAAAAAGCTCTTTAGTATGTCTAAGGACTTCTCTTTCTTTCAGTTGATTAATTCCTATGTTTTTCTGTTGAAGGATGAAGAATACACAGGCCCTCTGGAATTCCAAATCAAAACATTACAAAAGCAAATCGATGCCAAAGTTACTGAGTGTTTATCATTGCAACAGTTTTGGTTGAGACAACAGAATGAGCTCGTCAGAATGATTAAAGATGTTACCAATGAAAGCAATGAGATTGAATCTCTAAAGAAACAATCAACAATACTTCTTCAAAAGAAACTTAGGATTGAAGGTAGGGTTATTCTAATGGCGATGAGCGCTAGACTCTTATAGTTGTTATCGCTGCTATCGTTGCTATCGTTGTTATCGCTACTTTGCACTGCTTTGTTCCTTTTGCCATAGTGTTATGATTTTCTTGCTTTTTCTGACTTATTTATCTTATTTCATCTTTGTAGTATTCCTTTGATCTATTCTCGTTTGATCTGCTGTATTCTTTTCTGTTCTGCTTATCTCTGCTCTTCTCTGCGATGCTCTGTCTTGCTTTGCCTTACTGGGGTCTGGTCTGGTTTAATAGGTCTTGTCAGATCTGGTCTGGTCGAGTCTAATTTGGTCTTTCCTGGTCTGGCCTGGTCTATTTTGATCTAATTTAGACTAGCCGCGCTTATTTTTGCATCGTCTGGTTGTTTAGTTAGGTCTTGTCTCGTCTGGTCTTAAGTCTAATCGAGTCTGATTTGGTCTGATCTGATTTGGTCTGGTCTGAGCTGATTTTGTCAAATCTGGGCTGATCTTGTCTGGTCTGGTGGGGCCTGCACTGCCCTTCCTTGCCATGCACTTCCATATCCTGTCCTGCCCTACTTTTCTTTGCCTGTTTTTGCTCATCTTTCTCTCCTGTTTTTGAAGACTTCACTATTCTATCGCTTGTTGTCAAAATAGAAAACATTCTCACACAAGTAGTTTTGAGACAGGTAACACCAATGAATGATAAATAAATCCACCGTTAATTTACATTTAAGTTCTTTTAAATTCTAGGTGAAATCGGTTCTCAGCAGTCATCGATTAATGATATAGAGCGCAGTATACGGGGATGCAGAATGACATGACCAAGTTGAACATTTTAATCCATTCTAACAGAGGGAAACAAGAATCTTTGCACCAAGATAATATCTTGAAAGAAAATGAGTTCATGGACAATCTGAGAGTAAGTGTAGCTATTCCGATCTTTGCTGTATGCTGAGCCAGCTGTACCTAAACAAAGTTAAACTTCAACCCATCAAATGAAGATAAATTGTTGAACTGTCCAATAAAAAAGCGCCATTTATTATCCTCGTGTAGTTTAAACTGGTCAAACACCTCGGGTAATGTCTTTGCAGTACAGATGTGGTTGTGCAGTACAGTGGAGGATATTCTATACAGTGGAGGAATATCATCAGTACAACGGAAGGATATCATCATTGCGGTTGAGGAATTTCAGTAATGACTGTACTGTACTGATGATATCCCTCCCCTGTACTAAATATCCTCACTGTAATGATGATATTCCTCCACTGTACTGAACATCCTCCATTGTACTGATGATATTCCTTCTCTTAAATGAATATCCTACACCGTACTAATGATATCCCTCCACTGTACTGAATATCCTCACTGTAATGATGATATTCCTCCATTGTACTGATGATATTCCTTCTCTTAAATGAATATCCTACACCGTACTGATGATATCCCTCCACTGTACTGAATATCCTCACTGTAATGATGATATTCCTCCACTGTACTGAACATCCTCCATTGTACTGATGATATTCCTTCTCTTAAATGAATATCCTACACCGTTCTGATGATATCCCTCCACTGTACTGAATATCCTTCATTTTGCTGCACATCCTCCACTGTACTGCAAAGACTTTACCCGAGGTGTTAAAGCTAACTATCCCGATTGCCATTGGCTAAGTCCCTTCTAATAAAGGACAGCAATTATCAGCAAGCAATTACCAGGGATTTTACTTAATCCTCGCGCTGATCATGATCAATCTGAAATAACCACTGATCAGTGGAAGTAACTAAAATACATTAGACTTACTCAAATGCACATCTCCTTCTATTTCGAACTTTTAGAACAAAAAAACAATTACCAAATGGTGCATGTTGGCCAATGGTATTTTTAGTGGACATCGAAATTAGAGTCAGTCACTTGCCTTAAACTTGTTAGTGTGCATATGAGCTACCATCACAGCCACAAACGCCTGTCATAAGTACGAAAAGCTGCTTCATACCAATATACTGGGAGAGGGGTATTTCTGATCCTAAGGAAACCCATTCGTGACAAATATTCGGCTGATATTGTAGTGAGGTAAAACTAGTAAGGCTATTGAGTAAGAAATAGCCTTACTCAAAACACTCATTAGGTTTTTATCCTTATTTTTCGTCTCTTTACTAAATGATATTTCTGTCTTTTACAATTTAGGAAGCCGAATTAAATTCAGTGCGGATTCAAAATAATATTGACGGTCTCAAGGAAGAGAAGAAACGTTTATTGAACGCGTTAGTCGAAGCTGAGTGAGTACTTCAAATAATATTCCTAAATTGAAAATGGCTGCTTCTTTAGCTTAGAATCTAGAGCAGTTTTCGAAGAGATGTAGTTAATTTAAGGCTCTTGAACAGATTTTGTTTTTGACTAAAGAGGTTTTTCGAAGAGTGATGCAGATATTTGTTGATTTTTGACAGTTGGCCTTGAACTAACTATGATGTAGGTTCGGTTTATTTAAGCCAGCTCTTTGAAATTCAGGGCAAGAGGCAAAAGGAATCACTATATGTCACGCTTATCAGACTCTCTTTTGCTATATGGTGGTCCCATTGTGCTTAGCATGGAACCCATACCTTAGGAAGATATAGTTTGTTTGTGCTCCTAGCTAATGGCGACCAAAAGTAGTTTGAACACCTAAGATTTTTATCAATCACTGACATTTTCAAACAATCTAGCGTATACACGACAAAATGCCCCTTCGCCCTTTGAGCATTGTTGATACTAATGATTATTGTCTTAGACGTTGTGCAAGGTCGGAAGTAGCTGGAAATTTTAGTGTTTAACCGTAGTGTTCAAGGGGGATGAGAGGGGTTGAAATGATAGCAGGTATTGTATGCATTGTACCTAATAACGTATGTGCTATTCAATCAATGTTTCAGGCGACAGATAATGTTATGGGAGAAGAAAACTCAACTTGCAAGAGAGGCTCGCAACGCTGTTGATTCTGAGGTTGGTCAGGGTGAAATCCACGCAATGAAAGCTGAGATACATCGAATGGAAGTGAGGCTGGCACAGCTGATGAGGCAACAAGAAAAGATGATACAAGATATGGAAAAGTCTGTTTTCAGAAGGGAATGTATTATAGTCAAGTAAGTAATGTTGTTTAGGTAATCGATCAGTTGATTATTAGCTTCACCATCAATCAAGCAGGTGTTCGTGAACAATCATAGCTATCAACATTATCATAGTGTTGATCATCATTGCCCAAATCTGATATCTTCATCAGGATCATCTTCATCATTATCATCACGACTTAATCATGGACATGATCAACATCAACATCATCATCTTAATCGTTGCCATCTCAATCATCAGTATCATTGCCAACATCATTTTTAATAAAAATCATTATCAATATCATCATCATCGTCGTCGTAGTCGTCGTAATCATCTGTAATGTCATCATCGTCATCAGCAGCATTATCATAATCATCATCATTATCATCATAATACTGTTATATCATGATAATAATGATAATAATCATCATCATCATCATCATCTTCATCATCATCATCATCATCATCATCATCATCATCATCATCATCATCATCATCATCATCATCATCATCAATAACATTATCATGATCTTCATTATCATAAGCGTAAGCATCAGTCATGATGATTGTAATCATTCTCATCTTTGATTGAAGTTGAAAGTCTAACTCGTACAGATTGGATCCCCACTGTTGTTCTGAAAACTGTGAATGTACTATTTCCATTTTCTCAGGTGTCCTTATAGTATCACTAGCCCAGTAGCCTTTTAGAAAAACACATGTGTTTCAAATCTTCAGTTGTTCTAAACTCGTTTACTTCATTGTCTGCTATGTGGCGAATCTTCTTCGTCTAATTTTGCTGTTATTCTATCGATTAGGGGAGATGCTCAGGCAAAGACTGGTAAAGCCAAAGATACGAAAGGAACTTTCCAGAAGAAACTTGGTGAGCTAAAGAAGAAAATTAAACAGACAGCACAAGATGCAAGCTCGTGCGATGATGGTTTGTATTTGGTTTAATTTTCTTCCAACTCTTAGCTGTTTCAACAATACATGATACATGCCCAATGTATTGTTTGTTTATTCTATGTCATTACTTTTGGAACCAAGACGTTACAAATAAGAAGATGATGTATGACAGCCTGATGAAACTGTTCAAAAGCTGTTTATCCTAGACCAACTTCTTTCATATATTGGGGATGTTTTAGTTGTTAATTGACCTTTTCCCACTCCATCTCAAGTCAGTCCAGTGAATCACTCTTCCATCTTCACAACACCTTTTTGAGATACAAATTGCATTATCTACTGAGCCTGCCTATGTCTATGAAATATCGTATCGAGTATCGTATAACTTTATATTTCGTTTAGATATTCGCCAGTTTAGAGAGCAACAGCAGATTCTGAGTCAGTCTCTTGAAGAAAAGCAGTTAACAGAGCGAAATCTATCTTCAGCTATTGATGAACAAGATATTGAAATTGAGCAATGCACTGAAACAAAGCATAGAGTATGTATGAGAATTAGATTCTATGCTCTTCTCTATTCTGCTATGCTATACTGTGCTCTACTCTGCTATACTATCCTATGCTTTGCGCTTCTCTGTTCTGCTATGCTATACTTTGCTGTACTCTGCTATGATATGCCATGTATAATATGCTCTTCTCTTCTCTGTTCTGCTATGCTCTAATGCTCTACTCTGCTATGCTATGCTATGCTTTGCGTTTCTATGTTCTGCTATGCTATACTATGCTCTACTCTGATATGCTCTACTCCGCTATGTTTTGCTATGCTATGCAATGCTTTTCTCTGCTGTGCTCTTGTCTTTCCTGCTCTGCTATACTATGATATTCTCTGCTTTGCAATGGTATGCCATACTTTGCTATGCTATGCTCCGTCGCGATGAAAAATATAACTTTTGTACTAACTGATTAATTTAAATGCTTAAACTCAGGGTTTTATAGGCGTTAGCCTTTTGCCCCTTAATTACATTTATATTATATTATATTATGTTATGTTATACTATGCTATGCTATGCTATTCTATGATATGCAATGCTATGCTACGCTACTCTTTGCTGTGACTGGCTCTGCTCCGCTATGCTGTGCCGCTATGCTATGCTTTGCTCTGTTTTACTCTGCTATGCTTTGCTATGCCATTCTAATGTTTTGCTCTGCTCTGCTCTGCTCTGATGGAGTTTTGGTTTGTCTTATAGTACGTTACATGTATTTTATTCTCTCAGGTCAAATTAAAGTTGAATTTGTCTCCTTTTTTCTAGAACTTGGCCGATATTGTTGCAAAACAGCAGCGAGCAAAATACTACACAACATTAAAAGACAAGAAGTACAGTCTTATTTGCAAAACACCTGAGAAACTGGACACCGAAATTCAGAAACAACGAGATCGTTTCCAGTCTCTTCTGACTATAGTCGATCGACTGAACGTGGAGTACCCGAGTGCGCAGACTACCTTGAGGAGGATCACTCTGTCGCTTGGATACAGGGGAATGCCCGTAGAGGAATCATAAGATGTAGGAAAGTTTAAAAAAGACATGGGTATGGTTGATACTTTTAGCATTGTAAATATCGGTATTGTTATTGTTTACGTCTAAATTATTCATTATTTGTATGGCACTTGGCGCAATATTGCGAAATGAAATTCATACTAGTCTTGGTATTTCCCTTGGAAAAGCCGATAATTTGAAATCTGATGATTTAAGTACTCTCTTTTTTAACCTTTCAGTTCCATACGTTTTCTACTTTTCTGAAGAGCGCATTGTGTGTTTTCGAGTCCCGAATTCGAGTTCGAGTTCAAGTTGTGAGTGGTGGTGGTCGTTGAAACGTTGTTGTTTCTTGAAACCAGTGGGATGAATTGTACTTAGTTTAATGTCTTGGTATGCCAATTACAAACTTGTACAGAGCAGAGACGGTCAGTTTTTCTAGTTTCTTTTGATAGGTTTTTTTCTTGAATTCACCCATAAAAGACCTTGAATCATAAATATGCCCTTAAAAACAGCCAAAAGGGTGTGCTTTCCTCCATTCACTATAAGATCACCTATTACCTCTGCGAAGGGTACTGGCGAGTCAGGGGCTCTGTGGGCTAAATGAAAGGGCCTTAGAGACTACTTCCTTAATTATACTTCTCTTATGAAAACACAGTAATCTAGAGATACTGTTGATTAGCAAACTATAGGAATTTTCCACCGACTTGCTAGTGGTAATACTTAATTTTGTATATTTACAACGCCCCCTGAAAATTGCTGTTTCAAATTGTCCGTCAACGTCCAATGTCGATTATACGGGGGTAAAGTAATCTAGTGAAAGTGACTGACCTAAAATCGAAAAGTTAATGAAGTTCTTAAACTACTTTCTTAACAGTAGAAATGTGGAGCTTATTTTAAGATTGTGGTTGGCGACAATCAAATAGCTACGTAACTCAAATCTAATCTTGTTCATCAGTTTTAATTAACATTTGTTGATGTGGCTTTGTTATGTAGCTGTACTAGATCTCATTCAGTTCAGTAGGATTACTCGGAAACAAGCAAGTGCAAAACAGTAAATGGGTTTTGTGGAGAGGTAAGTTTTAGTGTTAAAATCATATCTCCTCTTCTATACTCTTCTATACGCTGGTCCTGGTCTCTTCTGCTCGAAGGGCATTTCACTCTTCAAAAATCCTTGTTCTGCTCCGCTTTGCCTTTTCTGTTGCTGTTCTCTATCTGCTGTTCTCCTCCCTAGTCTTTGGTCTGCTCCGCCTTGTTCTGTGTTTTGGTTTGATCTTCTGTGGTCTCGTTTGGTCTTATCTTGTCTACTTTACTTTATTCTCTCTGTTTTAGACGCTAATTTGAGACGCGCAGTGACTTGTTTCATCGTTTCATTTCTCTGTTATTCTTGTTGTTATTCATGGCACGGTAGCCCTATCAGTTCATGTTAACTGCTTTTCAGTGGGCCGTGACATAGCATCTCCAAATTTGAAATATACAACATATCGTTAACAAAATTCTATATAATAATTCTTTCCTTAAAGATTGCAAGTGAGGGTGCCTGTTAACATCACGTTCTAGTTGGTTCCAAACCTCTGGCTCACGAAAAGATTTGGCTAGCTAGCCCTGTGACCTCTACTTGTTTTCTGTAAGAGCAGTGAATGATCAGTTTCGGTATTTCTCAGTTGTCAGACATCTCGAGTTGAATTTTTTCAGACAATCCAGAAAGGTACGCTTTTGATTTCGATTTGTACGCTCACGCTATGTCCTTCCCGCAGAATTTCGCCTCAAGAGACCTCTGGCCAATCTGAGTTTACTACAATTCATTAGTCGAATCCTGAAAGCGAATAAAGGTTTCCTCAAAAGATGGCGGCCGTTCTGTCAATCCCTTGTTTTTCTTAAGGTTTTTCGAAGGCAACTCTGGGACTAATTTCCTTAGCTACAAATTCAATGTCTGCAGCTATGTAAAAACGTAACTAAGGAAATTATTCCCAGAATTCCTTTCGAAAATCCTTAATGAAAACAATAGGCGAAAACGGCGGCCATCTTTTGCGGAAGCGTCTATTGAAGTCGCAACACATAAATTTTGATGGTCCTGAAAAACGCAGTCACTGACCCTCGTCCTGTTCCGCACACCACACCCTTGAACTCCAACGCCACGCCTTTTTCTCTATCTTCAACTGGGACCCTGGCTGTTAGATGATCTTTAGTTGATTCATTCACAATATTTGCTTCATATAGAAATAGACAATTTACACCTTGGCAAATAAGCTCTTTCTTAGCAAAGAAAACATTGGTCGTTATTTGAATCCAGTGGCTCTAAAGTTGACAGCAAAAGCTAATATTAGGATTGTGAAAATCCTGAAGAATAACCAACGCTGTTGCATCATAGAGGCTTATTTGATTCAAATGTAGCGACGGTTTTTATTCATATGAACTCTCTCATAAAGGAAGCCGGTGACTTATTCATAATAAAGCAAAACCTTTCCAGAATTCGTAGTTTTCTAATGATTTTTGTTCTATTTTCCTGTTGATAAAGGTATGAATTTTAACTACCGTCAATTTTGTTTATTTACGTTTCATGTTTTTATGTTAGTGTTTGTTTTGATTACAAATAGCTAAATAAACAACAAGCATGCTATGTTTTGTTTTTAGGTTTGATGATGACGCTGTTTTGCTACCAATGTGCTTCTTTCCGCGTGGTAAATACCACAACAACAGGAATTTAGTTAACGTTTTGGATTGAGAAACTGCAAGCATTTGATGTCTAAAGCTTGGAATAGAGGATTAGCCCCATTTCATAGCTGCGAAGGTAAGCTGGTTATTTAGTTATTGTCTGATTAAGAAATCATTCGTATCGTGGTCTCTGAATAACATATCTTTCCAAGCTAAGTAAAGCTATATTTTTCCCATCGAGAAGCATTTCACGAGATTCCTGTTGAAACAAAAGGATTTTCAAGGGATTTCTGTGAAATCAATAGAATTTACGGGAAACAGTGTATGAGATTCCCAAGGACTAAAATGCCCTTCTGTTCCCATAGTTTTCGGCACTATCTTCTGGATAACAACTTAACTGAAACAAGAGTTTAAGTATTTCTCATAAGTCATAAGTAGCTGTATCTTATTATTAAATAGCAAAATTATAAACTGACGGAAATGGGAACCATTGATCACTTCTTATTCGCTTTCAGCAAGAGAGCTTTGGCTGCAAGAAACTCGCTTGCTTGCCTCTCGTTTATAAGGCTATCATTTTACAGCGAAATAGCATTAGAGTCACTTTCTAATAAGCTGTAGATAGAAGATTTGAATCATCGATGGGCAGTCATTTATCGAAACACTAAGCGCTTTGCTTTAAATCTAATGTCAAAGGCACGGTTTAGTGAAAGAAAGCTTATTAGAATACATATGAGTTCTTATTCAGTTAATAGGCCTAGTTATGCCATATCTTAATGATGATAAATTATTTGCTTGGGCCTTGAATCAACTTTTAATTTTAGAGTACACAAACTTCACTGGTATCATCTGGTATAGTGCACTTCCTTTGATTTCCAACAAAATAATAGGTTGCGTTAGCAACAAGTTCCTATGGAAACAGAGCCTCTTTATGGTGTAGCCCAAACGAGGCTCAAATATCTCCCTTGCAGATGTCTCTTAATTCCTTTCGAATCTGCAATAAAAGGACCCTGATTGTCTCTTCTCTGTTTAAAATATCACCTTTTAAGTACAAAAATCAAATAATTCTAATTGAGGTGTTAGTTAGACATGACTGAAACACTTTTGTACAAACTTGTTAATTCAAAGGATACATTCTTTATTAATGGTCGGCACCATTTTCAATGAAATGGCGTGACTTTAACACTTAATGGACAAGAAACTTTTACCACCTCTGAGTTAATAGCATCACTTTATCATGTTCAGTAAACTATGATACAGTATTTGGAGTTCTTTTAGTCGTATTAAGAATTAGGAAAGTACCTAATCTGCTTCTTAGTTGGCTTCTGAGGTTCTGGTGATTACATACATACATGCTACATATCATTTAATTGTAATTTTTTTAAAAGTTGTTGCTGTTACGAAAATTGATGTTGCTTTACTTAAGCTCTTAAATGTCTAATTTGATGTTAGAGCTTAATATGATTTTCTTAGTTTTGTAAAATATTGTTGTTGATGATGATGATGATGATGATGATGATGATGATGATGATGATGATGATGATGATGATGATGATGCTAATAAATAATACATATGTCATATTGCTCTTTCAGAAGTCAGTGAGACAAGCAATATAGATTCATAAGCTCCAGTGATACGCCAAAGATATCAATATGCTGGGCATTCGAAATACACCTCTGAGAAGGCATCGAGACGATGGACCCCGTCATACAGAAAAGCCAAGAAGAAACTCTCCTGGGCCTGAGATATTGATAAACAGCCCCACAGCCTCTCCTACTCCCGGTAGCCCGATGAAAGACCCCGCTGTTCAATCGATGAGAGCTGTCAGCCCGACGTCGTCACACAAACCAACAACTTCACTGGCAACATTGAGCGTGATTTCTCAGTCCCACAGTCGACGAAGAAGACGACTTTCTGCGAATATTGATAATGAGTCGCAAGGATTCATGAACTCACAAAAGAAATACTTCGATAAGGTAACCTTTAATATTCTTTTCATTTTCTCGAATATATTTTTCATTTTGCAACTGCATTTTTCATATGAGAGCCATATAGTTGGCATGGCAAGATATGTAAGCCTAAAATTTCGTGGAAAATTAAATCAATCGAAAATAAAGACAGGAGGTATCCGTGGTAGAGAGGTGTTCCACGTGGTAAATGGATGTTCCGCTTTTTGTCAAAACATTTATGTACTTAACAATGTACCATATTTTTACAACTTTATTCTGCTATAAAATACATAACCTAAGGTTTATACAATAAACGTTATAGTATTACTTGTAGTATCATCTTCATCTATCATCTACTATAATAAACTACATGTCTTCATGCTATACTAATATATAATATAATGCATGTCATATACTAGCTACTTTATCGTTGTTAATACTTTTATCATATATCATATATTTTATATTATATACTATATATTATATATTATATATAATATATATATATTATATATTTATATATTATATATTATATATTATATATTATATATTATATATTATATATTATATATTATATATTATATATTATATATTATATATTATATATTATGTATTATATACTCTTTCACTCTCTATGCTATATAACATTTCCTTGATATTTGGGGTCCTGAATCAGGCAAAATTTCAGCTAATGGTAGACTAATTTAAAGTCTTAAGTTTTGGTTTGAAGTCTAGCCTAGCCCAAAGACTTAGTGTTTTACGACTTTTTTGTAAGGCAAGATTAAGGACATCATTCTTTGCAACAAGAATCCTAAATGCCTAGAATTATCGATGATATTTTAGCAAGGTTCTGTAGTTATCGGTTATCCTGGATTAAAAAATCTACATTTTAAGTTAATGAAGATTTTGGAGCATAGAAGAAGTATGAAAAAAACGATATTACTTTAATCCATATCTCTCATCGAAACAAATGAATCTGGATTGAAATGAAAGTTTCACAAGGATATGATCTCAAAAGTGTTGCATATACGGACTAACAGACTTGGTAGGTCGTCAGGTCATAAGAGAGGTCTACAGGTCCTTGTCTAATATCAGACAGTATACACTGCTATTCAAGTAAACCTGTATACAACTTGCATATCAATTATTATAGTGGAACCTCCATTTACGGCCACCTCCATAAAACAGACACCTCTTTACAACTGACACCTCTGAACTACAGACAAATTATTTGTTCCCAAAGGTCATCTCTTTGTAAAAACAACCTCCGTACAACGGACACCGCCCTACAACGGACGTTTGGTCCGACAGGTATCCGTCATATGGAGATTCCGCTTTATTATCATTATTATTAGGAATACGTTTAGGCCTAGTAATTTTCTCATCAATCATCATTCTGTAATCTCTTTCAAATGATGTAAATCTTGAAATGAAAAATGTCGTAGTGTCGTGAACCTTGGCTTTCAGGTACTTTGTGTACAACGCATTAGATGAAGCCAAAGGACACGCCCAATAAAAGAGAAAAGACACTCCCTTCTCCTCAACTCTCCTCTCGTACACTCTTTCTTTAAAGGCATACCGAATTGCATAGTGTATCCTGTCTGTAGAGTATGCTTCTATTCTTGAAGCTTTTCATTTAATACGCTGCCATGTTCTTTTCATACTGTATTCGTCAGCATATTCATTGCAATCTGTATTCGTCAGCATTCTAATTTCGTGTTGTATTCGTCAGCATATTCTAATATCGTGCTTTATTCGTCAGCATGTTCTTTTATGCTGCATAAGCCAAATTTGCATTGCATTTCATACTGTATTCGTCAGCATTCTTATTTCGTGCTTTATTCGTCAGCATGTTCTTTTATGTTCTTGCATTCGTCTGATTTGCATTTCATGCTGCATTCTTCATTATTCTAATTTTGTGTTGTACTGTATTCGTCAGCATATTCATTATATGCCGTATTCGTCATTCATTTCATTCTGATTTCGTCAGCTTTTCTAATTTCGTGCGGTATTCGTCAGTGTTAATACTTTGTCATTTTGCTTGATTTGTCATAGTTTCTCTTTACAGGATTACCCTCCCATCGAGAATTTCAGGAAAGCTGTGAAACTGGTGCAGATTCTCTTGACAGTTTGTGAAATAGGATATGAAACGTAAGAGCTTAATGTATTATAAAGTACAAATCTTGTGAGTAGCCTTGTCTTGAAACATGTCCCATGTACCTGTCGAGAACCCTTGTTACGTAGGGAATAGAGAGCCCCCCTCCTTCTTTGGGAAAACTTTACAAAATAAATACTGGGTACCTTGCAAGAGATTTGTCGCCAATTTTTAGAGAACACTTACCCATTTTATTAAACCCCTACTTTTAGAATACTAGGTGCCCATAAGGGGAGGAGTTGTTTCTTTTGCCATTAGAGAGCATGACCCCCTATATTAGAGAACTATAGGGGCAATAAAATTTTCCCTCTAACTCTATCGGTACAAATTACGTCCTTTCTAAAACTGTTCTCGATCATCAATATCATAAAGACTATCAGACTCTCTCCTCAGAAGAGCTCTTCGCAATTATTTGCCACAGATTTTTCAATTGCTGTTTTCTTTCGTCGTTTTCACAGGCGAAGCAAAGACGAACTCCAGTTGTCAAGATATTTCACGTTCACTGAGTATGCCGCTAGGGAGGAGGAGGAAAATCTGCGCAATGGTCTTAGCTTTGACGCTAGGCTCTTCAGAGCGAATAAAGAGGTTTGTTGTCTTGTTTTAAGCTAAATTATAGGAAAATATAGGCAAATATAGGTCTGTTCGCCTTCTACGTGTTAAGTACATAGTGTCACAGTCTTGGCTTATCTTTGCCGTTTGCAAAATACCTTAGTGGAACAATCTTGTACGGACAAGCTGGATCCTCCCTCACTGGATTAAGGCAGTTTATTTGCTCAATATTTTGCTGAGTTTGTTATTCTAACTTTGTGTTGGTTTGTTGTTTCTCAAAACGTTAGTTTCGTCTTAAGCCAACATTGACAGCTAGACCGTTAACATGTATTTTATTCAGTTTAAAGTTTAAAGTTTAAAGTATATTCAATAATTTTTACGAACGATAGAAATAGATGATCACATGACATTTACGTCACGTGGTTTTACCACTGCTTTGCTTTGTCACGTTTTCTTTCTTGCTGGATTGGAAAGGTTTCTTCTTCTTGCTGTCTTTTTGAGCAGATACAACTATCTATTTTCTTCTTTCTTTGACGTAGAACAAACCAATGTTTTAGTTTTTTCTACGATTTTTATCTTTTGCAGATGAGACTAACCTCAGAAATAAAATCAGTGTTGAGAAAACCACCAAAAGAACGAAGCAATCAGCAGCTTGCGAGAGTAAGAAGAAATTTAGGCCTAAAATTTGTATTTCTTGTTCTTGGAACTTTTTCTGTTCAGCTCAAGGCCACTGTATCTACCTCTAATGATGTTGCTTGGCGTAGATAAAATGAAAAGACTAGAAACACTATTTCTTTTTACGAAATGTCGTTAAAATTTGTTTTCCTGGGATAAATGGTCATTTTGTTTGCTTCTTTAGGTCTTATTCTCATTACGAAGCATACAGTCCTTTGCTGAGTATCCTGTGAGGATGCAGAAAAAACTAGTCAAAGTTGGCTGGTATGAAGGGTAAGGCCTGCTTCGTCAGCATTTTTCTCGTCAATTTTATTGAGGATCATTAGAAGAGATCATCAACCGTTAAAGGTGGTTTCAAAAGACAGAGTAACTTCTAGATATCCCTATCTAGAAATCTGTCATTTTATGCTTTTCAGAAACTTTCAAGGCAATGAAGGGGATGTCAGGCGTTCAGCAGTTTAATAGTAACAGACGCAGAACCACGTTGAATCATTGAAATGTTCCACAACTTTTGATTTATTTGAATATTTTTAGGCATGGCAGCAAGAGAGTAATTCTACGTCAAGGACACCCACCTCAAGCATTTTACTTTGTTCTCTCTGGCTCTGGTGAGTTTTAGCTATCATTGTACAAACATTTACTTAGAAAGGAATTGGTCTACCTTAATCAGATAACCGGTCAGTTAATCGATCAATAACTGTGGATCTATCAAAATAGCGGGTATTTTGAGCTTATGGACCTTTGGATCTGACGTTCGATCGATCAAGCTTCGATTTGAACACGCGCTTAATCAATCAATTAGCGTAAGTCATTTGATCCGATTTAACAGAGTCAGGAAAAAGTTACGGTCACGCGGTCATTGACCGGAGGAAGGTCCATTAGAACAATAGAAAACATTTCGCCATATCCAAAACACGCCTTTTTTCATTGTTAAGTGAGGAAGGTTTCCAGCTATGGGAATTTTTGTCTGGGGAAGGTTGAACACTTTTCTGGACTCTGCGATTTAATATGTCAAACTTTGGTTCATAGAGGCGAATGGTGCGTCGATATTGCACAGAGCTAGAACTAGTTGCCGACTGCTAAATCGGCTCGGAACTAATTTGTCGCAACTGACCTCCCGACATAAGCGCTCTGGCAACTAGTTGGCAACAATTTCCTTTTTGACGGCAACTAGCCGGCGCACAGTTCCAGCAAGTGGGGCATGTTCTACTTCTGCAATTAGGTCACAACTGATTCTCGTCAGTCGCAGTCGACATGCGGGCTCCCGCGACCGCGATCAACTGTAGCAACTAGTTGGCGTCTGTTCTGTCGTATCGAAGGTCGACATAAGCCTGACTTAAGACGATAGCCGGATCTCCACTAGGCGAAAGTCTTCGAGCGAAAAGAACGTTTTCGTCCGGCTACGCGTGCACAGTAGCTACTGCATTCTCGCTTTGGGTGTCGATGATTCGCTAGCTTTTTTTATCAAAATCAAAGAAAGTTGCATCCCAATGAAACGCTCAAGACAGAGAGCATAATTCTTTTCTGTTCCTTCCTAATAGAGTATTCTCCAGAAAAAGCATCGAAAATCGTGTATTCATTTGCTTTGTTTTCTTTTTAGCGGTTGTGAAAATCATCGATCGACAGCAAAATGTGGCA
Source organism: Chrysaora quinquecirrha (assembly GCA_014526335.1). Taxonomy (NCBI): domain Eukaryota; kingdom Metazoa; phylum Cnidaria; class Scyphozoa; order Semaeostomeae; family Pelagiidae; genus Chrysaora; species Chrysaora quinquecirrha. Next base: position 1,185,787 of record JACTAT010000036.1, on the reverse strand, counting down.
AGAACCATTTGCTTTCTCAAACGAGGAGACAGTTTTGGAGTAAGTATTCTAATAAGATATACCATTGACTTAACTTAAAGTTACTTTTTGTCTCTGGGCCTGTTTATCTAGAAACATATCCCGTGTACGAGTGTACTAACCTCTAGTTTCGCTCTGAAGGGTAGACAGTCGATCTTCTTGTAGACTTAAAGAAAGTTTTCCAATTAAGATTCAAGCGGTGGGGTTGCTGTAGCTCAGGGTGAAGCATACATGTTCCTCTGAGGTTCTAGCAAAGGAACCCTTAACCAGAGCAGCATCTGAAAATCCACCCCTTAAACGGGGCAAAATTATTTCATGAAAATAAACTGAATAACGTATGTCAGCTTTCTCAAAGCCTTTCTCTCCTTGGAGACTTCGAAGAGAACCAATATGCTTTCCACTTTTGAAGATTTAAACTCAAATCCTGAATGAACGGCTTAAGGCAGCAAACTACCCGAAACTACCTTGGCAAATTTTATAAAAATGACCCATTACCAGGGCAAAGAATCAGCAAGTGACTCATACAGTAAAAACCCGCAAATAAGAACCAAAAATTAAGAGCCAGTGTCTTAGTGGTTCTTAAATTTTCTCAAAATATGAAAGGGATGAGGAATAAAAAGCCCAAAAAAGTGGACAAGCTTGATCAGTGGACATCCAGGTAGTGATTCCAATAATCTCAAAGTCATTATGCACAAGGTTTGGTCATTTTAAGTTTATAGGTCAAGTGATTTTGACTGTCTTGGTTCTTAAACGACTGGTTCTTATTTGCGGGTTTATTGTAACCCGGGGTGGTACATATATGCCAGTTCTCCTTTCGGAGTTACGCCCCTCGGGTTCAAGAGCCAACGACCTTTCGTTCCAACACAGGTGAACACATAGACCACACGTTTATAATTCCTCTACGAGATCTCTGTTAGAGATATTTCTTAATACGTTATATTGAAATAAAAAGAATTTCGTTTTCGTCATGGCTTAAAATATTTGACATCTTGATCCACAGAAATCAAAGGAACTCGAAAACATTGCCAATCCTCTCACAAACAGAACGAATGCCTGTTTGAAAGCACTAGTTTACCATGTTTAGCTATTGTTTATTTTTGTTTTGTTGCATGCTTTACTTCAGTAAAGTTGATTTTGATAAGTATTAAAAGGATATTTCCTTCTGAATGAACTGTAGAGATTTATAAGGCCATGCAAAGGCGATATAGGGAGATTAAGGAGGTTAAGTAATTAAGAAGTTGGAATGAATCGGACTGGAATCAGACACTTGTTGACCAATAGCATTTTCTGGCCATAAATAAGACTGTCTAGTCTGGTCTGCAGTACAGTATCGATTTAATGAAGTGTATTGCCTCGTAGATCTTATAAATGGTTATTGTCTTGCAGGAGCTGGCATTGCTACATGACACAAGGAGGCAATCGACTGTTATAAGCAGAGAGCAAATTGAACTACTCTGCATCTCGAAAGAGGTAAGGCCTTGTGTTGTTTTCAAATATAATCCCTGTCAGAATTTAATTCAGTATGAACATCCAATGAGCACAACGTACAATTTATCATTAATTACGAACGCTTATCATTGCAACGTGCATGCGACACAGATACAACATGCAACACGTACATACACCATACAATTTGTACGTGAAAACCCATCATACAACATACATGCAACACAGGATACAACAAGAAACACATGCATACAGTATGCAACTTTCAATTCATAATGAACATCCATCATACATACATGGGACACAGGATACAACAAGAAACACGTACGTACAACATACAATTTATAATGAATACCTATCATACAACACACATGCAATACAGGATACAACAAGTAGCACGTACAGACAACATAAAACATACAATTTATAATTAACATCCATTTTACAACATACATGCGATACAGGATGCAACATGAAACACATGCATACAGCATACAACATACAATTTATAATGAACATCCATCATGCAACATACATGCAACACACTTGATACAAGCAATTAACATGCATACACTATATAACATGCAATTATAATAAATATTCATCCTACCCTACAACATATATGCTACAACCTGGATGCAAGAAAATAATAATATACATATAATATATAAGACTTATAAAATGCAATTTATAATACAGGATACAAGCAAATAACATACATACAACATAAACATAAAGCATTTTTCATTAAACCACTGACGTGCAACAAACATGCAACAAAAAGCAAAACATTAAACAAGAAGATTTGGAATAAACATACAACAAATGAGAAACTGACGTTAATGCAATTTTCTACGTGAGTCTTTGTGATTCTGTGATTTCGTTCATACAACACATGAGATACACTTGACTGCACTGCTATAAAAACGATGCAACGATGTTATATTAATCTTGATTATCTCTTTCTGCTTTGGAGCCTCTTGTTGTTGTTGTTGTTGTTGTTGTTGTTTATGTTGTTACTTTATTTTGAGTAGCCTGTTTTTTCTAGCTGTTTTAGCTAATTTAGGCCTATTATGCATGCTTTACCCAGGCATGGGACCCCTAGTTTAATGTCACTTCCGAATGACGGCAAAGAGAAAGAGTGCAAAACGGGATAGCTTGAACACAATCGTACCAGACAACTTTGAATGCCTTAACACAAAAACAGTATTAATTTTCTGTTAATAAACCGCTCTAGATTTGGTCAAAAAGCCCGTCACAGTGCATGAGACAACTGAAATTTTGAATAAAAACATCATATTAGTGCACAATATTTATACCATTTCTTTGTCGGCTTCCATACGCTAGGACCCACCGTATTCGGATATTACTAAAAATCTCCACACAAAAGTCATTTGTAAGTTAAGATTCATCTGAATTAAAATCTCTGTGCTAAATATTCATTCAATGTATCAAGCACCTTAAAAGTTAGTCTTTTAATTATCTGGGAAATTGCCTGTAAATACATTTTAAATCCCTTTTTATGAAACAGCTACAGCGTAACACAAGACCTGTAAATCCTTGAATTGCTCATTTTATTAAAACTATTTTTAACCAGAATGTTTATTGAACTCATTCAAGTTCCTCGTTTATCGAAAGGGGGTAGCTACGGTAGTTATAAGGAAATTATCCATAGAATTATCTTCTCAAGAAAGAACACAACACAACTCTTCTTTAATAGTAAGAAACTCTTTTTAAAAGGACTACATAGAAGGGCAACTAAAACCAAACCGTTCTTTATCTTGTGAACAAAGCTTTTTTATATAAAATGAGTGTAGAAAGCTTGTAACATGATTTATAGTTGGAGGTATTGAGTTGGTTTATACCCCCTGAATTTCGTTTGCTGGACACTTGGTTAAGTTATTGATACCACAGCTAAAAGCTCTATGAAGTGTTTCTGGGTGATACCAGCATCTTGCATGATTTTATTTTTAAGACCTGGATTTTCGTTTTCTCGTAGGACTTCATTGATATCTTCATGGCTGCTGGTGGTGTCAAGAATATCAACGATCCTGATCATGCTGAATTCATTTCGTAAGTTACCTTGACTAATTTTTCATTTTTAATAGGTCTACGAGACGACGTCGCAATGTCAGGGAAAGAACTTGAGCCATACACTAGGAAATCGTTTTTTAGAAACCAAATTAAAAGACACGAGGTAATAACTCAGGTTCTTAACTGGAAGCTTCTTTTGTTAGTTGGTGGCTTTCTGTGTTTGAAATCGAAAGAGTCCAAGAATTTTGATATTTAAAAGAGAATTTAAAATCTGTTCACTTATTTCGACAGCAGCTTTGGTCAGGCCCCAGATTCAAAAGTTCTGGATAACTCCATAACTTAGCAACTATAATGTTTTTGACTGTTTTGCTGTATGATGATTAAAGTAGGAAGAGAAATTATTAGACAATTAAAATAGATCTTCACTTCAAGTTGCCGAAGGAAGCAAAATTGAAACCTTGATTTGCGTAGTTCTTTGCCTTTCCGGCTCGCTTTCTCACTGGTCTTTCGCTTATAGCAAAAGATTCATTCGTTTCAAATCTGCACACTCAGCAAGCTATCGTTACACTAAAATTGCATCTAGAAGAACTAGCAAGGCCCAGTTGTTGAGCTCCAAATTTTGTCAAGATAAAGCTCGTATTTTCCAAGGGATAAACGTCAACCGCATTGGTTAACCCATAAATTTAGCACATGCCTGTATTGCTAGGCATGATGACAATCATTTAGTTAGGTAAGCTGTGGCTAACTAAATCGCATCATGGTTGAAAGCTATCATCATTTGGGTCAAATGATTCTTTAGGGAGGGTTCTGTGCTAAAAGCTATAAAGAGAAATCTATGGTGTTAGAAAAGAATGTTGTTCCATGATTGTAGACTATTGCTTCTTTGCAGGAGTCTTGAGTTTCTACAAGGATGGCCAACAGAGGAGCTACCAAAATACCCGAAGAAATTTTTGTTCCATTTTTTCAGGTATTTGGAAATACTTTTTTCAGCCTTATATTTATTCCATATTTCCTTTCTGGTAGACATTTATTTTTTTGGATTTGTGTCTACGATAATTTTCTATTCTTTTAGGAGAGGTGCAGTTCTGGTACGGGACAGCAATTATTCGGACTGGATATACGTAGTCAAATCGGTAAGGAATTAGTGCTTGATGCTCTAGCTTAAAACATAAAAAATAGCCAATGAAATTCACGGGTAATGTTAATTGAGGTTGAAAGCAGTGAATGGCTGCACTGAGAAAATTAACTTTTTGCACGTTTTATTTATAAGAATTACCTCTAGGATACAGCAGACTGAAATTTGGTCAATTTTTCCTCCGAATCTCCGAAACAAATCGAGCTGTAAGACATATACATGCATATCTTATCTTTATATGAAGTAAGCAGTTTACTTAGCAGTCATGCCTGCAGTTGGTAATGCTGTATGCCAGAATAAAAAATTGAAGGGTAGGGGGTGATATGGTGGTGTAATTTGATTTGTTTATTTCGCATTTAATTTTCCTTCTTTTATAGGGTAGCTGTCAGGTGCTGAAGAAATTAAAAAAAGTCTCATCTCAAGTTAAACAGAATTCAAAGCTTAAAGAAACAAGTAAGACATAGTTTCTCTGTCCCCCCTGGGTGCACTTGACCAAATTTTATAAGCTTGTGGCGTAAATTCATAGTTGGTTTGCTATTGAATGCATCACACATACTGAAACCAGGAAGCGGGTGGACAATATTCGACTAAAGCAGTTGCCGACTTGTCGAGGCTCATTTGAATACTCAGTAATCAACCATGACAGCATTCTAACGTGTATTAAACTGTTGTTTTTCTCGGTGTGTCTTACCTGTCGTTTTGTGTTGTTCCTCAAAATTAGTAATTGTCTCAACTTGCTTCGACGCAGGCATCTTTGGGTCCGGCGGGCAGCCTGTTAGTAGACTTTTTGTTCGAAATATTAATCAACTATTCCCTTCAACTTTGTATCCCCTGAAAGAGGCTGCATTCTTTACCAGGGTAGCTTCAAAGTTTTCGAGGGAGTGTTTGTACAGTTTCTGAGATATGCTCTAGCACATTGACACTGATAGTGTATAATCTTCCATTTTTAGGTAGTGGTCGAAGTTCTGTTCTCTCTATAGAGAAGCTACACGACCTGTCCGTGAGTATGGCACGAAAACAACGATACAACGTTCTAGACCAACACGCGAGAGCCATTCATGCAGTTGCATCCGCACAAGACTACTCCTCAAAAACTGATCGCTGCAATATAAAAAGCCCAACACCAGAAACTCTCTTTCCAGTGGACAGGAACCACGTGCGCATATCATTCGATCAAGCACAGACGTCTTATCATCCCTCTGATAAGAACAACAATATAAAGCGAAGAAGTATTCCGGAAGAATCTAAGCCCAGTGAATCACGTGCTCCATCTACCCCTCGAAGATGCGACAGTGAGAAATTGTTCTGTAGTAAAGATGATTCGGATTTATTGAATGATGACTCTAATAACAATCGTGGAAGATTTGCGACCACTTCGGAGCTTATTACTCGTGGCAAAGATGAAACATTTGTAAGTATTCTTATATTCTGTCTTTATCTCTAATTCTCTTATACTACCTTTTTGATATGCTAGCAGTACAGGTTTGGGCCCCTTGCACACTTCCTGTCTTACTTCGTAAAGCAATAGACGTTCCCAGGACCAGGGTCGTGTAAAGGTCCTTCATCAAGGGTCTTTCAAGAATAGGATGTAAAGATTTTCTATGCTTGTCTTTCCTCCTTTAATCTGTTTTGTTGCAAACTTCCTTTTCATTTGTAAACACACAAGACATCGAGGCCTTTTTGCCTCTGGAAATGGCCCAGAAGATTTTAAGACAAACCAGCAAAATTTGGTACTCATTAGGTACTCATCTATACTTGTTTTTAGGTACTTACTCAGGTACTTATCCAAACTTGTTTTTAGCTATTTACTTAGGTACTTAATAATTAGGTGCAAACTTAAGTACACCTAATTACTTAATAAGTACTTACTTCAGGTAAAAAGGGCATAAGAAGGGAATGTATAAGAAGTAAAAGGCAACTAAACTCATTAATATGAAGATAACTTTGCGTTTCCTTAATGCTGCCGTGACGTCCAGGCCTAATCCACCTGGCTAGTAAAGAAGCCTAATCCACCTGGCTAGTGAAGCCCAGCGATGTCAGGGTTCGAGCTCTAGCTACGGCAGCGTCACAACCAGGGTCGAGGTCTCGATTAGTTAACCTACAACTGAGATCCTACCGGCTGATGCTAAATATATCATTGCAACTTCACCTTCAGCACCATTTCTTTGAAATTTAGACGGTCCATTTCGGTCCATATCGTTTGTTAACGGATAACCCACTGATTTCTCACACGCTGGATTCATTTCTGCAAAGGATACGCACAGAATTAGGGCTCTATTTCGCCGAATACACTGTTGAATCTAGTTGGTGAAAACATTTGTAGTTCTGGTTTCCAGCAGCTCAGCTAAATAGCTGTGACTACAACAGAACGTAATCAATCCATTGAATTCCTTCATGGCTCTTTTCATTCATTGATTTTATTGAGTTACTTTTTCTGATTTTTCAGGAATCTAGACGATCAGTGCATATGAGTCTGAAGCGTCATCGAAATAATCAATTTTATATTCAAACCCCGGAAACGTCAGCAAGTAAGTATTTGTAATGTATGTATTCTGTACACCTTTTCTAAGGCCCTGGCCAAACGATCAAACATTGTTGGTGGAACATTTCAAATTTGCTTTACAACAAATGTTTGACCGTTTGGCCACGTCCAAAACATTGCTGTCCAACACTTTGGAACAACGAAGGTGTTGCTAATGCGCAAGCCGAACGTCTTGTTGCTAGGAAATGTGGCTAGGTGATGAAATGTTGCAAGTTGTTGCAAAAACAAAAGAAATGTTCGACAAGCAATATTGGAAAGGCGGCCAAACGATCAAACATTGCTTGACAAACCACTATAAGCAACATTTGTGGCGTGATGTTTTTGAAAAAGTTCAAAACTTTTTTGCACGCAAATAGTGTTGGAAAAACAATGTTTTTTGACGTGGCCAAACTGTCAAACATTTTGCTTGACAAGCAAATTTCAAATTTTGGACCAACAATGTTTGATCGTTTGGCCAGGACCTAAGAAAGGCAAACCATGAAGAACTTTTGTCAAATTTTCAAGATAAAGTGATTCGATGCCAAATTCATATTTAGCACCCAAAATTTAGCAAAGTTTCAAACATACTTGCTCTTAGTACAAAGTTTCACCATCCTTGCCCTTTGGTGCAAAGTTCCAACATCCTTGCCCTGGGGTCTAAAGATTTCTTAAGGTTTGGACCTATCGGTTGCAGAAGTTTCTCTCATCATCACCTCACAGTTAGCTCAGTGACTGATCTGTCGTGGCCTTCAATAAAATGTCTCTAGTAGCCTTTGTCCCGTGCAAGTCTACTCACTTTCATAATTCCTTTACCACTACTATCTTTGACTTTGTCACTGAGCCTGGACTTTGGTGTCCCCTTCCACGTTTTCCAATACCCTACACAGTAAGAGATCCTTTTCCATACCATAATGTCTGCAAATGTGGACAAATGAAAGCTTTTTCTGTCTGGTTTTTCAGTCAGATGTTTTCTATAACCATTCAACAGAAGTTTCGCTGTCTATATGCTTATATTGTGGAGATTTGAGCATTCAGAGGTTTAGATCTTATAAGGGCTTAGACCAGACAGGAAGGGTGAAAACTTTTGTTGCTAGTCACTTTTCATGGTCAAACTTAGTATAGAATTTATAACTCTGGACGCTCATAGTATATATAAAGAAAGCTCTAGAGCAGTAAAAAAGACATTAAATTTCTTTATGAGAGCAAAGAATACAGGGAATGCATTCTGAATGCCTGTAGCAATCTTGTTTCAAAATCTTATGTTGTTGAAGTTCTAGGAACTTTCTTTGTTCCTCGCCTCCCATCGAAAAGGTCTATGCAGATTTTACAAAGCTGTTAAAAATTGTAAGACTCGGTTTTGATGCCAAGCATTTATTTTTATTTTCAGCTGGTAAAAGGATTGGCTCACCTCAACACAAACTAGCAATTATAGACGAAGCTGCAAAGAAGCACGAGGAGGCAAGTATTACGTTCACTTTTCAAAGTCATTGTTAATGTTTGCCATTTGATCCCCAAGACCCCATGACTTATAAGACCTATTGAGTAATATTTTATTTCTGAGGTACGATGTATCTATGAAACACTGTTTGGCATTGATAAGATTAATCCTTTACTAGAGGACGGCTATTAACTAGAGAATGCCTTAAAAGCAAAGGGCATCAACTTCCTGCGATCCTTCAGAAGTGGAGGTATAACTTATCTTCTTGACTGGATATGTTGTTCTCTCACCTGAAAAGTATTGAATCCTGTATGCTCTAACTAACACCACCAAGCACCTGGATTGTTTAGTACAAGTTGCGTTTAAAAGATTAATATCATTTACCTTACCTTGCCAGGGCGGGCGACCAGCCCAAATCGCTCTGACTCTTTCATACCATACACCCCGGTCATCAATTTCTGCTGGAAGGTCCTCAGGAAGACAGTTGGTCAGTTGGTATCTGATGCCAACTGATCAATAAAGTTCTTGTTTGGCCGACCTCTACGAGTGTGACTCTGCATTGTCTGCCAAAGGAGAAGATCACTGAAAGGTTCTTCTTTGCTATCATTTAAACAATTTAAAATGAAAATGAAAAATGAATTACATAGTTTCTGGTGTGTGCAGAGGTAGTAGGGGTTACTTCAATATGTAGACATACTAGACGTGCCGCTCATATGGATGGGTTTTTTCGACCGAAATTCTCTACACATGGGTCTGATATTCTGCTAGATTCTGGTTGATGGGTCGGTATTTTAGGATTTTCTTACCAATAGGTCCCATTATGATTTACCGCAAAGTGGCTGACAACCTTTCTACTTTGTTTTTTGCTTTTGAAAGGATGAATTAGCAGCAACAACAGAGCACGGTCACATTGATTGCAAATAATCGCCGTCAGATTCGATTTTGCGAGATTTTTCGTGAATTCTAGCACTTTAAAAGGGTTTTAAAATCAACCAAATTCATACACAAGGGCTTGAAATTTCCCGATTTTCATGCAAATGGGTCAGAAATCCTTGAAAATCCTATCATACAAATGGGTCCCTTTGTCAAAGTCCAGATTCACGTCTGATCATGGACACATTGAAGTACCCCAGGGCCCTGGGTGAAAAGTTCTTCGTCTGTGACAATAGGGGTGCGTTCTTCTTGGACTTTTATCTCTTCTGGAGTCTTCCCATTCCAGATGCCAAAAAACACACTTTTGGTGATTTGGAAACAATATATTTGCAAAGTCTGCGAAATCTTCCAGCTCTGGAATCCAGAAAGTTTGGAGCTTTCAAAGTATTACCCGGTATCAAAGTATCCGATTTTCCCAAAAGTTGTCCAGAAGAACAGGCTTTAGATTTCTCAGAGGTCTCTCTAGAAAAAATGAGACGCAGAAAAATGTCCACGTAGAGCGCCCCCTAGATTTGGTTGCTATTTGTCATAAAGTTTTACAGTGTCCGGGGAGGGAGTTCTGTTGTGGGCTACACATTGCCATTATATGGATGCAATGCTTGTTGTAATACAACTGTCTGTTTTTTTGCAGGTTAGTAATGGTGCTGAATGCATCATGGTCCTAAAAAAATTCTACTTAGAGCATTGTCCAGAGACTTTGAAAGCAAGACTACGCAAAAAGGTAAGCTTACGAAAACCGCTTTCCCTCTCTCTAGTCTCTTTAATGTCTGAGTCTCTTTGATCTTTCTGGTAGTCTTTGTCATCCTTTTTTGCTATTTTTTTCTTTTGTCTATTTGGTCTCCTACAATCCCGTTTGTCTCTAATTATCTTTTTGTTCTTTTTATAGTCTGTATCAGCCTCCTTTGGGCCTCTAAGGTCTCTTTAGATCCTGTCAGTCTCTTTTTCTTTTGTTCTAATTGTTTTCTTTGTTCTCTTTGTTTATCTTTGTTCTCTTTGTTCTCTTTGTTTTCTTTGTTTTCTTTGTTCTCTTTGATCTCTTTGTTCTCTTTGTTTTCTTTAGCAGCTTTGTTCTCTTTGTTCTCTTTGTTCTCTTTTTTCTCTTTGTTCACTTTGTTCTCTTTGTTTTATTTGTTTATCTTTGTTCTCTTTGTTCTCTTTGTTCTCTTTGTTCTCTTTGTTCTCTTTGTTTTCTTTGTTCTCTTTGTTTATCTTTGTTCTCTTTGTTTTCTTTGATCTCTTTGTTCTCTTTGTTCTCTTTGTTCTCTTTGTTTTCTCTGTTCTCTTTGTTATCTTTGTTCTTTTTGTTCTCTTTGTTTTCTTTAGCAGCTTTGTTCTCTTTGTTCTCTCTGTTCACTTTGTTCTCTTTGTTATATTTGTTCTCTTTGGGACCTCTGTTCTCTTTATTCTCTTTAGCAGCTTTGTTCTCTTTGGCATCTTTGTTCTCTCTTTTCTCTTTGTCATCTTTGGCATCTTTGTTTTCTTTGTTCTCTTTAGCAGCTTTGTTCTCTTTGTTCTCTTTGGCACCTTTGTTCTCTTTAGCACCTTTGTTCTCATTGTTCTTTTTGTCCAGTTTTAGTCACTATTTACCATTCAAACTATCTATTTTGCTTTTACTTTTCACCTACAGGTTTCACCATACCCAAACCATTTGGAGCTACAGAACAGCTTACAAGAAAAAGTCAATTGGGATCATTTTAAGACACAAACTTTGAAGGAAGCAGTAAGAAATAGTAGAACTTTACGTAGAATTAAAGATCAGTCAATTCTCTGATCTATTTTTATGTAGTTAATATGAACTGCAAGCTGCCTCAAAGGCATGCAGAAATTTTAAAAGAAAGATTCCTATACTATAAATATTCTCGTTGTAGAGAGTGCCCCTTCAGCTTATATAATAATACTACGTCACTAGGTTATCAGTCTCCATTGGCCCACTCCGTAAACCGAGGTACCAACAACAACCTGTGTCCCAGTTATGGTAACGCAGAATAGCATAATATCGATCAACGAATAGCATCCCACTTCAAACAATAATACCCTGCTGCAATCATCACTGTCTTGTGTAAGAGTATATCGGTCTTACTTAGAATAGCACTGTCTAGTAGCAGAATATCATTCGATTTCAGAGAATATCACTCTTTAATATATGTCAATATTCAGATCTTATACTTACTGTTATAGATTGAGATTACATTTTATTCAGACATCATATCCTAATACCTAATATAATAGATTGAAATATATTAGATATAATATTATAATGCACCAAATATCACCTCAGAATTTTATATGATATATGTTTAGCTTTCGTAATTTTCATATCATTTTATTGTGATATTCAAATTCAAATTCAAATTCAAATTCATTTAATTCAGCAACAAATTACAGGTTATATACTGCTACTCAAATTAAAGACTTTCTAATTATTTAACAAAGATGAAATAATTAACAAAACATAGGTTGCTTAGGACGCTAAGAGAACCGAAACGGTTTTCGAGCTCAGCGCCCTATTTCAGTTCAAATATAACAAGAACAGAATAAGTCTAATTACAGTTTGTGTAAAATATATTTGCGAAAATATATATTTTATTAATATTGATCATTATTGATATTTCATAGAGGATATATACCTGTATTTCTGATTTCTAACTATCTTTTTTACGCATGCATGAAGCTTCCATTAAATACAAGAAGGACCAATCGAATAAACTGGATAGCGCGTTGAGGCTTTCTTACAGTGAAGACATCATTAAAGGTAAAAAAGAGGCAAAAACCATGAGCTAAATAGCTTTATTGTTGCCCTACAAGGGCAAAGAAGTGGTTGAGGATTTTTTGACCATTTTCTGACCTAAACTGCTTTATTATAGCCTTATGCAGGCATAGAAGTGGTTTATTCTATCCCTGGGTGGCTATTTTAAATGATTTTGGAGCCTTTGGAAAACCTCAATTTCTGCCAATTTTTGGCCATTTTGCCTTAGTATAGCTTTGCCTTTTTGGCCAGAAATGGACGATTTTGAGGGCTTTTGTTTTGACTATTTTTGAGCTAAATAGCTTTATTATAGCCTTATGCAGGCATAGAAGTGGTTTATTCTATCCCTGGGTGGCTATTTTTAATGATTTTGAAGCCTTTGGAAACCCTCGATTTTGGCAAATTTTTGGCCATTTTGCCTTAGTATAGCCTTGCCTTTTTAGCCAAAAAAGGACGATTTTGAAAGGTTTTTGTTTTGACCATTTTCTGACCTAAATAGCTTTATTATAGCCTTATGCAGGCATAGAAGTGGTTTATTCTATCCCTGGGTGGCTATTTTTAATGATTTTGAAGCCTTTGAAGACCCTCGATTCTGGCAAATTTTCGGCCATTTTGCCTTAGTATAGCCTTGCCTTTTTGTCCAAAAAATGGCCAATTTCGAGGCTCTTTATTTGACCATTTTCTGACCTAAACAGCTTTATTATAGCCTTATACAGGCATAGAAGTGGTTTATTCTATCCCTGGGTGGCTATTTTTAATGCTTTTGAAGCCTTTGGAAACCCTCGATTCTGGCCAATTTTCGGCCATTTTGCCTTAGTATAGCCTTGCCTTTTTGTCCAAAAAATGGCCAATTTCGAGGCTCTTTATTTGACCATTTTCTGACCTAAACAGCTTTATTATAGCCTTAGGCAAGCATAGAAGTGGTTTATTTTGTCCCTTGGAGGCTATTTTTAATGATTGTAGAGACTTTTGGAAACCCTCGATTTTGGCCAACTTTCGACCATTTTGCCTTAGTATAGCCTTGCCTTTTTAGCCAAAAAAGGACGATTTTGAAGGGTTTTGTTTTGACCATTTTCTGACCTAAATAGCTTTATTATAGACTTATGCAGGCATGGAAGTGGTTTATTTTGTCCCAAGGAGGCTATTTTCAATGATTTTGGAGCCTTTTGGAAACCCTCGATTTTGGCCAATTTATGGCCATTTTGCCTTAGTGTAGCGTTGTGTTTTTGGCCAAAAATGCCCATTTTGAGGGTTTTTGTTTTGGCCATTTTCTGACCTAAATAGCTTTATTATAGCCTTATGCAGGCATAGAAGTGGTTTATTTTATCCCTGGGTGGCTATTTTTAATGATTTTGGAGCCTTTGAAAACCCTCGATTTCGGCCAATTTATGGCCATTTTGCCGTAGTATAGCCTTGCCTTTTTAGCCAAAAAAGGACGATTTTGAAGGGTTTTTGTTTTGACCATTTTCTGACCTAAATAGCTTTATTATAGCCTTATGCAGGCATAGAAGTGGTTTATTTTATCCCTGGGTGGCTATTTTGAATGATTTTGGAGCCTTTGAAACCCTCGATTTCGGCCAATTTTCGGCCATTTTGCCTTAGTATAGCCTTGCCTTTTTGGGCCAAAAATGGCCAATTTCGAGGCTCTTTATTTGACCATTTTCTGACCTAAACAGCTTTATTATAGCCTTAGGCAAGCATAGAAGTGGTTTATTTTGTCCCTTGGAGGCTATTTTTAATGATTGTAGAGACTTTTGGAAACCCTCGATTTTGGCCAACTTTCGACCATTTTGCCTTAGTATAGCCTTGCCTTTTTAGCCAAAAAAGGACGATTTTGAAGGGTTTTGTTTTGACCATTTTCTGACCTAAATAGCTTTATTATAGCCTTATGCAGGCATGGAAGTGGTTTATTTTGTCCCAAGGAGGCTATTTTCAATGATTTTGGAGCCTTTTGGAAACCCTCGATTTTGGCCAATTTATGGCCATTTTGCCTTAGTGTAGCCTTGTGTTTTTGGCCAAAAATGGCCCATTTTGAGGGTTTTTGTTTTGGCCATTTTCTGACCTAAATAGCTTTATTATAGCCTTATGCAGGCATAGAAGTGGTTTATTTTATCCCTGGGTGGCTATTTTTAATGATTTTGGGGCCTTTTGGAAACCCTCGATTTCTGCCAATTTTTGGCCATTTTGCCTTAGTATAGCCTTGCCTTTTTAGCCAAAAAGGACGATTTTGAAGGGTTTTGTTTTGACCATTTTCTGACCTAAATAGCTTTATTATAGCCTTATGCAGGCATAGAAGTGGTTTATTTTATCCCTGGGTGGCTATTTTTAATGATTTTGGAGCCTTTGAAAACCCTCGATTTCGGCCAATTTATGGCCATTTTGCCGTAGTATAGCCTTGCCTTTTTAGCCAAAAAAGGACGATTTTGAAGGGTTTTTGTTTTGACCATTTTCTGACCTAAATAGCTTTATTATAGCCTTATGCAGGCATAGAAGTGGTTTATTTTATCCCTGGGTGGCTATTTTGAATGATTTTGGAGCCTTTGAAAACCCTCGATTTCGGCCAATTTTCGGCCATTTTGCCTTAGTATAGCCTTGCCTTTTTGGCCAAAAAATGGCCAATTTCGAGGCTCTTTATTTGACCATTTTCTGACCTAAACAGCTTTATTATAGCCTTAGGCAAGCATAGAAGTGGTTTATTTTGTCCCTTGGAGGCTATTTTTAATGATTGTAGAGACTTTTGGAAACCCTCGATTTTGGCCAACTTTCGACCATTTTGCCTTAGTATAGCCTTGCCTTTTAGCCAAAAAGGACGATTTTGAAGGGTTTTGTTTTGACCATTTTCTGACCTAAATAGCTTTATTATAGCCTTATGCAGGCATGGAAGTGGTTTATTTTGTCCCAAGGAGGCTATTTTCAATGATTTTGGAGCCTTTTGGAAACCCTCGATTTTGGCCAATTTATGGCCATTTTGCCTTAGTGTAGCCTTGTGTTTTTGGCCAAAAATGGCCCATTTTGAGGGTTTTTGTTTTGGCCATTTTCTGACCTAAATAGCTTTATTATAGCCTTATGCAGGCATAGAAGTGGTTTATTTTATCCCTGGGTGGCTATTTTTAATGATTTTGGAGCTTTTGAAAACCCTCGATTTCGGCCAATTTATGGCCATTTTGCCGTAGTATAGCCTTGCCTTTTTAGCCAAAAAAGGACGATTTTGAAGGGTTTTTGTTTTGACCATTTTCTGACCTAAATAGCTTTATTATAGCCTTATGCAGGCATAGAAGTGGTTTATTTTATCCCTGGGTGGCTATTTTTAATGATTTTGGAGCCTTTGAAAACCCTCGATTTCGGCCAATTTATGGCCATTTTGCCTTGCCTTTTTAGCCAAAAAAGGACGATTTTGAAGGGTTTTTGTTTTGACCATTTTCTGACCTAAATAGCTTTATTATAGCCTTATGCAGGCATAGAAGTGGTTTATTTTATCCCTGGGTGGCTATTTTGAATGATTTTGGAGCCTTTGAAAACCCTCGATTTCGGCCAATTTTCGGCCATTTTGCCTTAGTATAGCCTTGCCTTTTTGGCCAAAAAATGGCCAATTTCGAGGCTCTTTATTTGACCATTTTCTGACCTAAACAGCTTTATTATAGCCTTAGGCAAGCATAGAAGTGGTTTATTTTGTCCCTTGGAGGCTATTTTTAATGATTGTAGAGACTTTTGGAAACCCTCGATTTTGGCCAACTTTCGACCATTTTGCCTTAGTATAGCCTTGCCTTTTTAGCCAAAAAAGGACGATTTTGAAGGGTTTTGTTTTGACCATTTTCTGACCTAAACAGCTTTATTATAGCCTTAGGCAAGCATAGAAGTGGTTTATTTTGTCCCTGGTTGGCTTTTTCTAATGATTTTGGAGCCCTTTGGAAACTCTCAAATTTGGCCAATTTATGGCCATTTTGCCTTAGTATAGCCTTGCCTTTTTGGCCAAAAAATGGCCAATTTCGAGGCTCTTTATTTGACCATTTTCTGACCTAAACAGCTTTATTATAGCCTTAGGCAAGCATAGAAGTGGTTTATTTTGTCCCTTGGAGGCTATTTTTAATGATTGTAGAGACTTTTGGAAACCCTCGATTTTGGCCAATTTTCGACCATTTTGCCTTAGTATAGCCTTGCCTTTTTAGCCAAAAAAGGACGATTTTGAAGGGTTTTGTTTTGACCATTTTCTGACCTAAACAGCTTTATTATAGCCTTAGGCAAGCATAGAAGTGGTTTATTTTGTCCCTGGTTGGCTTTTTCTAATGATTTTGGAGCCCTTTGGAAACTCTCAAATTTGGCCAATTTATGGCCATTTTGCCTTAGTATAGCCTTGCCTTTTTGGCCAAAAATGGCCCATTTTGAGCGTTTTTGTTTTGACCACTTTTTGAGCTAAATAGCTTTGTTATGAGCCTTAGGCAGGCATAGAAGTGGTTTATTTTATCCATAAGATTGTTGGGACACCATTCATTGTATCTTCTGCTAAGAGTAGGGTTCGGACTGCAATTTGTTTGTATGTAGCTGCATCGTTATTCTTTCATGGGATTTGAAATGCAAGAAGATACCAACAATATTGTTTCTTTTCAAGCATTCAGGAAAGAATGAAGTTTAAAGGTATAATTTTAAATTGTTTCATTCTTTTTTTCAGGATTTAGTTGGTGTCTTTTTTTTTAATTTCGATCAATACTTTTGGTGGTGTCAAGAGGCAAGCAAGACAGTCACAAACATTGGATGCTGTTGTAGTATTTCTTATCGTTTTGGGACAAATTAAAGATAGTATCACTAACTAGCTAATTCGATTTCTTACTAATATTTTATATATATTTGTTCCATATGTATTAGTTTTATATATACTTGTATTTATATACAGTAGATGCTTTTCATACATTAGTCAATGAATGCTTCTTGACTTATTACCTGAGTTATCGCTCATGAAACCGAGACTAGCAGCAAACCGAGATCGCTCAAACTGCAGTTTGAACATCCAGCAGTTGAACTCAATAGCTATACAACGACTCAAGTAATAAGTCTAGTCATGGTCCCTTTCTTCTGAGATCGTTATTAAGACTATCAGACATTTAATTCGTAAAAGGAGTGTCATCAAATTGACACTGTCATCTTTATGTAAGAAGATTTTTATTCTAGAACAGAATTTTTTTAAATGAAGTTATATATGACAATGAGCCTAGTCTTTTCTTGTCTATTACCTTCCGTGTTCATTGTGATTGCATCTAAGAAGTTCTGCATAAGTCAGACTTGCTCTTTGTTCCCTGAAAAAGATTGAATGATAATCTGAGCTAGTGGCACTGTAATAAGTCTTTCCAAAGGCTACTCAGCGATATTGAGGACTAAATTATCGGAAAACTAAAAAAGAGGAAAATGAAATTTGGTGAAAAGGGCATAAAAAATCGCACTTTAGGACACTGTTTTTCTTCTTCATGCTTGTCAAAATTGAGGAAAAAAAGCAAAAAAGACAATTTCGCAGAAAGGCAACAACTTTTGTAAAAAACGAAAGGGATCGAAGTGCTCATTCCAAACATGCCTATTTTATTCCCATGAGATTCGTATTTTGACTTTTATGATGCATCGAGATTTTAATGAGGACCATTGCAAAATTGAATTGGATTGAGCTACTGGCTCCAGGGGAAATGGGATCTCATTGGTAGTGTCGTGCAAAATAGGCTAATAAAGTCATGAAGCAACATCAAATTTTAGCGATTTATATATCAAATTGAAGGGCAAGCTATGCTCTATAAGAAAGCGTTGAGAGGAGCAACAAATCTCCAGAAACAAAAAAGTTACGGATTGTTGAAAGTCGACAATTTTGCCAAAAATCGAGAAATTATTTCTTCGAATACTGCCTAAAATAATATCAACGTTATACGAGCTTATAGATCTTTAAACACTGATTAAAATGGTGTCTTTGGTTTTCTGATAGCTTCTCTGGAAGCCGAGAAATTTGCTGTCAAAGTCCGGAGCCATCCCAGATGCTCGAAAATGCTCTAATTTTCACCCAAATCCTTAAAAATTTGCTTGTCAAAAACGTAAAAATGTCCCAAAAATATAAATCCCGGAATTGCTCCGAAAGAGAAAGTCGATTTTCTCAGTTGCTAAAAGCAATTTTTAACCGATAAATACATGTTTCTAAGCGTGTTTTCAAGGGCTACAGCGTGAAGTAAAGCATAACAATTCTCGCGCTTAATTTACGGAGATTAATCGGGGGGGGGGGGACTTTCAGAAAACGGCAAAATTCATCGTATCAAAACTTTGGCTCCTTTTATAACAGAAATATAATTAAATAGCCATCTTTTTGGCCATAATTTGCGCTCAATTTAACGCTAGAATCGCCATTGTTTAAGTTGTTTTCGCATGAAAGCGAGCAAGCTGTTTCTGATGAAAAAATGATGAAAAATGTTTCTCCTCAAAATTGCTGGAATATTGTACCAAATAAAAGCCCGTGCTTAGAAATATCGTGCCATTGTTGATTTGGTTAAAAAAGACAAGAAAATCGGCATATTAGAGCAGTTTTTCTGTTGCGTATTTTAGGATTTTTTCCAAAAAATGGCCTAAAATCCACCTTCTAGAAACAAGACAATTTCTATATCAAATCATAGCGCATCGTGTGCTGATTTCAACGCTGTTTATTTCAATTTTATAGCGCCAATATTACGCATTTTATGCCGCTTTGAATTTTCAGGATCTTCATTGCAAAATTGAATTGGATTGAACTACTGGCTCCAGGGGAAATGGGATCTCAATGGTAGTGTCGTGCAAAATAGGCTAATAAAATCTCAAAACTAGATCAAACTTTGGCGATTTAAATATCAAATTGAAGGGCAAGCTATGCTCTATAAGAAAGCGTTGAGAGGAGCAACAAATCTCCACAAACAAAAAAGTTACGGATTGTTGAAAGTCGACAATTTTGCCAAAAATCGAAAAATTATTTCTTCGAATACTGCCTAAAATAATATCAACGTTATACGAGCTTATAGATCTTTAAACACTGATTAAAATTCTGTCTTTGGTTTTCTGATAGCTTCTCTGGAAGCCGAGACATTTTCTGTCAAAGTCGGGAGCCATCCCAGATGCTCAAAAATGCTCTAATTTTCACCCAAATCCTTAAAAATTTGCTTGTCAAAAACGTAAAAATATCCCAAAAATTTAAATCCCGGAATTGCTCCGAAAAAGAAAGTCGATTTTCTCAGTTGCTAAAAGCAATTTTTAACCCATAAATACATGTTTCTAAGCGTGTTTTCAAGGGCTACAACGTGAAGTAAAGCATAACAATTCTCGCGCTTAATTTACGGAAATTAATCGGGGGACTTTCAGAAAACGGCAAAATTCATCGTATCAAAACTTTGGCTCCTTTTATAACAGAAATATAATTAAATAGCCATCTTTTTGGCCATAATTTGCGCTCAATTTAACGCTAGAATCGCCATTGTTTAAGTTGTTTTCGCATGAAAGCGAGCAAGCTGTTTCTGATGAAAAAATGATGAAAAATTTTTCTCCTCAAAATTGCTGGAATATTGTACCAAATAAAAGCCCGTGCTTAGAAATATCGTGCCATTGTTGATTTGGTTAAAAAAGACAAGAAAATCGGCATATTAGAGCAGTTTTTCTGTTGCGTATTTTAGGATTTTTTCCAAAAAATGGCCTAAAATCCACCTTCTAGAAACAAGACAATTTCTATATAAAATCATAGCGCATCGAGTGCTGATTTCAACGCTGTTTATTTCAATTTTATAGCGCCAATATTACGCATTTTATGCCGCTTTGAATTTTCAGGATCTTCATTTCAAAATTGAATTGGATTGAACTACTGGCTCCAGGGGAAATGGGATCTCAATGGTAGTGTCGTGCAAAATAGGCTAATAAAATCTCAAAACTAGATCAAACTTTGGCGATTTAAATATCAAATTGAAGGGCAAGCTATGCTCTATAAGAAAGCGTTGAGAGGAGCAACAAATCTCCGGAAACAAAAAAGTTACGGATTGTTGAAAGTCGACAATTTTGCCAAAAATTGAGAAATTATTTCTTCAAATACTGCCTAAAATAATATCAACGTTATACGAGCTTATAGATCTTTAAACACTGATTAAAATGGTGTCTTTGGTTTTCTGATAACTTCTCTGGAAGCCGAGAAATTTGCTGTCAAAGTCCGGAGCCATCCCAGATGCTCGAAAATGCTCTAATTTTCACCCAAATCCTTAAAAATTTGCTTGTCAAAAACGTAAAAATATCCCAAAAATATAAATCCCGGAATTGCTCCGAAAAAGAAAGTCGATTTTCTCAGTTGCTAAAAGCAATTTTTAACCGATAAATACATGTTTCTAAGCGTGTTTTCAAGGGCGACAACGTGAAGTAAAGCATAACAATTCTCGCGCTTAATTTACGGAGATTAATCGGGGGTGGGGGGGACTTTCGGAAAACGGCAAAATTCATCGTATCAAAACTTTGGCTCCTTTTATAACAGAAATATAATTAAATAGCCATCTTTTTGGCCATAATTTGCGCTCAATTTAACGCTAGAATCGCCATTGTTTAAGTTGTTTTCGCATGAAAGCGAGCAAGCTGTTTCTGATGAAAAAATGATGAAAAATGTTTCTCCTCAAAATTGCTGGAATATTGTACCAAATAAGAGCCCGTGCTTAAAACTATCGTGCCATTGTTGATTTGGTTAAAAAAGACAAGAAAATCGGCATATTAGAGCAGTTTTTCTGTTGCGTATTTTAGGATTTTTTCCAAAAAATGGCCTAAAATCCACCTTCTAGAAACAAGACAATTTCTATATAAAATCATAGCGCATCGAGTGCTGATTTCAACGCTGTTTATTTCAATTTTATAGCGCCAATATTACGCATTTATGCCGCTTTGAATTTTCAGGATCTTCATTGCAAAATTGAATTGGATTGAACTACTGGCTCCAGGAAATGGGATCTCAATGGTAGTGTCGTGCAAAATAGGCTAATAAAATCTCAAAACTAGATCAAACTTTGGCGATTTAAATATCAAATTGAAGGGCAAGCTATGCTCTATAAGAAAGCGTTGAGAGGAGCAACAAATCTCCACAAACAAAAAGTTACGAATTGTTGAAAGTCGACAATTTTGCCAAAATCGAAAAATTATTTCTTCGAATACTGCCTAAAATAATATCAACGTTATACGAGCTTATAGATCTTTAAACACTGATTAAAATTCTGTCTTTGGTTTTCTGATAGCTTCTCTGGAAGCCGAGACATTTGCTGTCAAAGTCGGAGCCATCCCAGATGCTCGAAAATGCTCTAATTTTCACCCAAATCCTTAAAATTTGCTTGTCAAAACGTAAAAATATCCCAAAATTTAAATCCCGGAATTGCTCCGAAAAAGAAAGTCGATTTTCTCAGTTGCCAAAAGAAATTTTTAACCGATAAATTCATGTTTCTAAGCCTCTTTTCAAGGGCTACAACGTGAAGTAAAGCATAACAATTCTCGCGCTTAATTTACGGAGATTAATCGGGGGGGGGGGGGGACTTTTGGAAAACGGCAAAATGCATCGTATCAAAACTTTGGCTCCTTTTAACACAGAAATATAAGTAAATATCCATCATGTTGGCAATGATTTGGGCTTCAATTTAACCGCTATTTTTAAGTTGTTTTTGCATGAAAGCGAGCAAGCTGTTTCTGATGAAAAAATGGTGAAAAATTTTTCTCCTCAAAATTGCTGGAATATTGTACCAAATAAAAGCCCGTGCTTAAAACTATCGTGCCATTGTTGATTTGGTTAAAAAAGACAAGAAAATCGGCATATTAGAGCAGTTTTTCTGTTGCGTATGTTAGGATTTTTTCCAAAAAATGGCCTAAAATCCACCTTCTAGAAAAAAGACAATTTCTATATCAAATCATAGCGCATCGAGTGCTGATTTCAACGCTGTTTATTTCAATTTTATAGCGCCAATATTACGCATTTTATGCCGCTTTGAATTTTCAGGATCTTCATTGCAAAATTGAATTGGATTGAACTACTGGCTCCAGAGGAAATGGGATCTCATTGGTAGTGTCGTGCAAAATAGGCTAATAAAATCTCAAAACTAGATCAAACTTTGGCGATTTAAATATCAAATTGAAGGCAAGCTATGCTCTATAAGAAAGCGTTGAGAGGAGCAACAAATCTCCGGAAACAAAAAAGTTACGGATTGTTGAAAGTCGACAATTTTGCCAAAAATCGAGAAATTATTTCTTCAAATACTGCCTAAAATAATATCAACGTTATACGAGCTTATAGATCTTTAAACACTGATTAAAATGGTGTCTTTGGTTTTCTGATAGCTTCTCTGGAAGCCGAGAAATTTGCTGTCAAAGTCCGGAGCCATCCCAGATGCTCGAAAATGCTCTAATTTTCACCCAAATCCTTAAAAATTTGCTTGTCAAAAACGTAAAAATGTCCCAAAAATTTAAATCCCGGAATTGCTCCGAAAAAGAAAGTCGATTTTCTCAGTTGCTAAAAGCAATTTTTAACCCATAAATACATGTTTCTAAGCGTGTTTGCAAGGGCGACAACGTCAAGTAAAGCATAACAATTCTCGCGCTTAATTTACGGAGATTGATCGGGGGGGGGGGGACTTTCGGAAAACGGCAAAATTCATCGTATCAAAACTTTGGCTCCTTTTATAACAGAAATATAATTAAATAGCCATCTTTTTGGCCATAATTTGCGCTCAATTTAACGCTAGAATCGCCATTGTTGAAGTTGTTTTCGCATGAAAGCGAGCAAGCTGTTTCTGATGAAAAAATGATGAAAAATGTTTCTCCTCAAAATTGCTGGAATATTGTACCAAATAAGAGCCCGTGCTTAAAACTATCGTGCCATTGTTGATTTGGTTAAAAAGACAAGAAAATCGGCATATTAGAGCAGTTTTTCTGTTGCGTATTTTAGGATTTTTCCAAAAATGGCCTAAAATCCACCTTCTAGAAACAAGACAATTTCTATATAAAATCATAGCGCATCGAGTGCTGATTTCAACGCTGTTTATTTCAATTTTATAGCGCCAATATTACGCATTTATGCCGCTTTGAATTTTCAGGATCTTCATTGCAAAATTGAATTGGATTGAACTACTGGCTCCAGGAAATGGGATCTCAATGGTAGTGTCGTGCAAAATAGGCTAATAAAATCTCAAAACTAGATCAAACTTTGGCGATTTAAATATCAAATTGAAGGGCAAGCTATGCTCTATAAGAAAGCGTTGAGAGGAGCAACAAATCTCCACAAACAAAAAGTTACGAATTGTTGAAAGTCGACAATTTTGCCAAAAATCGAAAAATTATTTCTTCGAATACTGCCTAAAATAATATCAACGTTATACGAGCTTATAGATCTTTAAACACTGATTAAAATTCTGTCTTTGGTTTTCTGATAGCTTCTCTGGAAGCCGAGACATTTGCTGTCAAAGTCGGGAGCCATCCCAGATGCTCGAAAATGCTCTAATTTTCACCCAAATCCTTAAAAATTTGCTTGTCAAAAACGTAAAAATATCCCAAAAATTTAAATCCCGGAATTGCTCCGAAAAAGAAAGTCGATTTTCTCAGTTGCCAAAAGAAATTTTTAACCGATAAATTCATGTTTCTAAGCCTCTTTTCAAGGGCTACAACGTGAAGTAAAGCATAACAATTCTCGCGCTTAATTTACGGAGATTAATCGGGGGACTTTTGGAAAACGGCAAAATGCATCGTATCAAAACTTTGGCTCCTTTTAACACAGAAATATAAGTAAATATCCATCATGTTGGCAATGATTTGGGCTTCAATTTAACCGCTATTTTTAAGTTGTTTTTGCATGAAAGCGAGCAAGCTGTTTCTGATGAAAAATGGTGAAAAATTTTCTCCTCAAAATTGCTGGAATATTGTACCAAATAAAAGCCCGTGCTTAAAACTATCGTGCCATTGTTGATTTGGTTAAAAAAGACAAGAAAATCGGCATATTAGAGCAGTTTTTCTGTTGCGTATGTTAGGATTTTTTCCAAAAAATGGCCTAAAATCCACCTTCTAGAAAAAAGACAATTTCTATATCAAATCATAGCGCATCGAGTGCTGATTTCAACGCTGTTTATTTCAATTTTATAGCGCCAATATTACGCATTTTATGCCGCTTTGAATTTTCAGGATCTTCATTGCAAAATTGAATTGGATTGAACTACTGGCTCCAGAGGAAATGGGATCTCATTGGTAGTGTCGTGCAAAATAGGCTAATAAAATCTCAAAACTAGATCAAACTTTGGCGATTTAAATATCAAATTGAAGGGCAAGCTATGCTCTATAAGAAAGCGTTGAGAGGAGCAACAAATCTCCGGAAACAAAAAAGTTACGGATTGTTGAAAGTCGACAATTTTGCCAAAAATCGAGAAATTATTTCTTCAAATACTGCCTAAAATAATATCAACGTTATACGAGCTTATAGATCTTTAAACACTGATTAAAATGGTGTCTTTGGTTTTCTGATAGCTTCTCTGGAAGCCGAGAAATTTGCTGTCAAAGTCCGGAGCCATCCCAGATGCTCGAAAATGCTCTAATTTTCACCCAAATCCTTAAAAATTTGCTTGTCAAAACGTAAAATATCCCAAAATATAAATCCCGGAATTGCTCCGAAAAAGAAAGTCGATTTTCTCAGTTGCTAAAAGCAATTTTAACCGATAAATACATGTTTCTAAGCGTGTTTTCAAGGGCGACAACGTCAAGTAAAGCATAACAATTCTCGCGCTTAATTTACGGAGATTAATCGGGGGGACTTTCGGAAAACGGCAAAATTCATCGTATCAAAACTTTGGCTCCTTTTATAACAGAAATATAATTAAATAGCCATCTTTTTGGCCATAATTTGCGCTCAATTTAACGCTAGAATCGCCATTGTTTAAGTTGTTTTCGCATGAAAGCGAGCAAGCTGTTTCTGATGAAAAATGATGAAAAATGTTTCTCCTCAAAATTGCTGGAATATTGTACCAAATAAGAGCCCGTGCTTAAAACTATCGTGCCATTGTTGATTTGGTTAAAAAAGACAAGAAAATCGGCATATTAGAGCAGTTTTTCTGTTGCGTATTTTAGGATTTTTTCCAAAAAATGGCCTAAAATCCACCTTCTAGAAACAAGACAATTTCTATATAAAATCATAGCGCATCGAGTGCTGATTTCAACGCTGTTTATTTCAATTTTATAGCGCCAATATTACGCATTTATGCCGCTTTGAATTTTCAGGATCTTCATTGCAAAATTGAATTGGATTGAACTACTGGCTCCAGGGGAAATGGGATCTCAATGGTAGTGTCGTGCAAAATAGGCTAATAAAATCTCAAAACTAGATCAAACTTTGGCGATTTAAATATCAAATTGAAGGGCAAGCTATGCTCTATAAGAAAGCGTTGAGAGGAGCAACAAATCTCCACAAACAAAAAAGTTACGAATTGTTGAAAGTCGACAATTTTGCCAAAAATCGAAAAATTATTTCTTCGAATACTGCCTAAAATAATATCAACGTTATACGAGCTTATAGATCTTTAAACACTGATTAAAATTCTGTCTTTGGTTTTCTGATAGCTTCTCTGGAAGCCGAGACATTTGCTGTCAAAGTCGGGAGCCATCCCAGATGCTCGAAAATGCTCTAATTTTCACCCAAATCCTTAAAAATTTGCTTGTCAAAAACGTAAAAATATCCCAAAAATTTAAATCCCGGAATTGCTCCGAAAAAGAAAGTCGATTTTCTCAGTTGCCAAAAGAAATTTTTAACCGATAAATTCATGTTTCTAAGCCTCTTTTCAAGGGCTACAACGTGAAGTAAAGCATAACAATTCTCGCGCTTAATTTACGGAGATTAATCGGGGGACTTTTGGAAAACGGCAAAATGCATCGTATCAAAACTTTGGCTCCTTTTAACACAGAAATATAAGTAAATATCCATCATGTTGGCAATGATTTGGGCTTCAATTTAACCGCTATTTTTAAGTTGTTTTTGCATGAAAGCGAGCAAGCTGTTTCTGATGAAAAATGGTGAAAAATTTTCTCCTCAAAATTGCTGGAATATTGTACCAAATAAAAGCCCGTGCTTAAAACTATCGTGCCATTGTTGATTTGGTTAAAAAGACAAGAAAATCGGCATATTAGAGCAGTTTTTCTGTTGCGTATTTTAGGATTTTTCCAAAAATGGCCTAAAATCCACCTTCTAGAAAAAGACAATTTCTATATCAAATCATAGCGCATCGAGTGCTGATTTCAACGCTGTTTATTTCAATTTTATAGCGCCAATATTACGCAATTTATGCCGCTTTGAATTTTCAGGATCTTCATTGCAAAATTGAATTGGATTGAACTACTGGCTCCAGAGGAAATGGGATCTCATTGGTAGTGTCGTGCAAAATAGGCTAATAAAATCTCAAAACTAGATCAAACTTTGGCGATTTAAATATCAAATTGAAGGGCAAGCTATGCTCTATAAGAAAGCGTTGAGAGGAGCAACAAATCTCCGGAAACAAAAAAGTTACGGATTGTTGAAAGTCGACAATTTTGCCAAAAATCGAGAAATTATTTCTTCAAATACTGCCTAAAATAATATCAACGTTATACGAGCTTATAGATCTTTAAACACTGATTAAAATGGTGTCTTTGGTTTTCTGATAGCTTCTCTGGAAGCCGAGAAATTTGCTGTCAAAGTCCGGAGCCATCCCAGATGCTCGAAAATGCTCTAATTTTCACCCAAATCCTTAAAAATTTGCTTGTCAAAAACGTAAAAATGTCCCAAAAATTTAAATCCCGGAATTGCTCCGAAAAAGAAAGTCGATTTTCTCAGTTGCTAAAAGCAATTTTTAACCCATAAATACATGTTTCTAAGCGTGTTTTCAAGGGCGACAACGTCAAGTAAAGCATAACAATTCTTGCGCTTAATTTACGGAGATTAATCGGGGGACTTTCGGAAAACGGCAAAATTCATCGTATTAAATCTTTGGCTCCTTTTATAACAGAAATATAAGTAAATATCCATCTTGTTGGCCATAATTTGCGCTTGAATTTAACGCGAGAATCGCCATTGTTTAAGTTGTTTTCGCATGAAAGCGAGCAACCTGTTTCTGATGAAAAATGGTGAAAAATTTTCTCCTCAAAATTGCTGGAATATTGTACCAAATAAAAGCCCGTGCTTAAAACTATCGTGCCATTGTTGATTTGGTTAAAAAGACAAGAAAATCGGCATACTAGAGCAGTTTTTCTGTTGCGTATTTTAGGATTTTTCCAAAAATGGCCTAAAATCCACCTTCTAGAAAAAGACAATTTCTATATCAAATGATAGCGCATCAAGTGCTGATTTCAACGCTGATTATTTCAATTTTATAGCGCCAATATTACGCAATTTATGCCGCTTTGAATTTTCAGGATTTTGATTGAAAAATTGAATTGGATTGAACTACTGGCTCCAGAGGAAATGGGATCTCATTGGTAGTGTCGTGCAAAATAGGCTAATAAAATCTCAAAACTAGATCAAACTTTGGCGATTTAAATATCAAATTGAAGGGCAAGCTATGCTCTATAAGAAAGCGTTGAGAGGAGCAACAAATCTCCAGAAACAAAAAAGTTACGGATTGTTGAAAGTCGACAATTTTGCCAAAAATTGAGAAATTATTTCTTCAAATACTGCCTAAAATAATATCAACGTTATACGAGCTTATAGATCTTTAAACACTGATTAAAATGGTGTCTTTG
The DNA here is from genome assembly GCA_014526335.1 of Chrysaora quinquecirrha. NCBI lineage: Eukaryota > Metazoa > Cnidaria > Scyphozoa > Semaeostomeae > Pelagiidae > Chrysaora > Chrysaora quinquecirrha. Next base: position 1,157,781 of record JACTAT010000036.1, on the reverse strand, counting down.
GTTTTCTGATAGCTTCTCTGGAAGCCGAAAAATTTGCTGTCAAAGTCCGGAGCCATCCCAGATGCTCGAAAATGCTCTAATTTTCACCCAAATCCTTAAAAATTTGCTTGTCAAAAACGTAAAAATGTCCCAAAAATTTAAATCCCGGAATTGCTCCGAGAAAGAAAGTCGATTTTCTCAGTTGCTAAAAGCAATTTTTAACCCATAAATACATGTTTCTAAGCGTCTTTTCAAGGGCGACAACGTCAAGTAAAGCATAACAATTCTCGCGCTTAATTTACGGAGATTGATCGGGGGGGACTTTCGGAAAACGGCAAAATTCATCGTATTAAAACTTTGGCTCCTTTTATAACAGAAATATAAGTAAATATCCATCTTGTTGGCCATAATTTGCGCTTCAATTTAACGCTAGAATCGCCATTGTTTAAGTTGTTTTCGCATGAAAGCGAGCAACCTGTTTCTGATGAAAAATGATGAAAAATGTTTCTCCTCAAAATTGCTGGAATATTGTACCAAATAAAAGCCCGTGCTTAAAACTATCGTGCCATTGTTGATTTGGTTAAAAAGACAAGAAAATCGGCATACTAGAGCAGTTTTTCTGTTGCGTATTTTAGGATTTTTCCAAAAATGGCCTAAAATCCACCTTCTAGAAACGAAACAATTTCTATATCAAATGATAGCGCATCAAGTGCTGATTTCAACGCTGATTATTTCAATTTTATAGCGCCAATATTACGCATTTATGCCGCTTTGAATTTTCAGGATTTTGATTGCAAAATTGAATTGGATTGAACTACTGGCTCCAGAGGAAATGGGATCTCATTGGTAGTGTCGTGCAAAATAGGCTAATAAAATCTCAAAACTAGATCAAACTTTGGCGATTTAAATATCAAATTGAAGGGCAAGCTATGCTCTATAAGAAAGCGTTGAGAGGAGCAACAAATCTCCAGAAACAAAAAGTTACGGATTGTTGAAAGTCGACAATTTTGCCAAAAATCGAGAAATTATTTCTTCGAATACTGCCTAAAATAATATCAACGTTATACGAGCTTATAGATCTTTAAACACTGATGAAAATGGTGTCTTTGGTTTTCTGATAGCTTCTCTGGAAGCCGAGAAATTTGCTGTCAAAGTCCGGAGCCATCCCAGATGCTCGAAAATGCTCTAATTTTCACCCAAATCCTTAAAAATTTGCTTGTCAAAAACGTAAAAATATTCCAAAAATATAAATCCCAGAATTGCTCCGAAATGGAAAGTCGATTTTCTCAGTTGCCAAAAGCATTTTTTAACCGATAAATTCATGTTTCTAAGCCTCTTTTCAAGGGCTACAACGTGAAGTAAAGCATAACGATTCTCGCGCTTAATTTACGGAGATTAATCGGGGGGACTTTCGGAAACGGCAAAATGCATCGTATCAAAACTTTGGCTCCTTTTAACACAGAAATATAAGTAAATATCCATCATGTTGGCAATGATTTGGGCTTCAATTTAAACGCTATTTTTAAGTTGTTTTTGCATGAAAGCGAGCAAGCTGTTTCTGATGAAAAAATGGTGAAAAATTTTCTCCTCAAAATTGCTGGAATATTGTACCAAATAAAAGCCCGTGCTTAAAACTATCGTGCCATTGTTGATTTGATTAAAAAAGACAAGAAAATCGGCATATTAGAGCAGTTTTTCTGTTGCGTATTTTAGGATTTTTTCCAAAAAATGGCCTAAAATTTACCTTCTAGAAACAAGACAATTTCTATATCAAATGATAGCACATCAAGTGCTGATTTCAACGCTGATTATTTCAATTTTATAGCGCTAATATTACGCACTTTATGCCGCTTTGAATTTTCAGGATTTTGATTGAAAAATTGAATTGGATTGAACTACTGGCTCCAGAGGAAATGGGATCTCATTGGTAGTGTCGTGCAAAATAGGCTAATAAAATCTCAAAACTAGATCAAACTTTGGCGATTTAAATATCAAATTGAAGGGCAAGCTATGCTCTATAAGAAAGCGTTGAGAGGAGCAACAAATCTCCGGAAACAAAAAAATTACGGATTGTTGAAAGTCGACAATTTTGCCAAAAATCGAGAAATTATTTCTTCAAATACTGCCTAAAATAATATCAACGTTATACGAGCTTATAGATCTTTAAACACTGATTAAAATGGTGTCTTTGGTTTTCTGATAGCTTCTCTGGAAGCCGAGAAATTTGCTGTCAAAGTCCGGAGCCATCCCAGATGCTCGAAAATGCTCTAATTTTCACCCAAATCCTTACAAAAATTTGCTTTTCAAAAACGTGAAAATAATAAATCCCGGAATTGCTCCGAAAAAGAAGGTCGATTTTTCCTGTTGCTAAAAGCAATTTCTAACCGATAGATACATGTTTTACCTTGAATTTTGTCACAAGTGTTGTGCAAAAGTGGCATAGGAGAATAGATGGGATCGGGATTCGAACCTGGACTTCATGATCAGAGAGGCTATGCTCTTTTCCAATTAGCTAGCTTCCCCTTAGCCTGCGTGCAGTCTAGTTTCCCCTAAACTAAAGAGCCAAGTGAAATTGTCGTGTCATCTTCTTAGCGAAGCAGGCAGCCCGAGGCTCATCCAAGGTTTTTCGGCTATGTTGAGTCCCTTTCAGTACGGCAAAGTACATCTATATCTATCAAGGGTTTGCAAAGACTTATTGCGTTTATCTAGTAAAGACCCCTTTAGGTTGCACTTTTTAAAACCTTAGTTTCTAATGATCATATAGTATAGTCTTACCTTCTAGGAGCCTTTTTTCTGATCTTAGATACAATCCATTGCTGTCCTTACGCTTGCTTTATGCTTTAACTTTTAAACGTCGCTTTCTTAATGCTATCCTTATGCTTGCTATGTGTTCCTTATGCTTGCTGTGTTCCTCTTAACTTTCAAGCATCGCTTTCATAAAGCTGTCCTTAAGCTTGCTAAGTGTTCCTTATGCTTGCTATGTGTTCCTTATGCTTGCTGTGTTCCTCTTAACTTTCAAACATCGCTTTCATAAAGCTGTCCTTATGCTTGCTATGTGTTCCTTATGCTTGCTATGTGTTCCTTATGCTTGCTATGTGTTCCTTATGCTTGCTGTGTTCCTCTTAACTTTCAAGCATCGCTTTCATAGAGCTGTCCTTATGCTTGCTATGTGTTCCTTATGCTTGCTATGTGTTCCTTATGCTTGCTATGTGTTCCTTATGCTTGCTATGTGTTCCTTATGCTTGCTGTGTTCCTCTTAACTTTCAAGCATCGCTTTCATAGAGCTGTCCTTATGCTTGCTATGTGTTCCTTATGCTTGCTATGTGTTCCTTTTAAATTTCAAACGTGGCTTGGCGAAGACAAAACTAAGGGTAAAGAGACATAGAACAGAAAAACATTTTCGCTTCATAAAATCATGTTCATTTTAATCCTTTTATCATCTTTATGGTTTGTGAATTTTTCCTTTCATAAACGTTTCATCTCACAGAAGGAATTCTTGAATTGACTTTTTCATAAGCAACCTTGGAAAAAAGTAGCAGTAATGAAAAAAAGTAACAGTCATGACCTTTAAAACGCCATAATAAAGGCAAAAAATTCGCTGCATAGGTTTAAATATTGATGTTATTCTCAAAGATTAGATGGGCATAAGATGGCATTTGGTGTGACTCGCCTTTTCCATATCAGCAATGTATGTTGTTCTATCAGGTATCATTTTGTTAGGAACCTAGGTCCATACCACAAGGAGTAGTTAAGTAATCCGTAAGGTACCTGGATGCTAAATTTGTGCGAGGTCCCTAATCTCTTAGGCCAATTCCCAATCGAGAGAGGCTACTTTTGTAACGTACTGTAATGTTACAGAACTCATTCATGGAAGCTGTGTTTTCTTAGAGCAACTAAAATCAAAGTCCATAGAAATACCTGGACGCTAAAATTGACTTAGGCTGCAAATCTCTAAGATTTCATTATGCTCGAGAGAGTCTAGTATTGTATCATAATGTTATGTTACAGAGCCCTCAAGATTCTTGTAGATATAAAACGTATCTTTACCTTCGCTTCATTTTGCCAATTTCTGCGACAGCAAACGGAGGGAGCAAAGATATATTGTATTTCTGAAAAATAATATTTCAAGACTTTAGGTTCAGTTGTTGTTGCGCTATACTATTGCTTTATATGATAAGTGGATCAGTGGTCAATTACACATAGAAGGCTTCTTGCTGCTAACCATAAATAGCTTATGGCCTACATTTCATCACAGGAGCAAGTTTAACCCTGGCAACCAGTTTTTGAGATTCCAGAAATAATCTTGAAATAAAAGTTTTCTAGGCAGGTCAACAAGAAAGAAGATAAGCAGCTGTTCAAGGAGTTAAGGTCTGGCTATACTAGGAGACATGTCACGCGCAACAATGATGTCCCCTCGATGTCTCTCAGTTTAGCCAGCTCGGAAACTTTGTAGAGCGCGATAAAATTTTCCGCAAGAGACATGCCAATGTTTGTGGGAGACAACAGAAACATTTATTGTCTCCGAGACATGCAAATGACTCAGGGGGCATGTTGCTGGCTTGTCACACCGAACGACAGTGTCGCACGCAACAAATCTCCTAGTTTAGCCACAGCTTTTCAGTCAAATCCACGCCATCACATCAGACATAATTATATGTTGTTCAGATAACTTATGCAAGCATAATTCTAATGATGTTATAGAGAGGATTGAATTTGAAAAAAGCAGTCGTACTCACCATGTCTCTGAATGTCAACTGACAACCTACAAAAAATTTCAGAGTTATAGCAAGACAGAGCATATTTAAGACAACGAACTGTATTTATCTTACATAAAGCCGTAGCCGAACGATCAAACAGTCTTTGTCAAAGATTTGAAACTTCCTTATGAAGGGATTTTGCTTGAGCCTGCTTGTTTCTTATTTTTAGAGCTTTTTTGGAGCGCAAAAGCATGTTTAAAGTAGGTTTCTGGGAGAGGGCTTCACGCTAGTGAAACTTGCTTCTAACTATGTCGATTAGTTATGGAGATAGCAAAATATTTTGACCCGATTTTCAGCCTGATATTTCTTATAAAGGTTGTTCTTATAAATAAGTGTAGCCCTTTGAGACGCTTGCTTAACAATGACCCGAACTCAGTGCATAAGTATCCTGAAAAAGGCTCAGTTTTCAGGGTAAAATACGGTACATTCATGATTGACAGTCAACGAATTTAAAAGCCTTCCTTACCATAACATAGAGCATGTATAACGTCTTCTTGAGATAACCTAAAATGGAGCACGAATAGAATCAACAGAAAGTGTAAGCAAGTGGTAGAATAAACGGAGAGCTGAATCAAATTTTAGTTTTACTTACAATTACTGAAACCATTTTACACCCTTTTACTATCGCACTGACGATGTAAACTAGGATTATGAAAAGCTTTCTGCTTTTTAAATATGAATTAAATTCTGTGTCTTATGTTCACGACAAAGACTTACTCGATTTTATCTTTTTCTAAACTAGAACAGCTACCATCTCCAGAGCCACAACATCTGTTATTAGATGAACCTTAATAAAAAAGTAAGATATTATAATAGTTGGAATAAATATATTGAAGCTCAACTTCACGATATATGTGCATATGTATATATGTACATGTATAATAAAACTATCCATAAGCCTTACACAGTGATCGACTTAACAAGGAGCTTATTAGTACAACTAATGAAAGAAAAAGACTATTATTATGCAACTCAAGAGTTTCATTATCTCTCAATAATCAGAATATTTCGACGGTTACCATCAGACGGTTACCAATCGAAATCTTCCTATTCGACCTTCGACCTACAACACAAGGCACTCTGAAGATCTCCAGCTCCCTAGATATAAGACTGAATATGCTAATAATGCTTCACTACACAGCTGTCAAGACATGGAACGATACACACGCTGAAATTTGTAGCCTTACAACATTAGGTCGTTTCAAAAAACAATTCAAAACGTATTTTAAAAGCTAGATACAAACACAACTCCCTGGAAGAACAGCATGCTTAGGCTTAAATAATCCGGTTAATTTCACACCTTTTGACCCGACCTTTGCAATAAATAGGAAAAATACAACATTTCTCATTGCCCGATGATGGGAGACGGATCTCTCCCGAAACGTCGTCCTACTATATATCAAAGGCTCGTCATGATTAGTGGTGACTATCAGTCTAATACAATGCCATTTCTCTTGAACTAAACTACAGGAAAGCCTCCTCTAAATAATACATTTCATACATACACGATGTTTCAATCTCACTGTCATCATTATTATCATAATCAGTCTCGTCAAAAGCCATGGGAACCTAAAATGACAAACGAACATAAATTAAATCGAATTCAAATGCTGAGTTCAAAGGCACAAAAATTTGAATAATAAAAACACTGCTTAGTAAAATCTAGCAAAATTTCGATAATCACCTTACACAGTGCACAGTTTTCATTAGTAGATTCGTCAACTAAAGTTAATTTATCTCCAGTTCTACAATGAATAAATGTCTGTTGAACAATACTATAATTAAAACTACAGAATTGGCAAGGAACCCAAAGACGGTTACCGCAAAACTTCGATAATCTTCCACTTCTTGAAGAAGTCCTCTTTGAATAAGCCCCACCTGAGAATAACTTTTTGCAAATAAGCCCCTCCCCCATTGGTTAAACTCCAACCTCTTGAATAAGCCCCCACCTGGAATAAGCCCCCACTTAAGAACTCCTTTCTGCCAAAACACCCTCGATTAAACCCCGCCTCTTGAATAAGCCCCTACCTGGAATAAGGCCCCACTTAAGAACTCCTTTCTTCCAAAACACCCCTTCAATTAAACCCCGCCTCTTGAATAAGCCCCTACCTGGAATAAGGCCCCACTTAAGAACTCCTTTCTTCCAAAACACCCCTTCAATTAAACCCCGCCTATTGAATAAGCCCCCACCTGGAATAAGCCCCCACTTGAGAACTCCTTTTTGCCAAAACACCCTCGATTAAACCCCGCCTCTTGAATAAGCCCCTACCTGGAATAAGGCCCCACTTAAGAACTCCTTTCTTCCAAAACACCCCTTCGATTAAACCCTGCCTCTTGAATAAGCCCCCACCTGGAACAAGCTCCCCCCAAAGAATTCCATTTTTCAAGTAAGCCCCTCTCTCGATTAAGCCCCAATGGGAAACTACTCAAAAGCGTCATTGGTTTGCTTTGCCAATCTCATGTAAACCCTCCATCTTTCAACTTCTCAGTGCTCGTGTTCTTGCAAGAAGTCAGGGTAACTTAATCAGAGGCAACAGTTTGACTTGAAATATCTAAATTACCTGAAAATTGTACTGACGGTTGATGGAAAGCTTGCCTAAAATGAATTGCAGAAAGATACGAAAGTTAAAGAGAACCAAGGAAATATGTCCAATAGGTTTTCCAGAGCTTCCAAGAATTACAAGAGATAGAAATGTTGTAAACTTATGTACCTGAAGATTACTGACAAATGCTTCCGTTTGCTTTTGTAGGCTAGCGTTGTTTGACTCCTAAAATCGTAAAAAGGTTCATTTTCTTACGACCTTGTCAGAAGATCAGACACTGTTTGTGAAACATTTGAAATTTGCTTGTCAAACCAAATGTTTCACCGCCAAACCAAATGTTTGACCGCTGAACCAAATGTTTGACCGCTAAACCAAATGTTTGACCGCTGAACCAAATGTTTGACCGCTGAACCAAATGTTTGACCGCTGAACCAAATGTTTGACGTTACACAAAATGTTTGAACCTTTGTCCACATCAAAAAACATTGCTCGTCAAACCTTTTTCCTTGATACAAGCAAATGTTTTTGAAGCTTTTAAAAACATTGCTGAGCGAATTTCTTCTTGCAGAACAATGTTTTGTGACGTGGCCAAACGGTCAAACATTGCTAGTGAAGCAAATTTCAAATGTTCGAACAACTTGATCGATCGTTTGATCGTTTGGACAGGGCATAAATAATCACACATTGTCTGTCAAAAATCTGAAATTTGCTTGTCAAGCGAAATGTTTGACCGTTTTGCTTCATCAAAAAACATTGCTCGTCAAACATCTTTTCGTTAATACAAGCAATGTTACAACAAAATGGCCAATAGCTAGTGATCATAACAGATTAGAATGACCATTAACGCCAAGCTTAGGCCCTGGCCAAACAATCAAACATTGTTGGTCAAACATTTGAGGTTTTGCTTTTCAAGCAATGTTTGACCGTTTGGCCACGTCACAAACATTGACACGCAGTATTGATTGGCAATGTTTTAGAAAAACTTCAAAAACATTTAACGCTTGTCATAAACAGAAAATGTTAGTCGACTAATGTTTTGCGAAGTGGCTAAACGGAACAAAGTTTGGCCAGGGCCTTTGGCAAGCTCTCAGCCATTTAGGATGGGGTATAGTAAACCATGGGTAAAGTAGTTATATTAATTAATAAACCAATTAATCTAAAATTATATCACGAACCAGGATGAGGAACATTGCTTGGTTAATCGTAGGACCTTGTAGTCTTCTTCATTTTTTGCTTGATAAGCAACAAGAAAGATTATATTCTTATTAATGATTTGTTGGATTAAGTAACATATTGAAAAATTCGTCTTACCATCGTATCTAAAGCATGAACACAAATTGGCTCTATGTTTTGAATTCTGTTGTAAAATGCAACTTCTTTTGATGTCAGTTCTCTAAAAGTCAAAAAAAAAATGCAAGAATTAAATGCTTTTTAAGAGAAACTGAGAGGTTTTAGTTAAATTATAGAGGCTTTTAGGAATCTGAGGTGAAATGAAGGTGAAATGGTGTTTTAGCGCCAGTTGCTAGGACCTAAGTAGTAGGTTAATCGAGACCTCGCCCTGGCTGTTGAAGCTACCGTGGCTAGGCTCGAACTCTGACCACACTGAGCTCCTGTCACCACGAGTCCGCTGGATTACACCACGACGCCACAGCACCTTCAGCACCACAACACAGCACTCTGAGGAGGGGGCAACTAGTGAGAAATCGGCCTTTTTCCCTGAGCTAATATATCTCCTTGTTGGAGCTCGTATATGTCCTTGTAGGCTTTCCCAAACTTCACCTACAAATTCACTTCAATTTTCAATTCAACTTTTAAAAAAATGTTTGACGAGCAATGTTTTGCAATATGCCCAAATGGCCAAACATTGTGATTGACAAGTAAATTTCCAAATGTTTGATGAACAATGTTTGATGGTTTTGCCAGGATCTTATCCACAAAGATAACAAAGGTTTCGCAGCATACTTCAGCAGTCAAGAGCTTTAGGGCCTGGCCAAAAGATCAAACATTGTTGGTCAAACATTCAGGCCACAGAGCATTTCTTGGCAAGCAGAATCGCTCAGCAATGTTTTGAAAAACTTCAAAAGCATTTTCTGACGATGTTTAATGAAAAAAGTTTGACGAGCACTGTTTCTTGATGTCGCAAATGGTCAATTATTATGTTTGACAGACAAATTTCAAATGTTTGATGAACAATGTTTGATCGTTAAACCAAGGACTTATCTGTAAAGATAACCAAGGTTTTTTATAGCTTACCTAATTGGTCTAACGATGCCAACATCCTTGTCCCTCTGATCAAAGACACCCTAAAGAGAAAAAAGATAATTATGTAAAGCCAAGCGAAGAAAATATGATAATACCTATTTTAGTTGAATAATATAGCATTCGCTCAGGTGAAATTGACGATCAGGTGAATTGAAAACAAGAAGCCCTTAAATTAGACTTATTACCCTCCTCCCACTCTTTCGGAAACAGCCTCTAACAACTACAACAACATACAGCTGTTTCCTCAGAATAGTAACGCAAGCAACAGTTGGAGCGGGGTGGTGGAGTGTGGAGGAGCGTAGATTACGACGAATGTAATAAGTCTACCCTTAAATGGTCATTCTTTCAGTGAAAACAGAACATAAGTTGAATTATTTTAGAGTTGTACAGAACTGCAAAATTGCGGTACACAGCTGACACATAATAGGCATATTTAAAAGCTTTTTCTTCTGACACTCCTAAGAGTACTGGTGCATTTAGATCCGCGTCGAGGTAAGACGGAGATATAGAATTGACTGAGGTGGAATTTATTTTTATATCCAGAACTTGAGTGAAATGCACCAATCAGAACAGCGAAGCTGAATTTGTATTGTGTTTGAACACCAATCAGCTTGCAGGATACAGATGGAAGATCACTAGAATTATTTGAAGAGTTCTTGGACTCTATTGTTCTTTCTGCTGCACCCTGCAAGCTGATTGGTGTTCAAAACAATACCAACACAGCCTTTCTGATTGTTGAATCTTGATTCACATCTGGGTAAAAATCTGTCTTGGTCAATTGTTTCCGTCTGCTTCTGAAGTTCATACCCTCAGAACTGAGGAGTGTCAGACGAAAAAAGCTTTTAAGCATGCCCTATGATGCTTCCACTGTTTTTGCAACATAAGTAACGCATATCAGCGAACTATAAAGATAATTAAAACAGACAAGGTCTATTTTTCTCAGCAGACTTGCAAAAGGATCAAACAAGAGAACCACTATAATTAAGAATGAAAAAGTCTAGCCAACAGCATCTGCTTTACTAATTATAGGAGATTGCAAAGTAAATATCAGTTAACAAGAGTTGAATTAATAATGCTTAACTGATTCACTGATTGATGGTCATTGATTATTTGACTGAGAAACTGAATACTTGATTGACTTTTTGGATGATTCAGTGATTCCTTTACTGATTCATTGATTGATGGTCATTGATTATTTGATTCATTGGTTGAGTGATTCAGTGATTGCTTGACTGATTCACTGATTGATGGTCATTGATTATTTGATTGAGAAATTGAATACTTGATTGACTGGTTGATTGATTGATGATCACTGATTGACTCAATAATGTAATGAATGACTAACAGGATGGTCGATCATCTACGTATTGATTCTTTCAGAAAAACTTACATTGAAAAATAAAGATCTTTTCTAACTGAGATTTAAAGAAGGGAAATAACATATATAAAAAGTAAAAATATTTGTTCAGTAATACGTTCTTCATCGCACAAAGTTAATTGGAAAATAAATATTGATCTGAATAATTTACTAGCAAGTAATTAAAATATGAGAATACTGTGCGAGAACACAGGATTTATGGACAAGCTGCAAGTAATGATTTCAGAACATGATGAAATTATAAACAGGAAAAAAAACAAAGCTATGGGAGAATTATTGGAGATGCAACTAGACGGAGTTCTGTTTTAGTTGAAGTAAGGATTTTAAAAAGGTTTTCACCACGTTAAAAGAAAGGATGACAACTATCTTTAGAAGGGTAGTAAGCGAAAAAGGCATTTAAAGGTTGGAAGAAGCTCAAGATATGGTAGAATATGTACAAGAAAACGATAAGAAAATTCACCAAGGGAGAAATTCACGAAACACGCGAGCCAGCATTGAAAAGAAAAGTACATGAAATTTAGGATATATCACTGAATAGAGAAATAGAAACAAGAAAACCAGGACTGGAAAGAACAAAATATCATCAAGTTTGAAAATCGAAAGAGAAGTTAAGTGAACTGGCGAAGGGAAGAGCAATCACAAGATTAAAGACGTCAATAAAATCAAGCTGTTTTGAACGGACAGGACTGGAAGGAACAAATACCATCTGGACTAAGAAAGAGTTAGTCAACTAACGTGCCGAAGGGCAGAACCATCAAAAAGCCAAAAAATCAATCTATTTTGACTCGATTTTAAACTGACAGGCGAAATCTCAAAGCCATGCATTTGAAGAAATACGGTTCAGGACATACAGTTTTGAGCGCCATTGGAATTATACTAAATTCGATTTCAATGTATAAGCTATATAAACAGAAAAGGAAAAAAGCTCCGCAATTTCTATTAATGAATTTAGGCATAGCAGATTCTGGTATCGCCTTCTTTTCCTTCATTTCCGGAATTTCAGGTTTCATGAAACGTATCCATAACAAAGCCGAATCAAACGTTTTCAAAATATTCATCCCTTTTATCATTCTGTTCTACTGTGCAAGCTTAGCGGCATGTTGGTTAATAACCATTGATAGGCTGTTCGCAATTACGAGACCTTTAAAGCATTCGACATACTACAACAAGCGTAAACTTACGATACACATCGCAGCTTCGTGGATTTACGCGATAGTTTGCACGACTATAGCTACGATAGGAGATTACTACAATGGTACTATGATTGTTTCGAGGTACTTTCTACCACCGAATTTGGTTTTCACTTTGATTTTACTATGTTTCGCTTATGTCATTATTATCAGGGGTATTTTGAAAAGCAAAAGTCGAATGGCAAACGTTTCGCAATCAACGTCTCGAAATGCCAAAGGTATTATGGATCAGCGATCGAAAATGATATATATTCATTCCTTGTTTATTATATTAAACTTCGCAATTTGCAGTACACCGTTTATATTGTACAATATCCTACACTCTCCGACTGATCATGATGAATTGCCTGAGTTTATGGCAGGAGCTACTATGGGTTTAGCATGCATAACAATTCTAGACCCGATGTCCTATTTGTTCCTTAATATTGTTATTTCAAAGATAAGGTCTTCAAATAACAGGTTATCAAGTGACGGAGCCAGAGCTAACCAGAATGGAAGGTCTGTGGATAGAAATGGCCTGAAGGTAGAAGGAAGAAGACTGGGGAATGTTGGAGGAAGATTAAGAGATGGAGAAGAGGAAGCAGGTGGAAGAATTGGAAGGGAAAGCGAAGGGTTAGAAGAAGAAGGAACATATGCAGGAAGAGAGAAAAGTGAAGAGACAGTGGAACCAAGGGAAGAAAGTCAAAAGGAAACGGAGATGTAAGGGGAGGGGAGAAGAGGAAGCAAGAGGAGGATGAAAAGAGGAAAAGACAATGTTAAGAGAAGGTGAATATGGAAAAGAAGAGAGAAAAGTTGAGGAGGAAGGTGGAAGAAATGAATGAACTAAGCACAATTACAAGAGGAAAAAGACAAAGGAGAAAAAAGAAGAAGATAGAGAGAGAAGAAGAAGAAATAGAAAAGGAAGAAGATGAAGAGGAAGCATACTTGAAGAAGACGAAGAATCAGAACATGACTGGTGGAGGAAAATGAGGAAAAAAAATAAGAAGAAAAGAAAGCAGAGCAGGAGGAAGAAGAGGAGGAGGAAGAAGAAGAAAAAAGGATAGAAAAGGAATAAAACGAAAAAAAGTACCTTAAAGAAGAAAAAGAAAAACAAGAAGAATAAGGAGGATGATTAAGGGGATGAAATAGTATAGGAAAATGAGGAGATGAAGGAGAAGAAGATAAAGACGAGAAAAAGAAGATAAAGACGAGAAGACGAAGATAAAGACGAGAAGAAGAAGATAAAGACGAGAAGAAGAAGATAAAGACGAGAAGAAGAAGGAGAAGAAAAGGTAAAAGAAAAGAAATACAAGAAAAGAAAGAAGAAAAAAGGAGCAGAGGTAGAAATAGAAAGTAGAGAAGGATGGGGAGGTAGAAGTATAAGAAGAAAAACATTGAGGAAGAGGTCTAAATGTAGAAGGTGAAGAGAGAGAAGGAAAGACAAGAGACAAAAAGGAGAGATTGAACAATTTAAACAAAGAGAAGAGCTATTAGTGTGTGGAATCAAGTTGTCAGACAGACGCCAGTGAGAGATATAAGAGAAGAACACGATAAAAACTTACGATTTCCACAGGTAATGATCCACCACGTCCTAATGCAATATTAGACAGTAGTTTAATAGACAACGTCGTTGATGTCTCAGCTACAAGAATCTTGGAAAATAGATAGAATATGTTAGAAAAATTTAATTCCGTGCGATTTCTACTTAAAAATCCTCTGCATGATTGTTGCATTCTAGGACAATAATCCCTGCCTACAAGCATCCTACTCAGAGGGGTTTATTATACCTCATTGCTTTCCTTTATTTTCATTTTCATCTGCAATAACATTCAACTTGTTGAAGATTGCATCAATTGGTAGACGGATATTTCAAGTTTTAAAACAGCACATTGTAGGCAAAAACATGAAAGGAAAGTCAAGGACGGAAGCAGTCCATCTGCAACAAAGTGATCACCCGAAATTCTAAACTGAAAAGTCCCATCAAACTGAAACTCAAATTGAAGAAAAATAAAGCTTCTAAGCCTAAATTAAAAGAAAAATTGTCGAGCAGAAAGGAACCAAAAAGCCCTTCGATGTTTACCTTTGAAAAGTTGTTTTCTTTCGCATGCCTTATCAGAAGTCGTAGCCTACAAAAACGTCCAAAATTTACTTTAGTAGGAATCGAAGACTATTTTCATTTTCTAATATAGTGTAATATATTATAGTATATTGAAGTATCAACCCCAGAACAACAGGGCAATAAAATACCGTATTTACAACGGCAAAACGATGGTTAAAAAGCTTGACCGAGTGAAGGGTTTTCGTTGAAATTTAGTTGGTGTATTTACACGCGGCTACACGATCTATCATTTACACGATCAATACTTTCAGACAGGGAGGGGTCGATTGATGACAGCTATATGCCTTTCCACTTCGAAGATTACTTTAAAAAGGTTAACCAGACAATATAGAATATAGTTCAAAGTTCTTGGCTTTCTTATATACAAAGCCAATGCATTTATCTAATAGTATGCGGTCAATTCCGACAAAATAATTTCCAATGGAAGTAAGTAACGAGCATATTGAAAAGAATGATGACCATAGACGAGAAATGTACTTCTGTGGCTTCGAGTTTCGTGGTTACGCACTGATCAGACAGACTATCATCAGTCTGATGGGTGCGTAAGATGACAGTCTGTCTGATGGGTGCATAGGATAACAGTCTGTCTGATGGGTGCGTAAGATGACAGTCAGTCTGAAAGGTGCATAAGATAACAGTCTGTCTGATGGGTGCGTAAGATGACAGTCTGTCTGATGGGTGCAGAAGATGACAGTATGTCTGATGGGTACATGAGATGACAATCTGTCTGATGAGTGCATGAGATGACAATCTGTCTGATGAGTCCATAAGATAACGGTCTGTCTGATAATTCGTGAGCATGAAAATTGGAGTCACAGAAGTACATGTCTCGTTTATTGTTATCATTCTTGAAAGTCGATGCATTCAAGAGGGACGAGATCTTTTCACACAGATTTGATTGAAGAACAATTCTCCTACCTTAGGTTGTTTAGTAAATCTTGCTTTGCAGTTAGGCTTTTTAAATTCTGAAATAACTCCTTTATCTTATTGCTTGATATTTCCTTGCTTGAGAGACCTGGATTCTTATTTTTAACATCGGGACCATCAGATGTACAGGAGCATGACTTGTCTTTAATGGGTTCAATTTCATCTTCATTAGTAAGCACCTATCATAGCAAAACACAGTCACTTGATGAAAAAATATCTCAGCAATAATGGAGAAAACGTTATCAAAAAACAACATTAATCTGAACCATAGAGATATACTGTTTATTTGGAAATAGTCTGTAGCCATGATCACAGGCTGCTTTTCATGCTTCTATCGCTAGTATCCCAGCAAAGTTGTTTATTAACGAAAAGAATAAAGGAGTTGAGGCAAATATTTTGACAAAGTAAAAGGCCAGTCGCTGCTGGACTGAAGAATTGCCCGAGAATCTCATCAGTCCAGCATGTGTCCGTCATATGGAGATTCCTCTGTATACAACCAAATCAGGGAAACTTACCGAACTTATCTTTAGGACTTTAACATTGAATCCAAGATCTTGAACAAATTTATGTACAGAAGAGTCCACGTTATGGCTTTTATCAGCTGACCAACCCAGTATCTCTCCCTCTATAACAAAACAAAGTTTTATGCAGGGGTTCGTTTATCTAAACTTATAAATAGGAACTGATAACACATATCTCCAAAATAGTGAAAAAGTGGGGAAACATCTTAAGTCATAGTTAAGCAGCTTTTCTCGTCTGACATTCCTGACAGTATAAACATCAGAAACAGACCAAAACAACCAAACTCTTAGTACCAACCAATCGACAAAAAGGGTTGTTTCTGTGAGGATTTTCAAACAAAAAAGTATGTAAAAAAAGACAAGACTTACCATCGATAAAGACAACATCAGGAATAAATCTCAGTTTTTTATGTGTATTTTCACTCAAACCCTAGAGTATGAATGCTTATTAATATTATCAACAAACAATATCATTAAACAAGCATTCAAAGTTTAATGATTTTATAAGGGTTTAGACCAATGGGGTAAAAAGTGTTACCAATTTCATTTTTCCAGGCAAAGCCTTTAAAGAATCAGACACTTTGAATGCTCAAAGAATTAGGAACACAATTGCTTGGACAGTGAAACTTTGCATATAGACCAAGTTTTGGTGGCTCTATATAGTCTGGCATCGAAAACTCATCGAAAAATCTTGTGATTTTGAAAAATTTTAATGCTGTCAACCATTTAACGAAGAAGGTCTGTACAAAAGGAAATTTTCAACTTTCACAGCTAAGAAACTTTGAATTAATTTATTCATGAGATGTCTAAAGCAAGCAAGAAAGTAAATCAATATTTCTACCTCTTTGATCAAATGTAACAGACAGCAGGAAGCAGGACCACCTGAGAATGCAACTAAAACCTACAACAAAGGATCAATGAAATCATGATGAGATTTCAATATCATGAGGGCTTACAGCTCCCTGGGTCACAGGAGGTTTAGATTTACTTTACAGTGGAATATTTCTAAATTCATGATGAAGACTTTCTGATAAAACATTCCTATTAAACAACTCCAAATTTAAGCCTGGAGACAGAGTCTCACTGTCCGAATGCTAGTAGTGCTATTAATTGTACGAGAGTTTTAAGTTGAAGATTCTATAAGGGCTTTCATAAGTGACTGGGGTGAGACTCTTCACCCCCAACACTTTAAGGGCGTTCTCTTCTAAACCAATTCTTTTTGGTAGACTCATTTTTCCAAATGTATGTTTTTCAAAGCCATTCTTCTGAAAATGGCAGGTTTTGGATGGTTTTGGATCTCTCCAAAACCTTCTGCCATCAAAAGCAAGAAGCTTTCCGAGACTTTTGACAGATTCTTTGTTTGAAGGTTGAGTGCAACTGCAATTTCACCCGTTGCCAGGTGACATTCCACAAGAGGGTCTGGGGTGGCGGTGGCATAAGCAAGAATTTTAGTGGGAAAGTTTTTGGATTTCCAGAATTCTTGTTTTTTGAAAATCATGGACTGTGTTTTTGGAAATTGTCTCTTCTTGAAATTTGGGAGGTTTTAAGCCTTTAAATGAAATACCTGAAATGAAATACCTGAAATGAAGTACATGAAAATTAAGATCTTAAACTTTGAGTGCTTAATAATAATGCTTTATAAAGTAGAGCACTTACTTTCTCACCTTGCCTCACAACTTTTGCCTTCCCTAATGTTGCTCGAAATTTATGTGTGAAATAGTTCAGGAAGCAGGACCTACGGTTGCATAAAAATAACCAAATTAAGGTACATAATCCAGTATTGTACTGTGGTGAAAGGTGAAGGTGAAATGGTGAGTTTAGTGCCAGAGTCTATTTGTCATGTGCTTGGATATAATTTGTCATCCGCTATTGCTTTTTAAATAATACAGGAAAACAAGAAATTGGGTTTGATTTCAACAAAAAGCACCATAAATAAAACAGAGTAAATCAATTAATCAATCAATCAATCAATAAATTGATCAAAAAAACTTTACCTGCAAAGAGGGTCCCTTGCTCTTACAAGTATAGCTGGCTTTTCATCACATTTCATACATTTGCCACAGCTAAGAGAGAAGAGAGTAAGACAGAAATATAAGGAGACTATCCGGTAAAATTTAAATTTAACCGCAGAAAATAATGGGGCGAAAGCGAAACGAGTTAGGCAATTTTCTGCTCTTTCAAATATCAGCTTAAAATTCAAGGCAAAAATGCGAATTAACTCACTCTTTCAGAACAGATTTAATTTCTAATCTTGTTAGTTCTTCTTCGGCTTCAGTTACTGAGCACATTGCGTTTAAATAACCCTGAAATCGAGCTTTTCTTAGACGACCAACGAAACAGAGAAGTTTTTTCAACAAGACATTAAAAGCTGGGAGGAATATGAACATGCGCACTATGTAGAAGAGACCTTGTAATCCAATTCAACGAGCACTTCAGATCAAAAATCAGAATTACCATCATCAGTTTGTGATCTTGACATGTTTAGCTTTATTGATATTCAAGAATGCCTTCCAAACATCAATGGGATCGAGTCATTCAATAAATTGTTTAAGAAGTCACATTCTACCCTGACAGGTATTGGCTGAACTCTTTTCTTCCATCCTTTTATTTAAATCATTTACCGAGGGTTAGAGATAAGTAGGTCTTAGGTCTAGGCCTGAAATTAATTGTGATCACGTGAGCGATCATACCGTTCACGTGACATGACAAGAAGGTCATCAGTTTAAGTTTATGGCCCTGGAAACTCTTGAAGTTGGGAATCACAAGGTGTGATCTTCACATCAAGAGGGAAAAAACAAGCTACAACTAAGCCAGGCTGGAATCTTTTCACATGGTGCACGGAAAGCTATTGTTATCAAACCAATAGGGGCTTTATTTTCTTTTGTTTTAGCCAGCATTTTGAAGTTCTTCAATTGTTGTTCTAAAGCAAAGGATAAATGCACAAATTTGCCGTTCAACAATGTGACTTTCAAATCTCCTGCAGGATTAGGGAGTCCCTAAACCAAACTGCAGATTATTGCACTTGCACACCCGAGATTTCTATGGAACAATAGAATGGAACTTGAAAGCAGTTTATACACATCCAAAAAGAAGAACACTAGGGCTTGGCATTGAAAAGAAATAACTAAAAGATATCCAATAAAATTTTGCTGGCAGGCAACCCCCACTTGTTCCCCTATTCCACTGGTCCCTAGGGCTGAATACATCATTTAACCTTCATCTACCTATTGTTTTGTATTTGGTTGATTCTTAGAACCTGTTGAAGAAAGGGACTATTTGTTAACTGCTTTGATTTTATGTCCCTTTTGCAGAATCATGGAGCATAGCTGTGCATAATGTCTGGGTCCTTCCTGGACACATAATTGTCTCTGTGGATGAAGGGCATAAATTACTGTCATTTGATTTGCTCCCAAAGCCAAAACCATGGCCGGATGTTTTGGACTTTCTTAGCACAAACCATGTCAACAAAAAGAAAGGTAAAAGATTATTTCTCTAAACAAAAAACTTGTGAAGTAGAGCAAGTTTCTGGATTTTTCTTTATTCACTGGAAACACTCAACATGGAGCAATTTTGTAAGTCAATACAATAAGTTAAAATGGGTTAATAACAGCTATTCATTAAAAAATCAATTTAAAAGTGGGGTTGATCAATTGTACTTTGGTCAACAAATTCTTGAATCCAATTCTTGAAACTATTCTTGCCACACCCACTTTTGTAGTGGATTTATTTTTTACAACCATCTTCCTTAATTCAGATAGTAAAAACCCAGCTGATATATATTGACTCCTGATATATATTGACTCCATTCTTGTGCCCAAACATAATGACTTAAGATTAAAAACCCTGGGTACTCATTTGCTGAGCTCCGAAGGGTGAATAACTGAGTTTACCAATGGTGGTGGTTTTGGAAAGTTTTCCAATTTTTTGCATTCTTTTGATCAGGATCCAAACACTTTCACCACACCATTGCCAACATGATTCCATATTCTTAATAGATAGGTTTCAGCATGATTCTATTCACACAAACACCCAGTTTTAACACCACATAGTCAGTAACTCTGTTTATTATTCTAGGTCAAAAACTTGCAGCTTTTGAAGTATTTTCAATTGGCCTTGCACCACTGTTCCTATTCATTGTCATGAAGAATGCTGAAGTCTATGTTTGGAAGTTTTTAAGACCAACATTTGAATGGACATTTGTTTGCAAAGTAAACTTATCAGCTGGCAAAAATGTCCAGATCATGTCTGTTTGCTTTGATGTCAAATCCAAAACATTATTTTGGTGTGAAAGAAGGACAACAACACAGTGCTGTATTTGCAAAAGTCTGCTGAATGTGAATCAGAAAGATATGTTTGGCAAAACGTCAGTTATTTTGCATAATTGTCCTCCAGTGCAGATATATCTTGTTGCTTCTGCTAGTGTATTACTTCACCCAACAGCTAATAGTCCTGTGGGGCTGACTATGTTTTGGTCTGCAGCTTGTGACAGGATTCAGGTAGGTTATATGTCCTTTTCTCTACTTACTTTCATTATCCATGGAAACAACCAGATATATAGTGTCACGATTGCTCGGGTACTCAACAGCACTTCCAGCTTTTCAGCATTTTGTTCCAATACGACGTTACATTACGACGATGACGTTTCCAATGTTACGAAACACCAACACTACAACCCTAGTTACGAAGTTTCTAGTACCGCTTCTTCTGCGCCACGTACAGTTTACGAAACAAAACGTCTATTACGTCGTCAATAACGTTGTCAATACATACAACGCTTTCAAATAAGAGATTAAATATAACGTTTCAAGTAAAATCTTTCCTCCAAATCGTTTTTGATACGAAGTTACCTGTATGACGTTATATTCATAGGTTACATTACCAGGTTTCCAATGAAACGTTTTGACTTTAACTCTTAGGTCACAACATTGAAAGGGGAGCCTTTCTTGCACCACCTTATAGTACACGCTAGCGAATCTATAATCACTACTGTGGTGGATAATCACTACTGTGGTGGTACTATTTGCTTACTGTGGTGGCAGTTTTGGCGTACTGTGGTGGATAATCACTACTTGTGGTGGTTTACTATGCTTGCGGTGGTGGCAGTTTTGGCGTACTGTGGTGGATAATCATTACTTGTGGTGGTTTACTATGCTTGCGGTGGTGGCAGTTTTGGCGTACTGTGGTGGATAATCACTACTTGTGGTGGTTTCACCACCTTATAGTATGACGTTTCTGATCTGATGCAAGGTTTTTCTACTCCAAAAAAGCTTTTTAGCGTTTATTCAACCTCCTCGATCTTTGTCAACCAATCAGATTTGTATTAGATGTTTTCCCAGAGTCCCTGGCCAAACAAACAAACATTGTTTGCAATGTTTGAAATTTGCTTATCAAGCAATATTTGAAAGTTTGGCCACATCACCAAACATTGTTTTGCGACGTTTGCGACCTGGTCAAAATTTCAAATGCCTTAGCCAAGCTGTTATCTTCATATTCACATTTCAACTCTTGTTTCGTTATTCTTTCTCTTGGGTTCGATAACAAGTTCCCTTGGAGCTTTTATATACAAAATTCCTTTTAACATTTTGGTATCATCATTTATGCATACTCGTCAACATAGTTGACATCATGCTGCTAACAACATTATTCCAAGTCTTTCTGTTGGAACATATTTCTACAAGTTTATCGAGGTTTGCCTGTACATTTTGAACAATATGAATGTCAGAGTATTCTTTTAGATCTTTGAGAACTTTGTTTAGCCATGTCGTTTTTGGTCTACCCGGTGGTCGTTTCGTAGGTTTGATGTATTCCCTGAGAGCTTGTCGAGCTGGGGTTTCAGGTGGTAGACGTAGTAAGTGACCGAGCCAGGACATGCGCCGTTTAACATTTTGGTAGAACATTATTAAAGACCTTATGTTTGTGGTCTGCTGTGGGGCGTCTGCCATGCTCTATAGGCCCAAACGAAATAGCTCTCACTATCCTTACAATAATGATAATATTTTGATGTTGAACATTCTTTTTCTTAGCTTCACATTTGGAACTCTCCGAGTAATGGCGTTCTACCAGTATCACCATCGTCGGACTTTCAAAGTCTAGTAACAGATTCAATTTCCATATGGATAAACAACACAATAAATGACCCGGCTGCCGTAGCATACTGCACCAATACAATCACCCAAGAACTATTTATTCTCGAATCAACATATTCATTATTCTCCGTGAAAATAGACAGTGAAGGTCACCCCATATTCAAGAAGATATGCGGCCTAGATAAGAGTGGATTAGGTGAACTTAGCCAGCGTAAAACATACAGGATGTTGATTTTTCAGAAATTTGTAGGGCTTTTCTTGGATGATGATGATTTCTTCGTGTTTGAAACTTACAAAGGCATGATGGTATGGTCAAGTGACTCACTAAGACATGAAAGACCCAGGATATGGGTAGGTCAAGGGGTGATACCCCAGGTTGGGGTATGGAGTGCATCAGCAGTACGCATGTTGAGGTCAGATTCAGTGGTCAAACAGGCAACGAAAATGCTGAAATTTGATTCGAAAACTGAGAAACCTGCAAAGCTAAAGGAACGTCGCATTTCGAAAGAGTATACCTTGCAACTGACACTGAATATAGACAAGGGTAAAACGCAGACCAGGAATCAGGAGACCTATGTTGTTGTAGACCAAGAAGAAGAAGATGAAAGTAATGGTGGGAATGATACAGATAAAGAGTTCGCTGATTCCGTAGATTATCAAGCGAGCCAAACGAGCTCTGATTCGCTGTTGCTTGTCTCTGAATATTTACGCGACTGGAATTCAAAGAATTATTCGACAGAAATCTTACATTGGTTGCTAACGAATAAAAAATTAAACATCAGCTCAAAATGGCTGCAAATTTCGAATGATGAAGAATTAAACCGAATTTACAGTATTTTCAATAATCCTTGCATTTCGCTTGCTTTGTTTTACGAAAATCCTAAATACAAGAGCTTTGTTGATCGAATTATGAATGAATATATATCACAGGATGAAAAAGAGGCAGTTGATGATGTTGACCCTGAACTTTTTTCCCTCATCAAGCAGTATTGTTCACTTGTCCAAGAGAAAGACTCCATTCTGAGTAATGAAGTTCGCATGAAAAGCGGATGTTTTGGCGGGAACTCTGAGAATTGGCGGGAAATCTTCGACTCTCTTCTTCAGAATGAGACTATTTCAAAGCAGGATTTCTTTGAGATAATGCAGTGGGCTTCAGAGACGAAGAAATATGAGTTTATCTGTGAAATCTTGAACATTTTTGGCATAAAATATGGAGGAACGGAAGACAGAAATGATGGGAATAGCGACAAAATATACAAAGTCTACAAAGCCATCTTTCGAAAGCTATCTTAAGGTAAGATTTGAAAATAGTTGTCTTTAAAATCGCTAAGAATAGCGGAAGAATTTAAAGGAAAAATGGTATGAAATTTGCCAGAGTATAAAACGTCAAACCAGCCCGAAAAATTATTTGCAGATAGTAATAGATCCGACTTTGTCTCAAATTAGCTAATCAGAAAAATACAGCTTGAAAAGTATTGCTTTTTGAATTCTAATCAGAAAAGAAGAAAAACAGTTAGATGAGTACTGTAATAGAGTTAGCTAAAGGGTCCATGCAAAGAACGTGCTCTTTCTGTGTATACAGCATCTATCTTTTTGGCCATAACATTGACTGCAAAACGATATATTACCGATATCTCCAATTTCGGTATGGTGTAAAGAGGGTGTGAACAGTACATTATTTTTCGCTATTTTTAAAGTTTCGAACTTTTATCGAGATCTAATTGCATTTTCTCTTTCAGACACGATACTAGAATGTTCGAATTAGTTTGTAATGGACTATGGGAAACATATCCGAAGATTATCCCAGAATTCCTCAGGAGAGTGTCAGACAGCGCAAGATTTCCACAATCTCAAGGATTTCTGAGGCCTTCATCGCGTTCCTCGCTTGTATCAGAGGTTGGTATTTAACTTCAGGGAAATTCTTATTTCTTATTATAGCATCCGAATATTCACAAGCAAATTTTCGCATTCTCCCACTCGTAGCCTAATACAATAATAGCTTCGGGCGCATTGCCTTTATTGCCGCATTGCAAGAACGAAGCTAAGATCTAGTCACGTTTATAGCTATGCGGGTGTCTTAGGCCAGGCTTATGTCCAAAGTCTGAACTAGTAGCCCAATCACAGCCAAAATATAATGTCACAAGTGCTGAAAAACTGCTCTTTCCCCCTTGCCCCCAACATGATTTGATATTGTGGAGGAGTAGCTATTTCTAAGCGTAACGAAACTCATTTGTGACAAGAAGACGGCAACTTGTCGGCTCAGGTCCAAAAAATGGGCATGTTCTATATTTCTCCAATTAGTCCCATCTGTTGTGGTATGCAACTTGTGGGAAAATCCATCCTAGTGCTGGCCATTCATGAATAACATATTGCTAATATGATGATATAAATATTTTTAGGGAGAAGTTGTCGGCAGAGCAATTAAATCACTCAAGAACACCTCGTGCAATGACCAAATATCAAAGGAGCAAGTGAAGATCCTTGCGGAACTACATCAATCGCCTGAACGTGAAGAGATAATGGAAGCATCGAGATTGTATCTTGATAACGAGATGTATCCAGAAGCAGTTGACTTATTGGCATCGTTTGCAGACAATTCTGATATACACTATCAATTGTTTTATTCAATACTGACGACTTTGATTCAAAATAAAATAATTGGAGAACACTCAGAGAAACTCGCATTGTACATACCATCAAACTTCCTATTGGATGAATTCTATCACGTGGTTAAAGGACTGGAGGATCATAATGAACTGAGTGACGTGTTCGTTGCAAGAGACGATGAGACCTCGTTTGGAGAATTCGAGCCTCTTTTGAGGGAATTGCTCGGTGAAACTCGGGGACAGAATGATGCTTGATAACAGTTGTTGCTGTGAATTTTGTAAAACAATGAAACTTATGTAATATTAAAATGATATCAAAGAATTAATATAAAGAATTATTGAATTTGGGAATTTAGCATTGACAAATATAAGGGTTTTTTAATCTTATGGACATTTCAGATGGATAGCTTTAGTTTCATACCTACATATTTCTTCTTTATCTTTTACCTTTTTACCCAAATTTAACAGAATTAAATGCAGAACTCCAGAAGCACCTGGCCGTCCAGCTGAGCGGCTGCCGCTTCAGCGCATCAAATCGCGCGTAGAGAAATGCTGCAATATCAAAAGAAAAGACACAACAAACTTCAGGATTTGATAAAAAGTAATATATATTAAATAACGTTAAATTTTAGTGAAAATGAATGAGATACATGTATCAAATAAAACACAATTCTTATATAAAACAAATCAACATGCCAATTAATTTCTGAATATATTTTACACTTTGAAAAGTTGGCTATGCCGATAAAAAAAGGGAAAATAAAGTATTCATCTATTAACAAAACAAAATGCAGCTTTAAAAGTAACCGTCCTTGATCACTCTACTCAAGCCTGATGATGAATTTTCAATTGAGCGTCATTGATTGGTATACTGTACGCTATTGGAAGTTTCATAGGGTGTAATCTATTTTCTCAGTCAGAGATGTAATTTGTTAATCTCTTTCTTTCAGTCCTTTGACGGAGAGAAGGAAAAGAAGAAGAAAATGGAAAGAAAATGCATTGAGCTGGAAGATTAGGTATCTCCAAAATCGGAAGAATCTCTTGTCTTCCTCTTTTTCTACCCTTTCCTCTTCCATCCCTACGAGACATGCACCCCTTTACTTGAAAATGCTGCTCTCAGGCGGAAGAAAATGCATTGAGCAGGAAGATTATGTGCCACCCTGCTCGGGAGAATTTCTTGTCTTCCTTTTTTTCTACACTTTTGACATTCAGCCCTTCACTTGATAGCAGCATTTTTCATAGAGGACAGAAAAATACCTTGGTTAAGAGTGGTCAGTTTTAGAGGTGTTCCAAGGCGGGTTCGTTTAGGCAAATTTTAGGTGCCAAGAAGAAGACGCGACTAACGGCCAGTTGTGAAATAGGGCTGTCATGTCATTGAATTACTTTCCGCACAGACACGGCGTTTTTTCGTTAGTGGCGCTTACTGCGCTAGTGGCGCTTATTAGATCGTTTATAGTACTCAAGAGTGAAATAGTCCCATCGCCAGAGTCGTCTGTGACTCAGATGATTCGAGATTTTTCATCCGTCTCCTATTCATCTATGAGTACGGCTGTCAGGAAGGCTGTAAGCCTGAGATTTGCTCAGATCATATCTCTATGGCAATGGCTAAGGATGGTATTGAGAGCAAGGCCAGAGGCTATACGTACAGCTGGGAACGAGGTTTGGCCGAAAATCTTATCAAGCTGTAAACTTATCTATTAAGCATAGAAATCAAAAGCAAGGATTGTTGGAGTGCTATCAGTAAGCTTAACTTGAGTCATCCAGGGAAATTTTATCGTGAGCTGACATTCTATTTAAGTTATATTTCTATCTAAATGAATACTATTTTTTGGCAGACGTTCTTAACTGAAGGTAAATAGATACCAGATTTTAGAATTGCGTCCTTTTGTTCTCATTTATTGAGTCCTTGTACCAATCTCCGCAAAGCAAAAACACACTGTCACCGACACATTGGAATAACGTCCTTATTTTGGCCTTGCAGCAAGTTTTCAATATACAATCTCTCAACTCATCAGTGTCCACGGTGCTCTATGAACAGCAGCACAAATAAGGCAATTAGTCCGCATTTCAGGAATAAGTTATGATCGAAGGGGGGTAGTTCGCTTTCTTTGCAGTTGAGAGTTTCTTTCAAATTGCTTACACATCACTTTTGCAATGCTTTAATGTCTCAGTGATGCTATCCAAGAGCCGTAAGCAGTAACTTAGGCCCACATCATTGATTTTGTACGTATATCGCTTGTTTAGGATCACCACATCACCAGTTACGAAAACGATATTTCTTTCAAAAAGCGAATCCACATCTTCAAACTTCACATATACTTCCAACTGCCTCAACCAGATGATTCCATGATAACGAGGCTGCGATCTCCAACTCAAGTCAGGATTTTCAGTGATTTCTACATTGGTTCCAGGGACACGGCTGAAAGGGTCGATTTTGTTCCAAATGTCTCGAATCTGAAATTAAGAGAATATATGTTGACTCGAAAGTTTCGATGATAAGTCACTGAGACGTCTTAGTGAAAACCCTAAAAGATATAGTATCAATGAAAAGGTCCCTATGTACTAGGAATAATGAATGGTCATTCTTGTTCAAATTGGTTTCTTTAAAAAAAATTCAATTTTTTCGGTACTTCGTTGTTAATTGCCCTCAAAGCTATTTGGCCTTTGTTCACGCTAGAGATACCAGAAAATGGACTTGTTAGTCTAAACCGCTTTCAAATACAAGAGCTATCCATGGTCTGAGAAAAGAGGTAGTTGATGATGTAGATCCTCAGCTGTTTTCCCTCGTCAAACAGTATATTATTCACTTGTTCAAAAGAAAGACTCGATTCTGAGTAATGAAGATCGCATGAAAAGTGGATGTTTTCGAGGGAAATCTGAGAAATGGAAAGAAATGTTCGATACTCTTCTTCAGAATGACTGGGTTCAATTCCAATCAATTGTGCTATGCCACCTGTGGTAAAAGCTACCTTTGTGTTCGCCATTCATGACAAATATATACAAATATGTATGGTGCTGAAGAAGGCTCAATATAGCCGAAACACAATACGTCAAATGGGAGGAAAGCCTTGGACTGTATGTCTTGGAGAGTTACTTGACGATTTCATTGAGCTCTTACACTCAGTGGAATCGTCGTTGGCTCTCTGATAATGCAGTCTTGGGCTGGAATCCCATTGATTGTTGTATGCCACTCGTGGAAAAAACTATTCTTGTTCTCGCCATTCATGACAAACATATTCTTCAGAATGAGATTTTTTCAAAGCAGGATTACTTCGATGTTATGCAGTGGCTTTTAGAGACGAAGAAGGACCACTGGATGTCCATCAGCTGTAATACCAAGGGGACATGCGAGAAAGATTGACGTCATGCTCAAAGAGATGGCAGCATTTGTCAGTGAAAAGTAAAACCATATAAACTGATATAAATAAGCTTGACGCATACCTTATTCAAGATCTTGATTGAATGATCAGGTATTTCTCCATCAGCGTAAAACTTTAAAACCAGCCTTAGCCCTTTCGAATCACTCTTTATTCGTATTCTTGTTGTTGCTTTATTTCCAGTGGCAAACTGAACCAGTTGACATATAAAGGATCTGTTGTCATTTCTTTTACAACTGTCTTTGACGTTCGCATGAGCTTCTAATGAAAGTCCGTTTGATATTGAGCGAGTTGACATGCTGGCCGCTGGTTCATACTGGAATCGCAATGCATGATGTTTGGGTATTTTGACGTCCTTTGTCGCAAGTATGAAACCAACCTATGAAATAAGCAATCAGAAGACATTAGGCCCAAAGAAGACAAGTCAAATCAAAGCGAAGTAGACGTACTAGGAAGGGCCCAGTGCGTGGCCTAGTGGCCAAGGCGTTTGGCTCACTGTTCCATTGTCTAAGCCTTGTGCCAGTGGTGATATCTTAACAGAACTGGTTTGGTTTCTGGTGACCACACCTATATTTAAATGGATGAAATATGATAACCAGTACTAAAGCAACAAAACTGTGTAAAAAGTAATTAGAAAAGTCTTCATAACCATGAAAATAGGAAAACTTGAAAGAAGGGAAGAACAGAAAACAGGATTAATCGAAAGCAATATAGCCTTCAGGAATCGACACAGCTCGAAAAGATGCCAAGGAGAAATAACATGGTTGGTTCATTTCGATCAACAACTGGGTTTTTCCATCGCAACTAAGTACTCCGGTTTCCTTCTCAGAACAGCGTTAGATGAAAACCTTTCAAGTAACTATTCTATAAATTTTCCATTACCTTTAACTCTTATGGATTCTGAAATGGTACTTTTGTGCCGAGCTGTTTTGCTAAATTGTTAGGTCCACCCGTGCAATACAACGATAAATCTTGAAATCTCAATGATAAATAGAAAAAACCGGGGGCATATACTAAAACAAAATCTTACCTTATTAACATCCAGAGACATATCCAGAAGCTTCGCTAATCTGAGGTGTTTCATGCCAGTTAGAATCCCAAATATATCTTTGAAACTTCTTTTACTCGTCGTTACAGCAGCAGCCCAGAATGACCGATCTTGTCCTAACAAAAACTCCACATTGACTTCAGCATTTCCCCATCGATTGCAGTAAGATTTCCCAGAAAAAAGCATCGCTCGTTCTCGTTTATCATCCCACATGATACTCAGCTTAGGATTCGTTAGCCTCAATTTCAATATCTGGAACTGTTTCATAACTTGAATGATGTCTTGTGACGGCTGACGAAGGCCGAATGCTAGTTCAATGGTGCTTAAGTCTACAGGATGAGCACTGCGTCCGGAAAGAAGAGTAATGTCGGTTTTATCTGCTCAATCTTGATTTTGAATTCCGTGCCACATAGATCGAATACTCCTTCAGCGAATATCTTGCTAACAGATGGCTCTGCGTAATAGTATACAGTGACGTTTGGAATGACCAATCTTTTATCTAGATGGTACTGCCTTATGAACCCAAGCGGTACAATCAGTTGCTGAAGCATACCATCCTTGACCTTCATAGCGAATCCTTTGATTCTACTGTCATATGGTCTTCTAGAGATCATCGGCAAATCATACAATCTTCCATAGTCCATTCGGCTAGTCAGAATATCTGATAGCTTTACACCAACGTGAAAGCAATGCACACTCCCTGAAGGGTTCGCGAACTGTCCGTTTGGAGCAGAAGTAATATTGGGAAAGACAGTTTCCAACGTATCCCTGGCATTACGGTTTAAAGTTTTCCACTGAACGTTCTCGCAAATTGAATTCCTATCCGAGACTTCATCAATGATGTTTTTTGGGTTGTTGGATTGCAAAGCTAGAAAAACCATATTCCCATGAAAGAAGCGCAAGACTTAGTGAGCTTCGATATAAAATTAGAGTACCGCAACGCTTTACAAAAACTGCGACCATAGAATGGGCCTGGATTTCATATGGTCTGAGAATTTCGCAAGGTATCTTCAAGGTACGCCGGTACACCGTTCAACTGCTTGGTAATTAGAAGTAGCTATATAAGCACATGGAAATCCTTTTGCAAAGTAGCGCAGAGATATGATACTCTGTTGCCTTGCTTCCACGCAGTCTAATAGCGTCTTAATGTCAAGTAGAAAATCTAGTAGCTAAGATAACCCTTTTTCAGGAAATGTAAAAGGAAACCCAAAGTATCATGTCCTATTTTCCTTCTGACATGGACAAGGATACAAGGAAGAAACAACTATCACAGGAATAACAACAGCTAGCCACCACTACGCTCATCTCTTGACCTGCCCAATTTCTACTGCATCTTGTGTTGTCAAGGATACACGAGAGTTTTATAACGAAAACAATACTGGTCCGAGCAAAGATCCTTGTGACACGCCATGCCCCGTTTGACGGGATTAAAGCGTGGCTCCTATAATATCTTTATTATCACAGAGTATAGTATAGCTGAGCCTCTATGCTATCCTTTTCTCAACGCAAAAGAACTTGAATATAAGGTTTCAGGGTGTTGCAGCACAATGGCCTTAATTTCAGTATAATTTGGGACTAAATTAGAATATCTCTGAGTTTCCTTAACAGATACTCTCTCACTAGACTTATTACCTGAATCCCAGATATCGCTCATGAGACCGAGGCCAACACTAAAATGAGATCGCTTTAACTGGTAGTTGTAGCGGCGTATCGGTGTGGTGGAGAAGCGGAAATAGCGACTGAAGCAATACGTCTACACTTTCATCCAAAGAAAAATCATATTTTTGAGCAAGAAACACAAATAACAATCTTACCTTGCAGTCGAAACTTTCTTTTACAAAGCATATTTTTGTAGTTGCTGCCTACAAAAGATTAGAAGCATTAATTAATTTAAAAGAGATTGAGCGTTCTGTTGACTTATGCTAATTCTGTTAGAGACTTAGCTATACTGAAGCCAACAAGTTTAAGACATTTAAGGGTAGCTGATAAAGAGGGGGCCTATTATAGGCTTGGGGCTTTACGGTTTCGACTTCTATTTTGAGTGCGGCTTACGGATTTTGTAATGCTTTTTCTACGGTTTCGGCTTCAGAAAAGTTGCGGCTTGCGTTTTACGGTGCATATTGACATCGGTTTGCGAAGAGGGCTCTGTGGCGCTAGAAAACAAAGTAGGAAAAGGAACCAAGCGATCAAGCGAACAAGCGACCGGATAAATGTCGATTGACAAGCTGTTGGAGCCGTTAGTGTACATCCACGAGTAATGTTAATCGGCAGCGGCTTAGCCATTAATTAGGTGACGGATTGCGGCTTTACGAGAGGCAACCTCCTGAAAAACACCTCGAGAATAGGCTAGCAAAAATCAATAAACCACCCGACTTCCAGCTGTAATAAGGGGCCAAGACCCCTGAGACCCCAAAATGAGCTCCAATTTCCTTTCTGGGGGACTTTAGGTAGTTTTGTATCAGAAAAATTAAGCATACCTGGAGGTGAGATTCTTGCGCAGAGCTCGTTGGAGTCGATTTCAGGTAGGTCGTCACAGTTACCATTCATGACAGTGTGCGCAAGCTTCAAATGTCCTAACAGAAGAAAGCCTTTTGCGCAATGACTTCTTTGTATCTGCGCACAACTCTCTTTGCATATTCTCATCGGTGTTGCTGTGTCATTAACATATCTGCACGGTGGGAACAGACTCACGCATACAGCTCTCAGTACTGAAGGATAACATTCAGGAGAAATCATCTTTTTCACCAGCTTCATGTTGTCTCTAAGGACTTGTTCGATCTCGTTCTGGTTCTCGTTCGATGTGACGAAGACATGGCCTTTTGAGTTTAGGTTTTCAGAACAAACTGAGCCTCGATATGGTTCACATCTTTCGTGACTGTGGGTCCCAGATCTCTGCTGAAATCCATTTCCACCACTGCTGAGATTTCCTAAAAACAAAATGAAAGAGTTATTCAAACTGAAATTCTGTTTTTAATGCTGTTTTTAGGGAAAACGTCCCTGATTTGCATTCGTCCCTATATTAACACTAAATTGTCCCTTGTTTAATCTTTTAATACTATGTTATTACTGATTTAGTGTCATCTATACAGCTCCTCCCTAAATCTTCCCTAATTAAACTACTTTCCTCTATATAAAATGATTTATTATTAAGAAAACAAGACTTGTTAGATAAGTCTTCGAGTCGTAAAAAATTCAAAATTTCGCAGAAAAGCGGGCATACTTAAGAGCTTTTTTTGTCCGACACTCCTCAAAGTATAAACGTCAGAAACAGAACGAAACAATTTACTAAGGCGGAATTTATACCCAGATGCGGATCGAAATTCACGCATGCACAACCACCGCTGTACTGCACATACGTTATCTTGGTTGATCACAAAAGTGAAGCTAAATTGGTAGTGCGTTTTGGACACTTATCAGTTCGCAGGATACAACAAAAAGACCAACAGAATCAATTAAAGAGAACTTGTTAGATTAAAGGGGAAATCATTTATTACAAGTTCCGCTAGATGGAAAAAATTCCATTTCATTCCATTGTTCTTCGTTCTCTTCGTTTTGATTAAATTAATCATATATTCTCTGACCAGGAGGGGAGGTTGGGGTGGTGAAAATATCAGCTACTAATGAAGAAGATTTAGGAAAATTTGAAACGACCTTTGGAAAAGAAGGAATTATGGATTGGTCTTAATGGTGGGCGTTGCTCGATTAAGGCGATAAACTAATAAATGAATGTTCAAATTAGTTCTCATCAAATCGACTTTGAATGCTCTACTTCATATGGCATTTGGATAAGAAGATAAAGCTCTCAGGTAGCAGACGCAAGCGATTCTATATCTGGATTTAAGTGCATTCTAGCTCAGACATAAGATCATAATACGATTAGAAGACCCTCAAATCTTTTACATATGAAGCAAAGTGTGCTTACGAAAGGCGGGACATTTCTAATACCATTAACAGATAGGAAATCGGTCATGTTATTATTCTAAAGTACTTAACGTAAGGAGGAGGAGATCCAAGCCCTTTAAGTAGATGAACTTAGCATATATAATCAATCAAGCTATTACTGGCTTATATTTACCTTAATTTAGACACTTCAAATCATGTTTCAAAGTTCTATAGAATAGATAGATCATAAAACTCGATGTGACAGTGTAACTATCTTTTCCTTATATTTTCACGAGTTAGGGACAACTTTATGAACTTAACCACGAATTCTTCACCGGTCACAATGGTCATTTCAGACGGTAATCATTTCCAACCTTTTTCGTTAATTATTCATTTCATACTGTATTCGTCAGCAGGTTCGTTTCATACTACGTTCGTCAGCATGCTCATTTCATACAGTATTCGTTAGCATGTTCATTTCATTCTGTATTTGTCAGCATGTTCATTTCAAAGTCCTCGATGCTTGAATGTAGGCTATGCATTTCATATTGTATTCATCAGCTCTATCGTTTTATACGGTATTCTCTGTGATGTATATATCATTGCATGCATTAGTCCATTTCATGCAGTATTTGTTAGCGTAGAACCGTATTTATTGTATGTCGAGAGCGTCGTTATTTCAAAGGGTACGTTCTTGGGACTTTTATCACTGCTGAGTTCTGAAAAAGTAGACGCAGGCTTCCGATCCCTGGCCCCCAGAAAAACACCTTTCTCTAAAATGGAAAGCTTTAGAGAAGCTGATTTGGAAACGAGTGTATCTCTGCGAAGTCTGCGAAAACTTCCAGCTTTGGAGTCAGGAGAGCTTGGAGCCTACAAAGTCTCAGATGTTCCCGAGAGCTGTCCGAAAGAATGGCCTTTCGATCGCTCGGAGGACTCGAGCAAAAGAACGGAACAGAAGGTTCAAAAGAACGAAATCATACTGTAAAGTAGCTACGTCTCGGCATCCTCGTGTACACGGAATGATATCGTGCGGAATTCATTCATCGCAGACAGAGTCAATCGATAAAGGGAACTTGCGCGTGCCGGTACTAATCCGTGATTTATGACAACACAACATCGAAACTGTTTACGCTGATAGCACGAACAGAGACAGCAGATATTAAATCATAATAAATAACAAAAAACAACGAAGAAAATTTCTTTCTCTACATTCCTTGCATGTCTGGAAGAATTACAAGCGTGTTGGATACATAATTACTACCCAACGTGCGTCATCGACTTAAGTCCTCATCTCTAAGCGCAGCTCAATTCACGCCCAAAATGGGGTTAATTACTGAGTAGGGTTTAAATAGTCTTTGAGCGAAACAAAATTTGAAGATTGCAAGAAACAGCGGAAACACTTTTGGACATACTAACAAATTAGGGCGAACTATAACGGACATACTGAAAGCAACTTGACTTTGTCCAGCCCTAAAAGTTGCCTAAAATTTTAGACATTTCAGCCCTCAAAGTTGCTTAAGAGTTCCTTAACATTTTTTGTACCTAACAACCACCCCTGACTTCGCGGGTCAAAATCGTCAACTGTTAGGCATACAACACGACTTTTGGGAGAAAGTAAGTGGAAAAACGTTTGCTATTTACGAACTTCAACATGCAAAGCATAAGAACGAACAATTTCTTAACAACAACAAAATGAATAAGCTTGGTAGTTTGACTTCTTAGTTGCTTACAGTAATTCAATTGAGCCCTCAAGTTGCTTAATGTTAAGGTCACTTCAGCCCTAGTTGCTTATTGAGCGGTTGCTTATTTAAAAAAAGTGTACCTCTTTAAAAAGAGTTTCTTAATTTTTCCCCCGAGCCTCGACAGTTCCTTAAAGTTCCTTAATTTTTTGGGAATTTTCAGCCTCGAATTCCTTATAAAAAAAAACGTGTACCACAAAAGAGAGAAGGAAAGACCACTTAACTGGATGCCTAGCCCTAAGTCCTTCTTTACAAGCCGAGATAGTACAGCATAGTTGTTTTAAGTCTGCGTTTGAGATTCAATCCAACAAAAACTGCTGAAACTCTCTCATGATAGGAACTTTCTCGCTTCTTCGAAGTAGAAGACACTCCATTCCCCCTCTCTTACAGAGCAATTTTGATCATAGAAGTTAATTTTGCTATGTAGCTATGATGTATATTAACCAAATTGCCAACACAGCATTGCTCTCTTTAGGAGAGGAGAGGGGGCGGTCTCAGAATTTTAGTGAGGGGCTTTGATAGGTGTTTGTACCTTGTTTTATTTCTCTAAGCTTAGGGGCAAGAAAATCCACTGCCACCAATCACCACCATCATCATCATTACCGTTATCATCATAATCATCAATCACTAACACCACCACCATTACCATCAATTTCAGCATCATCACCATCATCAGAAATCATCATCATCATCATTATCATCATCTTTATCATCATCATCATCATCATAATCAACATCATCATCATCATCATCATCATCCTCATCAAAATCAACATCAATCATTATCTATCATTATCAATCCTAATCATCATCATCGTCTTCATCATCAATCATTATCAAATGAACAACCATCTTCATCACCATCTTAACAATCACCAATCATAATCATAAATCAGCATAATCATAATAATCCAAAAATTGTCATCGTGATCATCAAAATCATCATAATCGAAGTTATCATCATCAAAATAGCACCACCATAAAAATAATAGCATGAAGGCATTTCTGGCAACTGTTCTAATTTACTCAAAACCATGTTGGGGCGGGAAATCCGTCGCGAACTTTGAATATATCAGACTCACAGTTGTGGGTGGGCTTTAAGAGCTTTAGTAAAACGAGGAAACGTAATCTCTTTCGTGAAACAAACGGTCAAACCGTAAAATTTCAACCTTGTAATAGAGAATTCTGTTTGCTATATCTATTTACAAGGATACACTTCTTTTTAATAAGCAACTTGACTTTCGTCCAGCCCTCAAAGTTGCTTAAAATTTTAGACATTTCAGCTCTCAAAGTTGCTTAAAAGTTGCTTAACATTTTTGTACCTAACAACCACCCCTGACTTTGCGGGTCAAAACCATCAACTGTTAGGCCTACAACACAAAATTTGGGAGACAGAAGGTGAAAAAACGTTAGCTAACGAACTTCAACATACAAAACCTAAGAACGAACAATTTACTAACAACAAGAAAGCGTATAAGCTTGGTTGTTTGACTTCTTAGTTCCTTACAGTAATTGAATTGAGCCCTCAAGTTGCTTGATGTTGAGGTCAATTCAGACCTAGTTGCTTATTGAGCGGTTGCTTATTAAAAAAAGTGTAATGAAACGATGAAGAAAACATGTTAGATGTATTAAATTATAAGGAAAGAGTTGTTGAATTATATAATAGCCACGTTTCATGTTACTGAAAGTGCAAAGCCAAAACGAGCCACAAATTTGACAGATTGATTGCCTGTCGTAGAATTATCTCCTGAAATCTTTGCTTATTTTCCTTGAACCCAAAGGTCGATATATTTAAAACAGATTATTTCTGCTTTTAAATTTAGGTGATTTGCGAACGATTTAAGGACTATATAAAGCAAGACGTCTTTCTTATAAGACTTCTTTTAACAGCTAACATTTTAATTCTCAAGCAATGAGAAAAGCTTTTTCCGTACCAATAGTTCATAATGTACCTAGAGCCAATATTTTGGAAAGCAGCTAATAAGAAACGAATTGGAAAAATAATAAAAATTTAAGTCATGCAAGCCTAAAAGAGCGAATGAAAGAGTTATTCCTCAGGAACTTCTTTGCTTTTTCCTAACAAATTTATTTTTCGTTTAGTTTAGGATTATTTCAAAGTTGGCTGGAATCATGTAAAACTTCTTCCAAAGACACGGAATTGTTTGTTATGTTGTCAATTTGCCGTTTATCGAACCCTAGTTTCTCGTATTCTAATAGTCTCCTACTAAGTAAGGCTTGTAGGTGATCTGGATTGACACAACGTGAATCATTTTCAGGCATTTTGGACCTGTTATTCAGAGTCAAAATCACATTGCAACGTTCCCTCTATGAAATTCCCTCTATGGAAAAATGCAATAATGAACCTTACCGTTTATAGACTCATTGATTTCGCTGTAATTATCAGCACGGTCATCAAACATGAGCGTGTAACACGGAGGAACTAGTACGAGAAAGACGACGAACGAACGAAAAATTACACTCTGTTTCTCCGGCATCTTGTAAGGTCTTGACTCTTGAGTCGGCAACAATATTGCAATGTCGATGATCAAGTGTGGGTGGCAATTCTATTTATATAGTGTCCAAGCCCCTATGATCAATGCTTTTAAGCCAATCCCGAAGTCACAATTAAATACGCAAATCCCTTGAATGAATGGCAGATCCGCTGCGAGACTCTTCGACCGCATGCTCCATACATCGTTTTCTGCATCATGTTTTAGACTGGCACGCGCATCAAGTTGAAATACATCAGCCAGCCATAAAAGTAACAATTTGTTGACACGAAAAATGGCAGCATGTAATGGCCTTAGCACTACATCTATAGATTTTGGTGGTCTGTAATGAGGAATTATGAGGGCAGGTCAACCCACTAAAGTATTATTTTTCTTTATAGAAAAAAGATAAATGAATCTAAGAATATAACCTGTCCACAAGAGGTGTAACTGAGAAGGAGCACGTTTTGAACAAGATGGCACAGAGTAACGGCAAAAGTAACAGTCAATGGCACAGTCATATAGCAATATGCAATGTTTGTAACTACTTTTAACACAGAAAAACTCCCAGTTACTATTTGAGTTTATGAAATAATCATCTGCATTCATCATCATCAACAAAATTACAGTATCATCATCATCATTATCATCATCAGCATCATCATCATCCTCCTCTTGACCACCACTACTAACATCATCATCATCATCATCATCGTCATCATCATCCTCTTGACCATCATCATCATCATCATAATCATAATCATCATCATCATCATCATCATTTATGGAATCAAGAGAAAAGAAAAGCTAAGCTAAACTCTTCAGAGTTCACCTTTGAGTCCAGAACGTTTCAATTATCTATATTTCTCTGCCTCTCTACATCAGAATAACCTTCCCTATTAATAAACTAATCAGAGATGGAGGACTAATTAATGATTAAGTGAGAAGGTCTTTAAAAGTTAGAAGGGCTAACTAGCTTCCAGATGCACTCCTATGCATTGCCGGTAACATTTATTTAACGAACAGATAGAACAATAGGACAGAGCAGAAGAAACTAGCGGGCATACAAAGGGTATTCCTTGCACTTGCAAAGGGTACTCGTTGTTCTCGCAAGGGGTACTCGTTGTACTCGTATGTGGGGGTGAAAAAGAAGGGCGTACTTGTAACGAAGTAGAAAGCGAACAATCTTCAGAAGACCCCACAGAAATTGCTTACTTGCTTCTCATGACTAATAACGTTAACCTCTCGCATGGATAACAGGTATGTTAGCGTAAATGGAATTTTAATAGCTCACATCCTATTGCGTTTTATTGCAACAACGCTAGATACTAATAACGATAAATCATATATATATAGAAAACATATCAAAATTGGTAGAGAACACATCATGTTTGGTATGTCGACCGTTATTAAGTAACAGCGACACAGGGGTAAAGGAAATTATAAGATGAGAAGGCATCTGAATCGCTTACGTGATCAGCGTGGGTGTTAAATATAACACTATGATGGATTGTTTTTTATGATTGATGCTCTGAAATTAAAGGCAAACACACGAAGATACTCTTTCTTAAAGTCTTGCGACACGCAGAAATGTCGTGGAGTTTCTTGTTCTTAAGAAAAATTCACTTGAAATGGGTAGGGGTGTGCCATTGGTAACTGAAACCGTGAGATGTTGTGGTGAAATGAATTGGTGCTTCAATTCAAAGTCACCCAAAACAAAAATCTATAAAGGTGTGGTTGCGATATTCCAGCCTTTTCAGCCTTTTCAACTGCCCCAACGCACCCCAGGACGTCATAGGTACAAGATACGTTATAATGATGACGAATTAACTATAATGAAGACTTAGATGGTAATGTTGATAACGATGGTGATGATGATGATGATCATGATCATGATATAATGACGAGAATGATGATCATGCTCATGATGATGATGATGTTGATGATAATAATGACCATGACGATGATGAAGATTCTTTCAAGAAAGAGCCATGTGAGAAATGGGACAAACCAGAGTGGTTTCACAATGCCACCAGTGATGAATCAAGCGAACAATAGATGTTGTTAATTTGCTACTAAATTAAAATAACGGTCATGAGATTTACAAGGTATAAATGCGTATTAACCTTTGAGGCTTGCTTAAAGCATATGCTGATATTGCCTAGCCACAAACACCTTGCACATGAAAAGACAATAATATTCCTGTTGATTCGCCAATATAAAACAAAGCAGCTTTTATTCATTATTATGGGTAACAGATAAATGTGAGCCAAAAGCAAGGCTTATCTAGATACAGTATTGTGTAGAGCCATGGTTGCCGATTGCTAATCGGTGATATTTTGGAACGTTTTTATTGCAACTGACATGTCGACATAAGCGCTTTTGCGATTAGTTGGCAACTGAGTCCCATTCTAGTCAGTCGCAGTCGACCTGAGCGCTTTCGCAACCTCGATCAAATATCTGATCAGTTCTGAATAGCTACTGACATGTCGACGTAAGTTAGTTGGCGTTATTTCTATCGTTTGGTAAGAAATTACCTATCATATCGTATCTCGTATCATATGTACACCATAGCGCTGAATATACACCCGTTCGTGTATACCATAGCGCTGAATATACACCCTTTTTACTCATCTGCAAAACACCATGAAAGGAAGGTTTTCCATATTTGACTAGAGGAAGGTTTGGCACTTTTATGAAATCAGTGTTATGCTCTCACCATAACAAATTTGTCTCCAAATACTGGGAGTGACGGGATAGTGCAGTTACACCTATAGTCGCGGCGACCGTTTCTTAATCTGTTAGAGGTGTCTTAAGAAAGTGGTTTGGTTTGCTTCAACCAAACCCAAGAACACTCACATGCATACGTCGGTTTTCGTACCAAGCCAAGACTTTAACAAACAAGACCTCCTGGAAGCTATAAGATTAGCATTGCTTTTAACTAGGTTACATTAAAACAACGGGGGTCGACAACAAGGAAAATTGCATAACAACATTAACATAGAAATGCACATTGTCAAGTCAAAGAAGTTGCCTACCTTTCACGAAGATCTTTACTGGATGTGAATATAACTTTTTCCCATTAACCACCGCAATGCATCTATATTTCCCAGCATCCCTTGCACGGACTGGCTTGATCTTTAGTCGTTCGCTTCTCAACCTCGTTCGTATGTGTCGTCTGGAGCTTGCAATCAATGGCAAGCCATCTTTCTCCCAAATGAAAACGGCGAATGGCCTATTTCTACCACGCAACTTGCAGTGAAGCGTTATCGATGAATCTGCTCGTAGAAACGATGGTCTAGCTACTGTTGATAGCTGCACGAAGTATTGGCCTAAAATGAGATGTCGTTGGTCGATGATATATTCTTAGATAGCGTTTTATATACTCAGACATTCATCATTAATCGTAACTATACTGAGGAAAAGGAGAGGAAATGGTGAATGATAGCATACTCAATAGTAATACACCGAGTGTACAGTAGGGTAAAGTTTCGAGGTTAAAATTCTGAACCAGTCAAGTAACCGAACTGAATTTAATGATGAAATAAATTACAGAACTCAGTTGTAACACAAAATTTTCTAACTCGCAAATTTTATAAATCAGAAGCACGAAACGGAGAAATTGAAAATGGAACCAATAAAAAAAGCAAATAGTTTTTTCAAAACAATGGTAAACTGGCTGAAGACAAGGTTCATACATTTGCGTTTTATAAGATTCTCAAATAATATAAATCGGTGACCGATCGAGATACAAATGCAAAAATCAATGGATTTTTGAGCTTGCATTATTTCATACAAATAAGCTGATCTCTTGTACTTCGTCTTAAGTGAGGGATCGGTTGCTTAAACCACATTGAAAATCATTGGCAAGGTAGATGATGACATAAGGAAGAAAGTGCATTGTCAGATTCTAGGCTTAGAAAGCTATAAATCAAATATCTTAAGACGAAATGATCAAACTATTACATTAAAAAAACCATACGTAATGAGTAATATTGCAATGAACTATTAAAGGGATCTTCAAGCATCCGGAGAAATAATCTATTAATGTTTGCAATGGATCTATCTGAAAAGGTATGGATTTAAAGTTAATGCATTATTTAATGTTATCATATGCGATATGATAATGAAAAAGTTTCAAACATTGCCACCCAGCAAGTTGACTTGAATGAGATTTCATAAAAATAATAACAGAAATACGAGAGCTCAATACACCATTCATACGACAAGGACAGGTCTGGTCTCGAACCTGAGACCTCTAGGCGACCTTCTTTGTACGCGACTACCCTATCGACTAAGGTACCTGGCTATAGGTTCTCTACGAGTGTCCATACCAATCGCTTACATTGCCTATCTGTATCACTAAATACAGGAGGAATCACTGCAGCCAACCATACGGTCTGGATTTCCCGAACTAGGAGGTTTTTGAGGGAGAAAACCATCATTAGCCTGGGCAAATAGTTGCTCTAACCCCGGGCTCAAAGGTGTCGTTCCCCTGACGTCGTTCCCCAATCCAGCTGGCTCGTGGTGTCAGAAGCTCAGCGAGGTCGGGGTTCCAGCTCAAGCTACGGTAGCGTCACAACCAGTGTCGAGGTCTCAATTAGTTTACCTACTACTTAGATCCTAGCGACTGGCACTAAATACACCATTTCATCTTGTAACCTCAGTATTGCTCCGTGAATTATGAATATGAAATATCAAGAAAATATGAATATTAGTCGTTAAACGAGCTGAAGATATGAGTAGGTAGGCAAAACACAATAGATTACTTAAATTTGCTGACCTTTGAGGTGCAGTATGGACTTTGAAGGTATCTTCTTGAAGGAATTTGAACCTCTCTTCGTAACATCTCTGCTCCAAGATTTACTCCCAACGCTTCTGGTCTATAAGAAGGAAAGGAGATGACGTTAGATCGCTAATTACGAAATCAAAGCAAAACCTTGTTGGTGCTACCAGCTATTAGAAAGTCCGTCTTAGGGGCAATTCGAGGCACAACCGTAACTCCAGTAGCGTATGGTAAACCCCTTTTAGACTTATCACAAGTCAATCATAGTAATCATAGGTAGCTATCACAACAATGAAACACCATATGATTATTCATAACCAATTGACTTAGCCAATCACTGTTATCATTGCAATCACAGCAAAGAACTACTCTGTGATTGCTTACAATCAAATGATTAATCACAGGTCAATCACAGTAATCACAGTCAATCATTTTAATCATAGCAATACCAGCAATGAAACACTCTATGATTGCATGATGATTGCAATCAAGTGACTAATCACAAGTCAATCATAGTAATGATAGTCAATCATAGCAATGATGGTCAATCACTACAATCATAGCGACCACAGCAATGAAACACTCTATAATTGCAATCAAGTGACTCATCACAAGTCAATCATAGCAATGATAGTCAATCATAGCAATGATAGTCAATCACTACAATCATAGCAATCACAGCAATGAAACACTCTATGATTGCAATCCAGTGACTCATCACAAGTCAATCATAGCAATGATAGTCAATCACGACAATCATAGCAATCACAGCAATGAAACACCATATGATTGCTTGCAATAAAGTGACTAATCACAAGTTAATCATAGTTATCATAGTCAATGACTTTAATCACATCAATCACAGCAACGAAACACCCAATTGTTGCTCGCAATCAAGGCCTGTTGCTATGGCCTCCCGTTTCAAGTAAGGGACAGAGTTTCTTGTAAACATGTGTAGTTTAAAACAAAGGTGCTGATCTGCAATCTCCTTGTGTCAAGAGTTATATGAGGTTTTGGTTCGAGCCCCAGACGGTAGCGTCAGCCAATATCGAGGTCTTGTACGGACATCTATTCTTGATCCCCAGAGGATGGCGTTAAATACATAATTTTCATTCATCTTCAGTTTATTTGCCAAAGGAGCACCCCAGCCAACATTGTATTCTGTTAAGCGGGAAGAATAGACAAATTCCTTAATTTTTTTCTCACTCCCTCTGACCCTCCGAGGCTCTGGTACCCAGGCCGAACGCTCCTTTCCATAACTGAAATGGATGCTCGATCCTCGATCGAGGGTT
This sequence comes from Chrysaora quinquecirrha, assembly GCA_014526335.1. Classification (NCBI taxonomy): domain Eukaryota; kingdom Metazoa; phylum Cnidaria; class Scyphozoa; order Semaeostomeae; family Pelagiidae; genus Chrysaora; species Chrysaora quinquecirrha. The sequence goes on along the minus strand of JACTAT010000036.1, from coordinate 1,114,821 downwards.
CCTCCTTTTATAACTGAAGAGGGTACTCAGTCGCGGGAGGTGCTCATTTCATTTAGCTGATGGTTATATCATATATAAATTTGAAGAGACAAAATAACGGGAGATAGCAAGATGGGATGGCGAGTCCTGTGGTCCTTAGTTTTGAAACACACTTGAGGGTTCTTTGATGAAGTTATCCCTGGTATTTCGTAACATAAGAATGAATGGAGAATTACACTGCTTTCACAGTTGTATCATGATATAGAAAGCAATTACTGGTTTGTCTCCATCAAGAAACCTTTCCTGACCTTCTGACAGTGTCTGTCGAGATATCCCTGATCGCTGACCCGGGACCCTAAGGTGGGACCCTAAGGTGGGACCCTAAGGTGGGACCTTTAGGTGGGACCCTAAGGTGGGACCATAAGGTGGGACCATAAGGTGGGACCCTAAGGTGGGACCCTAAGGTGGGACCCTAAGGTGGGACCCTAAGGTGGGACCTTAAGGTGGGACCCTAAGGTGGGACCTTAAGGTGGGACCCTAAGGTGGGACCCTGAGGTGAGTTGGGTTAGCTAAGGGACTGGGTCCGAGTTTGGAGGTGTGTTTTTCAAGGTTACGGGTTACGCCAGGGGGGTTTCGCTAGTATCGCTAGTATCCCTGCACGCAACGCGGCAATTTCCCGCGAAGATACAAAATGCCAGCAAAAAAATATGGGAGAAAGAATATGTAATACAAGAAAGAAGATAGGCCTATGGAAGTTGAAGTAAGTGGACAATTTACTCATATGTTAAAAGATGTATTATAATTTATGTGTGCCTGATTTATAAAAGCTATCTTCCGAAAATATAACTTTAACTTGCCATAAAGAAGCTTTTTGTTAGAGATTGGGATAGGCCATTTTTAGGCCTAACTTCATGAAAAAAGTCACTTTTTATCTTAAAAGTTTACTATGTAGTTGGGATTTTTAACTTGCATCTAATAGTTGGAGACCTGAAGTACCTTACTTTGTCAAAAAGTCCTATAGGTCACGACTTTAAGGGGTTGTATTTTCCAGTTAGCTGTGACATCCAGTGTGGAAAGGATGTATCCACTCTGGCTTGTCACCCTGTCGTAATCTTCTTTTTAGAAGGTCGACAGTATCCGGTAGATGAAGATGTAGATGCAGTTTCATTCTGCGCATTCTTCGTGATTGATTTGGTTTGTAAACTGGGTAAAGTTTTGACTCAGCTTAGTGCTAAGTATGGCAAATTAGACCAAGGTCTCAAACTGTATGTAGCGAAGCACTATGATCCTCACTTCATATCCAGATAGAATGTACATATTGAATGTACACAGAGAAATTATGATTATCTACATCTAATTCACTGCTAGGTATTCACAGAGCATTTGACGCAAGACAACACTGTCATTTTTCGACTTCTTATACGTCTAATTGTCTATATCTCTGTTTTAGTATGATAGAGTGAGAGCTCACATCTCTAGTCTCCAGTAAATCAATCATTTTACAGCGATTTTCATAGTTTCAAGAAGCAAATTTATATAATAGTTGCATATCAGTGACAGGGGATCGATAAGAAACTATATATAGTTTGCTAAATACACTCTTTTTCAATAAGCAACTGGGCTTTGGTGCAGCCCTCAAGAGTTGCTTAACATATCTAGTATTCCAGCCCTCGCAGAATGATTGGCACCCCCTATAACCTTTTATTTTGGCTCTTTTCTGGCTTTTCAATGTAAACTGACAAGTTTTCAAGCATGTGCAGTTTAAAGACAGCTATTTCACCAAAAATTTTAAATAAATCTCAGCCCTTGTTGCTTATTGACCAGTTGCTTATTAAAAAAAGTGTAATTTAAGTCAAATTCTGTTGAGAACGTAGGTTCGAAAGGCCCCAGTGTACCAAAATACTTGTCTATTTTTATGCCTCCGATCTCTTTAGTATCCAGTTTTAGTTTATACCTATCCTATTCTACCCCATATAGTCTGCTAATATGTATAGGGGAGGGTGCATCTAGACTACAGAATCTGATATTAAGGTTGCTTTATCATGATTATTCCTTAGCAAATAAAATGAATTCAATTGCAAAGCAAATTCAAAGTTATCTGAAAAGGCATAGCTACTAAACTAGGCTGAAATAATATTAACTTAACGAACTGAAACTAAACTAAACTAAACTAATGAAACTTAACAAAACCAAACGAAGTAAACGAAACGAAACAAAACTAAATTGATTAACTGACAGTTAGGGTCCTTGACTAAACTTCAGTATCCAATAAACTAAACTGTTAACTAAAATAATCTTTAAACTAACGTTAACCAAGCTGAACTTAATTTAAATGGTGAAAAATCTTATATGTAGCAGATAAAGGCCCTTAACATAAGATAGAGTGTTCAGACTTAATTTGAGGAATGTGTTTCTGGTATAAGCATTCCATGCAAGACATTCTTATACAATAATCTAAAGCCCACAGAAGATTGACATAAACTAAGCAAGCAAACAATCGAGGAAAGAAGCTAGGATTGAAAGAAGGAAATGGAAAAGGGGATGAAAAGGACAGATTTTGAAGCTATGGACTGTGACGATTTCCCTTTGTCAAAGACCGTTTAGAAGTCAGGAAATATGTCGATAGCAGAGCAAAATCTTTAGTACGGTCAGTACGGTGTGACTGTTTGCATATACTGTAGTTAATAATTCAATAATAAGAGATAGCGGATCAAGGTTTAAGCATAATGCATTAGCATTTTGACAATACATAAATGACACTCATGGTGTGCTTTTTACGTACCTTCAGAAGAGAAATACTTTCTCCAACAAAGCTTAGAATTAGCGTCATTAACAACAGAACTTTCATCTTGCAACAGAAATGTCGATGGAAGACAATTCTTTGTGAATCAAACAGCAAAACAGGAGAAAATTTTGATATCTCGCAGTTGAGTTTCAAAGTACTGAACGGTTACAAAGTTGGTTTGATTTGATCAATCAGACGTTATACTGAACACGGTGAAGAATTCCGGACCACACACGTGTAGTGCTTCAGAGTGTTTTTCCCTCTTAAACATCTTGGTAATACATTTGTTTGCTTTGAGTTATAAGGGTCCGCCTTCTTGTCATTCTCAAGAAAGATTGACACATGTACATGATGACATGCAAATTTGCATAACAAATAAATACTAGATGTGGTGTTTCGTGCTAACGAGGCTGGTTTTGTGTAATATTTTACACCGTATCTGCTTCTTGGTTGTAGTCAAGGTCTCAGATTCAAGGAAAGAAAGAAATTTACACAATATCAAAGGTGACGGTAAATAGTATTCATCTTTAGAGAATCGAAATTTCCATGAAAAGTTCCTTGATGAATATCAAGGTGATCATCACAGTCATCATTGTCAACATCATCATCATCATCATCATCATCATCATCATCATCATCATCATCATCATCATCATAATTATAATCATTATAATCATCATAATCATCATAATCATCATCATCATCGTAATGTTCATCATCACAATCACAATCATAATCAGAGTCATCACCATTACAATCATTATCATTCGCATCATCACCAACGCTACCATCATCATCATCATCATCATCATCATCATATCATTATCATCATCATCATCATCATCATTATCATCATCATCGCCATCATCATCATCATCATCATCTCCATCATCATAATCATCATCACCATCAGAGTCACCATTCTAATTACAAGCATTTACAATAAACTAAAAGCTCTCTTATAACAAGAGCTTTGTCAAATTCGTTGTTCGAAATCAATGTAGTGATCACATATTGAAAGTTACCACGTGACTATCATATGACTAAATTGGAGCTTTAAGATGAACAATCATTCCCAACAGATAATAGCTCTTATAAATTAGCCCTGTATGAAGATTTCCCTTTTGATGTGTTCCTTCTAGCTTTTCTCACCTATTGATCAGAGATTTAAAACTGATGGGTGGCCAAGTGTCTTACTTTGCTACAGCAGCCGGCCATTTGTATTTACCGGCATTGGAACTGTGGCATCGGCATTGGAACCGGCATTGGCAATGGAATTGGCGCCATTTTTATATCTAAGTCAGAATGCAAACACAACTTACCAGGGGGGTTGCATAAAAGATTTTAGCTCCAAATCCTTCTCAATTGTGTTGCTTTTTTACTTCCGTTTTTAGTTTTTTGGCTTTTCGAATGTGATGGGATATCCAAGGGAGCAATGTTGCGGGAAGGGCAGGCAGAACAAGCCAGAAAAATGCTTCATGTGACCTGTTTCAGTTACTATTTTTCTGGCATGAGTACACTTGACAAAATGAAATTAAACTAGCTCAGAGCTCCTGTTCACGACATCGTGGGAGCACTACGATCCGAGCGAGCACAGAACAAGATCTTTCATTCACAGATCTCAAAATTTATAACAGGAATAAACTGGACCTAAAAAGGGCAGAGCATGGAGCGAACAAACGGGATCTGTCACGAAAGTAAAGAAGAGTTAATAAATTCAATAAATTGAACGTTCTTTCTTGCTTTAGTTTTTATTTCAACATAACCAACAAATGCCAACGAACGATAATACATAATGTTGAAGCGTAAAACCAGTGAGAGTTTAAAATGGATGGCTGTGAGAAAAATTTTTGGACAGAATACACTCATTTTCTTATAAGAAATTACTATGCTCTTGAACATACACGTATTTTGTTATAACAAACTAACAAATTGGTCCAATACTGAAAGTTTCTTAAAATTGCAAATTTTGATTACTGAAAGTTTTTTAAGAGTTTTCTAAAGTATCTATACTGGAAGCATAGTAATTCTATCTGAATGGTGTTCCCAATACATTTATCGATCGTATTTGACTGTTTGTGGCTTTCCAATTTGTCTGCTTGTCACAAAATTTCAATCGGCTCACGGGATAGGAAGTAGGAATGGACAACGGAAGTGCTGCATACTTAAACACATGCTCGGCAACTGGCGCACCCCTATGAGATGCTTCAACGGAAGTGCTTGTACTTTCTTAGAGACATTTATATCCCGTTGACATGCCAAGACATCACTTTTTTACCAAAACACAAAAAGTTTGAAATAAAGGTTTTGAATTGAAATGAAAAATAGCACTTTATGTGTTTGTACCTTATGAGTTCAAGTTTGTCTTGCTCTGTTCTTGTTCAATTTTATAGGAAACTCTGCATATTGTGTTCTAATATTGTTTTGAATAGGCTAAAAAGTAAACCAAATGAAACCCAGTGAAGAATTAAAGGGGAATTTTGATACCTGAGCACATTTGAAAAGCCAAAAAACTAAAAACCAAAAAACTAAAAACGGAAGTAAAAAAGCAAAACATATTGAGAAGGATTTGGAGCTAAAATCTTTTATGCAACCCCCCTGGTAAGTTGTGTTTGCATTCTGACTTATATATAAAAATGGCGCCAATTCCATTGCCAATGCCGGTTCCAATGCCGATGCCACAGTTCCAATGCCGGTAAATACAAATGGCCTACAGCAGCCGGCACGTTTCTATCGAACATGGACTGGTGCTGGTAGTTAAGTACAGCTTATTAACACGCTTGGAACATGTTGATAAATGAGTTGGATAATTAAAATAATTGATGTAAGTTGGCGAGAGATGAGTCATATTTCACATTTACTCAGCTGACAATCACAAAGTCACTCGCTATTCTCACGCAAAAAGCAAAATTCAGTTTCTGAGCTGACTCACAACCGATACCCACATCTGTGACTTTTTACATTACACTTATGTCATTTATTTCCTCCAACTACTTGTTTCAATAAACAGCTTTCACTTTGAAATGTGAATCATGAATCAATGAAGGCACAAAGAATAGCACAAACCATAGTCACGAACTCAAACTGCTCTGTGCAAATATCAGTTGTTGCTGTTGTTTAAAAGCTGTTGCTGCTGTTTGCGAAAAGAGGTATGGAACTTTTAACTAACAACAACAACTTATGTATTCAACTGCATCGCCCAGCCTCAGCGTCAATTGATAAAAATACATTCTAAGGGCCTGGCCAAACGATCAAACATTGTTGGTCCAACATTAGAGATTTGCTTGTCAAGCAAAATGTTTGACCGTTTGGCCACGTCCAGAAACATTGCTCGTCAAACATTTTTTGCTTGCGTCAAGCAAAAAATGTTTTTGAACTTTTCCGAAAACATCACGCCAGAAAGTTTGTTACTTTTGCTTGTCAAGCAATGTTTTTGGAAGTGGCCGAACGGTCGAACATTTGTTGTACAGCAAATATAAAATGTTGGATCGTTTGGCCAGGGCCTAAAGAACAATTGCGAGTGCGGCATTCTACGAGACTGCAGTATAGGTAATTGGCTCCCATAGTAATCAGATTGGCGCATTTTTACGAAACGCTGTTGTTGCTGCTTGCCAACAGTGCGATTAACTTAAGACTATGTGACGTGTTAGAGTTCTATTTCTATGCAAGGTGTCGCAAAGCATTGTGGAGAATCCGAAACCTCAGAGCAAATGGAAGACACGTTATTAAACTTTGCAAAGTGAGAGACTCTACAACACTAGACTAGATCAAAGAGTACAGCATCACTCGTGACTAAGATATATCCATTTGAAGCCGAAATGCATTCCTTGTCGTTGCACACACAACACACCTCACACTATATACACTCACCAGTGAGACTTTACAACACTTTGCAACCATACGAAACCCACCCATGGCTGATAAATCAATTCTATTAAGAAATGCCCCCCAAAAAGAGCTTATGAAAAGGACAGGTTGATGTTGATAAAACACCATTAAAAGTGTATGTCATACTGTTCTCTTGGCAAGGAGTTCTAACATGCCATATCACATGCTAAGATTACACTCTACATCTAATGACCATGTCACTTAAAATGTCACTGTATCACTATATTATATCATAGAGTTAGGGTTATGATGTCTATAGGCTGTAGCTGTACGCATCATGATCAGTGCCGTAACGAACTTATGATAAGGTTAGAGAAACGCTTCAGGACCCCTGAGCTTTAGGGACCTGAACGAGACACAAAATATTCTTCTCATGTACAAGATAGAAGTTCAAACTAAGAAAAACCACTTCATTTCTTGCTTTTAGTATCTCTACCTCTTGTGCCAAAGTCAGTGGAAAAACAAACGTAAATCAATACTTTTGCAAGAGAAAACCCAAGTTAGAAAAGTATATGGAAACGTAAAAGCTTACAAGACATATATAGTACATTACAATGTTAAAATTAAATAACGCTATTTAATTCACCTAACTGGCTAGCTTGATTTATCAGTGAATCACTTCTTCAAACAGGCCATTTGACTCTCAAGTAAATTACTCTAAAAAAGTATGAATTATGGGAGACCTCCAAGTGAAATTCTCTCCAGGGCCCCTTGTTGCTCTGTTATGCCACTTATCATGATGTCATCAGTATTCAAACAAACGACTTTTTCAATTTCACATGATTAAATAAGACATGCAACTTAAGAGATGCTTATACAGCCATTAATAACTTAACCTATTGCACTGTACACAGTTTCCAGCCTTTGCAAACAACAACAGCATCCTTTCAACAACAACAACAACCCACATTGCTTTCTTCCTTGTTTTAGCAAACCAACAATCCAATTCAATAGCATTTTCTGGGAATGGTGAAGAGTCTAAGAGCTAAGAAGGTTGACCATGACACAAAAAAGTTGACTAGCAAAGCAAAGATCATATACGGCAGCTTTTGGCAGTCTAGATATCTGCCTATTTCTTTAGTAACTAACTCAAGTAGTGAGGGTCCATATACTGTTGATATATGATGATGATGATGATGATGACGAGGATCATGATGAAATGAAACGCAAATGAAACGCCAGATGTAAATAGAGACAGTGGAAATTATTTTAATAATCAAACTTGGCGTGCATTTTTTCACAACTGTAGGAGAAATTCGCAGGACAACAATAAAAACAGATGGAGTAGCTATTGGAGCAGAGAAGACAACGAATCGCTGAACTATCAATTGAACAATCAAAATGCAACCGAAAATGGGTTCCAAGAAATTGCTTTTCTTCACTCTGATGATGGCCACCACAATGGTGGACGAAATATTAGTCAATAAACAAAAATAATGTTAGTATAAGCCAAATTAATGTTCAATTACTTGATGAAGATGATGACGATGATGACGATGGTGATGGTAATGATGATAATGGTAATGTTGATGATTGTTATGGTGATGAAGATTATGATGATGAGGATGATGATGATGATGATGATGATGCTGATGTTGGTGATGGTAATGATGATGATGATTACAATGATGTTGATGGTGGTAATGATGGTGAGTGGAGCAAACTTCTCAGTCTGGCACCCACCAGGCCTATTCAGGGTATTTTCAATGATCATCATTGATATTTTTGAAAAGGCTATAAAAATAAATATTGCAAAATTTTATCTAGTTATTTTACCTTTCACTTAACATTGTAGGCCTTTGAGAACCACATGATTTCTGCATTGCAAATTTCAAAAATTTTTGCAGCAAAGCAATCACATCACAACCTCATTATTCACAGGAAGAATGACTCTCCATCTACACTGTCTGCCAACACCATCACTGGACAATGGGTTTCTAAAAAATAAAAGAGTCAACCGTTAGAATTTTGTTTCGTGTGAACAAGGTGGAGATATTTAGGGCAGGGCAACTATTAGCCAAAAATAGGTCAGGCGATTATCCTTCTCGTTCTCTCTGAGTCTGGCAGTCTGGTGGTGCTGGCCTCTTGCTTGGTCCTTCCACCAAGTTAAAGTTTAGAGGGTATAGGTGTAGCCGTTGGGCAACTCATCAACTTATTTGTCTTTGTTTTGAAGACCGAAAATCTTAAAATTCATCCCCCAAAACAAAACTTCATGGCTTAAAGTTGTTTTTACTTACCTTGAAGGCCAGCAGGCTGCTGGGTGAGGACGAATTCTGAGGGCTTTCACATGGGCGGCATTGCACGCAGGTCAAGTTCTTGAGGACTTTAAAAATTAGGCCATTTCGTCTCTGCCTCGATTTAAAGACAGCCTCGCTCATTGTTGTCAATGACAACAAGTCTAGATTGCTTTTGCGCGCAGAAATATTTGGCACTTTTCTCAATATTAGGGTTAAGTTGGAAATTCAAAAACAGTATCATCATGACATTTTCCGTGTTTACAGCCGGAAATTTTCTCTCAGCAACTTAACCTCAGTCTAAGATGAATTAGAGAAGTTGCCACCCCTTTCCACTTTTAACTCCGCGGGTGCAAGATTACAGGGGTAATTTTAAGCCCATCTCGATAAGACAGCACGCGTAACGCTAAGTGAGAGGCGGAGTACACAGTTAAAACGCACACAAAATGGTAAATATGGAATAATTACATAGATTAACCGCGAAACATTTGCCACTGTGAAACATCTCTATATTTTGTCATAGAGGCGGGGCTCACCGTTATGATGTGGAGGAGGTCATCGAAGGCCAATTTATCTGATAAATTTGTACCTCAACTCATGCAAACATCTCACTAAGAGTAAAACATCCAACAACATCCTCCGATTTTGGTCCAAAAATAACATGACGCTCTCTGCCACAAAATTCTACAAATTTCTTGAAACACGAGAGGACCCGGAAATAAAAACTGTGCTGTTGGCAATTCTAGTTTTATTTTACGTATCTAGTCTAAGTTTTAGAGGCGATTTATAATTTGTTTAATGGACTTTGTAAGGCTTAGACAATACGGGTTAAATAGGGGAGGGATTTTTAAACCGTTTGTAACTCCTTACTGCATTGCGACGGCTAAAGGGGTAGGCAAGAGATTTAATTTTACGGCAAATGTAGAAGCTCATTAAGAAATAACAATCATGTAGATGAGGTCCTTCGAACGATTAACTCTCCGTGCGCTAAGGGTATATTCAGGAGCAGGGAGGAGTCTCCATTATTAAAGGCAGCTTTCATCGGTACTGCCTCTCCAATCAATTGATGAATTCTCAAATCGTATGCCTCGTTGACACTGGCAAACGAGGCAATGCAGGAATGACTTTATACATAGACATTTTATTAAAAAAGGTTAAGGTAGATAGTACCTTATCTTTATATATACATTAATACATTTTAATAGTTTAGTTAGCAGCCATGTATATAGTAGGCATAGATAGCAGGTAGTGGGATATCGTGGGGAAAAAAGACACTGTGAAATATTACAGCGAATTATTTTTCATTATTCTAGAAATAAATCTTTAAATTGTCTATTTATTATATTTTGATTATATCATTGACATTCTGATTCTAGCTACATCATACAAAGACAGACATCTTATCGTACACTCATAGCGGTAATAGACTTTTTCAGAGAGGTTTGTGTCGGCGCGGTACTTTTCTGGAAAATGGTAGACATGTTGAGTAGCGGCTGAAATCAAGGCCGTTATGTACACGAGGAGAGGATTCCCCTACCCAAGATGTTTGCCATTTTCCAGAAAAATGTCGCGCCAACCCAGACCTCTTTGAAAAGGTCTATTAGTTTCCAAGCAAGGGAAGCACATGATGAAATTGCAGACGAAATCGGTGTAGCAGCCACAATTCGTCAAGTACATTCATTTGTTTGCCGATCAAATGTTCCTTGATCACAAAAACTCCTGCTCCACAATGCAATTATTTTACGAAGGGAGTGCTGCGCCCTTGTAACGAAATAGCGACAGCCCTGCATACAATCAAATATCTTAATGATACAACTACTAGAAATAAATATGCAACTGTTAGCATAAGATCAATAAGAAGCATAAACTTAATCAGTCCATAATTTCGATCGTAAAACAGCTTCTTAAATAACTCCATTTTGATCTATTATCATACTTGCTTCCATTATTCAGAGATAGTTATTGATTATCCACAAGCAAAGAACTTTTTACTTTTTGCACATCTTTCGTAGCTTGCGTGAGTGCAGCCTCAAAGCTTTACCTCTATTCTCCGAAAAGCGAAAAGTTCCGCGCAGACTTAACAATTCCGCGAAAATTCCTCTACTTTGTTCAGTGATTCATTTTAGCGTTATGACAGTCCCCATACCCCCATATTACGAATATGTTTCTTGCTTTATCAATAGACTGCGAAAAAACTCGAACCAGGTGGGGGGGGGGGGGCTTTAATACTCAGAGAAGCCTTGTTAAAAGAGAGATAAACTGCTAGGAATATTGAAAATTGAACACAAGTTTTGGAGGGAAAGAGGCACGATAATCCCAATCCTCCCACAAGACAGGCTATTAAAGCCCCCCCCCAAAATAAAGCTTTCCAAAGATTTCCTGTTTTTCCTCATGTATACAAATGTCTTATACAGATCATACAAAAGTCGAGTTGGTTTAAGTTACCGAGATTCGGGGCAAGTTTCGAGAGATTTTAAGGGGGCTATAGCTAGTACCTTCTTCAGACAAATACAACATAACATAATTGCTTTGCGATAAAATCGAAGTGTACTAAGTAACTTACCATTACATAACCTTTCAGTAAGGCAAGGCATAGAAGGCTAAAGTGAAAGGTTAACTTATAATTTAATATATTTACGAACATATATTTCCGCAATCATTGTCCAAATTATGAATTATGCTTGCTCAGTCTTGGCAATAACTGTTATAGCGACAACGAGTCCAAGATGGCGGACAAAGTTATTGTAATTGCAATGTTGTTTCGTTGTTACAACGTTGATTCTGGTGCATCTTTGTAAATCTTCTGTTGCTGCTCATCAAAAGATCCACTTAAACTTGTAATATCATTGCATTTTGATCCATAGAGCTAAAAAAAAGAACAAAAACAATTAGACTTGCGAATGAGTTATCATAAGGTTATCATTTTGATGTTACTGCGAAAACTTCCACAAACTATCGAACTTTCAAGAGAAGTTTGTTTTTACCTCTTTCAGACTTTAGCAAAATCAAAATGGATAAAAGCTGTGTGTCATCATTCCCTTTCCTACAAAGCCTATATTCTATTAGGTTGCTGGCTGCCACTAGATTTATTAAATGAGTCATAGTTATCGCTCATTAGGCCAATCTGATAGGTAAGGTCACTAAGAGCAATGCGTACTCTGAGCAATCCGTAAACGGTAGATTATTTCGTCCGAAGGTAGGCACAAAGACAACAACACAAGTCAGTAATAGGTACTTCTCTTCTCCCGATTTAAAAATCTTTCCCTAGCTCCTGAGGATCTTTCCTAAAATTCGTCGTATTACGAATAGGCCATCCAATCATCCAAATCGATTTTCTCATGGATGGTAACAGCACATCACTACTCTGCTTCTGTCACAATACCTCACCCTGTTTTGCTCTCAGAGCGATGTTTCACTACTTAAACGTCTCTTCAAAGTCATTAAGATAAAGCGTTCGGGAAAGCGTTAGAAAGTAAATCAACTTAAGCATAGAAATACCTTTGAAAAAGCCAAATCATAACTTTCTCCATTAGCTTTATAATCCAAATAAGTTATCTGAGGGGCTTTGATCACCTTCTGTTCCTATGAAAATAAAACAATACAAATAGTTTTATATGTTTAAAATTGTTTTAGAATTACACATTACAATTCCCCCAAAGTATAAGTGATAAATCGTTTAATAGCGTTTCTGTCGTCTTTGAGACGTTTAAGGCTCTGGCCAAACGGTCAAACATTTGTTGTAAAGCAAATTTGAAATGTTGGACCAACAATGTTTGATCGTTTGGCCAGGGCCGAAACAAAGAGTATGAGGGTGATTCACAGCTGTATCTAGCCGAAATGTTTTGATTTAAAGTTTTAAACAAAGAAACTCGTTGCAACCTACAGTAGTGCAAGACCGATAAGTTTCTAATTCGAACATCAAACAAAGAAATCATTGGAAATTGACAACAGTTCTTAGTTCTGACGTGTTCAACCGGAACACCAATGTTTGAAATTCACACATTTGAGCAAACGAACAATTTCATACGCATTAAGAGTTCAAACCATTTAAGACTGGATGATTCCTTCATCAATTACTTATTTAAGACCTGACCAAACAATCAAACATTGTTTGTCAAACATTTGAAATTAGCTCACCATACAATGTTTGATTGTTTGGCCACGTTACAAAACATTGTTGATCAAACCAAACTAAACAAAGTGTGTTGGGTAATGTTTTTGACAAAGTTCGACAACATTTTGCTCGAAACACACAGGAAATGTTAGCCAAGCAATGTTTCGGGCGATGTGGCCAATACGTGAAACATTTTGCTTGACAAGCAAATTTCAAATGTTTGACAAACAATGTTTGATCGTTTGGCCTGGGTCAAAGAAAGTGTCAAACGAGCTAAATGGGAATCAATTTATAATTTTCCTTTAGACATACCGTTTTGGGCAATGCAGACCTTTTCGACTGCAAGCATTTAACCCACGTTTTGCATTTCACTTCAAACATCAAAATCACCAAGGATACCGAAACGCCGATTGCCAGGATACCAATAATCCCAGCGAGGCTACGAAATCCAAGTTGCGAAGTTCTTCGAATTGGCTGCCTCGTGTCCGTGCATTCTGCTTGGTCGTTCCACCACTTCATACGGAGGCTTTCAATGAATCCAGTTTCTTTTAGCTACAAACAGGAGAAACATTATTGAGTAAACGAAATGCTCTGTTCCGGAAAATGCAGTATATAAATAAATAATCGTGTATCCTATCGATTCATGTTGAAACAGAATGAAAAGTTTCTCAAGTCCAAGGTGTGAAATTCAAAAGTAGCTACTTACATGAAGAATTTGAACTGATATTGGATTCGTCCATTCTGAACTTAACTGCAATGCAAAGGCATAACTTTTGCTTGTTATTAAATGCTTCAGAATCTTCGTATCACATGGCTTCTGTTTATTCATATAATCTAACACAGGACCATCACCCAGAAATGCAAGCTGGTTTTTCCTCACGAGATCAACAGCGGATTTAATAGACGGTTGTAAACTGTTTGAATTTACCACTTCTCTATACATCTTTCTGTATAACTGGTACTTCGTTGACTGGAAGAAACGCTGTGTTTGACCTCCTTGCAGAATACCATATCTGATGTTGTTCTGATTGACCAGATCTTCTAGTGAACTTATTGAGTGTTCTGAATTTGGAACTAGAAAGAAAAATATTTGAATATTACACAAGTCTTTAGAAACAACCCGTATGGCCGCATCAAAACATTAAACTGCTGATCCTGTGTCAACAGAAAGATTTCGTGGTCTCTGTGGCACAGTGGTTAGCGTGCTGGACTCACAACGACAATGTTATGAGTTTCTGCCACGGTCCTTCCACTTGTGATTGCAGATATTACAACCTTGGGCAAGTTATTAACACAAATGTGACTCTCTCTACCCAGGTGTATAAATGGCTACCTGATAGGTAGCTATGAGCGCCGTGATTGACTGCACCCTGCTATATTCTAATGCATCCAGACCAGGGTAAAGTGTTAAGTCAGCTGAGTAGCCCTACGCTAGAAATAAGACTATAAAACTACAAATGTAATTTATTTCAAAGAGTTTATTGTCTCAAAATTTTCGATTCAATTCTGTATATTAACTCGAAAGGTCTTGCCATCCATTCTCGACTTCGCTCTATTTTGAAATCAAATGTCGAGAGAAAGATCAATCGAAAACCGAATCGCTTGGCCAAAGGTTAAGCCCATGATTCTGCTAGTGCTAAACCCACGCTCGCAAGTTGCGTTTGAGTTGGAATGTCTTTCTATCTCGCAAAGTCTACCCTTTTCAAAATTTGCAAGGCTGAGAAATTACCGACCTAACAAGTAGACAGAGCAAAATTTTCACCTAGAAACGTTTAAGTGTCCCTTTGTTGTGTCCACAGTAAAAACCAGGGTTTAAAGTTCCCAAGATAATCTTTAGACAAAAAGTATCGTGCCAGAAGAAACCAAGATCTTACCTATGAAAAATGAAACTAGACTTGCCACATACGAGGCCATGATGACAGCAATGAAGATCCAAAATGAGGCTGATAAAACACGACCAGCAGTGCTCTTCGGAGTATGATCGGGTCCTTGCTGCAGGAGAGAGGCTGTTACAAACCAAAACGAGTTTGCAAGATTGAGTTCATCACCTTGGTAATCGGCATTGCTTATCGAGAGCTTTCGATATCCAAACGGACTGAATCTTTCGATGACGAAGATTATAAAGCCAACAGCCATGGTCTGAAATATGAAAGGCAAATGAGAATTAGAGCAATGAATTAAAAAACAAAGGTGACGGCGAAATGGTGTATTTACCGCCAGTCGCTAAGATCTCAGATGTAGCTTAACTAATTGAGACCTCGACTCTGGCTGTGACGCATCCGTGGCGGAGGCTCCGACCCCGACCTCGGTGAGCTTCTGACACCACAAGCCAACTGGATAAGACCACGACACCACGGCACCTTCAAAGCCAAAGCGAAGCGAACGAAAACCAGCAAGGATTCTCTTACCAAAAATGTCCACCATTTTCTAGAAAAATGTCGCGGCAACCCAGACCTCTCTGAAAAGGCCTATTGTCTGTGTAGCCAATCATATTAAGAAATTACCTCATAGATATCAGGTCAGCGAATGTGGAAACAAAGTTTGACGTAGCGTCCTATCTTAGACAAGATGGAGGGCTAATTACAAATATAACATCAAAGTAGCCTGTAATTTGAGTGAAAACATCCTGGTCCAATCACAAAAATTCCAAGTTCTTAAAATTTTGCAAAATTGGAGAAATTTAATTGTGAACGTCAAATTCAACAAGCAGAATATTGTTTGACTTACCGAGACAAAAATGGAAAGCCAGATCCCAGCAGAAAAAGGTCTTAGAAATTCAAAGTAGTTTTCTTCATATCTGATTGGTTTCTTGTACAAAACAGCCATTGTAAAATCCATGAATGACTTACTGAAGTCCACAGCACTCTCACGTGATGAAATAATTGTTAGTGAGCCAATGGCAACGTCCGCTTCCTTGAAATAGAAAATGCATTGTCAGGATTTAAGGTTTGTTGAAGCCTGACCAAACAATCAAACATTGTTTGCAAAATATTTGAAATTTGCTTGTGAAACAAAATGTTTTACTGTTTGGCCACCTTGCAAAACAATGTTCGCAAAAATTATTTATTTTTTGATTGAAAAGGATCAAGAAGCTTCATATTATCTAATAAAATGAAACAAGGTTTTTACTTTCCAGTGGTCATCTTCAGAGTGAATACAATTTCAACGGTAAAACCGTTAAAAGCTATTTGAAAACGTTACTATAGTGGCAAGAACAATTGAAAAGTTAGTTAGTTGAATAATTTCAGCGGAACAGACTTTTCTTGGCAATTGATTGATGGCTTTTTCTTTTGATGAAAAGACATGGTTCTGACGTAATAGTTATTTAGTGTTCGCATTTTTTGCTTGACCATTCAAGAGTTCAAAGCGGCGCATAGGCCTAATTACCTATGTTTCGCTATTGAATTGAATTGATGGACGCTCAAACTACAGTTTGAGCGATCTCAAGACTGGGGCTCAGGTAATCAGTTGGTATGCCAGAAAGAATTCAAGAATTTTGGTAAATCACACGTTGCAAATAATGGACTATCTCAGATGGTTAGGCCCAAGACTTATTACACAAACCCCCTCTTCGCAAACTGCAAAAACAACAAAACAGCAGTCAAAGAGATGGTTGCTCAAGAGCAATTTAGCGATCTGAGAGATCGTTATGGTGGTAGCGATAACTAGGACTGTAAGTCTACTTAGGCCTAAGAAAGCCTTACCTTTCTGACCAGTTCTCCAATCATTCCATCCCATTTAGTGTGGTTAGCATCTCCCGTGCCATATTTTCCATCCGGGACCAGATACAAGTCGTATTTGAAATCCAATTCAATGGAAAGCTTGTCAAGAATATCTTTGCAAAAGCCAGAAAATCTGTCGTTTGGGTTGTTAGTTCTTAGAAGGGAGTCATAGAAGATAAATGGCGGTTGCTGCAAGAAAAGCAAAAACACACTTTCATGATCAAAAATACTTCGTGAGTATTGTCGAATAACTACATGGAGAGTTGGAGACTAAGAAAAAGACCACCGTCCTGTATTCAGGGAAGACTGTTATAGAGGTGCCGTGGTCTCCTGGTCAAGGCGTCCGGCTCATGACCGGTCGAGGGTTCAAGTCTCGACGCCTACAGTCAACTCAGCATTCCACCAAGAATATCAGTCTAGGACAAAAGAAGCAAGTCCGCATAAGCTAAATAGCTGCCAGAACCCCAACCTGTGTAAGCAAATAAAGGTTGCTTTCTTGCTTACTATTTTTGTAGATTCGTAACTCGTATCGACGGGCTTGGTCAGCATCAACAAAGTTCCTTCCGGCGCTGATCTCTGCTTCGATAGCCCCACGCCTAAGCAGTAGAGTCACTAGGCAGTGAATGCTCCAGCGGCGGACCCATTCCTCTGGTAGCTCTGTGCATTTGACCTCCAAATCACACTCTTACAATAGTAAGCATAACAAATAGAGGGCATTAAGTACCAATTTTAAAGTCTTATAACCCGGCCGGGAAATGGGGGAGTTGAGAGACGGATAGATGCTCTTCTGTTACGTCGTGGCCTAAACATCAAACATTGCTTGTCAAACATTTGAAATTTGTTTCTAAAGCACAATGGTTGACCTGTTTCAAATCGTTCCACAACATCAAACGTTGCTCGTCAAACATTTTTTGGTTGTAACAAGGAAGAAATGATTCAAGCTTTTCAAGAATATCGCTGAGCAGATCTGCTTATCAAGACTATCAGCTATTAAGTTTTGCAACGTGGTCAACAGTCAAACATTGCTTGTAAAGAAAACCTCAAATGTTTGAGTAACAATGTTTATTCGTTTTTTTTAAGGGCCTAAAAGTGTATTAAGATATTTTCCTACGATAACAAGATTGTTATAATTCTAAGTAACTCTAAAATCTACTTACTATCCGTGCAACGACTCTTAAGTTTCTTTTTCTCGGTTTGAACGTTGTAATTTTCTTCTCTTCGTCAACTTTTTTACATTCCATGATCTTGCCTTTTTGTTTTGCAAACGTTGTTGCAGGATCCCACTTGAAAGCTTCACAGGAACAGACCAAATACCAAGCTAAAATTTAATTATATCACAATGAGCCGGTGTAAGGAAAATTCGTTTATTCAAAAACCTAATTCACCGAAAACTAGACTGGATAGGGTTCGTTTAGGGATATAAGATAGATCCTTAACTCACCCAATTCTAATCACTACATGCTTTTGATTAATAAAGAACTTAGCTCAAGTCCTTGTTCCTAAAGTTCTTTATTCTTGGACCTCTTCTGATCAGACCTCTGGAACCCTTTTGAACCTCTTTTGAAGGTGCTGTGGGGTCGTTGCCTTATCCAGCTGGCTCATGCTGTCAGAAGCTCAGTGAGGTCGGGGTTCAAGCCCTTCGTACAGATAGCGTCACAGCCAGGGTCGAGGTCTCGATTAGTTATCCTACTACTGAGATCCTAGCGATTGGCGCTAAAAACATCATTTCACCTTCATCAAAATGTAGTACCAAAAGTTCCTTAGTAGTTTTAACTTTAAAAGTAACTTAGTAGTTTTAACTGCATATTTATGGTCATGACTTTTATACAGTCTACAGAGACACTTGTATGTAAGCAAAGATGGAAACTATTCAATGAAACATTTGATACATGCGCAAAAAGCAACTTCACGCTAGCGAATCTATAATCACTACTGTAGTGGATTCACTATTGTCGTGGTACTTTTTGCGTACTGTGGTAGTTTCTGCGTACTTTGGTGAATAGTCACTACGCGGTGGGTTATTATGCAAAATGTGGAGGTAGCCTCTGTGTACTGTGGTGGACAATCACTACTGTGGTGGATTATTATACTTGATGTGGTGGTAGTTTCTGCTTACTGTGGTGGATAATCACTACTTGTGATGGGTTATTATGCTTGTTATGGTGGTAGTTTTGGCGTACTGTATTAATCTTTAACTGTTCCATTAACTGTTCTATTAACCCTTTTACTTAATTTACCCAATGTTCAAATAAGCAAAAACCAACGAAGCTGTTAAATATTACCTTGAATCTTCTACCTCGATTCACTTCATTTGCATTCATGATAGTTATATTTCGATATCTTGATTTCGTGAACTTCACATCACCAGTAAGACCTCGGAACATCGTCTAGAAATAGTTGGGAAATAATTACGTACTAGCATCACAAATTTAAAAAAATTATAGCTTGAAGTGTACCAAGCCTGTGACTTTCAGAATTGTGAGGTTGTTGAAAACCCAACAAATACACCCAAAAATACCAACGCTGTAGCAATGTCCGAAGGACGATTGATGATAATTTTCAATCTGTCAGTACATGCGTTCCACGAACACCTTCTTACAATGTCCTTCGGACATAAAAGTACAACAAAGAATAAAAAAGCCCCTTCAGGCACCGAGTTTTATAAAAGGTTGTTTAACGCCAATTCACTTTAGGGGTTCATGTTTGTGCCAAGTCGAAGTGCAAAGTTTGTGACAAAGTTGAATTTCATCGCCCGGAAGCGTCAGACAGACTGGGAATCGGGAATGACTATCATATCAACAGGATAACTCCATCCGGTTTTGTAATAGTTGGGTGGGAATGATAGAAAATAGCTTATAACAATGGCTAATGGCTGTTAATCAATAGCAAGCTATGGGCTGAAAGCGGACCAAATCTTGAGCACCTTATAACAAGAATAGGCCTAGGAAGGATCAATAAGTCAATGAAGGAAGAAGAAACAGAAAATGGTGAAATAGAAAACATTTACTAACCTCTGATAAGTATTCTTCAATAGATTTGCAACCTCGTTCAGCTCTTCTTATTGGACAATACGAGGCTGGAATAGAAACCTGCTGTTCAAGGCATCTTTGGTTGCGAAACTCTCTTGTGGCGTAAGCAATCGTGGCCAGTGCATCATGCATTAGAGGGTTCACTTCCTAAAATAAAGAAAATATTATGGATGATACAGAACTAAGCCAATGAGAATATGGACAATTTCTGGCATTGCATTACTTATGTCGATTAAGCTAGAATAGGTAAAAGTAGCCCCCGAATGTCTGAAGATGTTATTTCTCTGGCGACACAACTCTGCCACGATTTCTAGCCGGGGCTAATAAGTCTTATACAAAATAGTGTACCTTGGCAGTTGGAGGATGTGAAGGACGCATACGTCGCAGTTCTTTCATTGTTTTATTCAATTGTTCGTCATCAATCGGAAGTGACAAAGACAACAATCCTTCCAATGGTTTCAGCTGAAACTCGTTCTCAGTGTCCTAGAGCAAAACAGATGATTAGTTAGCCTCGATAAAAGAACGTGCAAGAAAACCCTTCATATGGTAGACAGGAGCACCTGCGCGAATTTTATTGTACATTAATTAACGTTTCTTTTACAAAAGTGACAAATACAATAATTCATAGTAAGATGAAGCCCATAAAGCAACTTCACAGATTGCATCAAAACCCAAAGATATCATTTGTTGCAGAATGAGCATGTGAATTTTTAACTAAGAAAACATTTTTTATAAGATTTTTAAACTGTTTGCTTTTTCACGCAGAATTGACTTCAGCTGGAAGAGAGTTTGTTCACATGTTTTCTGAAAAAAACCTTTTATAAACGATGATTTCAGATTATTCAGCGTTTCAAATGCAAGGAGACTTATTGTCAAACAAGGACAGTTGTATCTTTTGATTTTGAAAGTAGTCAGAGTAGAATTACAATTTGTTGCCAATATTCCGTTCTGCCATACAGGACTTCTTAGGGCGAATCCTTAGTATCAACAATACTTACTAGTGCTGGAGTGAACCATCTATATGCATGGAGAGATTTGAAATTCTGAGCATGAACCTTGAAAGATAAAAAGTAATTATATAATAGTGGTTTATTTAAAAAGGTATTCTGTCAGTAGTTACTTGAATTGGAAAGTGATTGAAAACAATTCTTTAAAAAGCAACCGGTTAACGATGGGCTCAACGAAGAAGCTGCAAGCAACTATACAACAATGGATATGTTGCTTTTGTTTCTCAGGCATTTTAAGCAACTTTGAGGCCGGCACTGAGTCAAACTGCATATTAAAAGAGTGTGGTCCATTATTATTAAGAAAGCTCAATTTGGGGTAGCTAAAAGTACGGCCTTACCCCTCGTTATATCATATTCCAAATTAAACAATCAAATAAGAAAACTTATCAGGGGGTACATGAGTATTAGAAACAAACTATTACCTCTCTCATGAAGCTGTATATGTTCTCTTGTTGCATGACAAGAAAGATCTTCCTCGTGCCAGACTCCTTTAACTCTTTCACAGCACGTGATACAGAGGTTGTATTATTGAAGTTGACCAATGAGATGATTTGAAAAACAAAGTTGTTTAATCGTTGGTCAAGAGACATTATTGCCATTGCAAAGTCACCAAATCCCTCTAAAAGAAAACAATTTAGCATTAGAATTTAACAAGTTTGTTATATAAATAAATGCGACCTTAGGAGCATGTAAAGCTACTGAGGCCCTGAATAAATAATCAAACATTGAAATTGCTTGTCGACAACAATGTGTGACCGTTTAGCCAATCAAAAAACATTGCTCAGATCATCAAACATTTTTGCTTGATACAAGAAGATAATGGTTCTGTTTTTTCCCGGAAAACAATGCTGAACGAACTCTGCTTGTCAAGCAATGGTCAAACATTGCTTCTAAAGCAAATCTCAAATGTTTGACCAACAATGTTTCATCGTTTGGTCAGGGCCTAGCCACGAATGAAACTCGAAAGCAGGCCAGCCCTTGTAATCCGTAAGGCCCTGGTCCAACGATTCCGCATTGTTTGATATTGTTTGATTCCGCATTGTTAAATATTTGAAATTTGCTTATCAAGCAATGTTTGAGCGTTTGGCTACGTCGCAAAACATTGTTTGACAAGCAGAAACAAGAAGAATTCGTTTCGAGATGTTTTTGAGTGACGCATGCAAAAATGTTTGAAGAGCATCTTCTGACGATGTAACCAAACGGTAAAACATTTTGCTTCACAAGCAAATCTCAAATGTCTGATCGTTTTGCCAGAGGGCCTAAGGCAAATCTCAAATGTTTGACAAACAATGTTTGTTCGTTTGGCCAGGGCCTAAGAGGAAGGTTTTGGAACTAGAAATTGTCAAGGTCATTGTCACCTTTTCCCCAATTGACAAGGGACAACACTATAAACAGGGGGTTGTCTGTGGGTAGAAGATCGGTAAAAAAGGGTGGGTTTATTTGCCGGCAGTTTACGGTATAAGCAAGTAAAAATCTACAAAGAAGATACCTTCAATAATAACAGCAACAACGCGTGGTTGATCTTCTCTGATCATCGTTATCACAGCTTGATTCATAAACACTGGATCTGGCTTCAAACTGAATACATTCTTACACAAAATGCCAGGCTCATAATTCAGTGTAATCATTGGTACTTTTAGCATATCACCCAAGATGCAAACTTGATCAATATGATATGGTAGTAGAAAGAACGTTGCATTGCCAAGGATGTATTTGAATTTGCCATAAAGAAAATCTACGGAAAAGAATACAATCAATAACGAGATTTCTCTACAACTGGCATACCACAGTTGAATGGGCCCGAACCCTGGACTCCTGGACTACATGACTGGAACGATGACGACATTAACCTACTTATGTAGGGCCCAGACTCTTAGGGCCCAGGCCTTTTCCAAAGCACGTGAACCAAGCGTTCTGACGATTTCTTCGTTCGTTGGAATTTGGAGTTCTGCGGAGATTGAAGTTTGGGCTTTGAGGACGTTTTTTATACTGTATTTACTCGCATGAAGTTAATTTAGTGTTGTATTTGAAGTAAAGTCTTCGATATCTAAACTGTGGATACCAATAAAGTTGTTTATATCGTCCTCTTCTACAAACCCTATGACTTAGAGTCTTATGCGACTATCGTGCAACTTCAAGAGTGTAATACTTAGTGAAATTGTCGAGGAACTTTCTTAGTCATACAAAAAATGGGCCATCTGGCAGGGTACTTTGCGCTTAGGGTAATATCGTAGATCAGGTTTTCTATGTAGGAAAGGTAAGCTGTTTCTTAATAAAATTCTTTTAGTTCTTCTTGTTTTTAATGGGGGGACTCTCTCTCTCGATTAGTTTATCTATTTAGAGAGTTCCTCCTTAGTCAATTAATCCTAAATACACTCTTGTAAATTTTTGTCTATCTTGTGTGTGTTAATTTAAGTATTCAAATTGTTTTAAATTTTCTGTATAAGTAACTGTAACGTATTGTTTTTAACTTGAGATTGTATTTAGGATTAATTGATAAAACAATGAAAAACTGAAAAAAAAATGAAAAAACTAAGCGAAATACGGAAAAACCAAAATTGCCAATTACCAGTGCTTAGGACTCCTCCGTCGTTGACCTGAACTCGTTGGACCTTTAAAGAAAAGCCAGAGTTGCCCAAAACACGGGTATCGAGATATGCAGTACTGTGCTCGATAGTTTTATCGAATTCACGAACATGGAAAGCCTGGCTTCGTGTTGTCAGCATCACTGGAAAAAAATTATAAACTATAAAATGGCTGCTAAACAAAATTAAAACCTATAAAACGGCAGCTAAAGTATCTTTAAAAAAGCATTAGTTAAAGCTGCTTGTGTAGATTGCAGAGAATATAGAAAGTAATTTAAGGAAAAATTAAAGAGAAAGTAGTCGACGTATAAAGATGCATAATATACGCTTCCTGCTAGCAAATGCTTGCGAGATACTTGTATTTAGTATACTACAGCATAGCATATTAAATAGTATAGTATAGTATAGTATAGTATAGTATAGTATAGTATAGTATAGTATAGTATAGTAGAGTATAGTATGGTATGGTATGGTGTGGTATGGTATGGTATGGTAGGATATGGTATGGTAGGATTTAGATGGCAAAGTATGGTATGGTATAGTATGGTATGGTAGGGTATGGTACGGTAGGATATGGATGGTAAAGTATGGTATGGTATGGTATGGTATGGTAGGATATGGATGGTAAAGTATGGTATGGTATGGTATGGTATGGTAAGGTATGGTAAAGTATAGTATAGTATAGTATAGTATGGTATGGTATGGTATGGTATGGTATGGTATGGTATGGTATGGTATGGTAGGACATGGTATGGTATAGTATGGTATGGTAGGGTATAGTAGGTAGGATATGGATGGTAAGTATGGTATGGTATGGTATGGTATGGTAGGTATGGTACAAAAGTTTGAGTACTGAAATCGTCGGATCGTCAAAGAATGTTTCAGTACCGGGTTCATTCTAGATATTCTTATAAAAAGTGTATTCCTACCAATGTTGATGTCATTCGCATTTCCTTGTAACGCAAGTGCAAAGAACAATGCATATACCAGGTGTCCAGGATGCATACTTTACCTGTTAGTGAAAACAGACAAAAATAATCAGGACAAAAAATAAGAATTGACAGCGGGAAGATGGTGATTCTCCTCTGAATAATTTTCAAAACTTTGCACTCCCGAACTAGAATGTCCTGCCTTCTTGAAGCTTGAAAATTCTATTCTCTATCCCCTCTATTGCACCACGGGCCACTGAAATCTATCTTCAAAAGGAAGTGTGCCAAAATAAATGCAGATTTGAATACACTTCGATGCATTGGCTGCAATGTCATACAGATAATGGCGCATCATTTGATTTACGAATGCTTCAGAGAAAACGGTGATGCAGAGCCTGATTGATGATTCAACGAATCACTGATGGATCGAGTTTTTGATTAATTGACTATTTGATACAGAAAATGGCGCATCGTTCGTATTGCAAATGTTTGAGGGAAAACGGTGATGTGGAAGATTGATGATTGATTAATGATTCAACGATGATGATTCTCGAAAAACAACATTAATTTTCACCTAGATTTGCTGCGGGAAAGAGCCGCAATTAAAGGCTTAAAATATTTCACTATCATTAGTATATCGTATATAATTTACCATTCATTTTAATACTTAGAAAGATGATTTCGCATGCAGAAAGAGAATGTTTAAAACCACCATGGAGGCAATGCTGACGATGATATTAACGCTGACTAAATTATTCAAAGCTGTTTTCATTACGGATATTTTCAAAAACACCTCTTACTCAGTTCAAATTGTTAATTAATATAACGCAAAAAACAGCTGTTAGATTGAAGTTAAATTTGAATTTAAAGATTGTAATTATATTTATACACCTACTTGTTTAGTAAACAACAGTTTTTCATATTAGACTTAAATTGATTTTAATTTAAGCTACTTAACTAAAGCAGCTGACTGCTCACCAAGTTTATTACAGCCTTACAGCGTACTTCAATTACCATTTGGGTTTATCGTATGTTGCATAGGGGCAACGTGATCAGGGGGCATTAATGCGGAGGAGCAGGATCGAACCACAAGCCCTACGACCTAAGGTCTGGCGAGATTTCACCTTCCCAGAGAATTCTTTACATTGCTGATTTTGTGTTTACAGTATATGATTGACAAACCCAACAGTACCGGTATAGTGAGACTTTACCTCAACCAAGTTGAAACTTCACCAAGGCGATGTGATTTTTCCCATTTAAACGAAATACCACTGGTATGGTGATGGTGAGATGAATCAATTTGAGTAGAATGCTAGAACCCTCGTTCTCACTTCGTGGAAGCGAGACTTTTTATACACTTCATCTGCTGTCAGCCCTGGGGCTGATAGGTGAAGTGAAAATGCCATATAAACAGAAGCTAAATTTTCCTCACCTGTGGTCAGGTGAGGAAAAGTTATCCCTCCACTGTACTGATGATATCCTCCACTATACTGCACATCCTCCACTGTACTGCACATACATAACCCGGTGTGGTAACAATGAAAGGCATGTTTACGTACTAAAAAAGCTTGAACAAACCTCGAGTAGTTTTCGATCACTTGTATAATGTTCAAACTCTCAAAAGCCAGCTCTATAGATGAAGAAAAATACGAATTAAAGTCAAAAGAATAATATAGTGTATATTTCAAATTTTTGCAAAGCAAAAATTGCAATTATCAATGTAATAAGAATAGATTTAACAAACCTCAAGTGGTTGTCGAATGCTTCTATAAATGTTAAACGCCCGAAACCAACTCTCCCTCTATAGATGTAGAACAAATATCGAATAAAATATGGTGATATTGTGATTTCGTTTAATCTAAGCTCATCGTCTATACTTTGTTTATAGTTGGTAAGACACACATAATGAAAGCCATTACAAGAGATGTGTAGTACAAATTAATTGGATTTTAACTCAGTGAGACCTGTGAACAGATGTTACTCGGGTTTTGATTAGTTTTCAACCAGAATTTCTTTGCTGTTAATAGTCGTAGATTCAAACAATGCCTTTGTTATTGATAATAATGCGCATATCTTGCAGCCGTTTACGTATATCAGGGGGCACTGTGAAAATATTCTTCAATACATTCAAAATGGTCAGTTAAGTTGAAATTGAACCTACTTCGAACTCGATAAGCTCGAAATTGTTCGCTTGTCCCTTTGGCCCTTTCAGTATTGATATGGCACCGCGTAACCCAAATACCTTCGCGAAATTGAACGTTTACGTTTATCAGTGGGCAGAACTCAAATTACCTTCATTGCGTCACCGTTTTTTCAAGGCGAATCTCCACTAACTGATTTTCAGGACGATCGTCGCTAAAATTCGCGACGCCATACGCGGAGTTACTGATCGCTTGACCGCTGCAGCGAAAAAAAC
This sequence comes from Chrysaora quinquecirrha, assembly GCA_014526335.1. Lineage (NCBI taxonomy): Eukaryota > Metazoa > Cnidaria > Scyphozoa > Semaeostomeae > Pelagiidae > Chrysaora > Chrysaora quinquecirrha. The sequence continues at coordinate 1,088,133 of JACTAT010000036.1, read as the reverse complement.
ACTGCACAAAAAGGAGAAGTTTCTACCTTTTTAACAGACCATTTTGTTTACAAAGCACATTAACCTATAACTGCAGAGTTTCGCTAATACTATTCCCAGAAATGCACCAATCAGATTTCGATTCGCATCTGGGTATAAATTCCGCCTTAATCTCGCTCGCTCTTAGTTTCGATCATTTTCTGACGTTTATACTCAGGATTTTGAGACCCAAACGTATGCTGAGATTTTTCCGCTGTCTATCAAAGTTTTGAAGTTCTACACAATTAAAAAATTATGTGAAACGTGGAATTAACTTACCAAAGAAGTCAGCTAGACTTCGTAGAAGCTGGACCAAACATTTGAACTCTCAAGCGACATGACCTCTGTGAATAACAAATACGATAGTTGGAAAATCGACACTCATAATAATTTAAAAACTATTGATATAATATTAAAAACAGATTAAATAATGACGCTCAATAATATGACTTTATCAGCAAATAATCACACTCCGCAAGCTGTAGATTTAATCACCTTTTGAAAACGTCTATTTTACGCGTCCTCGAATAAGTAATAATTAATAAGCTTGCAAATTAACTCAACTAAAAAAGAGGTCTTTCAACAAAGTAAGAAAAAATGGACATATTACTATTGCATCAGTATTATATTACAAGAAAGTATAAGAGAGTCCATGAGAGATCAAAAATAGCTTGACCATCCAAGAAAAACACTAAAGAACTTAATGGTCAGGACTAGGTATAGGATTATGCACTTAGGTATAGGTATGAGAAGATGCACTTAGGACTCAAGTATAGGTGTGAGATGATGCACTTAGACATAGGTATGAGATGCAACTTTGTATAGGCATAAGATGATGTACTTAGGCATACGTAGGAGATGAAAAAGTGAGGCACAGGCATGAGATGATGCACTTAGGACTTAGGTAAGGTATGTGATGATGCAATAAAGGCACAAGATGATGTACTTAGGTTTATGTAAGAGATGATAAAGTGAGGCACAGGCATGAGATAATGCACTTAGGTATATATAGGTATGAGATAACGCACTCAGTTATAAGTATGTAGTGATGAGCTGAGGTATAGGTATGAGATAATTAACTTAAATATACAGGCATAAGATGATGCACTTAGGTAAGAGATCATGCACTATAGGCATAAGATGATGTACTTAGGTATACGTAAGATATGATAAAGTGAGGCAAGGGCATGAGATAATGCACTTAGGACTTAGGTATATGTATGAGATGATGCACTTAGGTTTAGGCATGAGATTATGAACTTTTAGGTATAGATATGAGATAATAAACGTAGACATAGGCATGAGATGATGCAATTTAGGTATATGTATGAGATGATGCATTAATTTAAAGGTATGTAGAGATTAGCTTAGGTATAGGTATGAGAAAATTAGCTCAGGTATAGGCATGAGATTATGCACTTACGTAAAGGTATGAGATGATGCATTTAGGTATTGGTATGAGATGGGTGTACTTTGGTACAGGAATGAGATGATGCACTATAATTAAGTAAGTAGCACAGGGATGCATTACAGAAAGGTATGTAGTATAAGGGCTGAAAGGTATTACGTCGGTAAGTTCCAAAAATAAGTATTGAATAAACATCTGTCCTACTACCAGAAATAATAACTACTGCAAGTGGAGTGAAAAAGTAAGTAAGCTAAGTAAAAGTAGTTCAAGTTCAACGAGAACGAGAGTATCGTGCTGCTGACAAAAATCAGGACACTCATTTAGACTAAAATCCCTTAGGCCTGGTGTCTCAATCCAGCTTAATATAACGTTGGTTTTTGAATGTAAATAATACCATACAATCCACCTACTTATATCTTGAATATTTAAGTTTCTCGAACCCACTAAGCTTGTGAATTGTTGATTAGCACAACTGCGATAAGAAGAAAATACATTAATAACATTGAATTAAAGAATGAATAGAGAGGCAAATGCAATTTACTGGGCGATATTTTTTGACTGATATTTGACGCTGATATTTATTGTTTCATTTATTATTGTTGTACTATTATTATTGTCTTATTTTACATTTTTGTATTATTTTATGATATAATTTGGCGATATTTATGGTTATATATGTTTAAAGTCATATAAAATGTATTTGTTAACAACGATAGCCTGATTATTATGTATGATATTTCTAGGTAATTATTTATTGGTTGATATTCCATACTTGATATTCGCTTATATTCAGTGATTGATATTAGCTAACGTTCAATGCTTTTTATAGGGTGATATGTATTGTCTGATATTTATAAGCCACAGTTAATAGTTAATTTCTGATATTTGTAGGTTGATATTCATTAGCTGATATTCGTTAGTTGATAGTAACTAAATAACATTATGTTAAATATTCATATACTACTTTGCTATCTATTACCTTAGATATTGCTTTTCAGGGATGGGTACTTATTTCTTGCTATTAATTTGCAGAAACTCGTTGAATTGTATTAGTTGATATTCATAGATCATAATCTAATATCAGATATTTATTGAGTGATATTCATTAATTGATATTTACTAACTTCTAAGATTGTTTTAAAATAATTATCAAGGTTTAAATGACAATCTGAGATCAAGATAGTAGCTAACATGTTTAAGATATATTTATGATTTCTAATAACTACGAAAATAAGCTTTCTTACTTAATCCATACAACGAAGTATTCAAACAAGAGCTTAAAAATATATATATATTTCATTTTTGTATGATATCTAACATACTATCTAACATAATATACTCCAGTAATATCTTCCAACTTATGCAAAAATTCTTAATTATCGACGAAATTTCCGAAAATTGTTTTGTTTAGATGCAAAACTCATTAGTTAAGGTTTTCGCCGCAGTGAAGTTAGGGAGATGAAGGGTTGAAGAATCTACGTGATATAGATAACTTCGATAGATATTTTTGGAATCATTAAATTACCAATGAAATAGGAAATGAAATTAGGTCACTTCTTTCACTTTTGTTAGATACTTTCTTTCTTAATATTTTAAAATTGCGAGAAACAGCGCATATATTTTTGGACATACTTAAAAGCATTTTTCGTATGATATTCTCAGAGTATAAATCTTACAAACAGACCGAAACAATTGACTTATGCGCTAGGCGGAGTGTATTGTTCTCGAAATTTGTTCCTCTCAAAGACTATTTTCTTAATATTCTTGAAAAACTTCAAGCTAAAGTGTTCGGAAGGCTTCTGTTTGCAATACACGAATCTGCAGCTTCTTAAGTTATTCAAGAATATCCTACCATTATACAAGCTCAAAGGAAAACGATAGATTATGCATTCTAAACACTCACCAATCCTCTATGTGTCCTAACTGTTGTGTTTTAAATCAGTTTGCAGCAAAATCAATGTTTGCTTGTCGTGTTTCAAAGACAACCTAGGAAGAAAATATCGACACAAGCAAACTACAGAACGAAGTTTTTAAGGTAGCAGTTAATTATGTATAGCGTTGCTCTAATTAATTATAGACGAGGGATATTTTGATTAGACAATCGGAGATAACATTCATTAACTGCATGTGAACGATGCCTACTTAAAGATTATACAAAATGAAAGTTTAGGTATATAATAATTTACATTCGAGATAAAATATTATGTATAGAAGGCCCATTATATTACTACACCTGCATGATAAGAGAGCGAACGACAATTCCAATGGGTTACATACTTCTGAAGCAGTCATAATTTTCTACAATTGATGAAATGCGATTTCTGGGACTCGAAGATGGACTTCATGGTCAGACAGCTAGATATTTTACAGAACTGGCTTATCACAATTGATGGGAATCGAACATGTTCTTCATGATAAGAGAGCCAACGAAATTTCCACTGGACTAAAGAGCCGAATGAAACCACCGAGTTACTCTCCAAGTCATACAGCCCAAGGCTCTCCTCAAATTTCGCTCTACAAATTAGACCTTTTTTTAAATAAGCAACTTGACTTTTGTCCAGCCCTCGAAATTGCTTAAAATTTTAGACATTTCAGCCCTCAAAGTTGCTTAACATTTTTTGTACCTAACAACCACCCCTGACTTCGCGGGTCAAAATCGTCAACTTTTAGGCCTACAACACAACTTTTGGGAGACAGTAACTGAAAAAACGTTAGCTATTAAAGAACTTCAACATGCAAAACATAAGAACGAACAATTTCTTAACAACAAGAAAGAGAATAAGCTTGGTTGTTTGACTTCTTAGTTGCTTACAGTAATTCAATTGAGCCCTCAAGTTGCTTAATGTTAAGGTCAGTTCAGCCCTAGTTGCTTTTCGAGCTGTTGCTTGTTAAAAAAGTGTAGCCTTGTTAAGCTTTCTTAAGTGCCATACTATTTCCTAGAAAAAGGCTAAATATGGCCAATACATAACGCCAAACGGGAGGAGAACCTTGGGCTGTATGATTAGTAACTCCACAATTTCAAGGAGGCTTTTACTCATTGGAGCTGTCTGTCTCTCAACATGCAGTCTAGCTTCGAGTCTCATCAATTGTGGTGTGCCTTTCGTGTGTATTTTGGCATGCATATTATAAAGTATACGTTAGCCTAAGTAGGGCATACACATTAGATACTTCACAGAAAAGTGACATTCACAGAAATTACTTCACAGAAATTGCTGTACTTACATTCAATAAATGTTGGCAGAATTTGTCCGCACCTGCAGGCTAGATAAATATCTAAGATCCAATTAAAAATGCTCGAGGAGGCGGCATGGCAAAAGCAGAAATGGAAGGCAAGGTAGAAGGCAACAGAGGTGAAGCACAAAAGTAGGAAACGAGAAGACAGACAAACGGGATACACTCTTTTTTTATAAGAACCAGAAAATTTCGATTGAGGCTGGCTGTTCTTAAGTTTTTGCCCTTTTTGAGCCAGAAATGTTCTTAATCTGTTCTTAATTCCTCGGCACCTTAGACGGGTGATATTTTTCAGTGAATGTCTGGAATGGTACTAGGCTTGCGTAAAAGTGCAGCATGGTTGTCTATTTTTTGTTCGCTTGCTTTTTACATTCAGTCCGACTGTCTTACTTTCATACTTTATAGCTGATATTCTTAGGGCTTTTAAAAAGGCCAGCCTCAGCTTGTTCTTACTTTGTTCTTAAAATCTGAGGAAATTCCAAGCTCGTATTTTTATAAAATTGTTCTTATATAAAAAAAGAGTGTATACTCTGAAATGCAAAGTATAAGACAGGGTGTTGTGGAGAAAAAGTCAAAGAAAGGGTATATCCACAGCTGGACACCAGCTAAAGACTTGATGATGATGATGATGAATGTATGTAACACGAGTTGTAAATTACTATAAATTTAAATATTTAACTAAATTATCAATAACCTAAAATCGATTTTTCTAGCGTTGAACATGTCCGGTGTTTTTGCGAGTTTATTTCTCTTAAACCTAAAATTTCCCTATTAGTTATACTAAAAAACTAGACTCCATGGTAAAGTCAATGTTTTGGGATACACGAAATCCATCTTATGTATACATAGAAACTAAGAAGTTTATTGCAAAAGAAAATACTACTGACTTTGGGATTGTTCACTGACTCTGCATCTCTGAGCTCATTGATTTCTTCATTTCAAATTTCTTTACCTGAATAAAAGAAAAAATATAAACAAAAAACTGCACGAGTTTCGGTACCTTAGGCCAGGTACCAACCTTAATAATAAACAAAAAAACATTTACCAGAGAATCAACACACTCCATGGTGTGCCACACTCATGTGGTGTTCTTTTTATATTATCGACGGAGCATAGCCATCATTCCCTTAAGTACGGGTTTCATAATCTATGTAAGGCCTTGGCCAAACGATCAAAGATTGTTCTTCAAACAATGGAGAATTGCTTAAGGTTTGGCCAAATTACCAAACAATGCTCGTCAAACATTTTCATAGAATGTTGCTGGAGGAAAAATGTTTGTCAAGCAATGTTTTGAGACCCTGGTCAAACGATCGAACCCTATTTGTCAAACATTTGAGATTTGCTTGTGACACACACTTATTGACCGTTTGGCCACATCACAAAACATTGCTCATCAAACACTTTTTGCTTGATACAAGCATAGAATATATTTGAATTTTTTCAAAAACATTGTTGAAGGAATTCTGTTTGCCAAGCAATGTTTTGAGACCCAGACCAAACGATCAAACCAATTTTTCAAACATTTGAGATTTGCTTGTGACACATAATTATTGACCATTTGGCCACATCACAAAACATTGCTCATCAAACACTTTTTGCTTGATACAAGCATAGAATATATTTGAATTTTTTCAAAAACATTGTTGAAGGAATTCTGTTTGTCAAGCAATGTTTTGAGACCCAGACCAAACGATCAAACCAATTTTTCAAACATTTGAGATTTGCTTGTGACACATAATTATTGACCATTTGGCCACATCACAAAATAATGCTCGTCAAACGTTTTTGCTTGATACAAGCATAGAATATATTTGAATTTTTTCAAAAACATTGTTGAGGGAATTCTGTTTGCCAAGCAATGTTTTGAGACCCAGACCAAACGATCAAACCCCTTTTTTAAACATTTGAGATTTGCTTGTGACACACAATTATTGACCGTTTGGCCACATCACAAAACATTGCTCGTCAAACGTTTTTGCTTGATAGAAGCATTGAAGGAATTCTACTTGTCAAGCCATGTATTGAGACGTGGCCAAACGGTCAAACATCGCATATAAAGCAAAATTTCAAATGTTTGACCAGCAGTGTTTGATCGTTTGGCCAGGGCCTAAGACGGCAGAGCCTGTTTGCTCAGTTTCAACTCTTCAGCTAAATTCAGTGGCCAGCTTCATTTGCCTGGTTTGTTCATTTTTGTCATATCTTTGTTTAACCGTTCGGGGTGAAATGAAAAGGCGATTCTTTTTTAGCCGTTTAAGCAGTTTTGAAAGGGTTTACATTATAGTTTTGACCAAAATGCGTCTTTCGCCTCTCTACTGATTCCTAAACACACTAAAACGCATAACCAAAATGAACCAAAGCAAAGTTTAATTACCTTGCCAGTAACAGTTAATGGAAATTCTTCGACAAATTTTATGTATCGTGGAATCTTGAAGTGAGAGATCTGAAATGAGACCGGTATCTTAAATGCATACACGTTTTTTTTCTTATAAGAACAACCTTTATAAGAAACACCAGGCTGAAATTTGGGTCAAAATTGTTTGCTATCTCCGAAACTATTTGAGATACGCACAAGCAAAGTTTACCAGCGTGAAGCCCTTGCCGGAAAACGCATTTTAAACATGTTTTCGAGTAGGCAAGAGAGTCATAAGTCGATGAAAAATCACTTCAAAAATGAGAAACAGACAGGCTGAAGTCGAAGCCAAGTGTTCTTATAAGAAAAAAAGCGTGTATCATTTTAAAGGTTTCATCACCCATAACATTTCTACCCCACTCGTCTTCTCTTCATACATATACCTTCATCCATGATCTCAACGCAATGCCAGAACGGTATAATGCGAACTCGGGTCTCGCCGTAAATCAGCAAATGAAAACATTCAAAATATAAATACGTTTACCTTCCCCCGACAGAATTCTATGATTTCTTCTTCACTGCAAGTTTTATTGCTATGAAGTCTGAAAATTTGAAAATAAACAATCAGAGGCAACCTCGTTCCCAGGCCCGAAATCGAGTTTCCTCGAATCTCAACCGTCAAATCGATTTGGGCCCTGCTACCGGCCACAAAAATCTGCCAAAATACTGGCAAGTTTGGCCTAGGCATAAAAACAAGATGTAGATTCCGAAAGCAGATGTTCTTAGAAAGGAAATGCAAAGAATTTCATTGATAACTGTAAGGCAAGATACAAGATCTCATGTAGCATAATTTTTTGGTTTTTATAGATGTTTTTTCACATAGGTTTCGGCCTATTTTGGTGTGAAATTTTTAAGAAACTGTGACGTCACTTAAAATTTCTATTGTTTGAACAGCCAATCAAATTGCTAATAGACAAGGTCGATACCAGGGTCGAATATGGACAGCGGCGTTTCACGTAGAGGTCTATTCACCCTGGGGACGAGGTTGAATCAGAGGTTGCTAATCCCATATCTCTTCTAGTTATTTTTTAGTTCCAGTATTACTTTTTCCTATCCTAAGATTGTGCCAAAACAGGCCTTGGCCAAACGATCAAAAAAATTGTTTGTCAAACATTTGGAATTTGATTATCAAACAATGTTTGTACGTTTAGCCACGTCATGAAACAATTTTTGAAAGGTTAGAATAAGAAAAATTGGTTGCGGGAATTTTTGATAAAATTAAAGGCATTTTTTGTTTCATTCAAGCAAAAATTATTAGAAAGTTCATGATTTGTGACGCGTCCAGACGATAAAAATGTAGCTTGACAAGCAAGATCAAATCTTTGAGCAACAATGTTTGAATGCTTGGCTAGGGCCTTGCGGTAACATGGAGCATGATGGCTGGAAATATAAGTAAATATGATGGGAAAATAGTACGTTAAAAGGGCTTTGTCCAAGCAGCACTTGTACCAGAGTTTAATTTTTGTAGGATGTGTTTAATTTTTGTAGCAGAGACAGCAAAGTACTAGGGGGACGATGCAATTGTTTTTATGACACTTTGCTTCCTTTTCTGTTTAAACAAAGTCTATTTTTCTTCTTAATGGCAGGATAATTATAAAAGCCCTAGACTTAATACCCGAGTTTTACTAAAAGCAATTGAGTTGACTTGCTGGACGCTCAACCAATGACTCATAGAAGAACAGTAAGAAAAACTGGCCCGAAATTTGTTGTCTCGATTCCAAAATTGAGCGATCTCGCTTTGATGTTAGTCTCGGTTTGATATAAACGGAAGGTTAATGACAGTCGTCTTACTTTATCCATGCGCAGACTTCCTCTCCCATCCTTTCATCGGGGATTCCAAAAACCTTAGAAATAAAAAATAAACCAGTGTAAAGAAGATTTGGATTCAGGGTTTAAGTTTACTTGTTATAGGTAAGCAGTCACTCACAAACGAGTAAAATACTAAGTTCGGAGGGCAAGAGAACGGGGTGGCGATACTACATAGATGTTACTCAAAGTCTTCTCTGTAGCTTCGGCACAACGTAGTTCGTTTCTAGGAAAGGCCTTTATCAAAACATCACAAACAACAATACAAAAATAAGAGTTGAACTGTTCAGGGTTTTTTAACGTGCAGTTCTACACAAAATGTGCAGTTCTAAAAAATTGTGCGCAGTTCTAAAAGATGAATTGTGCAGTTGAGCAATAGACATAAAACAAATTTCAAATTATTTTAAGTACTTGTCCTCCTATACCAAAATAATTAACGGTACATCTTTGCTTTAGTCATCAAAATGGCCTGGTCTAATAGTTAGATTTTGCAAATTCCAATCACGAAAAGACCAGCAGAGCGATTCTAGGCCCATAAAATATAAAATTGCCTTGCAATTTTATACCCCATAACTAAGTGCACTGAGTTATATTGACGTCAACCTTCGTAAACTCAACTTGCTATACCTGTAGGATATCAGGATAGTATGCAGTTCTAAAGGTTTCTTAAAAAAATCATGAAACTGTTCTGTGACAAGTGTACAGTACACTTTTCCGCAATTGTTCGCTCTGCTTCTAAAAGCAGTCAAATAAAAAGTCTTGTTTATAATGTCATAGCAAATTAAACTTTAGAAAATTTATGTGATTCTCATGTACCTGTACATCTTTGATTTTAGGATGCTTGTACAAAAATTGCTCTATTTCTGTTGGATAAATATTCTCTCCACCTCGAATAACGACATCCTAAAAAATAATCACAATTCAGAATTTCAGAAATTTTATGTTTTTGATATCAAGGACATATATGTCTGAAGGCTTTTCAAACACAAGATTCTGTGACATGAGTTTTAATGAAAAATCTGGTACTAAAAGTTTGCTAAAGATGTCTCTCGCTTCTTTTGTCATAATTTTGGCATAAAAATGCAAGGACTCAAATTAACAACAAATTCAAAGCTTAGTGTAAAAGCAATTTAACCAGAGTTGCTAATATCTATGGTGTGCATGAATCTCACCTTAAACCGACCAATTATTTTGCAATATTGATTCTCATCTATGACTGCAAGATCGCTGTTGTGTGAAAATGAAAGCAAAATTTACTAGCAAACATACAACTCAGTCAGTCAGTCAGTCAGTCAGTCAGTCAGTCAGTCAGTCAGTCAGTCAGTCAGTCAGTCAGTCAGTCAGTCAGTCAGTCAGTCAGTCAGTCAGTCAGTCAGTCAGTCAGTCAGTCAGTCAGTCAGTCAGTCAGTTAGTCAGTCAATCAGTCAATCAGTCAGTTAGTCAGCTAGCCAGTCAGTCAGTCAGTCAGTCAGTCAGTCAGTCAGTCAGTCAGTCAGTCAGTCAGTCAGTCAGTCAGTCAGTCAGTCAGTCAGTCAGTCAGTCAGTCAGTCAGTCAGTCAGTCAGTCAGTCAGTCAGTCAGTCAGTCAGTCAGTCAGTCAGTCAGTCAGTCAGTCAGTCAGTCAGTCAGTCAGTCAGTCAGTCAGTCAGTCAGTCAGTCAGTCAGTCAGTCAGTCAGTCAGTCAGTCAGTCAGTCAGTCAGTCAGTCAGTCAGTCAGTCAGTCAGTCAGTCAGTCAGTCAGTCAGTCAGTCAGTCAGTCAGTCAGTCAGTCAGTCAGTCAGTCAGTCAGTCAGTCAGTCAATCAGTCAATCAGTCAATCAGTCAGTTAGTCAGCCAGTCAGTCAGTCAGTCAGTCAGTCAGTCAGTCAGTCAGTCAGTCAGTCAGTCAGTCAGTCAGTCAGTCAGTCAGTCAGTCAGTCAGTCAGTCAGTCAGTCAGTCAGTCAGTCAGTCAGTCAGTCAGGGGGAGACGGGGTAGAAACTAGAGACGCCTTGAAATTGATGAGGGCTTTTAAAGCTTATTAGAGTTAAGATTCAAATAGCGTGAATACATTGATCACAGACAGGCCTGGTAGGCTTCAAGGAAAAGATGTTTTAAGTACAGTTAATATTGTACTTCTTACCCAGTGCGAAACCATCCATGTTCATCAATAGCCTCTTTAGTTTTCTGTTCATCATCCCAATACTCTTGCATGACAACATAGCCTCTGAAACACAGCTCACCAGGGGTGTTCACTGGCAATATATTATTATCATTGTCGACTACTTTGGCCTGTGGATAAAATAAAAGATTTCTCAAAATAAAGGTTAAGTTAAAGGTTAAGGTTAGTGCATTCATATAGCAGCCTAAATATAATCCAATATGATAAGGCGTTTCACAATTCTAATACCACCTCAACTCAAGTATTTCTTGTCTTCCTTGAGAAGTATTTTGAACAGCGTGCAGCCACATTCGGCGCTTCTGAAATTCTGTTTCTTTCATTGCCAAGGTACCGATTTTTCATCTTGGTGAGGAGAGGCACATTTGTGCTAACAACGTACGCAAGGTTATTATCTCTGCAATCACAGAGGAAAGACCGTGGCTCGAACCTGCAACATTTTCGATGTTAGCTCTGCACGCTAACCAATGCTCTACAGAGACCACGAATGCAAAATTTTAAAAAGTACTTGGAAAAATTTGATAACTCGAAAAGTTGTTATTTATTTATTTATTTATTTATTTCTGAAAGATATCATTTGCATGATTACCATTTGTATCAGGGCAAAATTATCATTTGTATGTCATAAATTTCGCGCACCTCTACATGAGGAAAACACTGGCCAACTGTAGATATTCTCAGATCAACAGGATCATTTCGGCGTGTAATGGTGGTTAAAGGACTTGTTTCTGTTAGACCATAAGCAATCTAAAATAAAGAGACAAAATTAGGTTCTATGTGATGGGAAAATCTGATAAATCTTTCTTGATCTTCCAGGATAGATAGATAACTCAACCGAACCTCCCCTTTTTTTAATAGGAGCAGAATCATTCTAAACGTGTGGGATTTTCGAATGATCAACACACGTTTTTTTATTCTTTAAAAAGTTGGGAATAACCCCAGAAAATTTCTTAGCAACCTCAGAAAATCAGCAATCAAACTTTCTTGTCTTTAGTTGATACCTTTGGAACCTTAATGAACTAAGCAGGTTATAGAAACAAAATGAAGTTTTCACAGAACAGAATCTTTGAATAGAGTTTTAATGCATCAGCATCATCAACATAGTTGCAGGTCACAGATTTGAGTCTGAGTGAAGGCTAATGTAAAAAGTCTTGAACCCAAGAAGAACTAAATACTTTCATAGGTTTAAAAATCCAGAACTGCAATTTTGAGGAGCTGAGCACTATTTTCTTAAAAAAACTTGCAACAAGAGAAACTATAACAGAAAATATGAAATATTTTGGTCTTACTGTCATTTCTTTACAGTTCATTCTATCAATAACCTGTTTCATTACTTCAACTGGACATGGTGAGCCACCCATTATACCTTAAACCGAAATAAATAAAATAAAAAGTCAAATAAGAATAGAAACCAAATAAGAAGGATATCAAATGTGAAACTCACCAGTTCGAAGTGAGCTGCAGTCATACTTGTCGAAATTATGATTATTTAACATTTCAACAAACATCGTTGGAACTGCATATATAACGGTGCACCTTTTGGAAAAGAATAGTAATGTAACGAAGCATAGACTTCGCAGGCAAGCATATGAGCAACTTAATCGAATTTAAAGGAAGACGAAGCTCAGATATGATATACTGACTGACTGACTGACTGACTGACTGACTGACTGACTGACTGACTGACTGACTGACTGACTGACTGACTGACTGACTGACTGACTGACTGACTGACTGACTGACTGACTGACTGACTGACTGACTGACTGACTGAGTGACTGAATGACTGACTAACTGACTGACTGACTGATTGACTGACTGACTGACCGACCGAATGACTGAGTGACTGACCGACCGAATGACTGACTGAATGATTGACTGACTGACTGACTGATTGACTGACTACTGTGTGGCTGACCGACCGACCGAATGAATGACTGAATGATTGACTGTCTGACTGACTGATTAAGTGACCGAATGAGTGACTTACTGATCGAATTGCTGACTGTTGTATTAGGGTTCCAATGCAACAAAATTACACACCAAAATCATACACAAATAAACCGACTCCTAGACTAGTTAACTTACTGGCTTTCTTGCTATCTGAGACCTTGCCATGTCTTTACTAACACATTTAAATCTTCATTATTAAATACAACCTCAGATGATGATTCAAGAGTGAATGTAATCCCAGATAATTAATGGCACGACTTACTTCTCTTGATGAATAGCTTTCAATGCAAGTTCAGAGTCAAAACCACGTGACGGATAAACGGCAGTCACACCATGACACATTGCAGAAAGGCTGAAAGATTTCGAAAAATCAGATGAGTGGGAAAAATATAAACATGTTCAAGGTTTGGGCAATAAACGCCAGTCTATATGAAACTTACTTCTTGAGAGTTCAAAAAATTTAAACCTAATAGAACTATTAGGAATAATGGAGTATAGACTGAAAATATAGACTTTTCCAAGGAAGCATTCATTCAGTTTTATTAACGCCCTCGAGTTCTTCAAAATGAGCGCTAAAGTTCAGAGCTTCCTAACAGGTTCGCTTCTTCGTGATTTTACATCTTTCGACGAGACCAACTCATTAAATAAGGGAAGAGAATCTCAAATGAATCTGAATTGAATCTGAGAATCTGAATTGAATCTGGACTAAACTGAATCTGTGAATCTTAATTGGATCTGAATTGAATCTATGAATCTGAATTGAATCTGAATTGAATCTGAATTGAATCTGATTACGAGACGGATCTCTCGAAAATGAAATGAAATTGTTACCTGCCGAGAACCATACCAGAACAATGATATAGTGGCAATGGGATACAAATCTTTGTATTTGGCTGCAAAATAGAATAATTAAAAATGGTAACAATCAAAATCAATAAACATTTGTAAAAATGAATTTTGGGGCGAGGCTAACTCGAAGGGTAGGCTTTTTTGAGGGAGGGAGTTTGTCAAAAAACTCAGTAGCAAACTTTAATTAAAGGGAATAACAGAAAATAATAATACGACTTGTTTACATTAACAACTATTAGCTGATAAAAATAAAATGTTAAAAATCTAGAAACGGTTCGTTTCCACACTCTTCAATTAAATCTATTGCCCCCCCGCTGTATCATAGTCAAGTGGTGGGCCAAAAGACTTATTTCTTTAGCTAGCCTACATTTAGGCCCTAGTATACCAGTACAAGGCATCGCCCCCCTTCAGTGCTAAATTAAAAACTTGAATCAAAACGCTACCGAACCTTCTTGACAGAGACAGAGTTCTCATTGACGGCCACGTCGTGTTGCTAAAACATTCTATCATTAAGTTAGGACGGTTTGCAGCTTGAAGAATTTTCGTCTGGAGGAAGGTTGAACACTTTTCTGGACTCTGTTTAGTGGCTGATAGGTGATGTGAACTAATAGATAATAGTGGCTTTTGCTGTGTATTAACTAATTGATCATACTTTGAACAAAATCTATAAGAACTTAGAGTAGTTCCCCATGTTGGCTGATTCAAAACGATGCAGTTTAAATCACTTCAGGGTGGGGCTTATTGGAAGAGTGGGGGTCGTCTGTTCAAAGTTGGGGGGCTTATTTCGAGTAATTACGTTTAGAATATTTGCCTAAAACCTTCTGTTTCATCCTGTTTATGCTTAACAATTACTTAAAGGAAGCTTGATATAAAAAGTCTAAAAGAGTTGTACGAAACTTCAAGACAACGAAAAAAAATTTCAGTACGACCGCAGAGATGTTTCCGTTTTCTTTCGCATATCTTAAAGATTTTATTTATCTTCTACCTGACTGAAATCAAGACTGATTCCGATGAAGTTGGCATTATTAATGATGTTATGATGTGTCAGTGTGGCTCCTTTTGCATTTCCAGTTGTCCCCTGTGAAACATAAAGAATAAAAAAATTATCACTCAAGTTACAATAATTTCTTTTTACAAATAATGTGATTGCTTATAGAGGAAGCTTTCTAAGCAAACCTATTTCACTTCATTCGTTTCAGAAACCAAGGTTATAGCACGGTTAGAGGTTAAGGAAATTTCAGTTGCTACTGGGGTCGTATTATGGCTGGCAAGCGTTTAGAACTTTCTGTAGGGCACAGCCAAACAATCAGACATTATCATACATCTGAAATTTGCTTGTCAAAAGCTCAGCATAAAATACATTTGATCGTTTGGTCACGTCGCAAAACTTTTGCTCGTCAACGACAATTTGCTTGCACCAATGTCTTATCGTTTCACCAGCCAGGGCCTCGGAGTTTCGAGATTAAAACAGAACAAATTACTTCTACTAATGTACTTCTGTTTGCTTCGTAGAATTTTTTTTTTAAATATTCATTTCATTCTTTAAAATCACGGTATAAACAGAAAAACAATTATAACAACTAAAATATTAAAAACCTAAAACTATCTAACAACTTTGTGAAATAATAAAGTAAAAACGTAATACCCTAAAAAAACCTAAAAAACTGTGTTAAAAACTGTTCGTGAACCTCTTAGACACAGCAGTGATGACCTAACCAGGCTAAAAGATATTTTGTTTCTTATTTTGGTCATAATTTCACTGTATTTTTTGTCCGTTTTAAGTGCAATTTTTTTTGCAAGGATTTTGTGGAATTTGACACATTCAGTAGCCATTGTGCCATTTGTGCCAAAAACCAGTGGTGTGAACGTTCCATGCTCGATCTCCAAGACTCTTTGATTATAAGATCTCTTCTTTTCGCACTCCGCTCGGTGTAGTATGCGATCAGTTGAGAGGGTTCCATATGACCTGGTATTCACATGCGCCACTCGAATGTCAAAAAATGCGCACTGACCTGGTCTATAAAACCCCCTCGCCTTCACATCTAGCCGAGCATTATCGTCCGTGTTAGCTGAGCGGAGGGCCATTGCTTCTCCTGTCACTGGCTGCAGCTTAGGTTCCAGCTCGACGTCTTCACACACCTGTGAAGGCAGATTTGCTTCGTAGAAAACTTTTCCTTAAGAATATGATCACAGAAACTAGTCCATATACTTACAGATGTAAACTGAATATTGATTGGGTCATCAAACTGTAGATGAGATTGTAAATCGTGTATTTTTTGCCGTTCAGCAATTCCACCAAAGTTCAACACGTCCTCCAATATGAATGTGCCACTAGAAACAACAGGAACATTGATCAAAGCAAGGTTAACCCTGGTTTCCATATAGCTATGAGTGGCTGCGCAAATCCTGAGCCACAAGTAGCGGAGCCAGGCCATTGCTAAGAAACTGGTTGCTATAAATTGGTTTCATATTTGCGCTTGTTACAGTCATGCGCTCAATGAGAACAAAGGCAGGTTCCACAGACACGTTGCCGACGTTTGCGATGCATGCTTCCATTTAAATATTCTAGTGGCAGAAGCGTCATAAGGGCCGGGAAAGTTTAATCAAATTCAACTTTTTATGTCGGGACTACGGCAGTAGAGCAACCACCCAACCACGGTAGAGCCACCGTAAGAAAGTGGTTCCATTAAAACGATAGAGTTCGAAGCACTGTTTCAGCACTGGTACAGCCGTGTCTCAGCACTGGCTCGGCCACTTTAATGCCTAGTCTGCATTCTTTAAATTTCAGCTCTTTTTTACGAAATGAACAGTGTAAACTTTTTCGACGAACGGCTGCAATCATGGATTATTTTAAAATTTGAAGATGTTGAGGTTTGATGCTAAAACCGTATAACCGTATAACCGTATAAATCGTAGATCGTTAAACATTTTCTTGGTCCAGAGTTTCACCGTTCTAGCGCAAGTTCACCATTTTATAATGCCTTTGACCGTAAAACGTGAATTGGGGGAGGGGGGGGGGTGAAATTTTACTCCTATTGGTATTATACCCTATAATAACAGGCAGAAAAA
Source organism: Chrysaora quinquecirrha (assembly GCA_014526335.1). Taxonomy (NCBI): domain Eukaryota; kingdom Metazoa; phylum Cnidaria; class Scyphozoa; order Semaeostomeae; family Pelagiidae; genus Chrysaora; species Chrysaora quinquecirrha. The sequence continues at coordinate 1,071,233 of JACTAT010000036.1, read as the reverse complement.
GAGACTTACGGTTTTGCATCTCCTTCAGTCAAAATTACATGTCTGAGGTTGGAAAGCCTAAAACAGACAAACACTAGGTTTATTTAGCAAGAAATTTTGGCTGATTTGAACAGTTAAGGGTATACACAAATGAAGAATAGTCAGACAAGAAAAAATGATAAAATAATAGTCTCGACTCACTTTTCCAAATTCAGTTCCCAAGGAACGGAATGCTCCAATTCTGGTGCTATCTCTTGAAGAATTTCATAATAATTTGATGTTTTGAAGTGTGGTAGCATGACTAGGGCTTTGCAGCCGACCTGAAACATAAAAGAACAAATTAAGGCAATTTAAGTAATACTGTCTGAATTTATAATGGAACAACTACCTCCTTAATTAAACGGAAACTTCGGATAAAAAAGATCTTTTTCAAGCTTTCTATATTCTGCTGTTTCACCTGAAATTTGATTCTCCAAGTTTTGAGCAGATAGCAATAGGCAGTAACTTGCATTGCACACTTTTATGAGCGAGTAGAGCAGTAATTTTCAACTGGGTCTGGCTGTTCATAAATTTTGGCCTATTATGTTCTTAGCCTGCTCGTAATTCTCCAGCCCCTTAGATGATAGTCAATTTTTCTTTAAACGTATGGAGAGTTATCAGATGTATGTAGAAAGATAACTTGTTTGCACTTCTTTAATGGCTTTCTTTTTCATTCGGTTTGGTCTTATTTAGCCCAATTTTCTTCTGGCAGGAGCTAAGGACAGCCTCGGATTGTATCTGCGTTTGTTCTTAAGTTAAAAGTTATGGCTAAAAATCCAGAATCATGTTATTAGAACATTGTTCTTATAAAACAGCTATATTTCAAAGAAACTTTGTTTCCTTATTGAGGATTTTTAATGCTCTATCCCTGAAAATCCTAATTTTAGCGTCATTCCACTAGGGGAGGTTGAAATGGTGTGTCTGACAACAGGTGCTAGAGTACAAGAGGTAGAAGTATTTACGAGACCTCGAACCTAGCTATGACGCTATCGTAGCTGGACCTCGAACTCCGACCTCACTAAGCTCGTGACAACACGAGCTATCTGAATTAGACCACGAAGAAGAAGAAGCACTGAGGAGCAACTAAAGGTAGATAAAACTTGTCTATTGAGCTTCGTACTTTTAATGTGATGACACTTCATAGCAGAGAAAGAAACTAACCTTGTTTAATGCATACCGTAACTCAAATGACCTGTACGCTGGGTTGATATTAACCTACAAGAGAGCAAATTTAGCTATTCAGTAAACTGAAGTGACTGCAAAGATATAGGCAGTGCATTGTTACAACGTTGCATTTCCAAAAGAACAGAATAGGCACCCGATTAATACCCCAATTATCCGGATTGCTATACAGAGGGGATTGACAGCTATGATTAATGTACCGGTGTTCCGGGTCTTTTGAAAGCGTACCGGCCAGTACTCGTGACAATGTACCGGTGTAACGGTTTTCACGTATGTGCATGTTATGGCTTTGATTTTCCAAGTGTACCATGCACCGGATTGTGTTTGAACCGTACTCGGTCGATTTTTAGCCTGTCGTGCCGTGTACCGGTTGCTCAATACCGGCGTACCAAGAAGCTGTAACCCCCTACTATACAGATAGCCCCTTATCTGAAAAGCAATCCTGAAAATTTCTGTCGTGTGGACGCCTATATGGATCGAGAAGTGAAATAGTGAGAGGTATTTCACTCCTCGAAATATCGATTGGGTATTACACTCCTTGAAACATCCATTGGGAAATTACACTCCTTGAAATAACGAGGAGTATTTCACCCTCGAAACTACGAGAGGATATTTCCCTCCTCGAAATATCCAGGGGTATCTCACTCCTCGAAATAACGCGGGGATTTCCGTCCTTGAAATATAGAGGGATATTTCATTAATCGAAAAAGCAGGATTTTTCATTGAACTTCGATTTTGATAGATGTTTGGTAAAATGTTAAGTTCATTTGTTCATGGTCTAAGACTCCATATATAGACTGAAACACGCCCCTTTACAATAACCCAACTCTTTTCACTTTAGGTAAAAGTAATAAATATTGCATTTCATACGTACCAGTATAATGCCGGCTCTGGCTGTTGCATATTGTACAAGAACCCATTCCAAGCAGTTCTGCCCCCACATGCCAACTCTATCTCCTTGTTTCAAACCCAAGGCAATGAAACCAGCAGCAAGCTTGTCAACCTAAAATTAAATATGCAGTCTGAACTTAGCCAGTGCACTCAGTGGCATAGCCAAGGGGGGTGGGGCGCATGTGGTTGCATCCTAATCATACGCAAGGTAAGCTTTATATATGGCCTTAGGGTGTGTTCATAGGAAGCGAATCGCTTTATTATCTTACGGAAGACATGGAACCAAAGCAAAGCGAAGAGAACTCATTAATTCGGTCGTCCAGTCATTTTGGCGCGAAAATCAAACTCGACCCAGCCCAAAATTATCACGTAACTAAAAACACACCAAGAAGCAGCAACGAAAAACCGAATCAGTTCGAACGGAACAAGGAAACTTTTCGTTAAGCAGTAAAAGCGAATTGCTACGAAAGCAATTCGCTTGATTCGGTTGGGGAAAGCGAAGTAGCTTCGCAATGAAAAGAACGGTACGATGTCGAATCAAACTTTTGCTTCGTTCCAAAAGAACGCACCCCTGATCTAACGTCAGAATGGCGTAGGATACCTCTTGGTTTGTTTTAATTAACACCATTATTTTTGTTGATCACACTCTTTGCCCCTCCTGTGTAGCACCCCAGGCTACGCAACTGGGTGCACTTGTGCCCTTATTAGCCTTTCCAGCAAAGAGAAGATATATTCTTCGGAAATGACTACCGAATTTTCTCTAGTAGTTAGTATTTTCTCTAGTACTCAGCCTATACGAGAGAGAATGATTTGCAAGAGGGAGGCATTCAAAACGACTCGAAAAAATACCTCTAGGGGGTAGATTCCGAGGTAGATTCCTTGATTGAAATTTAACAGAAAGGCAACGAATATCGAGCACTCAGGCTGAAAACCTTCCAGAACGATTCAGTTATTCAATAAAAACATAAAAAAATAACCATCTTAGATTCTTGAAAGTTGGTTACCTCTTCCCTGAAGTCAGCAAACGTAGCTCTTTTGTTATCATCAACAAAAACAACACATTCTCTGTCAGGATACATTTCAGTTATTTTATCCATTCTTTGTCCAATTGTCTCTCCAATCAATGGCTCTGATCCTATTCCATGACAATAGCTATGTGTAAGTAATGCTTGATGACCATGATGATGAGGGACCACTATGCCATGTCTGAAATCAAGAGAAAATGATATTAAAAAATCAGAAAACAATCCCTTTGAAAACCTTTTGTTTTCATGAGAATCTCGTATAGTCTAAGAGTGAAATGCTTCCTTAAAGCTTTTACAGTAGTAGCAATGTCCAATGTCCACTTCTTACTGGATTTCCCTGACTTTGTCGTCAAAACGATTTTCAATCGCTACTAAAGTCGGAACTAAAGTCGGATCTCTATCAAACGAAATCCTTGCGCGCGAAGTCAGTTCACGAAAGCCTTTTTCCGGCAAAAGGACGAATTTGAGATGCGGTTCTACGCATACGGCACCTCACACTCACCCCTAGCACGATGCACGAAGAATTTCACTATGGAGATCCGACAGATGGGTGTTTCCAGTGGTCGAATCGGAAGAGTGTTTTGCGGTCGCTGGTCTGTTCCCATGGGGGACTCAAGACTTTTGCAAATGTCCGATATTTTTGGGTAAGTTTTTTCCTAATGCGGAAATTTTTGGGTCAGCCATTTTAGAGAAACAGAGATGATATTTTCGGGTTAGAGATCCGAAAATATATGTGGAAGAAGGAAAAATGGAGCAATTTTTATTATTTTTTGGGTCACTGAAGGAATTTTTTTATGATATTTTTGGGTCACTAATAATTTTTTTATATTATTTAGGGTTTCGAAAACTTTTTGGACTGACGCGCCGTATGCAAAAGTTTTTAGTTCCCCCCTGGGGGCTGTTACCAGCCATTATCTATCTTGCTTTCCATATCTCAGGAAAAACAAACTACGTTGAGTAATGCTGTTTTCTTCAGGAAGAAGCGTCAATTTGGGTGCGCCCGGTAATATTTGATAAGAATGTTGAAAGTTTCAGGAAAAACATCTTTGGATCTTGATGCAAAAATTCATATACATCACGCTAAGAAATTTCCAGACCACAACACTTATCTTCAACTTACGTTGATGCAAACCTTGTAACCAGGAAATGCAAATTTAGACCGCTCTTCCTCGTGTGCAATCCAGACCTTTGCCAGCACTTTGAATAACGTAATATAACAACATCTTGAAGCTTCTGCAGAAACCTTAATCTAGAAAATTTAAAGCGAAGCATTTCAAAAAAAAACAAGTTAAAATTGTCTTTAACACGCTTGGGTATTCAGCCTTTGCCAAGAGCTCAGCTCAGTCGAGGATAACACAAGAAAAACTTGCTCGTCCGAATCGAATCGTGACTTGTTTTGTACTCTGTTGAGAAAGTTGAAAGAATTTGAAAGGAAAGGCAATCTTTTGTGTTTGTGGTCAATTTTAATGACATTCGGGCTTTCCTAATGAATTTTATTGGACTGGCCACAGACTGAGGGCCTGTTTATATGGGGAAAATCATCCCACCTTCCAGCCCTGTAGCTGAGAGGTGAGATCTCACCTTCCAATACAAACCTTTGTGATTTTCATCTTCTGTTTATATGGAAAACGTTTCATCCCGGTCAGGTGAGATCTCACTCGCTGAGAGGTGAGATCTCACCTTGGGATGAAATCTCATAAACGCTGGAAGGTGGGATAAAAGCTGGACGGTGGGATGAAATTGCTCATTATGCGCAAGCGCCAGACATAATCCTATTGTCTGAAAAAATTAAACAAAAGCGGAAATATGAGACAAGTGGCTGGAAGGTGGGATGGACATAACGGGGAAGCACAACCATGAACAACTATGAGGAACGGAAAGACAGCCATGGGACCGAAAATGTTTTTGTTCAAAACATGCAGACAGGCTTTTTTGATGAGCTGTTGCAGTTGCTCTCGTTGATGTTGTTGTTGTTGCTTGTTTGAGAATAATGGGACGAAATTTCAGAAGTCTTAAATGAGCAGGACCCAAGTTGTTCTTATTGTATCTGTTGGTGCGTCAGTTTGGGAAATGAAAAGGGAATGAAGGACGGTTAGTCATTTTTAATTCCACCTTTGACCTTTTCTAATGACAGGGTCAAGACACTAGTTTTTGCTTTCTCGCACTGACTGAATTTACTTTCAAGGCCCTTTGAAGGCGCTTGGAGACTCATGAAAAAGGCTGGTATCATAACACGAATCTCGTGAATAAAGAGCTAATTTATATTTCATTCTTGACTTACGTTGATGCAGCTCTTGCTCTCTGCGTATGCAAATTTAGGCGCGCCTTCCTCGCTTGCCATTGAGGTCTTTGCAAGCTCTTAGTATAACATGATACACCAACATCTCGGTATTTTTGCAAGAACCCAACACTAGAAAATCGAAATCGATACATTTTTAATCAAATCAGGTGGAAAATGACTAAGAATTCAATCATCAATGTGTCCCGACCAATATGGACTAGAGACTATGGAGTGATGTGATGTTTAGTGCAGAGAGCAAACTTCTCATTATTTATATACTTCAACAATCACAGACGACTATCTCTTAATTCTTGTGTTCTGTGTGTCCTGAGTGGCCACATGTAGGCCACACATCAGAGGGTCGCTCTTAATTCTTGTGTTTTGTGTGTCCTGAGTGGCACACAAGTACACATATATTCACACATGGGGATCAGAGGGTCCATTCTTGTGGTTAATGTGTTTTGTGTGGCACATAGGTAGGCACACTTATATACACACATGGAGAGTCAGAGGGTGGATGCAAGCACATAGGTAGGCACACATATATACACACATGTCAGAGGGTGGATGCTGATTCTTGTGGTTCGTGTGTTTTGTGTGGCACATAGGTAGGCACACATATATACACACATGGAGAGTCAGAGGGTCGGTGCTGATTCTTGTGGTTCGTGTGTTTTGTGTGGCACATAGGTAGGCACACATATATACACACATGGAGAGTCAGAGGGTCGGTGCTGATTCTTGTGGTTCGTGTGTTTTGTGTGGCACATAGGTAGGCACACATATATACACACATGGAGAGTCAGAGGGTGGATGCTGATTCTTGTGGTTCGTGTGTTTTGTGTGGCACATAGGTAGGCACACATATATACACACATGGAGAGTCAGAGGGTCGGTGCTGATTCTTGTGGTTCGTGTGTTTTGTGTGGCACATTGGTAGGCACACATATATACACACATGGAGAGTCAGAGGGTCAGTGCTATTCTTGTGGTTCGTGTGTTTTGTGTGGCACTAGGCACACATATATACCACCAGAGGGTGGATGCTGATTCATGTGGTTCGTGTGTTTTGTGTGGCACATTAGGCACACATATATACCACATGGAGAGTCAGAGGGTCGGTGCTGATTCTTGTGGTTCGTGTGTTTTGTGTGGCACATAGGTAGGCACACATATATACACACATGGAGAGTCTTGTGGTTCTTGTAGAACTAGATACATACTCAGGCATACAAGTTACCGAAAAACAAACAGGGATTTAAAATCAATCATATTAGCAATTAAGATTTACAGAAAAGTATTTTCTTATGCTGCTTTTGTGTATCACTATTTCAACTTGATTGATCAAATTCTTCGCAAGTCCTCTTCCTGGGTTATTTCTGTTTCATTCAGCCAGGATTATGTGTCTTTGTCAAAATAAAAATGAAATTGTAAATATCCAATATATTAATTGTGTCCCATTAATTGAGTTTCAAATTCAGTGTGCTGTAATTAAGCTGAGATGTGAATGCGCAATGAAAACTTGAAACTTGAAACTGAAAACCTTGTTGTTTTAATGAAACATACTTTAGATTAATAACTTTAGGTTCTTGGTTAGCCTGCGCAAAATCTTGTTGATTAAAATTAAACTTCCGATTCCCGAATTATGATTGTTTAAACATTAATCTTTTAAGGAGATATAAGCAGTTGTTATTTCTAAAATATTCAACAAGGGGCTTCGGAGGTGACGTCATAAGAAGGGTGTTGTTTCTTGTGAACCCAACCATATTTGAATCAATGAAAGTATTATAACGAAGTGCTTAAACAGCAAAACTGTGTAGAAAGCGATTAGTTAAGTCCCAATTAACCATAATGATAGCGGAGTCTAGTTTAAGGGATGCCCGGAAAACAGGAGCTAGCACTGCAGCCTTTAGGAATCAGCACAACTCGAAAAGGTACTAGGAAAAAGGAAAATAACAACTACTAAACAATGTACGTTAATAACTTTGTAAGTAAAGCACGTTTAGACACATCAAAAGCATAATCAATGCGAGTGTGTTTCGGGGGTTGAGCCCCTGGGCCCCTTTGAAATCGCCACTGGATGTAACGTCTCAAGAATGACCCTTGCTTTGTGTAACACTTCTGTTCACGTTAAGATTTTGGTTATTGTTCTAGTATGAGTTGTGGAAGCTATGGAGCTTCTTCCATTTTGTGCGATCTTTCTGAACATTTTGCAAGCTTTCTGGACCGCTACGTTACTATGGTGAAACCAATCAGCTCTGGAATAGGTCAGATTTGAAGGTACCACAACCGTCACCGCGGTCCGGCAAAGTGCTGAGATACAAGAAAACATAACATTAACTACTGCTTCATCAAATCAAACTTAACGAAATTACTCATAGAAATATCAAGTTTAAGTAAGAAATGAAATTAACAAGATGTCGATATTAGCTAATAAGAATTATCGTGCCATGGGTAACAGCGATGAAAAACGAAAGGAGATCGGTAAGCACAGAATTTTGACTCGCAATCAATTGGCTTTTTCCGAAAAGGAAATGGTCATTCCTTGAGGAAATGAAAACTGAATTAGGTCTACCTCGCCACGAAATTCACTTTGTCAACCAGACATTTGATAAACCTTGTCTCTCACAATACGAGCTCGTACATGCTTATATATAACAAAATTTGCTTTTAATCTTCACTACTTTCAATATGCACACATTTATTTCTCTTTATAAAAAACAGCATATTAAATAAATAATCGTGACATTTAAATGCGATAATATACATAATATACAGGGTAGCAATTTCCCTCTGCAGCTTCTTTGTCACCCGCAGTACCTTTTCTACCCTGAAACGAGTCAAATCTCGAATGCGATCCTCCATGGTGCAAGAAGGCCTGCTACTGATGACATTTGAGCGGAAGATTTGCTGGTCCCTTGATTATGGTGAATTAATTGACACTTTCGGGCATGGTTCTCAAGAACTGTCAAAAGCACGAATTGAATTGTACAAACGGCGTTTTTTTCTATGGGCGCCAAAAAGGGCTTGTGCCCCCGGCCGATGTGGAGCCACCACGCCACTGACTATCATGTAGCAGCATCCGCAATGTATGACACTGTTTATTGCCTTTTCCTATTGCATTAATTGCCTTTAAGATATTGTCTGGATAAATTTAGTTAATTTTACTGAAGAACGGTGCAAATATCAAATCAACATTACAATAAATTACAATAGAAAAAACCAATGTGCACATAGAGGGCTTTGAAGAGTATGTATCAATACTGGCAAACCCGGACAAAAACTTGCCAAATTCCCAAAACCCTACTAACCAGTTGGAGTCTGGCCGCAGTCTAGAAAACCCCCAAAACTCTAAATAAATTAAAATTACCAAAAAATAAATTGCTATATGTCTCCCCATGTGTGGTGTGCCTACCAAGTTTATGTGTGCCTACCTATGTGCCACACAAAACACACGAACCACAAGAATCAGCCGACCCTCTGACTCTCCATGTGTGTATATATGTGTGCCTACCTATGTTTTCTCTGACTCTCCATGTGTGTATATATGTGTGCCTACCAATGTGCCACACAAAACACACGAACCACAAGAATCAGCACCGACCCTCTGACTCTCCATGTGTGTATATATGTGTTGCCTACCAATGTGCCACACAAAACACACGAACCACAAGAATCAGCATCCACCCTCTGACTCTCCATGTGTGTATATATGTGTGCCCACCTAGGTGCCACACAAAACACACGAACCACATGAATCAGCATCGACCCTCTGACTCTCATTGTGTGTATATATGTGTGCCCACCTATGTGCCACACAAAACACACGAACCACAAGAATCAGCATCGACCCTCTGACTCTCCATGTGTGTATATATGTGTGCCCACCTAGGTGCCACACAAAACACACGAACCACAAGAATCAGCATCGACCCTCTGACTCTCCATGTGTGTATATATGTGTGCCTACCAATGTGCCACACGAAACACACGAACCACAAGAATCAGCACCGACCCTCTGACTCTCCATGTGTGTATATATGTGTGCCTACCAATGTGCCACACAAAACACACGAACCACAAGAATCAGCACCGACCCTCTGACTCTCCATGTGTGTATATATGTGTGCCTACCAAGGTGCCACACAAAACACACGAACCACAAGAATCAGCATCCACCCTCTGACTCTCCATGAGTGTATATATGTGTTCCTACCTGTGTGCCACTCAGGACACACAGAACACAAGAATTTAGAGATAGTCGGTCTCTCTCTCTCAGTGTGCGTGTGTCTGCATGTGGCTATAACAATATATGTAGATAGTATGAGAGGGAGGCTATATAAATAATGAGATAGAGGCTACTTGGTCCCAAATTTTGAGAGAAAGAATGGTCTAAGAAGTTCAATGAGTTGGAATTTCGATCGGGATATATCGAGGGATAGCCCCCATCGGAGTCTCCGGATGATCGAGGAAAACCACCGGTCCATTCCTGCGCAGTGGCATTCAAAAAATGGGCAGCGTCAAGGGTTTTATTTCCATTTATTTCATTTTATTTGAAGGAAAATCGAATAAATAAATAAATAAATAAAACCTTAGAAATCCTGCAAATCTGGAACATATTGATTATAATTGCAACTTAAGATCAATGTTTATCTATTTTCGTTGGTATTTTTTTCCAAATCTTAAGTTTTATCTGCAATTTTTAGTCAAGAGAGCCCTATAGGAATCAGCCTGCTGGCCGAAAAGCTACCTCTACCTTTGAATCATGTTTGAATATTGATAATTTAAATATTTTTTTATTTATTTATTCGATTTTCCTTCAAATAAAATGAAATAAATAGAAATAAAACCCTTGACGCTGCCCATTTTTTGAATGCCACTGCGCAGGAATGGACCGCCGGAGATTTCAAGGGCAGCTCTAGGGTCCAACTGTAACCATGTGCGTCTAGGAAATCTCTGAGAAAGGGAGAAATTTTCTGCAAATCTAGGACAGAGAAACCAGGAAAAAGGGTACTTTTTCGGGGTAAAATTTTCATCAAATGTTAAATGATAAAATCACTGGAAACCAATAACAACTGCAACATCAGTTATGTGATGATATATGCTTTAAAAACAGGTCTTACATGCATGTCTGTTGTCTTGTCTGAAAAGTCTAGGGAAATTCTCATGAACTCCCATTTTAAGAAATTTAAAAGTATTTCTCATACCTCTCAAGAATTCTTGCATGCAAGGACATTGGTGTTGATGCACAAAAAGGCAATTCTTTCTCCTTCAGAACCACTATTTGCTTAGCTATTGCAGTTGAAAATGGAAAGGTTAATGATTTGACATAAGAACCAGCAAGAGATTAGAAAGTTACTTATCATAGAAATAATGGAAGTATAATTGCCTGCGTGTCTTCACAACTTTGTACCTACAACAGGCATATGCCAGTGAAAAGGAAGGATATGTTTCATTGTGCTCTTGAAATGCCAACCAATTCATTTGTTCATAGAACATCAGCATGTACTTGACTACATTTAGCTCAAGCAAAAGGCTTTAGAAACAAAAAATTTGCTGAATGGTTGGATCACGCACGATTCTTTGTCATCTGTCATAGAATGACACTGCATAAATTTGTTTTAACTATTACAAAATATATATGAGCTGTGAATACAACTTGACTGGGCCTCAAATAATTTAAATCAAGCTAGTATTGGTTGCTTTGTTTTGTCAATGGTGGCATTCTCTTCTCTGTCAACTGCAAACACTGGTTCGTTAGTATGGCCCGTCGTGTTGTTGGGCCTAAATTGCAGGATGAAATGAACGGTACCAACCTAGGACCAATCTTCAGCTCTTGCCTCCTCCCTCGCTATCTGTCAGGCTAGCGCCATCATAGAAGCAGTCTGGTCAAAAAATGGAGGAAAAGTAACAGTCGAACCGAAGCCTTCCAGCCACTGTTCCAGCCTGATAACACAATCAAGCCATGAGGCCATACAGCCATAGGCCAAAAGTTTCGTTTGATTTGACATTTAGCCAATCTCGTTTCCGAACGTCAAAATGAGGCAGTTTCCTATGCCTGTTCCAAAATTTCCCGCCTTCCTCATAGATTTCAGGGAGATTTCATTTCACACTTGGTTGGAATTTCGAATAACTTCATTTCAACTTCCACTTAATATACTCATTTTGGCTGATTTCATCATGCTTCTGCACCTTCTGCATTAAGTTGGATTAAGGTTATAGGTAAGAGCTTACTTTTAAGTTTGTGGTTATGTTTAGCAAGCCTTGCGTATCTAGTTTATCGCTGTTGAATTTGCCGGCTATTTTGTTTGTTTGGGTTTTATACTGAACATTTTGGGCTAGGCCTAAGTAAAAGCAAAAGCTTGGTTCAGGTTGATTTGATTTGGCAGAACAAAAAAATAACTATATGCACTGCCTAAACATTCTTACAAATGTTCACCAACTATAGTTAGATTCAACAACAGTGGTTCTTACTTCACTGACTGAGTACTAGATAGATAGCCTTAGGGCCTATTGTTTTGTCAGATGATGACATCATACTGTATTGTAAATGTTTGTGAAATTAGTTAGGTATAATTATTTTTCTCGTTAACTGCAAGTACACAGCCATAGTCTTACTAATGGTGTTATGTTTAACAGTTTTTTCAATAGATGGTTCTGTTTGCAGATGTAGCATTTTCTATCATACATATTGCTGCAACAGGCAGTTATAATTCATACTTTAGACTCTATACTGCTTTTTCAGTGATCTTGTAACTCAAGCATCACACATTACCATGTTCCACCACAGGCTTTGTACCCAATAACATGAAAAAATTCTTTACAAGAAGACTGGATTTTCAAAATGAGAGCTCTTATAAGGCAAGAAAACCATGTTAATGTGGGCATTAGGCCTGTGGCATGGATATGTATGTTTGCCAATCACCCTACTTGGTAAGTTCTATATTACAGATTTATCAGAGAAATCCTGTAAAAGGGGGCGCTATTTTCCAAATTTGTCAGAGAAAAACCCGTAAAAGGGGTTGTTATGTCCATCCAATTTCAGAGATAAGGGTCAACTTGAAAATTTGCCAGACACACATGGTTACACTTGGACCCCTAGAGCTGCCCCGCCGGGCCGGAGACTCCGATCGGTGTGCCCATTTCTGCCTCTTGTCTGGAAAAGACAGAGGATTTATTTATTTTGAAGCCATGGTTACATAGAGGAATGTCGTGTGAACATTTTGAGGGCAAAAGCTTGGTGGTTACTGGCTGACGAGCAAAGCAAGGGCGAAGAAGAAAACACAAAGTGTGATTTGGCCTACGGCAACCTGCAGACCTTTATCTTATTTATACTTATACCGTGCTCCATGTGCTTGCGTTGCGTCGCAGGGTCGGAGCCTGGTACCAATTATTGAAATGGCGGTTCGGCCTAGTTGTAGCATACAGCAGACGGAAGCAAATAAAAACAAAAACAGCGCTGGCTTGACAAACTCGCAAGACAAAAAGAAAAGAAGGAACAGATTGTATAAGTAGATAGTCGATTTGTATTTATTCAAACTTTTTAGTTAATCAAATCTCATTGGAATTATAAACACACAGGGCCTAAGAAAATTCATCCTGTTTTCTGTCTTATTCCCCACCACCTGTGACTGTACATGCAATTTTCCTCTACTTTCCCCTACGGGAAAGTTTTGCGTTTCCCCCTGAGCCCCAAAAATTTTATCAAAAATACCTTACCACGCCTTACCATTTTCGGGAAACCGCGTGTTCATACTTTCAGACTTAAATACAGCATTATTAAAAATTCAATTCAAACTATAGATGGCTTTAAATGTATCTAAAATTTTGTTCAATTATAAAATTTATATATTTTATCCTAACATTAAAAACAATGTTTCTGTAAGTTTTTGAGTTTTTGAGTATGTCCCAAATTAATGCCAAAACAGTTATGTATACTGTCAATTGGCAGGATTGGTAGCTTGTCAAAACGTGATGAATAATACTAGCTAACCTTGAATACTTTTATAAACATTATTTTCCAGTTAGAAATATAAAATATTGTATATAATATCTAGCATATAATTTTCCGACAAAACCAAGACCGTGGTCAATAAATTTACGAGTCCTTATGACAATTAAAAAAAGTTCATTTATAAAAATATAATAGTTTTTGAGTTGTAGAAAAACTTCAAAATTGCGATGAACAGCAGAAACATCGCAAGGCATGCGTAGAAGCTTTACATGATTTTTGGTCTAATTCTGCATAACAGTATTTTGTGATATTGTGACGTCACATGTTTATTGTTTGAACAGCCAATCAGATTTTGAACTAAGCAAACCGATATACACTTTTTTCTTAATAAGCAACCGCTCAGTAAGCAGCTAGGGTTGAACTGACCTTATTAAGCAACTTGAGGGCTCAACTGAATTACTGTAAGCTAAGAAGTCAAACAACCAAGCTTATTCTCTTTCTTGTTGTTAAGAAATTGTTCGTTCTTATGTTTTGAATGTTGAAGGTCGTAAACAGTTAACGTTTTTCCACTTACTGTCTCCCAAAAGTCGTGTTGTAGGCCTAACAGTTGACGATTTTGACTCGCGAAGTCAGGGGTGGTTGTTGGATACAAAAATTTTAAGCAACTTTGAGGGCAGGACAAAAGTCAAGTTGCTTATTAAAAAAAAGAGTGCAATGGTCGAATATGGACGGTGAAGTTTTTACATTCTATTAGCGGTCTATTCTCTCGTGGACAAGGTTGGTCTTGGTCTGATTTGGTCTGTTTCTGGCGTTTATAATCTGAGGAGTGTCAGACGAAAAAGCTTTCAGGTAATGCGCTTTGATGTTTCTGCTGTTCATCGCAACTTTAAAATATATTACTGACTTTATTGTACGTTTACGAAGTTTGAACCTCAGTACTCATTGACTTCTTCATTTCAAACTTTTTCACCTGAAAAGAATAAAAAACATTAGAAAAACTCCGGGGAAAAACTTTCATGAAATATTTCATAATACAGACAATTACGGTAATGATTTTTTTATTTGATTTAAAATACCCCGGAGCACATCGATTAAACGCCCGGAGGCGTTTATTGAGTTAATGATTTTTTGGGGGCGTGTGTTTGATTCGATGGGGGAATTTATAAGAGGAAGGTGTTATACCCTAAAGCTTCTGAATATCCGACAGCTTTCTGTATCAATTAATCTTGAAAACAGGCATAAAAAGTTTACCTTTCCAGTAACTGTTAGAGGAAATTCATTGACAAATTTTATGTATCGTGGAATCTTGAAGTGAGAAATCTGAAAAGAGACAGGAAATAAAACTCCTTATTATAGCGTATTTCCTCGATTAAGCGCCTGGGGCACGCGCTTATTTAAAAATCCGTCCAAAAGATGAGCAATTATTTGGAAATTTATGAATAAACAAACGTTCTGACGAAAACTAAGTTTTGCAACAACTGGTAGAACGCGTCTCTTGATTCCTATCAAAAGCTTGCACATACACGATAATAGCAAGCAAGCAAGCAAGCAAGCAATCTTTATTTGTTAACGCAGGACATGGGGTTATGGCAGCTATACAGCTGATGTGGACCTGCAGCTTGTGCCTCCAGACTGATATTCTAGAAAGAATACCCTGGGTACTCATTTACCGACCTCGGAAGGATGGCTGAGTTGACTGTTTGTGGAAGGTGGTCCCAACGAGATTCGAACCCACGAACAACCTTACGATCGTGAGCCGAACGCCTTGACCACTCGGCCACACCACCTCTAATAGGAGTGTCTGGGACCAACCTGATGGCCAGCTGAAACCAAAGGGGGGCGCAGTAAACTATTCTAGGAAAACGGCACAGTAAACGCCTACCAATAACCTGCATGCTGAAATCTGGAGCTCAAGCTTGCCAAAACAATTAAAAAATTCAAATATAAAACTTACCTTCCCCGACAGAATTCTTTAATTTCTTCTTCAGTGCATGTTGTGTTGCTGTGAAGTCTAAAAATTTGAAAGTGGGAAATCAGTGGCTTAATTACTTTCTATATATACATTTAGTTATTTTAGTTTACATATTCAATTACACATATATACATATTTACAGGTACATGCATACATATTTATTTATTTATAAATATCAATTTGTCTTAGTGTCTTGGTACCACTGGTTTCCATTTGCCAGGTTATGGAATAACAGACCTAAGTCCCTCTAACTAATAATTATTTCTGTTAGAGATTACAGAGAGGCTAGATTGGAAGCAAGGTCATACTGCGGTGCTCAGTACTTACAATTGATGGGGGGCAGGCGTGGTCAAAGGAAATAAGGGTGTGGCATTCAGCAGCATTTTGGTCGACTTTAGAAACGACAATCTTACTTTAGGGGGACAATGCAATTGTTTTTATAACACTTTGCAGGATAATTATACAAGCCCTAGACTTAATAACTGAGTCTTACTAAAAGCAATTGAGTTGACTTGCTGGACGCTCAAACAATGACTCATAGTAGAACAGTAAGAAAAACTGGCCCGAAATTTGTTGTCTCGATTCCATTCCAGTTTGAGCGATCTCGCTTTGATGTTAGTCTCGGTTTGATATAAACGGAAGGTTAATGACAATCGTCTTACTTTATCCATGCGCAGACTTCCTCTCCCATCCTTTCATCAGGGATTCCAAAAACCTTTGAAATAAAAACAAGCAATTTTTTATGTGTTCAGGATAACAGAAGGCTTCTAATCAAATGTTTGACGAGCTTACGTTTCTCTTCTAAACCAACTAAACTGTCCAACAAGCTTAACAAAGTTGCGTTCTAATTGTTCAGTTAACAAATTCAACTTAGACCCCGTTTACATCGCGCACGGATCCGTTTCATTTCAGGTACGGGATCGTACAGGACAGGATCGTAACAGGTACAGCAACGTATCCTCAATGAACCGATATTTAACAGGTGATGGGGGAAGCAAAATAGTCGCAAGGGTCTCGCTGTGACGCTACCGTGGTTGGGATCGAGCTACGCTGAGCTCACTGAAGCCACAGCAGCTTCCACTTAACATTGAAAAACGAATCTCTCACAAACCTGTACATCTTGAATTTTTGGATGCTTGTACAAAAATTGTTCTATTTCTGTCGGATAAATATTCTCTCCTCCTCGAATAACAACATCCTACAAAAAATAACAAAAAAATTCTTAATGCAATAGATAATAGCACAAACATGTAAGAACTTTACAGGAAGCCCAAAGGAAAACTAATGACTAACATCTCATATTACAAAGACTCACCTTCAGTCGTCCGATAATTTTGCAATATTGATTCTCATCCATGACTGCAAGATCGCTGTTGCACGACAAACAGAAAGCAAAGATTTTAGCAATGCAATAACGAATGAGAAGTAGCGTAGCCAATAGGCGCGCCACCAATAGAGGTTTCCGCAAAAGATGGTGGCCGTTTCCGTCAATCCCTTGTTTTTCTCAAGGTTTCTCGAAAGGAATTCTGGGAATAATTTCCTTAGTTACGAATTCAACGTCTGCAGCTATGTAAAATACGTAACTAAGGAAATTATTCCTAGAATTCTTTTCGAAAATTCTTGATGAAAACAATAGGCAAAAAACGGCGGCCATCTTTTGCGGAAGCGTCTATCGT
Organism: Chrysaora quinquecirrha; assembly: GCA_014526335.1. Lineage (NCBI taxonomy): Eukaryota > Metazoa > Cnidaria > Scyphozoa > Semaeostomeae > Pelagiidae > Chrysaora > Chrysaora quinquecirrha. The sequence goes on along the minus strand of JACTAT010000036.1, from coordinate 1,054,234 downwards.
CGCAAGGATAGGTTTTATATACGGCCTCATCCAATGTTAAATGTCGTAGGATACCTCTTGCTTATTTTTTCAAAAACAAAGCCCTGATTTTTGTTGATCGCATCCTTTTGCTCCTCCAGTACATCTTGCTACGCAAATGCGAATGGGGTCTTAAGGGTGGCTTTAAGATAGTAAGATTCAATAGAAAGAGCGGTAATCATATTCCTGAACACAGAAAAAGATGTTGGCTTATCGACGGTATTCCTGACAATACAACTGCAGTTATAAGAGACCAAATGGTATGATTACAATGTTGGCTATTAAGAGGAGGAAAATTGCGGATGCTTAAGACATGACGAAGAGTGGAACAGACCTATCATAACGAAGTATTCAAGAGATGGATTAATGGTAGTGAGTGTATTTCGACATACTCTAACAAAAAAGTAAGGGCGGACAATGAATGTTAGGTTTCATTAAATTTTCAGTACAAAATTGTAAAAGAGGAAAGAGACCTGTTCTGTTGGCTATGAGAGAAAAGGCGTATCTTCAGAGAGGCTCATGAAGAACAAAGAACAAGGCAAAACAGTGACAGCTTTGAACTGAGAGAAGAGAGAGGCAGTTGCAATGGAAAGAGATAATTGTAAGAGAGCAAAAGAGTGCTCGCAACAAAAAAGCAGGTATTACGAAAGAGGGGTTGCGTCACATGAATAGACTAAGAGCAATTTAAATAAAGTCAAAGTAGGCACTACAGTTCAATAAGATCCCTGAAAAATCCTTACCCAGTGTGAAACCATCCATGTTCATCAATAGCTTCTTTAGTTTTCTGTTCATCATCCCAATACCCTTGCATGACAACATAACCCCTGAAACACAGCTCACCAGGGGTGTTCACTGGCAGTATATTGTTATCTGTATCAATTACTTTTGCCTACAAAAAAACAAAAAATTTTGAAATGAAATTATGTTGAAGAAAGAATTTAATAGGCCGAAATTCTCTGGTTAAACAACCAAACATTATGAAACACGAGAAATTTGATTATCAAGCATTTTTTCAACATTTCGCCAGGTCACAAGATATTTCTTGAGAAGCAGAATTCGCTGGGCAATATTTTTGATGCAAATTGTTTGACAAACAATGTTTAGCGACATGGTCAACTGTTAAAACACGTTTTGCCTGACATGCAAATTTAAAGCGTTGAAAAACAATGTTTGATTGTTGGCCAGGGCATTAAAAATAAAATACTTGGAAAATGTGTTCATTACTTATTACTTATTTCATACTCAAATATTCTTTGAGTTGTACAAAACTTCGAAATTGCAATAAACAGCGGAAACATTTTCGGGCATACTTGAAAGCTATTTCCGTCTGACACTCCTCAGAGTATGAACATTAGAAACAGACCAAAAGAATAAACTAGGGTGGAATTTATACCCAGATGCGGCTCGAAATGCACCAATCAGAAACAAAAAGCATGAATTGGCATTGTGTTTTAAACACCAATCAGCTTTAGGCGGGAAGAACAATGAAAATTAATTGAAGAGTCCACGTGAGAAAACGAACTCTTTCTGTCTTCACACAACCGGCTTTTTGGTTTTGATGTGGACAGACTCCAAAACGCTGAGATGAAACGAGGATCTAGCCCTGCCAATTATTCGAAAACAATCCTCGTTGTAATTTTTGTAATTTCCGCACACTCTTGGTGATCTAGTGCAAGCCATTGGACAACATTTATTAGATCATTGATGGTATACCTCAATATGTGAAAAAAGCCGGCCAACTGTAGAAACTCTCAAGTCGATGGGGTCATCTCGGCGGGTAAAGTTTGTTCCAGGACTCGTCTCTGTAAGACCATACGCAATCTAAAAGTGGAAAGAACAAGCGATTAATCAACGTAGGTAGCTGATGAGTTTCCTGATCAGAATCTCTTCTGACAAGTTCATCTGATCATCTCTAGTACCTTTAAAGGCTGCTTGGTTTAACCGATACTCTTCTGTCCTATCATGTACTCAACCAACTTCCTAATCATGTCGATATCCCATTATTACATCTGAGAGCAATGGTACGCTGCCGTAATACCTCAATAAAGCGCCCAGAACGCTTATTTAGGAATTCATCTCAAAGAGGAGTCAATATTTGAAAGTTTCTTGATAACGTTCTGACTAAAACTAAATAGCAGCTACTGGCAAAAGGTCAAGCAATGTTCTTAAGTTTGGCCACGTCAAAAAACATTGCTTGACAAGCATTAATAAGCAGAATTTTTTACGCGATGGCAACGCGATAAAACTTTAAGCTTGGCAAGCAAATTTCAAATGTTTGACAAACAATGCTTGATCGGTTGGCCTAAGAAACTAATAGGAGGATAGAATATTTTGAGCTTACTGTCATTTCTTTGCAATTCATTCGTTCGATGACTTGTTTCATTACTTCAACTGGGCAAGGTGATCCAGCCATTATGCCTGAAAAAGTTCACAAAATTCAGCAATGATTTTTCAGAGACTTAACAAATTGGTTCCACAAGTATTTTCTCGTTCAAAAGGTTAAGTTACGTACCCGTTCGAAGAGAACTATAGTCATACTGGTCAAAATTAGGATTATTTAACATGTCGATAAACATCGTTGGAGTCCCATACACAGCTGTGCACCTAAAGAAGAGTGAAAAGTTATAAATTTACGGAATCAACTTATACAATGGCTCCCGAAAGTGTTCGAACGCCTGTGCTGAAATTCTCTTTCACTGCCTACTATTGCTTCACCCTCCCCCTCCTCCCCCTTAAACAATGTTGTTTAACACTACAATTTACAGCTAATTCTGGCCTCGCGCGATGGCTAAGAGAATCATCCATAGTCTCAACATTGTTTGAGGGGGAGGGGAGGGATTAAGCTCGTGAATATGCTAGATTTACCGAAAATGTCAGTGATTCACCTGAAAAATCTTGGGCGTTCCAACTACATTTGGCAGCCACTGTAAAAAAAATTTCTTTGAAAAAGTTGATTAAAATGCTGGATAGTGATTGCATCAGGGGGTTTTCGGGGGCGCTGAATTCAATGGTGATAGTTAAAATTATGAAATTATTGGCAATTGACGTCATTATTGGCAATTTCGTTAATTTCTGCCCCAATTTACGGTTCCTCCACAAAGAATCGCAAATAAACCCAACATATGTAACTTTCTATTGATTTGAGTTTTTGTTTAGGTAAAATACATCGTGAAAACAGTATAAGTGTCTTACAAGCCCAACATCTTATGTAGTTATGCGAAGAAACACAGAAGAGTATCGATATTTCGAGAAAGGTGTGACGTCATAAGTCAGTTTTAGCAATGTCTAAATTTCTTTAGCAGTAGAACAATTAATTGCGTCATCTTTAGCCATTGAAGTCCAATATTAGAAATAAACTGCAGTCAGTTAAGTTTATTCGCTTTCAATGTAGAACCTCTAACGAGACTGCCCTTCATATATATCCTGTTAGTCTTAGTTATGCTAATTATCTTGTCTTAAATTAGTTAAATAGGCCTATTATGTTAATTTCCTTTTATCTTTTAGTTGCGGCCCAAGCTAGATAAGCTTTGCTTTTCTTGGGTGGCGTAAAATACATACTTTTTTAGACTTTGTATTAATTTGATGTATTTTACAAACAATATTGAATTGAATTCATGTAAAACTATAAGAATATCAAAGTATAACCTACTTTTCTTGATGAATAGCCTTCAATACAAGTTCAGCATCAAAGCCACGTGAGGGATAAACGGCGGTCACACCATGACACATAGCTGCCAGGCTAGTAAAGAGTTGGATAACTAGTTTCAACAGCTTTTACGAGATAAGTATTTTGAAAAAAAGTAATATAGGTTTTATACAGGTAAAGACATACGGAAAATAAGACATGGGCACAGGATGACAGCTACGGGGGGTATTGGGTCCTGCAAATTCTTATAGGCTTTTTCTACAGAAAAAGAAAATTTGGGAACTATCGAATTATCTTGTATATATCGTACAAATTAATTCTCTTATAATAATTTAATTAGGAAATTAAGCATCGAGCAGCCCTAAAATTGGCCTTAAAATAATTGGCAGAACTTTTAATGGAGTATTTATGCAGCAATGCACAAGATACAAACCTTAAAATGTCAAAGGCTTCATGAAATGATGAAAAGAAGGATGAAATCCTTACCTGCCTATGACCATAGCAAAGCAGTGATATAGGGGAACTGGTATACAAATCTTTGTATTTGGCTGCAATAGGAAATAGTAATAAAGTAAATATAAAGTACATAGAAGTATCGTTACTATAAAAGTAATTAAACTCTAAAAAGTATAATAGTATATATATACTTTACTATACAGGCTTGCTGAAGAAGATCATAAGATCGAAACGTTCAATGATGAATCTATATTTTTGAAAAGGAAAATAGGTAGCTTTTTGTCATAGTTTTACTTTACTATACTATAACTAAAAGCAACGGAGCGTTAGTAAGTGCAGGCAAAACTTTGTTACCTGAGTTGGAACCATGGTATCATGCAATGTTGGCCATGGTTACTCACAAATACAGCATAAAATACAGTGTACAAATGCTAAGTATAGTTAACATGAGCGAAACATTTAGCTATATTTTCATGCAAGTGCCACAGACGAAAGGTGACAAATGAAACCAATACATCTGCTTTCTCTAATGAGCAATTTTATCTACATTCTAATTAAGTAAAATGTCTCAAAACATCTTTTTCTATGATCAAAGACATGCCACCGATGCAATTCAACCAAGAACATCCTTACTCGAAAGAGCACCTCCCTCAAAAAAGTGTCCCTCGTTTGGTTCTTGTGAGTGAAAGGAGTGCCTGCCATTATTGAGCATCCCTTGATTTTTAAGAGGGGCTCTCATTCGAAAACAAAATAATTTTGCAATGATCACTTGATGCAATGAAATGACAGTAAGCTCTAAGTATTTTATCTTGTTACCTATTCCTTATTCCTAGCCAAACAGTCAAACAATAAACGTTGGTCAAACATTAGAGACTTGCTTTACAAGCAATGTTTGACCTCTGGCGGTCACGTCACAAAACATTGCCTAACAAAGAGAACGATTTGGCAATGTTTGGAACACTTTCTGATTGTTACAACCAATTATTTGATGAACAATGTTTGCAACGTGGATAAACGGTTAAACAATTTGTCTGAGGAGCAAATTTCATATGTTTGACGAGCAATGCTTAATTGTTTGGCTAGACTCTTAATTAGTGATTTAATTAGTGATCATATTTTGTACTTACTTGACTAAAGTCAAGATTGACTCCAGTAAAGTTGGCGTTGTTCATGATGTTATGATGTGTTAGGGTTGCTCCTTTTGGATTTCCAGTTGTTCCCTGTAAAATAAAGTCAACGAAAGTGATTATGCTTTTAACTTAAATAAAAACGATCAGGAGCTAGTCTATTTACTTACAGACGTAAATTGGATATTGATTGGGTCATCAAACTGTAGATGAGATTGTAAATCGTGTATTTTTTGCCGCTCAGCAATTCCACCAAAGTTCAAGACGTCCTCCAATGTAAATGCGCCCCTAGAAATAACAAATACATCGATTCAAGCAAGAAAAATGCCAGGACTCTTTTTTAATTTCTGCTGATCTTACGTAAGGAATTGGGGAATGAAAACGATGCCCCACAAACTGAAAACAAGTCGCTCTCGTTGACTAAGGCCCTGGCTATACGATCAAACATTGCTGGACAAACATTTGCAGTTTGCTTTACAAACAATGTTTGGCCGTTTGCCCACGTTGGATTGCTAAACATTGCTCGACAAGCAAAAATATTCTAAATTTGTTTCACGATATTTTTGAAAAACATCAAAATATTTCTGCTTGTCATTAGCACAAAATGTTTGACGAATAGATTTCACATGTTTGATTACCAAAGTTTGATTGATTGTCAAGAAATGATTTGTGGCGTTGCAAAACGATGACCAAGAATGTTTGGGCGTTTGGGCAGGGCTTAACAATCCATTTAAAATAAGCCACAATAACAATTATATTGCCTCTGTCTTTAAGGCCTTGTCAAGATGATCAATCATTGTTCATGAAACATCTCAAATTCGCTTGCAAAACAAATTGTTTCACCGTTTGGCTACATTGCATACAAAACATTTCTTGTCAAGCATTTTTGCTTGTGACAAGCAGAAAACGTGACTGAAGTTTTTTCCTGTTCTGCTTGCCAACCAATGTCTTATGATATGATGAAACGGTCAAATATTGCTTGTTAAGCAATCTCGAATGTTTGACCAACAATGTTTGCTTGTTTGGCGATGACGTTTAAAGCTACTTACGGTTTAGCATCACCTTCGGTTAGGATTACATGTCTGAGGTCTGGAAGTCTGCAAGAGAGAGACAACAATGTTCTTTAGGCCTTGTCTGACTTGAAATCTTCATAATATCTTCCTTATTCATCATGATCATGATAGAAAAACTTGAAATATCAATATAACTCACTTCTCGAAGTTCAATTCCCCAGGAACAGAATGCTCCAATTCTGGTGCTATCTCTTGAAGAATTTCATAATAATTTGATGTTTTGAAGTGTGGTAACATGACGAGAGCTTTGCAGCCGACCTGAAACACAAGATTTAAGCTAAAAATGGCAAGAAATGACATACATAGGCAGATAGATAAATAGGTTGGCAAATACATTTGCTATATTTGTAGAGTGTGGGTTGCCGTCCTTAGAGCATTAGAACAGGAGTACCTATGAATTGCACAATGTTTATCCAAGCAGTTGAACCAACTTCTTCCTCCCATGGTGACTAAATCTGAGATTCCTATGACTATTTGCTAAACCCTACAATGAGAAGAAGAATCTTCCTCCTCATTCTTCATGGCAAGTTTAACCTTGGTAGGAACCAAACAGACATCATACATAGCAAGTCAGGCTTGCTTTCATATCTATTTAATTTAAGGTCCTGGCCAAATGATCACACATAGTTTGAAAATGAAAAGCTTCTAGAATTTGCTTCTCAAACATTTGAATGTTTTCCCACATAATTTAACATGCTTCTCAAACATTTTTAGCTTGCAAAGCATGTTAAATGACGTGGGAAAACATTCAAATTCAAATCATAAACATTGCTAAGCAAATAATGCTTGTAGACAATAATGTAGAACAATGTTTGGTGATGTGGACAAATGGTCAAACAATGCGTGTAAATGAAATTTTTGGAGAACAATGTTTGATGATGTAGAAAATCAGTCAAACATTTTGTAAATACAATGTTCAATTTTATGTTGATGTGGACAGACGGTAAAATATTATGTGGACAGACGGTAAAGCAAAATCTCAAATGTTTGACCAACAAATGTTTGACCGTTTGGCCAGGGCTTGAGGATACTAACCTTGTTTAATGCATAATGCAATTCATATGACCTGTATGCTGGATTTATATTAACCTGCAATTAAAGAGTAATCCATTATTGAAAAAACAGAAATTTCTATTGTAAACAGACTATTTCTTTTAAAATGCTACAGTAGGATTACAGCATTGAAATATACAGATACAAACACCATCATACCATAATAATTCCAGCTCTGGCTGTTGCATATTGTACTAGAACCCATTCCATGCAGTTCTGCCCCCACATGCCAACTCTATCTCCTTGTTTCAAACCCATGGCAACAAAACCAGCTGCTAGTTTATCTACCTGAAATTAATAAAATATATTAACAAGTTTAAATCATATTGAAAGGGTAGACGTTTTTAAAAGCACAATACAATACCACAACGAATATTGTCTTGCAATGAGCACCCTAGTGTCATTACCAAATGCAGAAGAGCTAAGACAGACAGAACTAGTGAGTGATTTCAGTTACCCAAAACAACCTCAATGTGTTACCTCTTCCCTGAAGTCAGCAAATGTAGCTCTTTTGTTATCATCAACAAATACAACACATTCTCTGTCAGGATACATTTCAGTTATTTTATCCATTCTTTGTCCAATTGTCTCTCCAATCAATGGCTCTGATCCTATTCCATGACAATAGCTATGTGTAAGTAATGCTTGATGATCATGATGATGAGGAACATCTACGCCATGTCTGAAATCAAGAGAAAATAGGTAAATAAAGTAGAAAACAACTGAATTTTTAGAATTTAAGCTCTTCTGCATTATAACTAAGACAAATGCAAGCTTGAAAGCAACAAAAGCACTGAATGGATGCCTCAAGGCAGGGATTTCCAGTGTAGCACTGATGCATCTCAGACATACTGTTCGATGTTCAGTGACTTTCCACCCACCAAATGCTTATAATCAGGCTGGCTGGCACTGGCAGGAAGTTTGGTGTTTGATGAGTCTTATAACTAACCATATGTACCCCACCCGGTACCCCCCCCCCCCCCCCCACCAGCCCACCTCCAGCAAGGCACACTTCCTAGATACCGAGATCCTCCGCGTATCGGGTGATATTCCCCCAATCGAGGGATTGAAATCACGGACAGATCAGGCGATTATCCACCGATCGAGGGATTGAAATCGACAAATTGAGCCTGCGGCAAAAATGACCCCCATTTCGGTGGATTTTCTCTGCAGAAATGAATTCAGCGTCCAAAAATACTCGGGGTTGTCCGTTTCAATAAAGACTTTCACCGTCGTAATTATCGAGAAATTGAGAAAACATCAATTTTCGTTCTTATTTTCTGGTTATTGGCTTTAAAATTTATCCTTCTGTTCTACTTTTAATATTCCTGTTATTCCTAAATAGTTGATTTGGTTTTCGCTAGTTTTTTATTTTCTTTTTTATCTATATATCGGTTAATAAATAGGCCTGTTCTGTATCTTCATCACACTTGACAGAGCTAGCAACCCGCTTGCGAGTAGGATAAAGACCCGATCGGGAGATTATCCCCCGATGCAGAGAGGATCTCGATATCTGGGAAGTGTGCCTTGCTGTCTATGAATCGTTTTACATAAGCCTCACTCAATAATGAAAGTCACCGACGAAAGCTACGCTGAAGATATTTACCTAGGTATCATAACACAAATTTCATATATAAAAAACTAATTTCATGCTTGACTTACGTTGAAGCTAGTCTTGCAAATTGGCTCTGCAAATTTAGGCCCGTCTTCCTCGTTTGCCATTTCGGTCTTTGCAAGCACTTAGAATAACGTGATACGCCAACATCTCGGCACTTTTGCAAAAATCCAACGCTAGAAAATCGAAATCGAAGCATTTTAGATCAAATCAGGTGGAAAATAACTGAGAATTCAAGCATAAAGTGGTGGACTCATGCAATTTGATCTGAAAGACTTCTTGTTGACTCGACAGCACAACAACAACAACCACAAACAACCACCTGAAAAGAAATAGTAATGTCAGCAGTTGACCAAAAATGCCATGGCTCCAAATGAGGTGGGGCAATTCACGTTTCCCCCTTTCAATAGCACAGAATGCTTAGAATATAGAAAAATTAAAGGTACCCATTAGCCATGTTTGAAGAATGAGATCAGCTCAGATCAGCCCGAGATAAGCCTATTAGCTTGCAGCTTGCAGTGTTGAACAATCTCCACAATTGTTCCCTGTGATTCTAACTGTTTCAGGCTTTGTTCCTGCTTTCCCCCGCAATCATTATTGATCCCTATTTAGTTTAAATTTGCTCTCGCTTGTTTGCGGTTAATTTCCTTTTTTCTGAGTTGTTCCTTCATCTTCTTCGGTGATTCCCTGTATGTTCCACCTTGACCCTGTCGTTCTCATTTATTCCGCCGATTTCTACTTCGTCCCAGTTGTTCCTCCGATTCCAAGTTATTCCCACTTCGTTTCAGCATGTTACAATGGTTCCATTCAGTTCCGTTTATTCCACTCATTCCACGAGTTCCCAGCTTTTTGTTTGTTCCAGATTTTAGCGCATGCTGGCTAATGGCTTCCTAATGAGTTTGTTGTTCAAACTCATGCCAAATTTCGAAGACTCGGAACAACCTCTTCGATTGTTTTGATTGTATGCATTTGAATTGCAATTAAAATAATTAATTAACTCAATGATTGTTTAAATTGTGTGCACAGAGAATATAAATTCCGATCTTATTGTTACAACATTCCTGATTCCTAGGTATCTTGGTATGTATGTATGTATCTAGGTCTATTTCTTCCGGTTTGCCGAAAACCCCTGCATAATGTTTGAATTCTTCAAACATAATAACAGGATTCGAACTAGACAAGAGTGACATAAAAAGCAAAAACATGAGCAGACTAAGCCAAGCAGCGAAGCACATAACTTGGGTGGAAGAATACAACAAGGTGTAGGCAGAAATAATGATATATAAAAAAAAAAAATCGTCGATTCAAGTCTTGCACGTCGTAAGACTGTGCTCAGTAACTCTACTATTTTACTGAAGAGGACTTTGTGAAGAAACCGCAAGAAACCGCAATAATTTGTAGTTGGTACCCCTTGCCATCGCCCCTCTGTGACGTTGTCAGCCTATCTTTATGTTGCGCATGCGCTGTTATGTTATGTTGTTGAATACACGAGGACTGAGATGCAGAAATGTATCCCTCAAGTAATAAATGAAGTCTCTATCTTTGTTGTTGTCTCTTAAAAGTTTTTACACCCTCTCCTAATCTCCACGCATTCAATCAATCTCTATTCCCAATAATATGCTTTGCGTTTCTTTCAGGACAATATTTCGTTGGGTTAACACGTAGTTTATTGGGGTCTCTAAACTGAAAAGTAGCAAAAATCGCTGAAATACGGTTTTGTCTTCAATATATTTCTTTCCAACCACGGCTTTGCTCTTTTCCAAATGTCTTGCCCAAGATGTTAGATGTATAGTGTTAAAGGTTAGAAGAAAGAATCTTCTAAGAGGGGAAAGCTAGAAATGGACTATTTGTATAAATTTGCAGTTATCCACTAAATTTTCACTTGTAAATCTTAGCTGAAAATACTGCTAGATCACTTGGTAGATAAAGATATGACAAATAGTTAGTCATTTTACAAGAAAGATGGCACTATACCAACAATGATTAATTTTCTCTTTCGCGTTCATTTGAACAACAAAACAAAAGCAGTGTATAGTACATTAAGATCCATTACTGCCTATTGAAAAACATTTTGCATGTCTTGTGAACCTAAACAGTCAGCATCCACGAAGAAAATCAATTGGTTTAGCTGTGAATATAGGATAGCGGCTTTATACACCTTGCAGCTTATCGATTTGGTGGTAGATTGTGGTTAAGCTTTTCTGTACGATGTAATATGCAAGTGGCCAGATGGTACAAGGCCATTCGAAAGCATTCTAAGTTCAAGGTTTCTTAATTAGAATTTAACGCAAATACTCAACAGGGTGTTTTCAAGGTCAATGTAATTAAAAACTTGTTAAAATTGGTTCATTATATAGATAGATCTGGAAAGAGGGGCTATGGTGGTACGGCATGGTATAAGTGTGCTGACTACGCAACTGATTCTGAAACAGTAGTGGTTATTTGAATTTTGGTAAGTCAATTAAGAAAAGTTACTTATGATATAGTGCGATATATCTGTAATGTCCTTGTAATAAATGGCTTGTAAGTAATGTAAGATAGCACAGGCTTATGCTTCCAGATTTCTGTAAGAAAGTGGTTTAAAAGTTTTCTCAGCTCTTCAGTGGAGAAATTTCAGAACAAGGTTTTTCAAGGACAAGAAAGCGTGATGCTACTATGGATTTCAGGAATAAATTTTCGTGAATAAAAGATAATCTGCTACGTGAAATACTTCATGATGTAACTGACGAAAGTGAACAATGAAAATGTTTTCTCACAAGTTAATGTGTATAAATTAATGATAAGAAATCGTGTGTGCTGAAATCTTTCGGAATCGGGGTTTTCATGCTGAGAAAGTTGGCTATCGAGGTCGTTACTTATGTTCTTATAAAAAAGGGTAGCAAAATGAGTCATTATCGACTGCAGACTGTAAACTAAATTAGAGTGGAATAAATTAGAGTAGAGCAGATTAAAGTAGAGTAAAGGAGAGTAAAGGAGAGGAAATTAGAGTAAAGGAGAGTAAAGAAGAGTAAAATATGGTAAAGAAGATTGAAGTAGAGTAAAGAAGAACAAAGTAGGTTAAGGAAGAGAAAAGAAGAGTAAAGAAGAGTAAAGAAGGATAAAGAAGAGTAAAGAAGAGTAAAGAAGAGTAAAGAAGGGTAAAGAAGAGTAAAGAAGAGTGAAGAAAGTAAAGAAGAGTAAAGAAGAGTAAAGAAGAGTAGAGAAGAGTAAAAAGGTTAAAGAAGCGTAAAGCAATGAAAAGTAGAGCTAAGTAGAGTAAGACGAGAAAAAGAAGTACAGTACAGTAACACAGTATCATCGATAGACTATACAGTCAAGAACAGAATAGAGTATTGTACAAGGCACTGTAAAGCTAATGAGTTCAGATCTGAAAAAGGTAACACAGTAGCCAGAAACACAGTTAAGTCAGCTACAGACGGTTTACAGCACAGTTCTGAAAAAGTAACTGTCTAAAGCAACAATTACCCTTACCCATACCAAAGAAAAAATATTCTGTAGGTGATTCAGACAGCTCTGCAAATGTTATTTGGTCTCACCTTCAAGCAGGAAAGCTTTCCTTTCCATTCCTCTTTCTCGTCCTGGGTATTTCATTGTTCCACTACTGGACCTAGAAGAAAATCAAAGGGATAAGGGAGAAATGAAGGGTACACGGAATATTCTTGTGTGAAATTCAGGGATAAGAGGGAGAAAACATACAGGGGATACGGGGTTTATTAAGAAAAATGTAGGGATATTAGGATATCCTGGAGTCTCACCCCCCACCCCAATGAGGCATCAATCTACGAAGAACGAAGAACGGTTTTGATAAAGAATTGCTTCATTAACTATTCCAAAGACACTCTTTGTGTTATGATTAATCGGTATGAAATGATATAATGTGACCCATAATGCGGTGACCTTTCTGATGGTACATAGAGTTTGCTACAAAAACATCTCACACTAGCATATTTCCATTTAAATCCACCACAGCAATAGATTATCCTGTAAATGCTCCAAAAGAGGTCCACTAAATCCCAAAATGGCTCCATATTTATCAGTTTTAACTCAAGGTGTTAGCTTATGTAGCATTAAATAACTCATATATATCATTCAAATTAAGTTGTTTAAGCAGTAGACAGTTAAGATCGTCAACGTAAGAACACGAAAGAATATAAGTTATAGTTGTACAAGTGAGTGTATAGGAAGTGGATCATATTCTATGATATGAGAAAAGGAACATCATTCACATTAATGGTAAAAGTATCTATGTTTTGCATTAAAAACTCTTATAAATTATTTTCCACGATTGTTTGCTATTATTGAGAGTTCATGACAGATTGACACACCAGAGCATAGTGAACGTAGGGGGGTGATTGCTCCTACTCATTCTCCGACTCTTTCAAAAACTGATTCTGGTTTCATTGTGCCATCCATATGTTCGTTCCAGGAGTAAAACTTTAATTGTACAATGAGGTGTGATTCCCTTTTTACAGATTTCATCATGATGACGAAAGCGATTTTTTGTCTGTTATGTTTATATTCAATGGAGCTGACTAGATCTTCTGCAGCAATTATCGATGTTGGTAGGTATTTCTACAGTTGACCCCGCCATTCATTGCCAAAATAGAATTTCTATACAGACTAAATCTGATGTAGAAATTTTGTTCTTGTTTATCGTTGTACTTGATACGACTTGTTTCCTTTTCTAAAAACCATGCCCTAATTTGACCTCCCCTGGCCTTCTTTGGCCATGCCGTTCTGCTCCTAGCGTGCCTGGCTATGCCACTTGGCTTCCGTTAGGACTATTCTATGGTAATCATAATCATTGTTATATTCATGATAACTTGAGACTCTGGCTAAGTCTGAGTTTTCTGTCTAGTACGATAATTTTCTTAAGTAATCGATCCAATACCTTCGAATCAGGACTTCTTTTGGCAAGTCACGAGACAATTAACTATGATGCATTGCAAAGCAGTGTTGACGTCATCAATGCGACATCAGGGGTAACTCTGAACGTAACGAAATTCGATGTGAAGAGTGGAACATTTCTCAAGCACTGTAAGTAGCTTACTTTTCCCTTTTTCCTCTACGTTTGAGACTGCTAAACCCCCAATCTATAAACCTTTAAAAGTTGCGAACGGCCTAACCGTTATACGTGCAGAAAACCATTTGAAACCATTTGAAATCTCTCAGGTGCTTTGTCTATAATAATAAAAATAATAATATAAGGAGTAAGGGGTAAAAGTCATTTAGCCTATAAAGCCCTGAGAGTCTAATCGAAAACGTAGTCATAAAGTATGCTTTTATTACTTAATTCATATAGCTTTTCAAATTCTTTCATTGATTTCGCATTCACTACTTCATGAGGTAGACTATTCCAGCTATTTACGATTCTTTGAGTGAAGAACTCACTTCTAAGTCTTGAGTTACTGCGATCTTTGAATATCTTGTATTGGTGGCCACGAGTATTTGACTTATTGATTTTCAAGAAAGCATCTTGGTTTATATCGATCTTTCCGTTTAAATATTTAAAACAAGAATCATATCTCCTCTTTTGCGTCTAACAATATAATTCCACGTTTTACAGCAAGCAGATGTAATGCGCTGACCAAAGGTTTATCACAAGTGGATTTCATATTCGAGCCATATCAAGTTGACCCAATCTCTTGTGTCATCAGTGAAATACTCAGAAAGCCTCATATTACATTGAGTCATGAGCACCAATCACAGTGTAGAAATGTCATCAGTCTGAGGCCAGATCCTGCGCAGCTGAATCAAGCGTTGATTGCCATGGTGAAAGAGCACCGCCCAAGAGAGGTTGCTGTTATCACTGAAGGTAGGCAGAACAAAATGAGTAAGGCATATAAATTAAAACCTGGGGTAATGGAGTATGTTCCGGCTTTTAATTCAAATGAGGTAGTCTCAAAGCTACTATTATTTGTCAGATCGCTGTTGGGTCCGGTCTTTAGCAAGATTTGTAATACTTCGTTCATCCGTACTTGATGACCTAAAGAATTGAATTGACTTTGTATAATACAGAACCAGGAACAATCTTTATAGCTCTTCAAACAAATGATATAGTCCCAAAGCAGCTCTTACCATCAAATCATCCTTGACCTCAATAAACAACACGATTTCAGCAAGACTTCTAATGATTCTTTTACCTCTTCCTGCAGAGGGTCTCGGAGAGACAGCATCCGACATCATGTCTCATGACTATCTGGTAAACAAACTATTCTTCCAGATAATTGCAACTGTTAACTTTGCAAACGAAGAAACGATAGAAAGAGCAGTGACTGAACTACAAGCATCTGGGATCACAAGAGTCTTATTGGTTATCCAAGGAGACAATGTCGAAGCTTTAATGAAAGAAGTATGCGAGAACATTTGATTATTTTCATTAGGGAATCTTTCAGTCATGATTAGGCCCTGGTTAAACGATCAAACATTGCAGGTCAAACATTTGAGATTCTCAAGTAATGTTTGACCGTTTGGCCACATCACAAAACATGGCTTGATAAGCAAAAGTTAGCTTCATTTGTTTGCAATGTAGCTTCATTTTGTATGAAGCAAGTAAATAATGTTAGACAAGCAATGTTTTGCGGCAAGCAAATTTCAAGTGTTTGACAAACAATGTTTGAGCGCTTGGCGAGTGGCCTTAGACGTGATCCTTTCAAACCTAATGTTTTCATCTTCAAAAGGGACTTACGTTTGCCACATGTGTCAATGTGTGTATGAGTTAGCGAATACTCCAAGACTTCACCATGTGATCGATATAGTCTCTGCTTGTCACTAGCAATATCTGTTTGACAAGGAATGTTTTGCGACATGACCAATCATCTTGCTTGAAAAGCAAATTTCATATGTTTGACAAACAATGTTTGATCGTTTGGCTAGGGCCATAACGTATGAGAATGGAATAACAGGCAGAAGGGCATTGATATCTATTCTACCAAGATATGGTGTACACTCAAAGGAAGCACATCATCTATATTGCTAGCTATGTTTCTCCATCTTAAATTGACTTATTTTAAAATCACAGGTTAAGTACAAAGGCCTTACCAGCCCGAAGTTCAGTTGGTACATCCCACCGTTGGCTGTAAGTCTAAATTAATCAGTTCATCACAAAATTCTTCCACAATTTCAAATTGAAACAAAACGACTGTTAGAATCATTTGTGCCAAATTTCTCTCTAGGAATTCAACAAATTCAAGAATAAAGGTATACTGGATGGTGTTTATGGTCTTCAACTTCCAGTTGATGCTGAAGAATTGAAAGAAACGAAATGTGAATTGAGAGACATTGATTCTACTTATTCTTACCGTGCAAAGGTACACGTTTCTTTATCTAGAATCTTTAGTTCATTATCCAATAGCTAATAGACCTTCTAAAGGTCATGGCTTTTTATATAGCGCCGTTATCTATAACTGGACGGACATATACAACAGCGCTTTACAACTATTTACCCCCTTACCTCAGGCCATTTTTTCATTTTCCATTTTTATGCTATACTCCCTGGGGAGTATATATCGACTCGCTTGCAGCCATACAGTCGGCGCTACGAGGGTTTAAAGGCCTTCATCAGCAAGGTACCAATTTTACACCTTGGTGCGGTGTCACAGAGAGCAAGGTTTTTACACCTTGTAAATTTGTGCTCCCTAGCCTAGATTTGAACCGCAGACCTTGAGCCCAAATGGCGCAAGTGCTAACCACTACGCTACGCTGCTCTCTATGAATCGTTTCTTTCACACTTCTTCAAATAAACGTGAATTAAAACCGAAATAGACTGCACTACCTCCCCTGTAGCGGCCACAAGGTTACTGCACGCGGAGAGGATTCCCCTGAGCACTGAAGATGTCCCTCATCTTCCAAAAAATTTGCGCTGATCCAGACCTCTTTGTAAAGGTCAAGAAAGTTGTCGTATACCCGTCTTTTTGACTCTTTTCGTACTCTCTTTAGACATATTTAGAATGTTTTAATACAACCTTGCTATCCCTTCATTCTTAAGAAAATAGAGCCTCTTTTGCACGATGCATTACAAGCAATGGCCAATGCGGCTGAGGAATTCAAGATAAGATGCTCACAAGCCAACAGACAGAAGGACACACGCAAATGTAGAATCAAGCGACAGGGGGGAAAGTGTGGATCAACCGTGGAATTTATGAAAAGGGTATGTTCTAGTTGTTTCTTTTATTAGGGACAGTGATTATTCAAGTTAAACAATGAAAGAAAGCGACTAAAGAAAACTAACGAGAAAAATAGCAAACTCACGATTTGCTCTTCCCTCATCTCATCCCAGGCTTTCTAGTCTCATCAGTTCTTTCAGTTCTTTCATCAGTAAACTTGTTGATGATCTTTTTATCTTTAAAAAACCTACAGTGAAAAGAAGAATCATAGTAAAATTGTGGGTCTAAACAACAACCTAGTCTTAGACATGATTCGGCCATAGGACAACATCTACTCGATAACCCTATCTGTGCGGAAAATTACAGCGAGGATTGTTTCAGAATCATTGGCAAAGCAAGATCTTTGTTTCACTTAGAGGTTTTGGAATCTGTCTACATCAAAACCGAAAGGCCGGTTCTGTGTAGACAGAAAGAGTTCGTTTTCTCAATTGGACTCTTCAAATAATTCTATTGGTCTTCCCGCTGTATCCGACCAGCTGATTGGTGTTTAAGATACAATGCCAATTCAGCTTTTCGTTACATCAAAACCAAAGGCCGGTTCTGTGTAGACAGAAAGAGTTCGTTTTCTCACTTGGACTCTTCAAATAATTCTATTGGTCTTCCCGCTGTATCCGAACAGCTGATTGGTGTTTAAAACACAATGCCAATTCAGCTTTTCGTTCTTTCTGATTGGTGCATTTCGAGCCGCATCTGGGTATAAATTCCGCCTTAGTCTATTGTTTCAGTCTGTTTCTGACGTTCATACTCAGAGGAGTGTCAGACGAAAAAAGCTTTTAAGTATGCCCGAAAATGATTCCGCCGTTCATCGCAATTTTAAAATTTTATTTTAATATAAAAGGTAAAAGCATACACTAAAACTGGAGATACTATATAGAGAGTCAGGATCAAAACAAAGAGAGGATTTTTTTGGAACATTGAGGTTTTCCGTACCAACTTTCACACTCTGACCAGAACGTCTGTTTTTAGCCTCCGATTCAATATCATACAGTTATGGACGTTTTCTAGGTTCTTGTACAACGTGGAATTACAGGTGATGTGAAGTTCACAAATTCTGGATACAGAAACATTACAAGTCTGAACGTAAAGCAAATCAACGATGGAGAAGAATTACTGGTAAATTAGAAGCTTAACTATCATACCTTTTACATTGCTTCGAAAATTACAGAGTGCAGTTTATATGGGACTAATAGAGAATGGTGAGGCCAACAAGTGAAAGAGTTAGCTGAAATATAAAAGTTAGAAAACAAGAGGTTGGTGTGGCCAAATGATCCTCGAAATGATCAAGACATATGGGGACTCGAATCTTGTCATGGTCACTTTTCGTACGCTTACAGTCGTCAAGGCTTATGAATGGTGTTTGGATCTTCATCTTGCTTTCGGTCCTTGAATGTGTTGGCGACTTTAGTAAACGGAAAACTTTGTAAAAGACTTTACCTCATAGACCATTTGTTTGTTTGTTTGTTTGCCATCTTTTTTTAATTCGATCATATTATCAATATGAAAGCCCCAAGACTGGGCAGGGACGAAAGTTTTTTCTATAAACCACGCCTTCTCGAGCTTAGAGCTGTTCAAGGGACAGAAAGAGTTTGAAAATAGCACAGACCGACAATTTTCTATGGCTCCTTTATAAATTTGCAACTATCGGAAAAGATCTTACCCCCTAAACTTCAAAAGCCCTTAAGCTGGGCAGGGATAAAGGTTTTCCCATAAACCATGGCAAGGTCATAACCCTCTAGATTTTGGATGGGAAAATTTCAGGGGGCAATAATAAATGAATTTTCCTACCAGCTTGGCTCATGGTCGACAGCATGTGACACTTTCATTTGGAATCCTGGTACAACATACGCAGAACGGAAACTGCAGGGCAGCTGTAGCGATGCATCTGAGGAGGAGGATAATAGTCAGTTAATTGCATTCAAACCGAGGAAAAGAAGACTCAAAGTGGTTACCTATATTGTAAGTATCTGCATTAGTTCTGTTGCACTTTTGGCATTCACACCCTTCGTTATCCCGGCTTTTATCTGTTCAATGCTGTTTTCGTTCAATGTTCAAGATATCCACAATTTGATCTATCAACTTGATTTCAAATTTCACTAAGTAATGCAGCATGAAATGAACATGTAACGTTTCATTAACGTTCAATGAGTTTCCATATTTCAATCCTGGAGTTCAACTGAGAAAATTAACTCTTTCTCTATACCGCTCTACACGTTTTTTTTATAAAGGAACACCTTTATAAGGAACTCGAGGCTGAAAATTCCCAAAAAATTAAGGAACTTTAAGGAACTGTTGAGGCTTGAAAGAAAAACTAAGAAACTCTTTTTAAAGAACAAGACAGTTTGTACGAAAAGGAACAGAAGTACAATATATTTCCCATCGTTCTTCCCCAAAAGGCTCCATTTATACTTAAAGTTAGAAATGAAGAATAGTTTCTATGAATATTTGCTGTAAAAATTAGTATTTATACATATCCTACGACAAGGAACAGTATAAGGAACTTTCAGCCTCATTTTGTTGAAAAATTAAGGAACTCCAGCCTCAACTCAAACAAAGGTTCCTTATAAAAAAAACGTGTATACACTATACCAGCTGTTGATTTTCGACGAGTGAATCCCAGCAAACGGCTATTAATTCCCTGAAAATCTCTTAGGACTTGGCCAAACGATCAAACATTGTCCGTTAAACATTAGAAATTTGCCAATCAAGCAAAGTTTGACCATTTGGCCACGTCACGTCAGAAAAAATTGCTAGACAAGCAGAACTTGCTCGGCAATGTTTGTAAACTTCAAAAGTTTTATGATTGCCGTAAGCAAAACATTTCTGATGAGTAATGTTTTGTGATATGGTCAAACGATCAGACATTTTGTTGCAAGGTGAATGTTAAATCATGTTTAAGCGCCAGTCGCTAGCATCTCAGTAGTAGGTTAACTAATCGAAACCTCGACCCTGGCTGTGACGCTACCGTGGCTGGTCTCGAACCCTGGCCACACTGAGCTCCTGACACCACGAGTCATCTGGATTACACCATAACGCAACAGCACTTGTTGGACAAGCAAATTTCAGATGTTTGACCAACAATGTTTGATCGCTTGGCCAAGTCCTTACAATTCTCTGAGCACCAAATTTCATTGTCATTTTAGGCATCAACAATTCGCCCCTCCTTGCTTCAGTTGCTGTCCGATTTCTCTACATAACTCTGCGTCCTCCACAACCCAGTTCATTGATCTAAATTTATGAATTTCTATTAATGAATAAATTTCAACCTTAGGAAGAACCTTTTATGATGCTTCACAATGACACAAATCTAAGAGGAAACGATCGATTTTATGGTTTCTTGAAAGAACTGCTTGATCGGTTGAAAAATGATCTCGATTTTGAATACGTCTTACATAAAGTTGCTGATGATAATTATGGCGTACAGCAAAAGGATGGAAGTTGGAATGGAATGATTGGTGAACTTATTGAAAAGGTGATTATAATAATAACCCTCTCTAATAAGCCCCCTCTCTAATAAGCCCCCTCTCAAATTATCTCCCTCTCTAATAAGTCCCCTCTCTAATAAGCCCCCTCTCTAATGAGCCCCCTCTCAAATTATCTCCTTCTCTAATAAGTCCCCTCTCTAATAAGCCCCTTCTCTAATAAGCCCCCTTTCAAAAACCCCCTCTCTAATAATCCCCCCTCTCTAATAAGCCAAGAGCTTGACTAGGGCTTTTACGTAAGTTTTTTCAGGTAGGCTTCACATAGGTCCTTGTTGCCTCCCCCCTCACCCACTAAAAACGCACAATGTCAACGTGTACCCATTGTTAAACTTTAAAATTGTGCATTAAACGTTAGACATTAAAAGACATTAAACTCTTCAATGATTTTCTTTCGTAGAAAGCTGACATATGCGCTGCAGCCATGACCATCACCTCATCTCGCCAACAAGTTGTGGAGTTCACAAAACCATACATGGATTTCTCTATGGCACTTATAATGGAAAAACCCAAAGGCAAACAACTGGATCTGTTTGCATTTCTAAAGCCATTTCATGCATCAGTATGGGTCTCACTTATAGCAGTGGTATGCCAAGTATAGAATACTATCAATACGATAAGTAATTACGTTCGAATGAATATACGTATTTTCCAAGCCCAATAAACGGGGGCCTTAATAAACGGGATATGAGACTTTTCTCAACATTTAATCAAAGAAACGTCATAATAAACGGGCAAACCTTTCCTGTTCCAGGCACTGACTATAAGAGTAGTTTATCCCTAGACTTATTACACGAGTCCCAGTTCCGCTCATAAAATCTAGACCAACGACAACAGCAATTCGCTAAGAATCATATCCTGACATTGTTCAAAAGCGGCCAGTTTCAGATTAAACTTGTCTTCCGAGTTCGAATGTTTTGATCGAAGACTCAGGGACAGCCTGTAGCCAGATACCTCGGTTGGTAGAGGCAGAGGTTACAGGTTCAAGACGTTTCCTGGTCGCAATAAACCCTCACATACAATGTCTCAAATAAATTGTCTGATACAAATGTCTTCTTTACAGACATTCATTACAGCCGTCTTCATCTATATAATTGATCGCTACAGCAGACAGGCTACAGAGCTTTAGCTAAACAGAAATATGAAGGCGTAAAAGGCGATGAATTTCGTGTCCATAATTGCATCTGGTTTGTGAGTTCAACTTTACTTCAACAAGGAGCTGAGCTTACACCAATGTCTGGGCCTGGTAGAGTGCTTGGAACAGCATTTTGGTTCTACGCTTTGATTCTTATATCTACGTACACTGCCAATCTTGCTGCTTTCTTTACAAGTAAGCATGTTAAATTATTCCATACCTCATCTTATTGCTGTATAATGCCGTGTTCTCAACACGATATAATGGCTTGCTTTTCACGTTTCGGCTATCATATACTTTAAACATGTCACTCCATCATTTCTTCTGCTTTTCTTTCTCCTTTTTTCCTTTTCCTTGCTCTACTCTTAGTCGAAAATTAGTCTTTCCAACCGATCGTCTATTATTCGATCCTCGTCTCAAGTATTTTCTCAAGTTGTATGTTATTTCTTTATCTACTCTAAGAGAACGTTTGCACTAGCCTTTCCCGGAGGGGAAACAACTCCTTTTGGGGAAAGGTATACTTGCACTGCCCGGCTTTTTTGTTGATTATTTGCTCTGTTTATGGGTCAGGTTTGTGAAAATTGGGCCTGGTTATGGCTCAGGCATCTGTTTTATGGGTAATTCTGCATCTTTAATGTTAATTCCACGACTAAGTTTGAACTGTAGAAAATCTATAAACATTAGTCAATATTTTCAGAGAGAAACAGTGTCGCAGGTCCGGTTAATTTCACACCTTTCGATCCGACCTTTGCAATAAATAGGAAAGAAACCACATTTCTTATTGCCCGATGATGGGAGACGGATCTCTCCCGAAACGTTGCCCAACTAAATATCAAAGGCTTGTCATGATAAGTGGTGACTATCATGTCTAATACGGAGAAAGAGTGTGTTAGAACTCCCAAATTGGTCTCTAAGAATCATCTGACTACATGAAATTTGTAATAGCACAGACACGTTACCCCCCCCAACCCAATGGACTATATGTTTAATTCAGGGTTAAAAATTCTTACTATAGTAGTTATTCGATTATCCGACCCTCGTTTATCCGGACTTCGATAGTCCAGTCCGTCAAAAATGTTCAACTACGAAAGCATTATTCAGCGAATATTCTATTTTTCTTTGCACAAACCATTCGAGGATCAAAATATCACGAAGAAAGTATCACAAAATCACTGTAAAACCTCAAATACTCTAGAATGCGGAGAATTTTTGTTTGAAAAATAATCCTAAAAAGCTACTCTTGTAAGTTTGTAACTGGTTTTTGCTGTAATTATATATTTTCGATTATCCGGAATTTCGGATTATCCGCACACATTTTGAAAACCTCGTGTTCCGAGTAGGCCGGATAATCGAATAACTACTGTACAATGATTTGACTACATTTCAGCAACGACTATCCAGAGCCCAATCAATTCAATCCAAGACTTGGCCAATCAAGATGAAACTGCATATGGAGTTCTCCAATCAGGAACAACCTATGATTTCTTTCGAGAGGCAACAATCCCACTATATCGGAAGATGTTTGAAACGATGACAGCTAAAAACTCATTTGCTAAATCAAGCAGCTCAGGGGTTGACCGAGCAAGAAAGGGAGGTTATGCTTATCTAACTGATGGACCTGTTCTGCAATATAAACATCAAAGAAAGCCATGCGACACGTTCTTGCTCAAGAATCTCTTAATGGCGAAAGGATATGGACTTGGCTTGCAGCTGGATTCGGAATGGACACAGCTACTTTCAGTTCGAATTCTCAAGGTAACATTTCCAGGAGTTCTTTAGATATTTAGTTACAGAGATACAGGGAGCAGGAAGAAAATGCAAAGGCCAGTCCTTCCTTGAGAACAGCTAAGTAGTAAGCGGGTAAGATTTGCAATCTATGTTTGTGAGCTCCATCTCCACCAACGTCCAACATGCCATGAAGAGTGAGGAGAGTCGCCAGCTTTCTATGATAGCTTTAATAACGATGTCACATCAGTAGGAAGGACCGTTAGATTGCGTTTGTCCTAGTCAGTGTATCTCCAGTGTCCCGTCCTCAGTACAGGAACAAATACCTTGAAGAGACAAAAACATACGTACATGCCTAGCTGGTTAACTAACTAACAAACCAACTAGCTAACAAACGAACCGAAAAACTAACCAACTAATTAACTAACTAATTGACTAACTAACTAACTAACTAATTAACTAACTAACTAAATAACCAACTTATCAACTAGCTAAATAACCAACTGACTCATCTTAACTGGAGACGGTCTGGAGCCAGGTTGGGTGAAAGTGTTGATGATGTTATTGCACCAGTTGGTTGCTCCGCACATGTCATTTAAGTTGGTAAAGGTCTCGCCTAAGAAGCTTGCCCCAAGTCGTATTTGCAGGATCAAGGTTATAGATAATGATTCACTACCCCTAAGCGGTTGAACAGTATCACAAGATCGAGCTGACATTCTAGCAACATGTCCCGCCGATCTGGTCCTTTGTTCTTTTTAATTGTCATTATGATCTCCGGGTAGTTTTATGTGCACATCATTAGCAGTCAATAACAACCTCTTTTTGAGCAGAAACATAGTATTTGCCAACGTTTCTTATAACTTGGTAGTAGGCAGCTCTCGGAGGATAAGAATTCTTAAAGCTTCTAAACTAGATACCACTTTAGCAAATATGTTTATATAATGATTTATATTTGAATTCTATAACCTTCAACTTTCATTTCTTGATAGTTGAAAGAAGAAGGATATATTGAGAGCTTGCGACTGAAATATTGGGATGAGAGGTCCCAGTGTGTTTCAGATGGAGGAAAAAAGAATGAGGTGCCAAGTTCTGTTGATGTTTACAGTGTGGCTGGTGTGTTCATCGTTTTGGCAGCTGGAGCAACGGCAGCATTTATTTTCCTTTTTCTTGAAAAGAAAGCTACATCGTGGTTACAAGGAAGATGTTTTGGTTGTTTTGCAAAAGAGGAAGTATTCCACCAGGTAACAAACAGCAAAGCAGACATCTCAAATACATTTGGAGCATATTCTTTTGATGCCTTCTACAGCTGGCTCTGTTTTTGCAGACGTTGCAGACATTGAAAAAGTATTCTTCTCGACTTCTTCCAGAAAAGCCACAGATTTAGGGAGCTTTACAGAAAACATTGCTTTCAAAACCTGATCCTGTCGTGTTCAAATTTTTCAGTTCTTTCAGCCTCAAAGACTTTTAAAGTCTGCCAAGTCTGTGAAGATTTCGAAAGCACAAAAGAACACGCTGGAACCAATAATTGCTTATTTTGATTCTGATAATTTCATTGTTAAGTTGACCTGCACCATTTCAAACAAATAGTGAATCCAGAAAGTGGGGTGGGCTTTGAAAGGAGTTTTTTCTTGTATGATCGTCTCTTCATTTCTGAAATAAAGGGCTTTGAAATTTTCGGAGAATGAATAGAAAATGGTCAAAGGAACATTCTTCAAAGGTGATAACTTGCACCAACTTATCTCCACCAAGGATGTCCTTTGCTAGACCTCTGCTCCTAACTCAATTGTTCCTTCATCACTGCATGTTTGTGTACAATGATCAAGTAGATGGTTATGATCCAATTTGCAGCCAATTGCTTTGACCATAGTGCTTTGATTGAATCATTCAAAACCATTGATTGCAACTGTTGTTTGATTTTCATAGAATCTGAAGAATGGAAAAGGTCCAGCAAATCCAATGCTTTCTTACATGGACTATACAGACAATGGACATAATCACAACACTCCAGTCTCCAAGGTTTGTTCCAATATTGAGTTTCATTGATCCTGAAGGTTTAGATCTGTTGCAGTCTCTTCAATGGTCCTTCCATTTCCTCCTTTCCTCAAGACTCGCTATTTCAATGTTGAACTTAAAGGGTTCTTAAGATTGATTTAAACATGATATAATGTGTCTCATACTGATGTGGATAAGTACTTCTTCAATGAACCAAGACTGACTCATTTATAGATTGCATGATTTATTAGGTAACTGATTAATTGATTAAATAATTAATGACTGTTGTATGAATAGATTGATTGATTGATTAACTGATTCAGTGATTGATTGAATGATTGAGTGATTAGCTAATTGATTCATTGATTGAATGATTGGTTTATTAAATGATTGGTTGATTGATTGATTGAGTGACTGATTGACTGATTGGCTGACTGATTAATTGATTGAATGATTGAATTGACTGACTGCTCTATTGATTGATTAATCAACTGAGTGCTTGATTATTTGATTATATGATTGATTGATTGAGTGATTGATTGATTGATCCATTGACTGATTGATTGACTAATTAAATAATTGAATGATTAATTGATTGAGTGATTAATTGATTCATGATTGATTGATTACCTAACTGATTAATTGATTGAGTGATTGAATGATTGACTGGTTAACTGATTAATTGATTATTTGATTGATTGATTGATTGATTGATTGACTAATTAATTGATTGAATGATTAATTGATTGAGTGATTGATTACCTAAATGATTAATTGATTGAGTGATTTAGTAATTAACTGATTAACTGATTAATTGATTCTTTGATCAATTGATTGATTATTTAATATACTCTTCAAAGTTCTACAAGATTTTGACAGAGCTACAGTCACAAGCCAAACACATTGCAAATCATTTGGCAACCTAAGACAACTTTGAAAATCTGGTAGTACTCAAAACTAAGATTCACAAACATTTTTTGCTTTAGGTTCGCAAAGAAATGCTGGTAGATTCTCCAATGTCAATGGAATCTGATCACTTCAATGACTTGCCTCCAAGCTATCGTCAGGGCAGAAATGCTCCACTCATTCACAGAGGACATGATCGTGAATCTACTTTGTAATTGCATATGATTAATGAACAGACAAAATTCCAAACTCAGTTGATCTTATTTGACATCTAGTCTATCATATATAGAAAATAATCTATGCTATGCTGTCTTGTCTGATTGATACACAGTGACAGTTGCTATTTCTTCTAATGTACCTTATCTTTGCATCAAACATTGAAAATATTGCCTATCAATAGATTGATTCCTTATTGTCTAGAAAGTTTTTTTCCATCTTATCTAATTTGCACTGCAGCTTCGCTCGAAGACTTTGCTTTAGGCCTAATGGCCGCACGCAAGCCGTAAGGTACTACTTTGTTCATTCTCTTCCTGGCAGAGTCGCAAGATCCATAGTTTTGTAAACCCCTCGGAGATGAGATTTTTCAATTATCCTTATTTATGCATTGAATATAATTAAAATCTTGTAAAATAAAAGATATACCTGCAAGACGAATGAGAGAGTGCATTTCTTTCGACCAATCTTCCCGCCATCCGCCATTTGCAATCTAGTCAAACAACAAGGCAAGGCAAACGATCAGCATGATTAGAACGTGGTAGATTTATGCACAGGCACAGGGGTACCAGATTTGACTTAGGCACAGAGATACCAAGAGGATCCCTGTAATTTGTGAGATAGATGAGTTAATTTTCATCCTGCTGTAACGGAGCCTCGATGGACGGGTTGTCTAGGTAATAGGTTCCCTGATTCGGGTGTCGCGAGTTCGAATCCAGCTGAGCTAGGAGCTATCCATTTATGGTCTGGGGGCCGGATATTTGTTCCTCCCCATTCGGCTGGAGGAGGATTAGCGGGAATAGCGATTTCCTGTAATGGGAACCACCGTAAACCGATACAGCGCCTCAGCCACATTGGTGACTTTGTGGATGCAAGTGGGGAGTATCGCTCTATCCCAGGTCAGTTTTTGTTTCAAAATTTCATCTGGCATTCATTGTTATCATAAATAGACTTGCACCCTTCTCTCCACCCTATCTCGCCAGTATACAGGATATGCAGTAGCATTTGAATAGAATCATTTTCATTCATCTCGTCTGAAAACCAATTGCTAGTAAAGATCAGAATCGTAAAAGTAAGATTGGATTCAATTTTCGAAAATTCAATAATTTACAGTCGACACCCGCTTTCTCAACTGCTCGCTATCTCGAACATAACATTCGCTATCTCGAACAAAATTCCACGATCGTCCCTGACGTATTTAAAAGCATTAATAACAGAAAAGAAAACAAGCATTTTTGCGCACACTAGGTTGATATCATTTTATACCCTATCCATACATACAAAAAAATGCTTTCTGAATCACTTATATGCAATAAATAAATAAATTAGTCTATATCACAAATGGCATACACTTTTTTAAATAAGCAATTGGACATTAGTCCAGCCCTCAAAGTTGCTTAAATTATTTAGTACTAAGATATTCATATACATTCGAACCCCCAATTTTGAGTATTCTTTTTGAAACTTAGCTTTAAAAAATTTCATCGTTTTGGACCATAAACAACATGTACGGTACTGGGAAGGTAAGGAAGAAGGTTCAACATAATCAAACATCAAGTGGAACAAGAATACAGCCTTGGGATGGGCTGGGTGACTTGGAGAGTTGTTTCATTGGGTTCTTTAGCTCAGTGGAGATAAAGGTGCTGTGGCAGGTGTCATTCAGCTGACTCATGGTGTCAGGAGCTCAGTGTGGTCAGGGTTCGAGCCCAGTTACGGTAGCGTCACAGCCAGAGTCGAGGTCTCGATTAGTTAACCTAATACTGAGATCATAGCGACTGACGCTGAAACAACATTTCACCTTCCTTCAATGGAATTGTCGTTTGCTTTCAAATCTTCTCAGGTCATGCAGTCCAAGTTTAAATTCCATCTATATCGTGGTACGCCCCTTTTGGGAAGATTCTTTATCTTTGTATGGAAGTTATAAAAGGGTAAAAGGCTTTAAGTAGGGATAAAATGTTTTGATGGCAATCTAGATACCATCAAGATACCATCATTTTGTCATAACAATTAAATGTTTATGCCCGATGCTTTCCCTTTATAGACATTTTTTAACTCAGACATCATTCGGGAGACCTGAAACTGCTTAACTGCATTTTCCAACTGCTAAACCCATAGTCCGTAGAGACATGGTGGGGACCCCAGGAAGTTGAGGTTATCATGAGGTAGGCGGGGATTCGCGGGGATTCAATGTAATATACACAAAAAAGCAAACAAACTTTAGATCAATTAAAGTCCTGCACAAAGTTAAGAAGTTGTGCTCCAATATATGGCGAGCACTGCTCATAGTCTGTCAGTATATTTTCATTTTTCTTCTTCGTGTAGTTTAAGATTTCTGAGTCTCAATTCAGTTTAACGAGTTTTAATCTCTGTAGTGTCTATTTGACCTCAGGCTGTCAAAGTACTTCTTTGTTGCGTAGTCAAAGTCTTTGGTGTTTGCAGTGTTGTAGTCATCTCCTCCAGGGTAAGCAGCAGGCTGGAAAAGACGAAAATTATTAAGATAAATTGGTTTGCCTAGAGGTATCTTACGCATTAGGGCTTAAGGCAAGGAAGTATATGAAGTGCAGATCTATTGAGAACCAAGGACATGGAAATCCATACAGAAATCGTAGGGCTTTATCCAAAAATACATTATAACTAATTATTTATACTTAGATACACGTGCTCGAAGCGCTTCAATTTAGTTGGAATCAATCTATAGTCGGGGGAACTTAAGCCTATTGCCTACATACACATCCATAATATCATTGTTTCAATACACGTTTTTTCTTTATAAGGAACCTTTGGTCTGAGTTGAGGCTGGAGTTCCTTAATTTTTCAACAAAATGAGGCTGAAAGTTCCTTTTGCTGTTCCTTGTCGTGGGATATGTATAAATACTAATTTTTATAGCAAATTCATAGAAACTATTCTTCAATTCTTACTTCAAGTATAAATACAGCCTTTTGGGGAAGAACGATATATTGTACTTCTGTTCCTTTTTCGTACAAACCGTCTTGTTCTTTAAAAAAGAGTTTCTTAGTTTTTCATCCGAGCCTCGACAGTTCCTAAAAGTTCCTTCATTTTTTGGGAATTTTCAGCCTCAAGTTCCTTATAAAGGTGTTCCTTATAAAAAAAACGTGTATCAGCGGCGTAACGGAGACGCTCGGGGCTAGGGGCCCTTATGAAGAGACGGCGGAGCAAAGTGAGCTCTACGCTTGATGTAGTTGGAAAATTTTTTGAAAACTTGCTTTTTGGAACCTTGAAAAATGCACGTTCCGTGTCCCCTGGTTATTGACTGTTTATGTGAAGTCCTTGAAGCTTTTTTTAGCATAGCAAGGCCAATTCAATTCAATCTTCAATTCAATTCAATACTATTTGTAAAATACATCAAATTAATACAAGGTCTAAAAAAGTATGTATTTTACGCGACCCAAGAAAAGCGAAGCTTATCTAGCTTGGGCCGCAACTAAACCAATAGGCAATAGGAAATGAAAAATTTTTCGGGACCCCTGCTGGTCGAAATTTTTACTTCCAGCTTTGGTTAAACCTATACAAAACGTATATCGATGCTGATTGAAGGAGCAACCGTGCCTCTCTTGGCTATGCTGTTCTGTAGATGCTTAGTAAAGACATAAGAAGCATTATATAAATTTACCTTGACAAAACCAGCATCAATGGTATCGAGATAGCTTTTGTCTTGATGCTGATATCCTCCATTTGCATCGTATTTTGGCTTAGACTGCAAAATAAATTCACTTGAATATTAATGCTTTGAAAATATTACGGCGAATCTTTGATAAAATACCCTCCCCCAAAACCGCCTAACTCTCAATCAGGCAAGAACGTATCATTTATATTTTATATTATAGGGTACAAAGTCTAATTGACGATGGTAGAAACAGTGCAATAAACATATACTTAAAGCTCCTTCAAAAATAGAAAGTTAGGCAAAGAACCTGTAAGACCTATGCCAAATACAGGAGAGGTTGAAAGGGAATCACTAAGACTCGCCCAACAATCCGCGAAAAGCTACCGCAGCAGCCCTCTCACAATAAGGCACTGGCTATTTAACAAAAATTGTTTGTCAAGCACTTAAAGTTATCTCATCTAACAAAGAGGAGTCACTACATGCAATTCACATACGGCTACAACAGCAACACTTTTCTGAATGCCCTGCCCTTGCCCAAAGGATCAAAACATTGTTTGGCCACGTCACAAAACATCGCTTGACAAAGATATATAAGCAGAATTCGTTGCACAATGTTTTTGAAAAAGCTCAAACACTTTTTGCTCGAAGAGAATTGTTTTTTGACGTTCTAGACGGTAAAACATTTTAATTGACTAGAAAAATGTCGAATGTTTGACAACCAATGTTAAATGTTTCCTCAGGGCCTAAAGTTCGAAAAACAACAACGATTCATTCATTATCTTGCATATAATTCGAGAGCTATTCTCTTATTCTTCAAATTGTCGAGAATTCAAATTAAACTAGACAGCACTTTAAAAGCTGAATTAAAAAAACACCCCTTGATTGGCTGTGAACCAATCCGTCGCTCCGTCTTCGAGAAATCCAGCAAGAAACCTGCTCATATACATGCTGAAATGATGCTTGATTCTACAGAGCTGCACATAATCAAAGAAAACCTATCAAGACATCACCCCCGTACAGAATACTTTCTACTAGTATTACCCATAGAACAAAGAAACCCCATCCAGGGGTGAGTGTAAATCAATCTACCTTGAATGTTTCTCTCCATTTCTTTGTAAACAGATTCGGGTATTTAACTTCAAGAAATAGCATAGTCATTGCCAACATTGCTCCACATGCTAAAATGACGTAGACACCAGCAACACTCATGAATTCAAGTGATGGGGTCTTCACTTTGACTTCTGCCATTACGGGACACGAGGATTTCATGTCCCACCATTTACGACGAATTTGTTCGACGATTCCTTTCTCTCTCAACTAAGGAAAGGGTAATATAGTAATATAGTACACTCTTTTTTTTTTATAAGAACAATTTTATAAGAACACGAGTCTAGAATCTGCCCAGATTTTAAGAACAAATTAAGAACAAGCTGAGGCTGGCCTTATAAAAAGCGCTAAGAATATCAGCTAAATATGTAAGTACGACAGTCAGACTGAACGTAAAAAGCAAACAAACAAAGAAATAGACAAGAATGCTGCAATTTGGCACAAACCTAGTACCACCCTAGGCATTTAATGAAAAATATAGCTTTCTTAGTAACCAAGGAATTAAGAACAGATTAAGAACATTTCAGGCTCAAAAACGGCAAAATTTAAGAACAGCCAGCCTCGATCAAAATTTCCTGGTTCTTATAAAAAAAAGAGTGTATATGTAGTAAGTACAGAGAACATAAGAGACTATACTAGGACTCTGCAAGTTGAATGTAACTCATAACTGACAGAGATCAAGAGGGAGGGGTTTTAAAGGTAGAAAGAAGGATACCTTGAGAATCTGGACAGACAGTGGATTAGTCCATTCAGAATCAATCCTTAGACCAAGGCCATAGCTCTTTGCTTCCAAGAGATTCTTCAATAACACAGTATTACATGGCTCTTGCTGATTGTGGTAACTTAGCATCGGGTGTTCTGTCAGATATGCATAACCACCTATTCGAACGCGTTGAATAGCAGTGCTTGTTGACTTAGCAAATGTTTTTTTGCTCTCCATTTGTCCATACATTTTACGGTAGAGTGGGATTTTCGAGTTCTTGAAGAATGATTGTGTCTGTCCTCCATCTAATACACCGTATTCAATCTTGTCTTGTTTTGCTAAGTCTTCCAAAGATTTAATGCTTGTTTCCATGCTTTTTTCTAATTAGGAATAAAAGAAATTGTATACTCAAACAACTTGAATGTACCTTTTAATAAAAAATCCTTCCTTGAGGAGGAAATTCTAACTGCGGGTCAGCAAAAGCTGTACAACCTCCTCAGAACTCGACCTCAGTTAACAAACAAGGACTGGGCAAATTTTTCACAACAAACTTGAGGAATTGCTAAGTCCTACTTTAGTTAGTTAGGTAGTTAGCTGGTTAGTTAGTTAGATAGATAGTTAGTTAGTTAGTTATTTAGTTGGTTAGTTAGTTAGTTGGTTAATTGGTTGGTTATTTAGTTAGTTAGTTAGCTAGCTAGTTAGTTAGTTAGTTAGTTAGTCACTTATTTAATTAGTTAGTTAGTTAGTTAGTTAGTTGGTTAGTTAGTTAGTTAGCTAGCTAGTTAGTTAGTTAGCTAATTAATTAGTTATTTAATTAGTTAGTTAGTTAGTTAGCTAGTTGGATGAGTTAACACAAAACGACAAAATAACTTACTTGTAAAGAAGGCAGCAAGATTGGCAGTATACGTGGAAACAATGATAATGCAGAAAAACCAGAATGATGCAGATAAGATTCTACCACCAGCACCACGAGGGGTATAATCAGGACCTTGTTGTAGCATAGACGCAGCCATAAACCAAATAGAATTTCTTAGATTGAGCTCTTCGCCTGTTCCTTCCCCCTTTGTTTTTGCTGTTTCACGGAATCCTACTGGACTGTATCGATCAAGAATGAATAATGTAGCGCCAGTTACGAATATCTGAAAGACAATTATTTTATCTTAATGTCTTGATTCCTAGGTCTACCATATCAACCGTCAACAAGCATTAGAGTATCGGAATGAATTAGCTCCTAGACTTCTTTGTGGCCTACAGATAGAAAGAGGTAAGACGGCGAGCATCTTGGTTTTTGATTAATTATAACCACAGCATAATTGAGACAGTTGGCACATTTGAACTTTCATTCAAAAACAGTTATCTTTACACTAGTTCGCCAGTCTGGCCCGTTGGTCGTTACCTAAATTAGGCTTATAGGCTACAATTTCAAACACAGGTCCAGCCCGCGTTTCGCCAGCTGTAGATGTTGCAAGACAAGAAAAATTATTGAGGGTATCAGTTAAAGGAACGTCTAAGAGACTCAGTGCTTAACTTGAATACCGCTTTCAGAGGACATAAGAGCTTGATAGTGTATCTGGTGAAGCTACTGTAGAGTATGGTTGTGATTTCTCTGAGCAGATTGTTTGTGTTGAGAATAGCTACATCCTTCTTTTAGCTATAGCGTTAATACCAAAGAACGATTATAATCAGCTTCGAATGTTGCTCTCACGAATGCGAGGGGGAAATGCAGAATATTCCATAAGCATATGCTAGACCGGGAACGGCTCTTAGTAAGTTGCTTTGCCGTTCAAACTGCGAAATCTTCTTGGCACTCTGCATCCATTTAGAATATAGAAAAGGCCAAATACAACACAAAATACAACAAGACCAAATTGAAAATGATAACACGCACCACAGCCACAACTGAAACCCAGAGCTCTGGTTTGAAGGGTTGCAGAAAAGCAAAGATATCCACGGCAGCTTCGGGTGGTTTTTCCATGATTAAACTCATTGTGAAATCCATGAATGGTTTGGTAAAATCAATTGCCTTTTCACGTTCTGCTGTGATTGTCAATGAACCAATTGCTATATCAGCATGCTGAATAAAGGAAGAAAGATATCTGTTAAACTTTGATTTGACAGGATTAATCCTTGAGTAAGCGGTCTTTAACATCATACGCGTTATTCCGCCCGGATGGACATTACGCAATCTACAAAATCATACGCTATACTCCACCCGGATGAACATTACGTGGTCTATATCACTATTCCAGGCCTTTCTATCTGTTTCTTGTAACACTATGTATGTCCAAAGGTGTATCACTTTTATCGCAACCGCAAAAATTTAACTGAATCTGACGTTCAAATGTCGTAGGGTCTTGCTCATAATTTTTAGAGACAGGCTCCAATTTACTATGACCTCATCCTTCATTGTTGTAGCTATTTCTATGTCAGAGCAGATGACGCTACACTGTGACGTCTTCAACATGAAGAACATGGAAAACTCTCTCTCTCTCTCTGTCTGTCTGCCGGTCTATCTGCTACATATGTCTATCTGCCTGTCTGTCTGTCTGTTTGTCAGTCTGTATGTCTGTTTGCCCGTGTCTGTCTCTCTGTTTGTCTGTCTATCTGCTGCATCTGTCTGTCTGTCTGCTAGTCTGTCTGTCTTTCTAACTGCTATGTCTGTCTGTGTGTCTGTCTGTTTGTCTGTCTGTCTGACAACTGGTTGACGTCTGTCTGACGTCTGTCTGTCTGTCTGTCTGCTACATATGTCTGACGTCTTTCTGTCTGCGCCTGTCTGTCTTTGTCTCTCTCTTCTTCGCTAATCGCTTTTCCTTTCTTCGATGGTGTTCGCACAGGCCCTTGTAGCAATCTCCTAATCATCAGCAACATAGAGTGAAGAACGAACAGAAACCAACAGATACGAGGCTTCTAAGACAAATGCCTTACCTTGGTAATGAGATCTCTGATCATTCCATTTGACGTTCCATTAGACGACGAACCTCCATAGTTCCCAGGTGTTACAATGTAAAGTTGATATGTGAAATTCAAATCTTTTGATAACCTGTCGATAATATCTTTGCAAAAGCCTGTAAATGCTTCATTTCCTTGGCCAGCTTTCATCTTGTCGTAAAAGATGAACGGTGGTCCCTATGTTGAAAATACAAGAAGCGTTCAGATAAGGGAATTACAGATGACGCACCAAACGCTTTAATCACAGCTAAGGGCTATGTTAATACTTGTAAGGCTATCCCTATGCACCATACCTTGTCATGAATGGCGAACACTATGATAGATTTTTCCGAAAGTGGCATAACAATTGAGACTTGAACCTGGACTGCATGACCAGAGAGCCAATGTTGTTTCCAGAAAGCTATAGACCTCAATGAAATCGCGGAGTAACTCTCCCAAGTCATACAGCCTGTGCATCATACATACTACCTTATCGGCCCTTTTTACGCCGGCCCTAAATGGCGTTAATTTTAGCCTAGAGGCGTTATAAGGGCCGGCGTTAAAAGGGCCGGCGTTAATAGGGCCAAAAATTTGGAATTTTTCTCAAAAAGCGGCGTTAATTTCCAAGCACCTATTTTTGCTACCACGCACTATATTTTAGGAATTTTCATAAACAGCATGAAAACAAAGCCATCTTAGCAAAAATGGAAACTTTCATCAATAAGCAAGTTCAAAAGATGACAGAGAAATGTGATTTTGTACAGCAGCGATTGATAGGAGGGGAAACAAGGGAAGAATATGAAGATGAAATAGACGAAGATGCAATAGAAGTGAAGTTTGATGATGAAGAAAACGTAGATAGCAGTGAGACAATTGTAATTTATTACCATGAATTAAATTCAATGTAATAGAAAGTAATAAAAGACGCAACATTGCGTAAAAATATATTGTTGTTTTTTCCTTGTTCTTCGAGTGGCGTAAAACACGGCCCTAAATGGCGTTGAAGCAAATTGTAAGGCCGGCGAAATTAGGGCCGGCGTAAAAACGGCCGGCGTTAAATTAGGGCCGGCGTAAAAAGGGCCGATAAGGTACTGAAACTATGCTTTACAAGACAAATCCTAGTCTATGTTTAAATAGACTAGGATTACCAAAACAGTGTCCCTGCACAACACAAGCTAGACTATACTATACAGCTCAGCTGAGACTTGCACAACACCACAGATGTTATGACTACACGATAGCACTATATTAACGTTTATACAATAAAACTAAGGTTGTCTTTGCGTAATACCGCTAAGAACAGAGTTTATCTAACCATCCAACCAAACTCTAAACGATGAAACACTGAAATACTGATCAAATGTTTATAACGTACGGACAATAAATATAGATCCTACCTCACTTGTCACAACTCGTAAATGTCTGCTTCGAGGATTAAAATCGGCTAGAGGTCCGGTACTAGTAACTGGTGTTTTGCAACCTGATTGGATGAAATTTCTGTCATCTACGGCTTTTGGATTCCAGATCATTTTGTTGCATTTTGCTGACCAAATACCAAGCTAAAGAAGAACGATTTAGTGAGGTAAGAAGATAAGGTAAGGTAAGGAGGAATAAGAGCGAGTAAGGTTGGTAAGAATAAGGTAAAGAAAAATTTGATAAAGAACAACGATGTTACAAACGGTAAGGTAAGGTAGGGTAGGGTAAATGAAGGTCAGGTAAGATAAGGTAAGGTAAAGCAAGGTAAGGTAAGGTAAAGTAAAGCAAGGTAAGGAAAAGCTTTATGGTAAGGTAAGGTACAGCTTAGGTTAGTGAGAGAACGTAAGGTAAGGTAAGGTAAGGTAGGTTAAGGGGAAGAAAGGTAAGTTAGGGTAAAGTAAGGTAAGGTAAGGTAAGGTAAGGTAAAGTAAGGTAACGTAAGGTAAGGTAACGTAAGGTAAGGTAAGGTAAAGTAAGGTTAGGTAACGTAAGGTAAGCCAAGGTAAGGTAAAGTAAAGCAAGGTAAGGAAAAGTAAGGTGAGGTAAGGTAACGTAACGTAAGGTAAGGTAAGGTAAGGTAAGGCAAGGTAAAGTAAGGTATGGTAAGGTAAGGTTAGGTAATGGAAGGTAAGGTAACGGAAGATAAGGTAAGATAAGGTAAGGCAAGGTAAAGTAAGGTAAGGACGAGTAAGGTGAGGTAAGGTAAGGCAAGGTAAGGTAAGGTAAGGTAAGGTAAGGTAAGGTAAGATAAGGTAAGGTAAGGTAAAGCAAGGTAAGGAAGAGTAAGGTGAGGTAAGGTAAGGCAAGGTAAAGTAAGGTAAGGTAAGGTAAGGCAAGGTAAAGTAAGGTATGGTAAGGTAAGGTTAGGTAATGGAAGGTAAGGTAAGGGAAGGTAAGGTAAGGTAAGATAAGGTAAGGTAAGGTAAAGTTAGGTAAGGACGAGTAAGGTGAGGTAAGGTAAGGCAAGGTAAGGGAAGGTAAGGTAAGGTAAGGGAAGGTAAGGTAAGATAAGGTAACGTAAGGTAACGTAAAGTAAGGTAAGGTAAGGTTAGGTAAGGTAAGGCAAGCCAAGGTAAGGTAAAGTAAGGTAAGGTAAGGTAGGGTAAGGTAGGGTAAGGTAGAGTAAGGTAAGGTAATGTAAGGTAAGGTAAGATAAGGTAACGTAAGGTAAAGTAAGGTAAGGTAAGATAAGATAAGGTAAGGTAAGGTAAGGTAAGGTAAGGTAAGGTAAGGTAAGGTAAGGTAACGTAAGGTAGGGAAAGGTAAGGTAAAGTAAGGTTAGGTAAGATAAGATAAGATAAGGTAAGGTAAGGTAAGGTTGGGTAAGGAAAGGTTAGGTAAGGAAAGGAAAGGTAAGGTAAATTAAACTGCAGACCTTTTCAATTTTTCCTCCTTCTTTGATTTCGGTTGCTTCTAATTCTGAGACATCACGATAACCAGTATTTAGAAACTTTATGTGGCCAGTCCTACCATTGAATGTTATCTGCAGAATGATAACGAAATCGTCATTTATCATCATAATCATAATTACAGTAGAGAAGTTAATAAGATCTTCGTTTCACTTAGAAGTTTTGGAATTTTTCAATATCAAAACCAAAAGGCCGGTTATGTATAGACAGAAAGATTTCGTTTTCTCACTTGGACTCTTCAATTAATCCTATTGTTCTTCCCACTGTACACAACAAGCTGATTGGTGCTTAAAATACAATGCCAACTCAGCGCTACTTTCTGACTGATGCTTTGCAATCCACATCTGGGTATAAATTCCGCCTTTTTCAGGTGTTTCGGTCTGTCTCTGATGTTTATACTCTGAGGAATGTCAGACGAAAAAGCTTGTCTAGTTTGTTATTTAGTTAGTAAGTTAGTCAGGGTGTCAGTCAGTCAGTGAATTACTTAGTTAGTTAGTTAGTTAGTTAGTTAGTTAGTTAGTTAGTTAGTTAGTTAGTTAGTTAGTTAGTTAGTTAGTTAGTAAGTTAGTCAGGGAGTCAGTCAGTCAGTTAATTACTTAGTTAGTTAGTTAGTTAGTTAGTTAATTAGCTAATTACTTAGTTAGTTAGTTAGTTAGTTAGTTAGTTAGTTAGTTAGTTAGTTAGTTAGTTAGTTAGTTAGTTAGTTAGTTAGTTAGTTATTTAGTTAGTTAGTTAGTTAGTTAGTTAGTTAGTTAGTTAGTTATTTAGTTAATTAGTTAGTTAGTTAATCAGGGAGTCAGTAGGTCAGTTAATTACTTAGTTAGCGAGTTGGTTAGTTGGTTAGTAAGTCAGTCAGTTAGTTCGTTAGCTGGTTAATTAGATGGCTTTTTAAAAATTGAAAAAAACAGAAGCATTAACCTGTTTGGCGACGTTCATGAGATTCATACCATAATCATGTGATTCTTTCGTTGGGCAGAAGTTCGAATCTACTGTATCCGAAGACTTGGTTCTTAAGAACTGATCGATATCTCTGAATCGTATTGATGCATTTAATACCAAATTGAAGGCATCGTACAACGCTGGATAATTCTAGGGAAAAAAACATTGATAATCGTGAAATAATAATACCGAATTTTCTCGATTAAGACTACACGTATAATAATAACTGTTTCCGAGGTTAATTCCAGAAAATATTAACACGAAGCCATCAGTACAAAACCGAGCTTGCGAGGTTTTCTACAGAGGCTGACGGTTAATATTTACGGTATTGCCCGAAGGAAACAGTTATTATATGGTTTATTACCCTATGGACAGGGCATGGTCATGAACCCTAACGATTACAAAACTCTTATCGTGTTTGAAGTCATTACAAAGATGCCATTTCCATTTGATGCTGCCTTCTTCTAAATCAAAAAATTTCGAACGTTTGACGTAATGAGCCGGCATTACCGGATAATAATGCCCTATTACTACGTCGCGTTCGAGCGTTTTCAGCCAATCAGATTGCATAACAGAGTTGCTGCCCTGGCTATTAGCCCTACACAGTTGGGTACACACCGCGTCGGCGATGAAGAGATGGCGAGTCCCCGATCGACTGGGTGTTAAAGCATCGTTAGCGTCCCCGTGGCGTCCTTGACCGATGCATTGTCGCGTCGGCGATGGAGCAATGGTGAGTCCCCGATCGACTGGATACCTAAACATCGTTAGCGTCCCCGTGGCGTCCTTGACCGATGCACTGTCGGACTATATGGTACAGAAATACACTTTAAACGCGTTAAAGACCTCCAGGCTGAAACCGATGCTTAGTATTTTTCCAAAATACGTGTTGCTTTTATTAATATTTTGTGCCACTCTTATTCCCTAGCTATATAAGAGATTAGATGATCAGGTTTAACAAGGAAATGTAAAGTGAATGGTTTAAAAACTCACGCATTGTCCATTTGCGCTTGTCATAGGGTATTTTGATGGGATTCGCATCCCTGAAACTCCGAGCAGTCGATTCATATCGACCAGACCAACGGAGAATTCCTGAAAAAAGCATGAATTTCACAAGGATATAACCGATTTTAGGCTCTGGTCAAACGATCAAACATTGTTTCTCAAACATTTAAAAATTACAAGCAAGCAAAATGTTTGACCGTTTGGCCAGATCACAAAACATTGCTCGTCAAACATTTTTGCTTTATGGGGGACAATTGATAACATCATAAAATGTTTTTGGAACTTGATATGAAAAAACGATGATGATAATGATGATGATGATGATGATGATGATGATGATGACCATTGCTAAGTGATTCTGCTTGAGAAGAAATGTTTTGCGATGTGGCCAAACGCAAGTTTTATCAAACATTTACGTCATATTATGGTTGCTACTCAAGTCAAATTCCAAATGTTTGACACAACAATGTTTGATCGTTTGGCCATGTCTGGCTTTAGATTGGCATAAGATGGGGGGACGTTATTGTAGAGATTGATAACATCTGGATTAGAAGGGGCAAGGTAGAGTGGCATGTAGGAACATGTGGAGGCCATCTGCCGGCAGTGGAGTGACCGGCTGATGATTTTGTGCTGTTAGCAATCAAAAGACTGTCACAAAAACATGGTCTTTAATTTTGAATGCAGATGATGATGATGATGATGATGATGATGATAATGCGTTCCCCTGTTCCTCGTGGTATTCCTTTATTCCGTTTTGTGAAAAATGATGCCCTGTACACAGTGTCATGGCAAAAGAAATCACAAAAGAAATCGTGCCATTCAGCTCGATTTTATGAGCATAAGCATTGTTACAAAATGATGATGATGATGATGATGATGATTTCCATTAACAAAGTATTGGCAAATGTGCTTGGGCTTCTGGCCTCGTTCTCGTATATTACATTTGGGCTTCTTTCACCTGGAAACATGAAAACTTTATAGAGAATAAGCCCAAGATGATGATCACATGTTCTTTTGTATAGTTGTTGGAACTTGCTTGTTCTTGCTCTTCTTAACAATGCATTTGTTGTTCTACCGGAAGCGAATTTCAAATTTTATCTTTTACCATTGATGACCATTTACCATATCCATGTTTCTTTATTCCTTCGACCAACTGCGCATCTTCTAAAGCACTAAATACCAAGAGACGCTTTTCGTTAACAACATTATCATTATCTATTGTATTACAAGAAGATATATGATGATGATGATGCATCAATGAACTGCATGCATGCATCGTCTATAATCAGGGAATCAAATCCGTACTTTTCAGCAGTTTTGAATTTTCTTTGATGAATTTCAGTGCAGTGCACGAGCTTGTCTAGTTAAGAGAAATTTCTCGATATCAAAATAGTTGTTCGTCACTCATCAACTCTTTAGCAAGACTTGAAGGAAGATTGAGAGAAATAACGAAGATTAAAGGAAAAGAGAAGACCATCACTAAGATTTTCTTTTGATATTTTCCGCAAGCTGGTTAGGCCATATCATTCAACTCTAGGCCTATTCTATGACTGTGTCTGTGTAAGTATCCAAAATGCGTTCTCCTAAGTTCAAAAAAGTTACAGCTAAAAGCAAACCAAACAAATCAATTCAAATCACTAATCTTAACTTTAATACTTATAATAGCGGAGGCAGTATTTCATTGCCCAACCAGGAAACGCTATTTCAGTTTGTTGAAGCATGTGATATAAGATATTTCCACCACCTTGCTATCTCAGAAGCCCATAAAGACTTTGTCTTTGTTCATTGGGAAAATGAGAAGGGTGAAGCACCTAATCGGAATTGTGACGGAAAATTCGCATATTCCATGATTAAGCAGCTAAAGCTTGAAATTCATCACAACGTAGGTGAAAACAAATATCGCAAACTACTAGGAATAACATTTCATCTCTCAGGCCAAAAGAATGCGGTAGTGGTTTCAGCATACGCCGCTCATGAATGGATCGACTTTGAATTCCCAGTAATAAAAGAACTTATCAAACTGAAAGAGAAGGGTCTTACAAAAAACAATCTGATAAAGAAGTCAGAAAAGGAGAAATTTATCGCCAAATTAACAACAAACCCTCCGAAGAAAGGAAAGCTTGTCACCATTTTTTATGATGATGATCAAAGCCCAAAAGATGCCGGAAACAATGCTGATACAAAACAGGAGA
Organism: Chrysaora quinquecirrha; assembly: GCA_014526335.1. Lineage (NCBI taxonomy): Eukaryota > Metazoa > Cnidaria > Scyphozoa > Semaeostomeae > Pelagiidae > Chrysaora > Chrysaora quinquecirrha. Next base: position 1,012,252 of record JACTAT010000036.1, on the reverse strand, counting down.
ACTCCGACTCAAATTCGGAGCACGCTTCCGCCAACAGATTGTTTATCTCTGACAGTGAATCTGAAATTTCGCAAGATTCTGACTCCAGCAGTGATGATGAGGGCTCCTTTTTCTTTGGTAGTCCTAAAGTATCGAAATTTCATTTAAACAAAATGATGACAGAAGTGAAAAAATTAGGAAATGAGAATAAAAATCTCAAACGAGAGAAAGTTGATCTCCACTGCAAAATTGATCAACTTACTGCCAAATTACTAGACCAAGAGCAAAAACTTGAATTCCTTTTTGATAAATTGGGTTATTCACCGTCAAATTCTCAAAATCTAAATAAAAAAGTCCAATTACCTCGAAAGAATTTAGTCGCTGGCGCACCCCCACCCCCACCACCCCCACCCCCAGAGCAAGTATCCAGAGATGACCAAGAACACGTCGTTGGCTCTGAAGAAGTCTCAGTTGACCCTGCAAGCCCTGTTCGAGAGAGACCAAGTCGCCCATGGTCGAATATCTGCAAAAATTACAACAGAGGTAGCTGTCAACGCAGTAACTGCAGATACATTCATAAAAAAGTGGCTACATGCAAATTTTTCAACTCCCCTTCTGGTTGCACCAAAGGCCAAGAATGTAATTTCTTGCATATTAAGCAACGAATGGTTCCTTACTTCCAACCACCAAAAGCAATTAATGAATTTCAACAGAAGCCGTTGTTAGAAAACTCAATTAATTCTTTTTAGAGAGCAGACTAGAATCAAAATTGCAAAAGTCCTGCAGCCGTTCATCAATCCTCCTGCTCCTCCCCAACAGCAACCTATCCAGCCGACCCCTTTTTACAATATGATGCCGATCCAAAGATACAATTTCCAGCCACCCCAGCACAACTACGAGCCAGAAAATCCAGCAATAAATCAACAAGGACTGCACCCTTATCCGATGCCTCAGTGTTAGAAAAAAACAAATTTAAATGCATTTACGCTAATGCGGATTGTTTGAACAATAAACTAAACGAACTAGAAATCAGATTGAATGAATCTAAGATAGACCTATGTGCAATTACAGAAACTTTACCGAAAGTGAAATATAGTCAATATTCAGAAAATGTTTATGTTATCAAAGGTTATCAACTTTTTACAAATATTGGAAGATGCGAGTCAAGATGCATTGTATCTAAAAGAAGGTATTAAGGCACGGCAGTTGATTTATAATTGTCCATCCATTGAGTCAGTGTTCGTTGAAATATCAATAAATATTAATGAAAAGTTACTTTGTGGGGTCATTTATAGAAGCCCTCACTCGATAATCATGAGCCTCTGCGAAATCTAATAAAACGTGTTACTAATGACGTGACTTACTCGAGAACTTTAATCGTCGGTGATTTCAACTACCCGAGATTGACTGGGAGAGCCATCTAACAAGTACAGATGTAAATAGTCCAGCGTATGAATTCCTTGAGATAACTGACGATTGCCTTCTGACACAGCATGTTGACAAAGAAACAAGGCACCGACATGGACAAAGATCGAATTGTCTTGACTTAATTTTACTAATGATTCTTACTCTATACAGAAATTAGAGTATCAAGATCCCCTAGGACTGAGTGATCACTTGACGTTACAGATGGAATACCTAATTGAGATTATTTCAATCCACAACCCAGCGTCTGATTCGAAGAGATACTCTTATGATCGAGGTGATTATATATCTTTGAAAAATGAATTGAGTAACATAGATTGGGACAAAGAATTCAACGGCATGTCCTTGGATAAAATGATGTCGCATTTAGAATCAAAACTACTTACTGCTGTAGACAGATATGTTCCAAAGTATAGCAACAACTCTAAAGAAAATAAAAAATACAACCAGCCTGGATGAGCAAAGATATTCTCAAATCTTTGAAAAAAAGCATAATGCCTACAAAAGATGGTCTCTGACTAAAAGAGGAAAGACTATGAGAGATATAAACGTCATTGTAACAATGTTAAGTCAAAATTCGAAAGAAGATAAGAGACTTCGAGAAAAACATTGCTATTACAATCAAATCAAATAGCAAAAAGTACTGGAAATATGCTAATTCAAAATTAAAACAAAATCAAGAGTACCCGACTTAAGGATTAACGAAGATCTTTACACTTCCTCAGAACAGGAAAAAGTAGATATCTTAAATAAATTTTTCACCTCAGTATTTACAAAAGAAAATTTGACAAACCTACCAATAGTATCGAACACCAACTGCAGTGCCATACTAGACAAAGTTGAAATTACTGAAAACTACATTTTACAATTGATTAAGTCTCTGAATGCATCAAAATCTCCTGGTCCAGACAAAATACACCCAAGAGTGCTTAAAGAAAGTGCTGAAGAAATTGTCTATCCACTGTATATGATTTTTAAAAAAAGCCTTGAAACTGGGGTATTGCCTTGTTCATGGAAAAAAGCTAATGTCTCGCCCGTCTTCAAGAAAGGTAACAAACACGAGAAAGAAAACTATAGACCCATCAGTCTCACCTCAGTTGTATGTAGACTGTTGGAGACGATAATTAAAAACACCATTGTAAGTTATTTAGATGAGAATAGCCTTTTCTCATCAGAACAATTTGGTTTTCGTCGCAAGCGCTCTTGTGTATTACAACTAATAGAGTTTTTGGAAGACGTAACTTCAATGCTAGATGAAGGAAATTGTGTTGATGCTGTTTATTTTGACTTCGCGAAGGCGTTTGATTCGGTACCACATCAGAGACTACTACGTAAGATAAGATCTTTTGGAATCGATGGACAGATCTTCGACTGGATATCTTCATTTCTATCTAACCGTAAGCAGCGTGTCGTTCTCAATGGTTATAAATCATCTTGGAGTAAAGTTTCAAGTGGTGTACCACAAGGCAGCGTATTAGGACCACTCCTTTTCGTTCTGTATGTTAACGATTTACCCGAAATTATAGAATCATGTAAAGTGAAAATTTTTGCGGACGACTTAAAATTATACTCTTCAAGGATAAAAAATCAGACCGAAATTCAATCAGACATCACAAATGTAGGGAAATGGTCAAAACAGTGGCAGCTTCCAATTAATATAGGTAAATGTCGGGTACTTCACCTAGGAAATAAAAATCAAAATACAAGATATCATCTTCACGATGAGAAGCAAAATTGTACCATTGACATCTTAGCGGACGCAGTTGTAAAAGATTTAGGTGTTTTATTGACAATAAACTAACGTTTGAAAAACAAGTTGCTGAGTGTGTGAGGAAAGCAAACGGAGTCCTTGCCTCGATTAAGCAAACGATAAAATTTATCAACAAAGAAGTTTTCTTATCTTTGTATAAAAGTTTGGTCAGACCTCTATTAGAGACAGCTGGAGCGATCTGGAATCCAAAGTTGATAAAAAATATAAAGATGCTTGAAAGTGTTCAGCGTAGGGCCACAAAATTAGTATATGTATTAAAAGACAAATCATACAGTGATCGATTGCGTGCCTTAAACTTACCATCACTTGAATATAGAAGAAAGAGAGGAGATATGATTCTGACATTTAAACTCCTAAATGGACTTATGGATACTGATATCTCTAATCTATTTCAAATAAGAAAAACAAATACAAGAGGACACAGACAAAAGCTATTCAAAAAGCGATGTAACTCAAATATTAGAAAACTGTTCTTCACTCAAAGAGTTATCAATGACTGGAATGCATTGCCCAGTGAAGCCATCAACTGTACAACTGTAGAACAATTCGAAAGGTTTTATGACAGAATCAATATTGCTAGTAGATATAATTTTAGTTGAAGTAGTTTAGTTGTAGTGTTTTATGTAACCAACAGGGTTTTATAGGTCTTTGACCTTCTATTTCCCTTAACATTTATATTATTATTATTATTATGAATCCACCGTTCTTTTTAGCGTGCTGCAGCATCTCCATTGTTAAAAATTGATACGTCATTGGTCGTGTACCTTTAACACGAAGGAAAAGAAAGGTTGTAATGAATCGTGTTGCAAACGTTAAATCTGCTGCTGTAACAGTTGAGCCATTTTCACTCTTGCATAAATCCAGAATCTTCTTGTAACGTTCCATGTGAAATGGTATGACTTTCTGCAAATCCTGCATAGATGCCCAATGTCCTTTACGTTCTAACGTGTCCACGTCTAATTGTTCACTCCACTGTACACGCATTTTACGTGCTATGAATTTCTTCGCTCTTTTCAGAAATATCTCGGCCACGCTGAAGTTGTTCAAAACACCAATAGACACTCCTTTGAACTTTCTGTACTCGATTAACTCCATCATCGCACTGATGTAGCTTACGTTACCAGCATATCCAATGGACTTCTCTTGGTCTAAGTGCTGTATAAAGTTGCTTATATGTTCGATAGATCCAAGGTAGTAATCAACACGATCATCAGTTGATATGTCGACTGATGTGTCTTCACTTGAAAAGTATACGAATTTTATTGCCCTTGAACAGATCTGATTTGCGTGTGATATCGTGCGTCCGCCGCCAGTTGCACTACACATCCATTCTTTGAACTTCTCTGCAAATATAACTTCCCGCGTATTACAAGATAAGTCGTTACCTTTCATTGTCTTTTCTGGGTCTTCTTGCACGGATTTTTCTTTGCCATCCAATATATCTTCAGGATAGTTGTCAAAGTAGTAGTACCAAGTATGCTAATTAGTGATGTGTTTTCTGCATCCTCTTTCACTTCGAAATCCTTCGTGTCTGCATTCTGCAACAGGACATTTGTATATGCCATCGTGGTTTGGTGTCAGATGTAGCCTTCTCCGTATGCTAGCAGCTCCAGGAAAGTTCTTCCACCGCTCCATTTGGACATAAAGTCCCAACTGATTGATACTCTCAAAAAGCCAGAATATATACATCTCAAAAATTCTCATGGGAAACCTAAGGTGAATTCGTGCAGGTCTTGCTTCGTGCAAATATTCTATTGAAAAACTGTGAAAAGTGTTTTACCCAAATATGGTTAATGAATTTCATATCCGTTCGTTTCGTCGTTCATGTTCCATAGTGTGCCATATAAGGTCATCATTGATCACATGTATGTAAAATCAACAACAACATCAACAAGGACTAGAATAATTAAAATACTGATGATTGAAAGGATATGATGTAACAATAGCTGTTGTTGTTACATCTATTTTCTACATTGTTATCTTTTATTAAAAAAATACTGTTGATGTAAAGGCAATGATGTAACAATAGCTGCTATTGTTATCTCTATTATCTACATTGTTATCTTTTATTTAAAAAATACTGTTGATGTAAAGGCAATGATGTAACAATAGCTGCTATTGTTATCTCTATTATCTACATTGTTATCTTTTATTTAAAAAATACTGTTGATGTAAAGGCAATGATGTAACAATAGCTGCTATTGTTATCTCTATTATCTACATTGTTATCTTTTATTAAAAAAATACTGTTGGTGTAAGGGAAGTTATGTAACAATAGCTGTTGCCGTCACAGTAAAGCATCTATCACATCATTAACTTAATCTGGGAATTCTGGAACATAGGAACTAAAGAACAGGGGCACTACGGAATTTCGGAATAAAAGAATAAAGGAACGTTCCTCATATGAATTCCATGGTCCTTTATTCCCAAAGAGGGGAACACTTATCAACGATGACAAGTTCCAAAGTTCAACGAACAAATGAACAAATAATGCGTTCCCCTGTTCCTCGTGGTATTCCTTTATTCCGTTTTGTGAAAAATGGAACAAATAGGCCAGAATGGTTTCTACTAAATATGCATTGTTCTATCTCTACCAGCATTATATCAGTGGAATTTATGTTCATATGTCGTGTACACAGTGTCATGGCAAGCATTACAAAAAGAAATCGTGGCATTCAGCTTGATTTTATGAGCATAAGAATTGTTACAAAATGCTTACACTGTAATTTTTTTTGTCGAATGTTGATGATGATGATGATAACGATGATTGCCATCTAAACATGTCGATTTCATTGCAATAATACTAATGGAAAACATGTTAGCTAAATAAATAAATATCTTTCGACTCACCATCAACGGTAAAAACCATTTGTAATCGTCCAAATGCAGGCCTTGTTCCTTTACCTGTTAATTAGATATAAGGACTTGGTTGACTTTTTTCATTAGGATATTTATCTCGAACAGATGTTGTTTTAATAAAAGGCGTTGCTAAAAATACGTCTTATCATACCTCAGTTAGAACTGCCTCTACATGTCGACTATGCATCATCATAAGCACTCTTTTTATACCAGAATCTTTGAGTTTTCTGATGGTCTTTTTTATCGTGTTTGGTTTCTTAAAGTTGACTTTCCCAACAACTTGAAAAGGGAAGCGTTGAGCAAGTTTTCCCTGCGACATGAACTTAATTGCAGTTTCTCCCATTGAATCTGAAACCGAATCCACAACGAAGAATAAGACTGTGGTCAGATGAACATACATTGTTGGTCAAACATTTGAGATTTACTTTACAAACAATGTTTGACCGTTTGACCACGTGGCGAAACATTGGCAAAACTTACTTGGTGATGATTCTGAAACATATCAAAAGCATTTTTCTCTTGCCGTAAAAGCAAAAAATGCTTTGATGAGCAATGTTTTGTAATGTGTCCAAACGATGCAACATTTTGTTGGACAAGCAAATTTCAGATGTTTGACAAACAATGTTTGATCGTTTGGCCAGGGCCTATGAATTGGTACCTTTGTAACCTTTGTAACTTTGTAACCTACACTACAGTCTTGATTATGCAAATGAATGGTGATTAAACACCCACCAACAAAATTTATTCTCGCGGGGACTTTAGAAGTAGACTTATTACACGAGTCCCAGTTATCACCTTAAGTTGTTGTTGTTATCATCAGGCTGCTCAAGCTGCTCAATGTAGCGAAATGCTGAGGTTGAATCAAGAGACTAGACTTAAAACCAGAGTTCCAGTTATGGCTCATCAGACCGATACTAACACCAAATCGAGATCGCCCAAACTGGTTTAGTTTCAGCGTCCAGCAGCTTAACTCAATAGCGATAACTACGACTCAAGCAACCAAGAGACACCTTTTGCCAGTTGCTGCAAAACTAGTTTTCGTCAGAATGTTTGCTAAATCACAGATTCCAAATAATTGCTCCTCTTTGAAACGGATTTCTAAGTAAGCACCCCGGACGTTTAAGGGTATCTTGGACCGGACTGCATTAACATGACTAGAAGCAGGGCCTTAATCGAGAAAATACGCTAAAGAAAGATTCCAGGGTGCACAGTACATACCTTCAATAATAACTGCAACGATTCGCGACTTTGATCTTCGTATCATTGCGAGCGTTGAGTTGTACAGCTGAGCTGTGTTTGGGCGCATGCTTAGTACATTTTTGCAAGCAGGATTATGTTCGTCTGTCAGTGTAATTTGCGGAATGCCAAGAAGGTCACTAAGGACACAGGAGAAGGGATCGACGGCGTAAGCTTCAATGATAAATGCGGCTGACAGCAGTTCTCGTTTTGAAAGAATCTCTGGAATAAGAATTACAATAATGAGTAACAAGGAAAATTAGTGAGATATATGAGAGAATAATACAGGGTCAGGTCTCGACCAGCGACCTTAGGAGATGAACACAAATGCTTCACTTCTTTTACAGTTACTAAGATACCTGGCCTAGTTAAGTCCTGGCCAAACGATCAAACATTGTTTGTCAAACATTTGCGATTTGATTTACAAGCAATGTTTGACTGCTTGGTCGGATCACATCACAAAACATTGCTTCAAAAGCAGAATTCTCTCAGCAATGTTTTTGAAAAAATCAAAAACATTTCATGCTTGTATTAGGCAAAAAATACTTGATGAACAATGTTTTGTGATGCGGCCTAATGACCAAACATTGTTGATCAAACATTTGCGATTTGCTTTAACAGCAAAGTTTGACCGCTTGGTTGGGTCACAAAACATTGCTTGACAAGCATAATTCGCCCAGCAATGTTTTCGAAAAACACGAAGAACATTTTATGCCTGATTAGCAAATTGTAAATGCTTGACTAAAAATGGTTGATCTTTTAGCCAGGGCCTTAATCTGTCTTTGAATAAAAACTACTTTTGCTTAAATCTTGCATATAATAGCCAATCACATCATCAGATGTTTATATTTCCAAATGTTCTTTAGGGGTCAGTCATTTATAACTCTGGGTACCAGGGCGGGTTAGAATTGGTGGGGGTATGAAAACTAGTCAAAGGAAATAGGGGGGTATGAAAAATCTTTGGCAAGTTTTGAGGGGGTATGAAGTTTTTCAAATTTATTGTTTGGAGAAAATCAACTCAATGAGATGCAAATGTCTATTGATCATTAAAATTTTTTGAGATGTGATGTCTTTGATACTTGTGACCATTATATGTAATTTAAATTAACAAAATTCAGAGATTTTTCTTTGCTTTGAGTTTTCCAAAGTTCTTTTCTTCTTTGCTGCATCCTTTTTAGCATTAGTAGCAGATGTTTTGGCAAGAATAGTTTCAAGTTTTTTAGCAACATCCGAGGCCTTCCTGAGGGCTATCTGTAAAACATGGAATGTGGAATGATGGAATGGAATGGAATGATGGAATGGAATGGAATGATGGAATGGAATGGAATGATGGAATGGAATGGAATGGAATGGAGTGATGGAATGGAATGGAATGATGGAATTGAATGGTCAAATAATTTCTTGAAGTATCCATTAAGGCTTGCCTAACTTCCAGTGAAATAAAAAGCATGATAGCAGAAAGTAGCCAGACATGTTTAAGTGATGTAAGGGAATTATAAGCTCGACATTGTGCAATAAAGTTGCAAACTAAGCAAATTGTGATTCTACTATAATTAATGCGTGCATAGAACAAAACATAATTACTATAATAACACAACAATAAGCATACTAAGTATACCGAGCATACCAACTTTAGAAATAACTTTGATTAGCTTACTGAACAAAATTTCTATTTTGCGTAAATCATGTTTACCTATTACATAAAAGACGCTTCATGATGCATTTCATAATCAATCAAAAATTCCTATAAATTTTCCAGATAGAAATGCAAGATTCCAATACCGATTCAGTTCAACAATAAAGCAAATTTTTGAACACGACAACATTAAGGATTCGTTCATTTTGATTTACATAAGTATCTTCTCCTGCATTTCCCCAGCCTATTTACGTAAGTAGCATTCGCAGACAGTGGCGAGACATGTTTTAAGTGGCGTTATTGGTGTGCATGCTGGGTAAATATGTACGCAAAAGCACACAAAAGGGTACTTTGACATATCATAATCTCTTTAATTGGGTTATGCCACCAAGATCCACTCAATCCAATACGGGGGTTTCACGATTGCGACACCATGAACATTTACCCTATAAATGCTATGGGGGTATTATAATCGTATTGAAATTGACTCCCTTTCTACTGTTCTGCAAACAAAGATCTTTTTCAACGCATTCCTTTTTCAATGCGTTCCTTCCTGGTCACTGCTCTTTGAGTATGTCTCACAGCCTAAAATGTCTCTGAAGTTTAGGCTGCCTAAGCCAGCAAACAGCAAAGAAGACGACGTTTTCGTTGATATTGAAAGGATCGATTGGGAGTCTTTGCAAGACAGGAGAGAGATAGGGAAAGGATCCTACGGCTGCGTAGAGTTTGCTCGTTATAGCCGAGAGAATTGCAATAAATCTGTGGAGGTGGTGGCAAAGCGACCAATTGATGCAATCGGGTTCGAAAAAGAATTTGCCAAGGAAGCCCGACTTTTAAAGGACAAGAGGCAATAAATCCAAAAGAATACAAATTTTCTCTCAAGTGGGTTCCTGGCTCAAGGGTTTCCAAATGTTATGGTTGTTTCAAACCAATGCATAACCCTCCAATGCAAGGAGCTGATGACATAGTTGTCGTATATAAAGACATTAGAGAGTACCGGGATCGCGGGACAGGCCAGAAGCAGCTAAGCCCCAGCCCTCAAAATGTGCACTTTCATTTGAGAGAAGCATGCGTAAAAAAAGATATCCTGGATTCCAAAGGAGCCAGCTCGTAGTCCCAGTGGAGTTTCAAAACATTTTGCGACAGGAGCATCGTGAGCGACTTTTCATGGAATTTGGAGTAGTCTGCTGAAATTCATTTTTGAAAATTTGACTATACTTTACAAACTCTTGTTATGTTAAACTTTTGTTGTGTTATTATAGTAATTATGTTTTGTTCTATGCACGCATTAGTTATTGTAGAATCACAATTTGCTTAGTTTGCAACTTTATTGCACAATGTCGAGCTTATAATTCCTTACATCACTTAAAACATGTCTGGCTACTTTCTGCTATCGTGCTTTTTATTTCACTGGAAGTTAGGCAAGCCTTAATGGATACTTCGAGAAATTATTTGACCATTCCATTCCATCATTCCATTCCATTCCATCATTCCATTCCATTCCATCATTCGATTCCATCATTCCATTCCATCATTCCATTCCATTCCATCATTCCACATTCCATGTTTTACAGATAGCCCTTCCTGAGGCTTCAATCATGGTCTGCAAATAAACCTTTTTCAAGGAGAAAATTAATCCCTCGAAGATGGAACTTTGGTAGCAGTTTGTCAAAATTCTTTGGACTCAGCATATCTATTTCAAGGACAAACTGGCTTTCTCCATTTCTGATGCGATTTGCATATGATGCACCATCTTTTCATCATCATTTCGTCGAGACAACAATCTTCGGGACATTCTTGTTCATTCTAAACTACACCACAACGTTGAATACCCTGGTACTTATCCCTGCAATAACGCTAGATGTCGAACATGCAACCATGTCTCCAACCAAATCACCATAACAAATAATAACAACTCCTTCACCGTTAAAAAAAGATTCAGCTGCTCTACCTCTTGTATCATTTATTGCATTATATGCAGAAAGTGTGGATTTTTGTACATTGGTGAGACTTGCAGGCAGTTAAACGAAAGATTTGGTGAACATTTAAGGAACGTGCAAAACAAAGTACATGAGGATGTTAGAAGAAGTGAACAAGGAGATATAAATGTCTCACAACATTACAATTCAGATGGACATACATTAGAAGACATGATTGTTTGTGGACTTTTGACTGCTCCTGTGGACGCTAATAATAGAAAGACTTTAGAAAAAAGGATTATATTTAAACTTAATACGCGTGTTCCTAATGGTCTTAACAAACATTTTTCATTTCTGTAACACATTTTTTATTTTTATTTTATTTCATTTCGTAGGATCTACTCACTTTCCTCACATTTTCCTTCCTTTCTCTCATTCGAATCTTTCATTCTATTTATCATTCTAGGCTTCTTTTATTCTTTTCTTTTCAACCGTTTCTTTACTACTGATGAAGGGCACAGCCCGATACGTTTAGTTTTATTTTACTCTGGCGATTATATATTTTTACAATTAAAATTTCGTTTTATGTTACTATATTTCGCCGTACGCATCCTTTATTATTTCACCATCTTTGCAGAACTGTGCAGAACATCACATGCACTTTTAAGAAGCCTCTGTTTCTTTTCTTTCTCCGACTTAGTAGCATTTGCTTTTTTTCTCTTCAAGGTACTTTTTTTAAACAAGGAAAAGAAGTATTTTGCAGTTTCAGGTTAATCTCACCTGCAAGACTTGCAAGTTTATTAATGACAGGAATTAAATCTTCTATGATGTGGGCATAAATGATGGCTACTGGGGCATGAAATTTTTGACCAGTTTTTCAGTGGGGTATGATATTTTTAGAGAAAATTGAAAAGGGTGTGAAAACTATTGACCGCTTTAGGAAATCTAACCCGCCCCGGTACCCAGAGTTATAAATGACTGACCCCTTAGCTCTTATCAAAATGCAAACTAAAGGGTTATAGAAGCTCTGCAAAGCTTATGCGACTGGATACGTACCTATCCGACCATATACGTACCAATCTGATCGTACACTTACCTTGATCAAACAGATTCTCAGCCGGCACAGCAACTTTTCCAACATTGAGTTTAACTTTGATTCTATTGGTCCCTGCTTGACGCTGTCTCCATTCCTCATTTACAAGATGCTTGCATGCAACAATTGCTTTGTTCAGCTCTTTATTATCATCAGCCGGCGTTGTCAGTATTGCTAATGAAAATGACAAAATAATGCTTTAGCAATGATTCTAATATAAGGCACTATGCCGTGTGGTCAAGACGTTCGTCGCAGGATCGTGAGGTCGAGGGTTCGAATGTCGTTGGTTGGTTGGTTGGGACCACTCTTCACAACTACAGACAACTCAGCTGTTGTCCATTCTTTCGAGATCGGTAAAATGACTACCCAGGGTACTCGTTCTAGAATATGAATCTGGAGGCACAAGCTGCAGGTCCACATCAGCTGTATAGCAGGCAGAACTCCTAGCCTATGTTAACAAATAAAGACTGCTTGCTTGCTGCCTTCCTCTGGTAAAGGAACACAGATTCTTTCAAAGCTCGTTCCGAACACTTTTCCAGTGGACAATAAGGGGCTTCCGGGGGTGCGATGTTAATCCATTAGATATTATCAACGTTGACGTTAAAACATCCGGCACAAAATAGATCCTTATTGATCAGCTTACCAACTTCAATCCATCTGAATTTCTCCTCCTCAATTCCAAAATTTTCCTGTGCAGCGCAGTAGTCTAACTTGGCTGTAAACACAATTGCTGCCAGAATACATGCAATATGTATATTGGCCATAATCAGGAAGAAACGATGCCTGGAAATACAGAAAAAGGTAGGCTAAAAAGTATAATGTAATACCAACCTGGAAAAGTGCAATATATTAGGTACAGTTGGCATAATTTAAAAATTATTTTTCATGGCAAGCTATTTACCAATAGATATTCTACGAACAACAGGAAATTTTTGACAAGCCACGTTTTGTAATGTGACCGAACGGCCAAACATTGCTTGTAAAGCAAATCTCAGATGTTTGACCAACAATGTTTGATCGTTTGGCCATAGCCTTACAGTTTTCGAAGTATAGTTATGTTACTAACTCAAACATTCCGTTAATGGATAGCGAAACAAGTAACTATACGCAGCCCCGAATAACGAAAAGAACTATAGTATAGCATGTCTATACTAATGCAACAATAATGCACCAAAACAACACGTAATACTATGGCCCTTGTTAAACGATCAAACATTGTTTATCAAACATTTGAAATCTGCAAGTCAAGCGAATGTTCTACCGTTTTATCACGTCGCAAACATTGCTCGTCAAACATTTTTGTCCTTACAACGAGCAGAAAGTGTTTTTAAACTTCTTTAAAAACATCGCGCAACGAATTCTACTTAGTAATGCTTGTCAAGAAATGTTTTGAGACGTGGCCAAACGTTCAAACATTGCTTGATAAGGAAGTTTCAAATGTTTGACAAACAATGTTTGATAGTTTGGCCAGGGCCTAACAGAGTAAATAACAAGCATTTGGTAAAGCTAAATGAAAATATAAGAAACAAAACTCACCAATTAGCCAGATCATCTGTGAAAGTACATCAAACTCAAGTCAATTTCTTTCATCTCCGCGTTTTCATCAGTTTATACCAAGCTGCAACCATCGGTTAAGATATTGTGAACATTGAATGCGATCATTGTAGATCTGAAACTGCTGATAAAATAAAACATATTAGATTCAAGAGTCATATCACTAATTTCATCAAAAATCGGTTAAAAACTAGCCGCAAGAAACCACCAACTCTGTCCAGATGGTTCATTGTATTACAACCTTGCTAACGAATACTCTTAGCGGGGAATTAGCTCTCATTACGGGGGTTACATAAAGTACTACTATTCAAAAAGGAATTAGAAAGCTGAATTTGGAGATTAGACAATAGACGCCAGGATTACTCAAAATGAACTTCAGTTTCCATGGAAAATTCTTCAGAACGCAATGCTAAATAAATTCATTCTCTGTAGCTAAATAATATTAAGTTCTACTCATTTTAACTTGACCGTAGGCATGCCTTCCCTCCCTCTAAAACCTGCAAAAGAGGAAAGTTTAGATTTAACAAAGGTATACACTTTTTTTTAATAAGCAACTTGACTTTCGTCCACCCCTTAAAGTTGCTTAAAATTTTAGACATTTCAGCCCTCAAAGTTGCTTAAAATTTTAGACATTTCAGCCCTCAAAGTTGCTTAAACGTTGCTTAACATTTTTTGTACCTACTAGCCACCCCTGACTTCGCGGGTCAAAATCGTCATCTGTTAGGCCTACAACATGACTTTTGGGAGACAGTAAGTGGAAAAACGTTAGCTAATGAACTTCAATATGCAAAACATAAGAACGAAGAACTAACACAAGAAAGATAATAAGCTTGGTTGTTTGACTTCTTAGTTGCTTACAATAATTCAATTGAGCCCTCAAGTTGCTTAATGTTAAGGTCAGTTCAGCCCTAGTTGCTTATTGACCGGTTGCTTATTAAAAAAAGTGTACTGCATATAAAGACTCTAGCACCCTACCCTACATAAAAACCACTGTCCACTTAGGCCCTAAGTATGGTAACTCATTACTCACTATGAAAACTTGACAGGACTAAAGGCCTGGCTAAACAGGGAGATATGACGCGCGCGACATTGATGTCGCCTCGGTGTCTCCCAGTTTAACCGCCTTGGAAACTTTGTAGTACGCGTCAAAATTATTAGCAAGAGACATGCAGATGTTTCTGGGAGACAACAGAAACATTTCTTGTCTTCGCGACATGCAAATGACTCGAGGGACATGTTGCTCGCTTGTCACTCGCATGTGTAGCCACCCAGGGAGACGCGCCGAATACAGTGTCGCGCGCGACAAGTCTCCTAGTTTAGCCATTGCTTAAGGCCCTGGTCAAAGGATCAAGCATTGTGGGTCAAACATCTCAGATGTTGCTTTAAAAGCAATGTTTGACCGGTTGGCCACGTCGTAAAAACAATGCATTACAAGCAGCCCTCCTTCAGCAATGTTTTTGAAAAACTTCAAAAACATTCTATGCTTGTATCAAGCAAAAAAAGTTTGATAAGAATTGTTTTGTGATGTGGCCAAACGGTCAAACATTGTGTTTCAAAAGCAAATCTCAAACGTCGGACAAACAGGGTTTGATCGTTTTTTGCTTGGGACAGGCAGAGAATGTTTTTTTTAAGTTTTTCAAAAACACAAACTTATAAAGCAAATTGCAAATGTTTGACCAACAATACTTCATCGTTTGGCCAGGGCCTAGATGGACAGTACGCGGCTGATATTGGTTTTATCGAGCCGTCAAAGATTTTATGCGACCACATGCGACCGCCAAAACATATACAGTCGATTTTAACCCTATAACCTTTTGCTAGAAAGTAGGAGC
Source organism: Chrysaora quinquecirrha (assembly GCA_014526335.1). Classification (NCBI taxonomy): domain Eukaryota; kingdom Metazoa; phylum Cnidaria; class Scyphozoa; order Semaeostomeae; family Pelagiidae; genus Chrysaora; species Chrysaora quinquecirrha. The sequence continues at coordinate 996,948 of JACTAT010000036.1, read as the reverse complement.
GAATTAATGCCAATGTGGTGGAAAAGTAAAGACAGCTTTTAACCAACTTTTTACCTTTCAGGTCATGCTGCGCACTATTATTGGTGGTTTTCTTGGAATGAAAAGCGGTTTACTTCGCTTTCTTCTAGCGAAACAAGCGGAACAAGAATCAGCACCAATTTTGCTAGTCGCAATTTCGACGATTAGCTAACGTGACGATATCGTAAAAGCGAAGTTGCGACAGACCCCGAGCCAAGTCGTTTATTGACGCCAGAAACTTTCAGAAACTTTCATATCGCTTGAGAACATATACAAAGGGTTCGACGAATCGAATCAAGTAGAACCAAACCAATGCGAACTGATGTATCTCAATAATCGTATTAGATTATAGTTAGCCATCCCAAAGAACTATATACCTGTATACAGAAAATAAGCGTGTATAACGACTGTATATAGAAAACATTCCTACCAGTCTACCACAGCAGTTCTTTGATCGCGCCAAACAGCGTCTACACTCAGTAGTAACAACTAATTCAGCAGACGCAAATTCTCAAGATAAACACAGGAACGTGCCTGCTGTTGTTGACCTAAATGTGGTGAAATTCTCAAACTGAATTGATCTTCAGCTGGGGATTTTAACGCGTTCTGAAGACATTTTGATCTGCAAAGCCACACGACTTATGTTCGCTCATAACTTAGAGATGAGGATTTAAGAATCATACGAAATCGGGAGTATCAAAGAGACTTAGAAACCTCAGATTTTAAGATTATTAATTTGTACTCGTACAGTTATGAATGAAAGAGAATAACTTCAACTCCGAAAATGCTCTACTATATCAAAAGTTATTGAATAAGGAAGTTACTCTACGTTGTACGATTTAGAAGGTATTATCCCTTTCAAATTACATTAAAGATTTAGTTCAATCTAATGCAATTAAGAACGAAATAAGTTCATCAATTATTTAGATCCTTCGCAGCCTTGTAGCAAAAGCTCCTAATTTTGCTAAAAAAGGGGGGGGGGGGCGAAATACCAGCGTCGCTAGAATCGATCCTTGTGGTACTCCTCGATAATCTTTGCAATAACGTCATAGAATCTCCGTATATATGCTCACAGCATTGGTAATTACAATAGTATACCTCAAAGTAAGATAGCTTACCAGACTAGAAGCATAGTTGTCTTTTGTTTGTCCTGGCACCACGGTATTCCTGCCTTATTTTGTAATTCAACTCTTCGCCGCAAGAAGCACTTAAGCCCTTCTACCTAAAGCAGTAAGCTTTCTGTTACTCGACTTATTACATGGGTCCATGGGTCCCAGTTATCGCTCATCAAACCGAGACTAACATCAAACCGAGATCTCTCAAACTTGCTTCGATTTCCAGCTATTTAACTTAAGAGCAATAACTGCGACTTAGTTTATATGCCTTGTGGATCTGCATTTCATGTAAAAAAAAAGAAAATAAGGCTTTCTATATGTGTGTATATATACATATATATATATTTCGATTACTCCCTCTAATCTAAATGTTTTACAGCTATAGCTATTTATGCTATATATCTATACAATACTGTAGATATGCTGTCCTTAATACACTAATATGGTATAATCCAATCCTTAAGTACTCCAAGGGACAGTAAAATTGCCATCTTATGGATGCAAAGCGAATGAGAGCAAAGCAAAGCAAAGTCCGCTATGAATAGGGTATTTTCATATGCCCTGTTACGCTAGAGATAACGGAATTATACTGTACTGCATTGTCATTGTTGATAAAATGTAGACAGCATGCATCTTAAAAACTATATAAAGTCTTATATGGATAAAGGGCTCTGATAGCAATATATCTAAAATAGAAATATAGAAATATATCTATAATAACAATAAGAATCTAGACAAACACTTCTAGTTCTTATCTAGAAAAGACGTTATGATTTCGATTGATGCGATAGGCCTAAGGAACTGTTGAAACGATCAAACATTGTTTGTGAAACATTTGGCGTTTGCTTGTCAAACAACATGTTTGACAGTTTTGGGCCAAACCACAAGACATTGCTCGTCAAACATTTTTGCATGAAAGAAGCAAAATGTTGTTTAAAGTTGTTCAAAAACATTGCTGAGCAAATTCTGCTTATCAAGCAATTTTGTGACGTGGCCAAGCGGTTAAACATTGCTTGTAAAGCGAATCCCAATTGTTTGACCAACAATGTTTGGTTGTTTAGCCAGCTCCTTAAACCTGGCAATCGGAACACTAGAACTATTTTCCTTTTTTCTGCAGCATTCTTGATTGATAAATCAATGTCATCACTGAACAACCGTCATTCTCTTTACAAAACAACATCAAGCCAATTTCGATTTAACATGCGAATAGTCCACTGGCTTATTTACAATTTTTACATCACTCTTTTTCACTGTAGCAACAGGAGTTGAAGATCCCAACGTTGATTTTATGTGGCTGTAATTCTTTGGGTCATTAACGATCTTGACATCCGAATTTTGCTTATCTCTGGGACTTGAATCTCCAGTGTTGTCTGATTTCGGTTTTGGGGAGCTATCCGGAATTAATTTGGACTTTACATGACTGTAATCTTTAGGGTCGTTGAGGATTTTTACGTCCGAACTTGGCTTATCCTTTGGACTTGCATCTCCGGTGCTATCTGGCTTTGCCTTGGGTGTGCTATCCGGAATTAATTTCGACTTTACATGACTGTAATTTTTAGGGTCGTTGAGGATTTTGACATCCGAGCTCGGCTTATCTCTAGGGTTTGCATCTCCGGTGCTATCCGGCTTTCCCTTTGGTGTGCTATCCGGAATTAATTTGGACTTAACATGACTGTAGTTTTTAGGGTCGTTGACAATCTTGACGTCCGAGTTCGGCTTATCTCTCGGACTTGTATCGCCAGGATTCTCTGACTTTGCTTTAGGAGAGGTGTCCGGAACCAACTTTGACTTGACGTGGCTGTAGTTTTTCGGGTCATTCAAAATCTTGACGCTAGAGCCGCGTCTCTCCGCCTCCGGTTTTTTATCCGTCTTCGCTATGGAGAGAGTTGATTTAATGTGACTGTAGTCAGTGCCCTTGTTGAATATCTTGACACTTGATCGGCGCCTTTCACCACCGTTATACGCAACTTCAACATTAAGCAATGCAGGATTACTACCAGATTCGTTTGACTTGTCTTTCCCATGATCGTTAGATGAGTCATTCAACGGGGAATCCTTGCATTTGGCATCACTTGCATCCTTGTTATAAACATATGAAGGGGATTCCTTTCCTTATCCTTCCCAGCATCCTTAGAAACATCAACAGAAGGGGAATCACCTGGCGCTGGACTAACTCTGTTCTTCTTCCCGCCAGTTTCTTTCGGCTTTTCACCTTCAAACGGCGATGCACTGCGGCCGTTTCCTATCGCGCCAGTTGTCGCCAGCTTAGACGGAACTTGAGACCAGTCAAGTTTCTGATGACTTATTTTAACATTAGAACGATCATGATGTGGCCTACCTTGTGACGTTTCATTACCATCAACGTTGAACTCTTTAAGAAGGGAATCATAATCATCATCGCCAATCTTATCCACGTTTGTCTCTTTGTTCTTCTTCAGACCTTTCTTCATATCTTTTTCGATTGATTCATCGATTTCTTGTAACTCGAATTCATTTGCTTTCCCAGATCCGTATCTCAGTCGATTTAACTCAGCATCTCGCTAGAAAAAAAACAAAATTCATTATCAGTTCGCGGTACTGAAAAACATAAGAAGTACAAGTTATAGACTAAAAACTGGAGATATAAAAGTTACGAGACAAGCCATTCTGCGAGCAAATCATTAACGACCATTTAATTTGAACTATCAATAAGATTAGTAACCCCCTACGTTTGCCATGCTTTTGAGTAATAATTCAAACATGAAACTAAAATAGAAGTACGGCATTAGGCCTAATGCGTGGATTGTACTTGCATGGATTGTAGTTGCTATTGTATGGCAGTATGACAATTGCTATTCTAGCTGCTACTGTAGTTGCTATTCTAATTAATATTGTAGTTGCTATTCTACGTACTATTGTAGTTGCTATTGCAGTTACTATTGTAATTGCTATTGTAGTTGTTATTATAGTTGCTATTGAAGTTGCTATTGTAATTGCTATTCTAATTGCTATTGTAGTTGTTAATATAGTTGCTATTGCAGTTGCTACTGTAGTTACTATTGTAGTTGCTATTGTAGTTGCTATTGTAGATGCTTTTGTAATTGCTTTGGAGTTGCTATTGTAGTTGCTATTGTAATTGCTATTGTAACTGCTATTGTAGTTGCTATTGTAGTTGCTTTTGCAGTTGCTTTTGCAGTTGCTATTGTAGTTGTTATTATAGTTATTATTGTAGTTGCTATTGTAGTTGCTATTCTACGTGCTATTGTAGTTGCTATTGTAGTTACTATTGTAGTTGCTATTGCAGTTGCTATTGTAGTTGATATTGTAATTATTGTTATTATAGTTGCTATTGTAGTTGCTATTGCAGTTGCTATTGTAGTTGCTATTTTAGTTGATATTGTAGTTGACATAGTTGTTGTTCTTATCGTTGCTATTGTAGTTGCTATTGTAGTTGCTATTGTAGTTACTATTGTAGTTGCTATTGTAGTTGCTATTGTAGTTGCTATAGAAGTTGTTATTATAGTTGCTATTGTAGTTGCTATTGCAGTTGCTATTGTAGTTGCTATTTTAGTTGATATTGTAGTTGACAAAGTTGTTGTTCTTATCGTTGCTATTGTAGTTGCTATTGCAGTTGCTATTGTAGTTGCTATTGTAGTTGCTATTGTAGTTGCTATTGTAATTGCTATTGTAGTTGCTATTGTAGTTGCTATTGTAGTTGATATTGTAGTTGACATTGTTGTTGTTATTATCATTGCTATTGTAGTTGCTTTTGCAGTTGTTATTGTAGTTACAATTGTAGTTGCTATTGTAATTGCTATTGTAGTTGCTATTGTAATTGCTATTGTAGTTATAATATCCTATATTCAGGACCTATTTGGATATCAAGCTGCAATGGTTCTTATTTATTGGGTAGAAATATTATTTCAGGCGGAAGTTTTTTGAAAATGAAGGTTCTTATACGCAGAAGTTAATGACATTCAGTAATAATAGAAGACTTACTTCTGCCAACAGAAGTTTAAGGCGATCAACTTCATCTTTCGGAGGTTGGTTCTGATTGTTCAACACATGAACACGATTATCAGTTTTTCCAGAATTTTTGTAATTGCTATCAGTTCTGCTCTGCACGTTGGAGAAATCGAGCTTCTGGTTAAACATCTTGAATTTGCCTCGTTTCTTTGCATCACGTTTCTTCTTGTTATTACCATCTTTGCTGTTCTTATCGTCATCAGTCTCGTAATCATCTGACAAATACGCGACTGGTTCAGTTGTTTGCGTCCATATTGGAGTCACCATTGGGCGATTGGTTTGTTTCAGTCTGGTTATGTAGATGTTTTTCTAAATAAAACAAAACTCAGTTAATAAGTCTAACTCAGTTATAAACAACTTTCCAACATGTTTAATGTCATTAATATATAAACGACTCTCTTCACAGAGCAAAACGAAAAATATTCTTTCAACTATAATCCTTCTAGTTCGCTCTTTAGGATTGTAAAAATTTTATGCTTGCTTTTACCGAAATATATATTTCAAAGTTAGATTTTTCCATAAATGGCACACCACAGTTGATGGTATTCGAACCCTAGGTTGCAAGGTCAGAGAACCAGCGACATTTCCACTGAGTTATAGAACCCAAAGAAATCGCCAAGTAACTCTCCTCAAAGTCATACAGTACAAGGCTCTCCTCCCATATGGCTGTGTGGTTTGGCTATGTTAAACACATTACATATTTTCATGAATGGAAAATACTACGACGGATTTTTCCCAACAGTGGCATGATATGTGGAATTTGAACCAAAGATTGCATCATCAACTATAGAGCTTAAAGAAACCGTTGAGTAACTTTCCAAGCCATACAGCCAAAGGCTCTCCTCCCATGTTAAGCCTTTTTCAGTACCATACATATTTGTTTACATAAATTGAGTGACAAATATACGAAAAATATGCCATCCATGAAAAATATATAGAAGAATTCATTGGGCACTTCAACTCAGTGGAATTGTATTGAACTGTATAGAATTATGTGGCCCACCACTAGTTGTATGCCACCAAATCGGAACTTCCAATGATCGAAGAATGATTTTGAAAAGGTGTATTACCTACCGGTTAGAGGAAGGTGTGAACATACTGAGGATTCTTACCATTTCAACTTCACGTTGCAGTCTTGCTAACTCAGCATTATTATCATTTCCAATTCCATTGACAATGAATTTCTGCTCCCCAGCTCTCTCAGTCCCACCTTTTCTCATGTTCTTTGATCCGCAGCAGCAGTTTCTACAGCACGAGCTGCAGCAACCAAAGATCCACGACAGGCAAGCAAGACACGGTGCACAACACAGCACACAGCAGCGGAAGCATTTCGGGCAGTTACCACGGCAGCATTTCGAGCAGCAGTTCATACGAGATAAACAGCGACTGAAACAGTTTTTGTCGTCGTCATCTTCAGTGGCACTGCGAGACATCAATTTGCTCCTGGTTGATTGGAAAACTAACAGGATCTGTTCAAAAGAAATTGGAGTATCAATTACAAAAAGACTTGTAGTCTCAAACATGATGTAACTTGACAGAGCAATAATGATCTTATTAACGGTCTCTAATCGAATAGCTTAAGAGCTAGACTCGCGACTAGGGGCGTATTTTTTTGGTCACATTCCGTTTTCAGCAGACGCCTTCTTTTTTCGGTAGATGTCGAAAAGTATTTCTTTGGTACCGTCTTCTGAAAACGGCAGGTTTGGCAGGCCTCCAAAACCTTCTGCCCCCGAAGCTGGAAGGTTTCGCAGACATCGCAAGGAATCTCGTTCTGAATGTTGAATATAGTAATTTCATAGTTAATTTCAAACCTTTAGAGATGATGTAATCTTGTAAAAGGCTGTTCAAGTTGAAAATAATAAAGGTAACTTAGAACGATATTTTCACTCAGTTGCTCTATCGGTCTATCTACTCCCCTCCGTGTCACAGTTCTACAGTTTTCAAAATTCGGAGAGTCTGCGAAAAACAGAAGGCTACCAAAAAAATACGCCCTAGATCTTGGTCTCAGTCTGTACATATAATTCCCAAAATGAAGCAACTTTTTCTTCTCTGAAGATTCTTCTCTTATGGTGCCGTGACGTCGTTATCTAATTTAGCTAGCACAATTGCGTGTCAGGAGCTAAGTGAAGGCAGCCAGCCCGAGCCACGGTAGGGTCACAGCCAGGATCAAGCTCTTGTTAGTTCATCCTAGTTCATCTACTTCAGAGGCGGACTGGCAGCGAATCTCAAGGGTTGCTATTTCCAGTAAAAGGGGCCTGTTTTCACTATAGCAATTTGTCTTGTTAGTTGCTTCTAGCGAGCTCCTGTGTAAAAAATCAATTCAAGGCAAGGGCTACTCTTCATGTTAATACTTCTTTTCTTATTCGCGATATTTCGATGGCAAAGTCGTCTCCCTTTATATATATTTTCGCATTTCTATATTTTCTTGCTTCCATATTTTCTTGCGCATAAGCTGATTATCTTTTTATTTTTACTTCTTTCCAATTATCTGCATTGAGAAACAACTGTTTTCATACTGAGCGAAACCAGTCCAAATCTCTTCGAAATCCCAAGAAATTGACGAGATTTGCTCAAGAAACAACAGAAACAGTTTGTTAAAGACCCTATATAACAAGCAACGACCCTATATGCGAAGGCCCGAGTTGCAATCGCAACCTAGCATCCCTGCCAGTCCGCCCCTGATCTACTTCTGAGAACCTAGCGACTGGCGCTAAAATACCATTTCACCTTCACCTTCTCTAACATGAAGACAAGGAAGGAGATACCATATTTAACCATTGATTTTCAGAGATATTCCTAAAAACGACAAACTACTTTTTTTCTTTAGCTTAAAAAGTCTGACACTTTTAGCGTCCTTTTAGCGTCCTCAGAGTATAAACGTCAGAAACAGACCGAAACAAATGACTAAGGCGGTACTACACTATGCGAGACATTTCACGGCGCTCCTGGTGAAAATGGAGCCTCGTAAAAGGAGCTAGCTGGTGCATTCACTGAACCTATTGACCAAGTTAGTCAAGAAGCAATGCCTTACCTTATGTAAGAATAGAATGATCAACACAGCAGTAACACAACCAATAATTATAAGTCCAAGAAGGCCAAAATTACACGCATTTTTATAAGGAAGTTTGGCTCAGGCTCAGTACCGAAAATTCCTTAACTGACAGCCAAATTTGAGTACTCAAAATTCCTTAGCAATTCCTTAACGTTTATACTTGTTTCTTTAAGAAAACTTAGGGACAGGAAATATAGGGACATGAAGGTGTCAGAAGACGAGTAGAAACGAATACTAATTAAAACCATTGACAAGTGTTGCTTGCTCTTTTTATGCATTTAAAGGATCAGCTTAATAAGACTTCATCTTTTCTTAATTAAGTCAGATTCCTTTAATAGTCTCCGATCCAGTACTGGAATTCCTTACGATTTTGTCTTTACGAGTACTGTCTCCTTATAAAGCACTTCCTTATAAAATGAATTATGTTTCTCATACCTTTTTCATAAGAAGCCTCTTGGAGAGTACATCATGAGCAAGCCATAACTTGGAGATAATGCCACCAACTGCCAGAATGAAACCAATCGAGAACACCCATAGTCTGGCCTGAAATGACGAAACGACGTAATCAGCAACAGCAGTAGTATAACCCCCTTAGACTCAAAACTTTGATACACAATCAGAGTGCTTCAAAAGCTCTCGACAGGGAGTTGTTTCCATCATTTTGCCTGAGCAAGGACGTTATAAAAGGGTTAATGGACACAGCTAGCTCAAATGCTCGTTATCGACGAACATTTGCTTCCTCAAAAGATTTTTTTTAAACTTAGAGTTCGAGGTATTGAGACCACGTACCAGCAATGGTCACAGACCTACAGTATATCAATTCCAATCTATCTCTAATGACTCTTCACGGTCCTAATGCCTGGCTAAATTCTAATGCAATCTTTCAGATATTAAATCAAAATATAAACGGCGATAAACGGGATAAGATACAAGCATATAATGCTTTCAACATTGCTGAGCGAATTCTGCTTGTCAAGCAGTGTTTTGCGACACGGCCAAATGGCCAAACATTGCTTGTAAAGCAAAATCTCTAATGTTTGACCACCAATGTTTGATCGTTTGGCCAGGGCCTAAGACTGTATAAATTTTCGGCTTGTTTAAGAAGTATGCTTTCTTACTCGACAGATTCTATCGACGTCTAGGATCGGTGAAATGACATTATCAACACCAAATAAGAACACGGATATGTAGACAAGTATGCAACCAATGATGATCACAATGTTCATCAGGTAGAATGAGTAGCGAATTTCTCTAAAAAGACAAGATATGAAAAAAATTAGAGTCGCTTAAATTTTGGAATTCAAATAAACGCAATAATACGATAACATCCTAGATTAAATCCTATTGTCGTGATGCTTAATTTAGAAACTTAACTGATTTGTTTTCTGTTACCAAGCACCCGGGAAATATTGCGATCTTTATTGAATTTGACTAGCAAGAAACAAGAGGACGGGGGTGAAATGGATATCTGAGTATACATCTTGTTTATACATACCTGTGCTTTCTCTTCCAGATGAGAACAACTAGACAGAATATAGCAAAGATGATCCCCAAAGAAGCGAAAATGCAATAAATGATGTATAATTCTTTTGATATGAATCTCCAAGAAGATACGATCTCTGTTTTCTTGTATGGCTCTCTGCCTGTTAAAGGAATGCTCAAGTTACGAAAAATAGCAGAACATATTTCTGAAAATATGCTGGTCAGACACAGGTGAGGTAAAGTAGACTTATTACAAGAGAGCTTCAGTTTCCGCTCATTGAATGTAGACCAATTACAACAGCAGGTCGCTAAGCTAAGTCCAACCTGACTGTATACAACCATAGAAACTTATTTCTATGTATAGAACATCTTAAGCTGATGGCAGCGATAACTAGGACTCATGTAATAAATCTTACAGCGAATTCATTAAATTTGCTTTGTCTTCTAATTTTAGACATAAAAGGACCTTTCTGGGGAAGTAAGGCGGGAAATATGTCGTCATATATGTTAATTAGTTGTAGAACGGTCTTTTTGCTATAAAATATTATTCTTAGTTTTCACTCAATCGCGGATAGTTCCTCAAAGTTCATTAATTTTTAGAAATTTTCATTCTCAAGTTCCTTAAAAAGAGATTCCTTATACAAAAACGTGTAGATTGTTAAATTAAGTATTAAATCTGGTATTAGCTCTGACTTGTATTTGTTAAAGTTTGTAACATCAGTTAACTTTTGCAGTCATGTGCAGATTCTGGCTAGCTAGGTCGTAAAATGTAAGCTCAGTGTAACAAAAATTGCCTTACCAGGCCAAATAGGATTTATGTTTAACTTGCTTCCAGCGTTAGCTCTGTTGTCAAAAGTTCCAATGTCTTTCTGACTTCCTAAAATAAAAGATACACTTTTTCTATTAGAAAAAAAGTATATAAGAACATAAGGCTTAAGAGGCTGAAAAGTTAAGAACATGCTAAGAACATTACAAGGCTTTGTGAAGCTGGAAACAAATTAGAATTTACTTTCTTAAGTGGCGCTGTCCTGTTCTCAACTCTAGAAAAAGGTGATCTATCAATCATTGTGACTATATATGAAATTTTTACAAGTGCGTCCCTTTTCGTAGCAATTATCACCAAATTTGAAAAACAACAGCTTTTTAAAAAGCAAGAAAATTAAGAACATGTTAAGAACATTTTGAGCCTTCAACTCGGAAAAATTAAGAACATTGCATGGCTTTCTTCAATAACAGTGTTCTTATAAAAAATGTGTATGGTCATTAAAGTAGGGTCTCGGTTAAAAGGATCTTTCTTTTATCTTCAGCACCATTGAAGATTGACAATTAAGCTCCAGGAACAGAGAGGTACTTCACTCTGGCAATCTCGTGCACCTATTTGAAATCCTGTTGTTTTCAATGAATTCCCCTAGAAATCCTTTTGCGTTATCGGAAATCTCGCACGCTTTTTTAAACAGTGAAATGCCTAGGGATAAGGGGCTTTTGGAACCAAAAGTGACTTGATTATGTCTGTGGTGAATTAGCTCGTGTGGATTTCTTGTTGGTTTGGTTGTGTGCTTCAGCTTGAAAATATCTTGCATAAAAGGGGGGTTTAATCATGAGACAGTCTTGTAAATTTTAATGCAAAGGTTCTTATACGGCTTATCCTTATAGTGCATTTCTTGAATAGGTTAAACACTGTATTTATGAGAGCACTTCAGCCTACATGCTTTTTATTTCTGGATTGAATCCTCTCCACCGTGTTGTCATAGCCAACTGTGACAAACATGATTCAGTGTGTTTTAAGACAAGCGTTTCACGCTTGCAGAAAGTGTTTCATAGTAAGTCACTTACTGTTCTTGAATGACAAACGTTAGGATAGGATGTATCATATATTTACACTGTTTGACCTCGTGCTTCTGTTTAAGAGGATTCCTAAATTAAACAAGTCTCAGGTTGAAAATTAAGATGTAAAATAGCAAAATCACTAAACACTCACCAAAAGTCTTTTGAAGAACATTCAACTCGAAATAACGATTTCCATTTGGATCAAAAATCACTTTGCCCTTTAAAAAAATAAAAATTCTCTAGCAAAATTACTAGACACACACATTACAAGACAACATTTACTAGATCACCCAGAGTGTGCAGAAAGTTAGAACGATTATTGCTTTCGAATAATTGGCAGGCTAGATCCTAGTTTCATCTCAGCGTTTTGGAATCTGTCCACATCAAAACAAAAAAGCCTGTTATGTGTAGACAGAAAGAGTTCGTTTTCTCACTTGGACTCTTCAATTAATTTTCATTGTTCTTCCAGCTGAAAGCTGATTGGTTTTGAAAACACAATGCCAATTCAGCTTGTCTTTTGATTGGTGCATCTCGAGCCGCATCTGGGTATAAATTCCGCCTTAGTTTTACTGCGGAATTTGACTTTGAATGCTTGAAACAGGCTTTTCCCCAATCTAAGTCGTACCAATATTCGTACACAAAGCTTATCTGTATCCGTAACAGTATGTAGAAGATAACAGATAAAAGAAAAGATACATTCTCCTACACAGCGGTTCCTTTTCACTCTTCTCACGCGCTCTTTCACAGTATTCCGCTACGCAGTATCCTAATCCTTGCAAAGCAGAATAATATACTGTAGGAACCTGAACCTCTGCATTCATTGCTCTCATCATAAAAGGGAACCTCTGCGTAGGAGAATATAAAGATAGGCTTTTATTAAGAAAAATATCACAGACAAAACTCACCGATGCTCCACACTTGTCATATTTGAGTATCTTATCTTTTATTTTCCGGCCAAATTGATCACTGCCATAGACATAATCATGGTAGAATCTGCTGTGTTCAGTTTTGTTGGTATCCGTATCGTGTAATGCACGTGCTATCGCATAGATTGCATCATAGGTATAGGCACCATATTCATGAGTTGCAGGTATTGGACTGACTGTTGTATTGAAGTATGTGGAGTTGATTCGTTTGCTGTATTTTGCATCAAAGGACGTCTATAAGATAAATAACGTTTGAAAGTAATTAGAATCCAGGAATACTTAAAATTACTGGTAGCCTTATAATCAAAGGAGACTGTAATGATTATTAAATAAATGATGGCTATAGATTTGGCTTCGTGTTTGTTATGAGTTAAGTTGTTAGCATATTTACTAGTTAGTTCATCAGCTTGCTTTGTAGTGAACTAGTCATGTTCTTAATTAGTTAGTTACTGTTCTTAATTAGTTAGTTACTTAGTTACTTAACTTAGTTACTTAGTTAGTTAGTTAGTTAGTTAGTTAGTTAGTTAGTTAGTTAGTTACCTTTAGTTAATTTAGTAAGTTAGTTAGTTAGTTAGTTACTTTTCGTTAGTTACTAAGTTAGTTAGTTGGTTAGTTACTTAGTTAGTTAGTTACTTACTTACTTACTTAGTTAGTTAGTTAGTTAGTTAGTTAGTTAGTTAGTTAATTAGTTAATTAGTTAGTTAGTTAGTTAGTTAGTTAGTTACTTAATTAGTTAGTAAGTTGGTTAGTTAGTTAGTTACTTAGTTGGTTAGTTAGTTAGTTAGTTAGTTACTTGGTTATTTGGTTAGTTACTTAGTTAGTTAGTTAGTTAATTCTTAGGTAGCTAATCAGTTAGCTACATGTGGTGTTTAGTTACATTATTAGCATTTACAAGTTCTTATGCGAATTTAAAAAACAGAGTTAATAACAGGCAAAGCTAATTCTGTACAGTAAATATTGACTGTTACCTTGATGTTTGCAGAGCAACTAGAATCATCTTTCTTATCAAAGAAGAACTGATAACGTGCAGCGCATTTGACGTGATCTGTAGTGCAACCGCGAATTCCATTCAACGATACCGAACCAACAAACAAATACACGTATCTTGGTCCATACATCTTCAGTTTATAAGCCTTAAAAATGAAAACAATCAAGGTTAAGTCTTTTGGCGAAATCCAGAAACATAGGTGGCACTCAGGGAGAGGTCTCTATTCCTTAGACTGTTAGTTTTGTACACAAATAATAATAATAATAATAATATTATAATAATAATAATAATAATAATAATAATAATAATAATAATATGATATAATGAGGGATAAGGAGGCCATTGGCCTATAAAACCCTTTAGCGTTCATTAGTGTAACAGTTGTACTTCTGGTTTCCACAGAAATCGTCATATAGTTTTTAAAACTCCACAACTGATTTCGCATTTATGACTATTGCTGGCAAGTTGTTCCATTCGTTTATTACTCTGTTCGAGAAATAATTCTTCCTAATTTTCGACGATGAAGCAGATTTGAAAAGCTTCTCATTGTTTCCTCTTGTAATTGTAGTACTTTGTTCAAAAAATCTTTGCTGTCAGTATCAATCATGTCAGCATCAATGCTCTGTAAACTGAGATATTTGGCCGAAGGACCCCACGTAGTCTTACTTGTAGCAATCAAACGTACAGCTAGTCACATTGCCCACCGGCCAAATGTGTCCGGGTGGTTGGTTATAATAGCAGGGAGTGCGGACTTATGGAAAGTAGTATTGATCAATGAGGCTAGGGCGGCCCACAGAAAAAACTGCTGCCAATGTTGTATCATCAGATGATTTTGATGTTACAGAATGAAGAAATGATCGCTGTATCTATTGATGTCATTAACTAGGAGCACTGCCTCTAGGCAATGACAACTATGCTGACTGCGGTAATCAGCCATGTGTGCAAGACTTGCTATAGCCTCCCGTCCCATTTGCAGAATAACCTGAACAGCCTTGTTCATCACCTTTGGGTCATACTCGCTATAAGTGGCAGCCATACTTACTATTCGTTAAAGGGATGAAGACGAAACGTTCTACCCTTCCAGCTATATGAATGATGATCTCCTTCCAAGAACCGATAGAGATTATAAATGTTAGAAAAATATACGAGACCCAAAAAATACTGTCATCGATGTGTCATAAGAAAGAACTTGCGAAGAGAGAAAACAGTTCTTATAGTTATATTTATCAGGAACAAAACGAAGAAAACAAAATATATTTTTTATTTCACTAACCTCACAAAGAACTTTGTTTGTATCATCGGCAGAGAAGGTACCAAGAATCACGTGGATGTCATTACGCTATAGGGAAACATACAGTATACATTCAAATAGAATTTATGTCCACATAAAGTGAAAGCGAATGTGCAGTAGTTATTTTAGCGCCAGTCACTAAGATCTTAGAGGTACAGTATGTTAGTTAATCGAGACCTCAACCCTGGCTTTGAAACTACCGTAGCTGGGGCTAGAACCCTGACCTCACTGAGCTTCTAACACCATGAGCCATCTGGATTAGGCAATCAGATAAGATAAATAATCTTTTAGTCTTTCAAAGAACCTTGCGTTAATAGGAGAAAGTTATCAATAGCACGGAAGAGGGTTTATGTAACTACAAGGAGACCTGGCTAAATAAGATTGGCTTAAGAAGGACCGAGTTTGGAAGTCAGGCTACTGTTTCATCTCATATGGATTGGGATTCTGTTCAATAGGCGAGCCTTTCTGTATGCAAAGTGAGGATATCTTATTTTACACTGCACTTAAGGGCATCCATCGTTATTTACTTCATTTCATACTGAATACAAAATGGCATGTCTGATTTGATGGGTTAGAGAGATGTGAATCAGATTGGTTTCAATCCACTTTCATTTCATGTCAGATCATATTTATAAACAAGAAACAGTATGAAGAATATCGAACTGGGGAACTCCTGTGTAAACACTGCCTTAGTTCTATGACAATTGAAACAGCTTCAAAAAAAAGTGCAGAAAGAAGAAAGCGAGCAGGGGCGGACTGGCAGGGATGCTAGGTTGCTTGTTATATAGGGTCTTTAACAAACTGTTTCTGTTGTCTCTTGAGCAAATCTCTTCGATTTCTTGGGATTTCGAAGAAATTTGGACTGGTTTCGCTCAGTATGAAAACAGTTGGAAATGACAGAAATTGTTTCTCAATGCAGTTAATTGGAAAGAAGTAAAAATAAACGATAATCAGCTTATGCGCAAGAAAATATGGAAGCAAGAAAATATAGAAATGCGAAAATATATATAAAGGGAGACGATTTAGCCATCAAATATCGCGAATAAGAAAAGAAGTATTAACATGAAGAGTAGCCCTTGCCTTGAATTGATTTTTTACACAGGATCTCGCTAGAAGCAACTAACAACACAAATTGCTATAGTGAAAACAGGCCCCTTTTACTGGAAATAGCAACCCTTGAGATTTGCTGGCAGTCCGCCTCTGAAAGCGAGGCTATTGAATTTTGTAAATAGTCAATGGCTATCAAAGCGTAATGAATTAGATAGCAGTTACAATTAAGAAATGGCTTGATAAATTAAACATATTTCACCTTAATGTGTTCCAATGCAGTCGTAGGATCATTGATAAACTCCTCTTCAACAGCAATTTTCATTCCTTTCATTGCTATAACAGTTCTCAGTACATCATTCAGCTATAACAAAAGCAATACTTAGTAAATTTAATGAATTTTATCTACTGAATGCTAACTATAGAAACGGTAATAACTGCTGCCCAGTGGCGGAAATTCAAAATGCCGGCTGGTGGGGCCAAGAGACCAAATTTCCCACAGGCACTGGTGAAGGTGAAGGTGAAGGTGAAATGGTGTTTAAGCGCCAGTCGCTAGGATCTCAGTAGTAGGTTAACTAATCGAGACTTCGACCCTGGCTGTGACGCTACCATGGCTGGGCTCAAACCCTGACCACACTGAGCTTCTGACACCAAGAGTCAGCTGGATTACACCACGCCACAGCACCTTCACTGGAAAATTTTCTATTTTGTGCCATTTTCAAAATTAGAAGAAGTGGGAGCTTGGGCCCCTGTAGTAGGACTGGAAACTAACCCTTAATTTATGCTGATTTAAATTATCATCTCTGTTGTATACATAATCTTAGGTGTTAATATTTATGATTGATCAGTATTACCCTAAGGTCAAGGCAGCAACTCTGTTATACAATCTGATTGGCTGAAAATGTTCACGACATAAATGATAGGTCATTATAATCTGGTAATGCAAGCTAATTACGGCAAACCTTATGAAATTTTTAGGTTTAGAACGCAACATTAAATGGCTTCATTGTACTGGCTTCAAACACAATACTAGGGTAATCGTTAAGAGTTATGACCATGCCTCCCAAACTCGGTTTTGTGCTGACAGCTTTGGGTTAAAGTTTTCTGGTATTTATTACCCTTAGAAACCATTATTATAGGCTTGGTATTTCCTCATCACACGAGTTGCATCTCTCAAGCTTCTCTCTTTGCTCTTTCTACTTAAAGTACCGGAGAGTTATTAGGCAGTTCAAAGCTTGTTATACCCCCTTCAAACCCCCCATAATTTTTCCCTCTGCAGCTGCTTGTGATACCTAAGTAGTTATAGCTTCAAAAACACCTTGAATACCTAAGGCGCATACACTGATTAACATGCATACCTTGCTATAATAACTGTCTTTTGAGTGAAGAAGAGCGATCTCATTCCAACTGAATTTCTGGAGCATCTCAACCCTTGCAAGGTTGTACAACAGATCAAGTTGGGGTTTTGTTCTGAAGAAGTATGGATAGTGGATGTCATGTTCCAAGGCAAGCTCAACTGCTGATGTGCCATATGAGATCTGTAAGAAATAAATCAAAAAAGCATATATTCTTACAATCTTTAAATTCTGTTAATTTTGCCAACTATCTACATAGTTTGTGGTTACATTAATATGATATACAGTAGCATAGCCAGTGGGCATAGGGGTGGTTTCCCCTATTCTTCACCAAGATAGGTTTTGTGTATTGATCACTAGACAGTAGACGGACGACAGCATGACAATATCAAGTTTTTGATGCAAAAATCTTATAAAGCGTCCAGAAATTAGTCTGGGTACAAAGTTTCACTGTCCTAGCGCTTGTGTTCTTAATTTTATCGGCATTTAAAGTTCCCGATTTCATAAAGGCTTTGACCGCAGAAAATGAACTTCGTGAAACTTTTTACACCACTCAGTCAAAGCCCTTATAAAATCATAAGCTTTAAATGCTAATAAAATCGGTGATACAAGTGCTAAGATGGCAAAAGTTTGCACTTATACTAATTTTTGAGTGCTTTATACGATTTTTGCATCAAAAAATTGATATCTTGCGATTTCAAAAAATTTCAATTCCACCAAAGTGATCTATAGGCTTAATCTCCAGTTTGCAGAGTATGGCAGTTCTTGACGAGATCTCCTGCATGCAGAAAAACTTTTCCATTGTTCTTTTGTTTATCTTGTGTGTGCACATGCCACACTCCTCAGACTGGCTAAATCTCATGTAAAATTGTCACAGGGTAGGACTTGCGCTTAATTAAAGCCACATCCTAATTTTCACTAACTGAAAAATTTTCATCGACTGACTGTAGCCTTCTAAGATATTTACCTGAAGGAGTTTATATCTTGGCAACCCAGCAATCGCAGCAACAGATTTGGCAAGCTCGTCATCGTCTGGACCCAGCAATGCAACTTTTTTTGGAGCATTATTCAAATAATCCAAAAGGACCCCTGAACCAGTGCTTATGAAACCCTGAAAAATAATGAAAAGGCAGTATAAAAAAGACTGACTGACTAGGCCTAAATGATAACAAAGTGCAACAATAAATTTAAGCTAGCTCACCTATTGCTAACTATTGAGCCTAAATCACTAACACCAATTAATTAGATGCCCGATAATCATGTGCTGTTGTGTTATGTTGTTCGATGACAAGATTTAGGCCCATGGAGGTAGATATCTAGTCTAGACTAAACCAATTTTGGGAACCCTAGATATAATACCACCAGTATCTCGCAAATCATCTTCATTTCCACTTTTTCATTTCCAATTCTGCTATTATTTTCAGGCACATTTACATGTTATTTGGTTTTGAAAGACAAGTAAACCAAAAAATGTTCAAGCAAACATTTTCCCGCCTCCCGCCATGATGCTGCCTGCAGAGCCTCGCATTAGGGTCGGCACTAGAACGTGGTAGATTTATGCACGCTTCTGACCACAGTTCTCACGAAAAAACTTTATTTTCCAAAGATACTGAGTTTTGAAAATTAAAAAAAAATTTTTTAATAATTAAATAGTGATTAATGACGTGAGAAACAAAAAATCAAACTGTATTTTTAAGCTGTTAATTATTTTTGCCATGAAAATTACTTTTCATGGCGCATGCGCGATAGTACATTACCGGCCTCAACAGGATGACTGGAAAATAATCTGTGACATCAATGAGTGGCCAGTACACAATTGTTCAGTGTCATGAGTTCGAAGCGTAAGCAAGGGGTATCCAAGCGTAAGCACATGGTCTAGGGGCCGGATATCCCCTCCCTCGGTTGGCTGGCCGAAGACTCATGGGGGGAATAGCGATTTCCTGTAACGGGAACCACCGTAAGATGCGACGCCTCAGCCACATTGTCTCGGCAATGTGGAGGAAAGTGGGGGCATTCATCTCCAGCACTGAGCAATGTTTTTGCATATCTGGTTTTTTAAGAAGATGTAATGAATGTATAACTCCACAATAATAAAAATCATCCCAAAAAAATCCCCAAAATCCTGAAACTTAGCCAAAAAACAAACCATGATGTGAATCTCTAAACTAGGCAGTGAACTGTCAACTTGTTTACTGTTATTCTAATCCTGCAGTTATAGTGGAGCATGGAATAATTTTTTTGTTAGCACGCATGGCTTCTTTTTCAGCCTGCCTGTTTCCTATTTTTGGAGCGATTTTTCACCACTTTATCACCACCTACCCTTGACAAAAACATAGTTAAATTACGTTTCTGGGCAAGGGCTTTACGCTGGTGAACTTTGCTTGTGCGTATCTCAAATAGCTTCGGAGATAGCGAAAAATGTTGACCCAATTTTCAGCTTGGTGTTTCTTATAAAGGTTGTTCTTATAAAGAAAAAAGCGTGTAAGCCCCTTACCTCTGTTGTGTTGTGTTTCAACAATGTCAGATCATAGCCAGGTAGAATAACTGCATTATCATTGACTTCCTCAATCGCTATTTCTGCCGCGGGCAATATCCTTCTCCCAACATCGGATTTACTGTCGAAAAACCCTCCAATGTATAGTTTCAGTTTCGGCAAGTTCCAGCACTTATATTGAAACCCAGTTTCATTGTGTCTGTCACTATACACCGTGCCATTAAACGCGGCGTAATTCCTCCGCGTGTATCCACAGTAACACTCGTTGTACGCTCCGTAACTTGTGTCTACTTTCACGTAGCAAGAATCGTTAAATACAGGTTTCGGGGTAGGCACTAATGTCGACGATGGTGCCAGTGAGCTTGCCGAAGCTGTGACTAAGATTGCTGAAGCTGGTGCTACCGTTGACGATGCAACGTTTAAACTTGGCGTTGAAGATAACCCTGGTGTTGCAGCGATTGTTGTTAGCGTTGGAGAAATCGATGACGCGACTGTAATTCTAATTCCCTTGCAACAACAAAACGCGTATCCGTTTATTGTTCCCGACTGACAGCTCAGTGAAGACGCTTCGAGACACGAGATCAACGACCACACAATTAGACCAATAAACACTGTCTTTCTCGAGGCCATTTTGTGTCCAATTTTCAAATCCAATTCCTTTATTTTGCTGTATACTTGTCGCTTTGCAGTCCAGTGTTATGCTGTGTACGTTAGCGAGTTTAAACAGCCTTATTTTGAAACAATAAATGTGTACAGATCCCCGTGAAGTTGTATTTTTGTTGTTTCAACAAAAGCTGCCAATAATATGTCGTTCGCTTGCCACTATAACTGGCCCCGACGTTATATGCAGCAAGAAATCTCCAATAATTGTCTTCTTCTATGAAGCTTGTTCAGAATCTAGTAGGGCCCAACTTGTCCTTCCGTATAGGAAGTAGAAGTAAATCTCTGTCGCTTATAAGTCTTGACAAAAGTGCGTTATGAAACCCTGCTATCTGAACAATACTTTGGTCTTCAAAATATCTTCGGACATCTTTAGAAGGGAATTTGAAACTTCGACATTCAACAACAACTGATAAAATCCTTTGATTCGTGAGGACTCCTTGATTTGATCTCTAGATGCGCAATGGAAAGTCTCAACTTTTTCTTCCTCTGCTAAGCGTCTTTCCCCCGAACTCTAAATCGAACCACTGCCTAACTGGTCGGCACTCTATTCCGAGCCAAAATACACTTGGCGACAACGCCAAAAGCATTCCATATTCGACGCAAATCGTCTCAATTTGTTTGCCGTTCTCGATTCAGAATATAATTGTGCATTAGCTTTGTAAATGGAACTTTCTGCAAAGAGAAAAACATTTGATCCTCAGTTCAAATAAGAGGATTTCTCTGTGCCTTTATGATTTATTTCCGAGTTTGATTAAGTACTATTTGATACCCACCCTCAGTAACATAGTAACCGAAATATTTAAGTAGCTGCGTAGTAACATAGAAACAAATTATAAATTGCATAATTTCTGTTATTTTTATACTTTGGTTATGAAATTTCGTGTCGATTATCAAAGTTAAAAAATTTTTTTCGTATATCTTGTTTCTATCATCTCTATATAAAGCTAGACTTACTACCCGAGTCGTAGTTTTTGCTGTCTTCACCTCAATTCAATTCATTCAAAAAAATTTAAAATCAAAAAATAGTTGTTGCTGTAGGATGAGCGAGCTGTGTTGCGTTGGGGGCTGGGAGCGAATCTACGACTTTTGTAGTGAGTCTATGCAAAAGCCATGAGTCCCAGTTGGAGCAGCTTTCTGACAACAACAACAACTAAAGATGGCAGCTGCGATAACTGGGACTCGTGTAATAAGTCTAGGTTGGTATGTTCTTATCATTAAGTCCCCAGAATTATTTTGGACTTTGGCTGAGCACTTACGAGTTTCCAATTACTGTGCAAAGAACATTTACTTGTTAGTCGTGTAGATTGTTTCTCTCCCTGGAATTAAATAGAACTGGGCGGTTGGAGTTACGAAATGATAATCTTTTCACGTATCATAGCTAATAGTAATCTATTTGCAATGTGACCTCTGATTCTTCACTGTAGATTTTTAGCCACAAGGAATTAGACTGAGCTTCTATGGAAGATTAATTGGGGTATGAGACGATGATCGATCGATGTTCTTGACGTTATTCTCTCTGAAATTTCTTTCACGAGAACGCCACATAAGGCCTTGTGGATTAAGCATTTGTTTAATTTGCATGCAGGGGTTGAACGGGCGTTGAGAAAAGTATTTGAAATTTCCAAGCTTCAAGCATTTATGAAACAACTCATACAAGTTTCATCTGAGTCGAAGTCGCAAAAATTCGCGGAGAAAACTCATTGAACATTGTGTCATGGACAAATTTCAGGAGCAACCCCCTGACTAACCAACTAACTAGCTTAATAACTATCTAACATACAAACTTGGCAACTAGCAAACTAGCTAGCTAACTTACAATTATAGTGAGCTAGCTAACTTTTCTGACATCTGATTAACCAACTAACTAACAAACAAACTAACTAACTAACAAACTAACTAACTAACAAACAAACTAACTAACAAACGAACAAACTAACTAACAAACTAACAAACTTACAAACTAACGAACTAACTAATAAACTAATAACCAACCAACTAACTTACTAACGAATTGACTGACTGACTAACTAACTAACTAACTAACAATCTAACTAACTAACAAACAAACTAACTAAAAAACAAACAAACTAACTAACAAACTAAGAAACTTACAAACTAACGAACTAACTAACTAACTAATAACCAACCAACTAACTTACTAACGAACTGACTGACTGACTAACTAACTAACTAACTAACTAACTAACAAACTTACTAGCAAACTAGCTCACTAACTAACTAAGCAACTAACAAACTAACTAAGTAACTATCTAATTAATTAACTAACTAACTAACTAACTAACTAACTTAACAAGACCAAAATAAGTCTTTATCAAGAGGGATACATGTCTATTATTCGATTATAAAATATTATCTCTTACGAGTATTGACGCACATTGTTTATCAAAATGACAAAGTATGACCAAGCCAGACCATTATAAGTCTTCTTCAAGTTGGATACCGGTCTCTTATTCGATTCAAAAATATTATCCGCGTTAGGTAACTAATTTTGTACAGAGTTGACGCACATTGACTATCAAAATGACAAAATAAGACCAAGCCAGACCATTATAAGTCTTCTTCAAGTTGGATACCGGTCTCTTATTCGATTCAAAATATTATCCGCGTTAGGTAACTAATTTTGTAGAGAGTTGACGCACATTGACTATCAAAATGACAAAATAAGACCAAGCCAGACCATTATAAGTCTTCTTCAAGTTGGATACCGGTCTCTTATTCGATTCAAAAATATTATCCGCGTTAGGTAACTAATTTTGTAGAGAGTTGACGCACATTGACTATCAAAATGACAAAATAAGACCAAGCCAGACCATTATAAGTCTTCTTCAAGTTGGATACCGGTCTCTTATTCGATTCAAAAATATTATCCGCGTTAGGTAACTAATTTTGTAGAGTTGACGCTCATTGACTATCCAAATGACAAAATAAGACCAAGCCAGACCATTATAAGTCTTCTTCAAGTTGGATACCAGTCTCTTATTCGATTCAAAAAATATTATCCGCGTTAGGTAACTAATTTTGTAGAGAGTTGACGCACATTGAATATCAAAATGACAAAATAAGACCAAGCCAGACCATTATAAGCCTTCTTCAAGTTGGATACCAGTCTCTTATTCGATTCAAAAATATTATCCGCGTTAGGTAACTAATTTTGTAGAGAGTTGACGCACATTGAATATCAAAATGACAAAACAAGACCAAGCCAGACCATTATAAGTCTTCTTCAAGTTGGATACCGGTCTCTTATTCGATTCAAAATATTATCCGCGTTAGGTAACTAATATTGTAGAGAGTTGACGCACATTGACTATCCAAATGACAAAATAAGACCAAGCCAGACCATTATGAGTCTTCTTCAAGTTGGACACTGGTCTCTTATTCGATTCAAAAATATTATCCGCGTTAGGTAACTAATTTTGTAGAGTTGACGCACATTGACTATCCAAATGACAAATTCAGACCAAGCCAGACCATTATAAGTCTTCTTCAAGTTGGATACCGGTCTCTTATTCGATTCAAAAATATTATCCGCGTTAGGTAACTAATATTGTAGAGAGTTGACGCACATTGACTATCCAAATGACAAAATAAGACCAAGCCAGACCATTATGAGTCTTCTTCAAGTTGGACACTGGTCTCTTATTCGATTCAAAAATATTATCCGCGTTAGGTAACCAATTTTGTAGAGTTGACGCACATTGACTATCCAAATGACAATATAAGACCAAGCCAGACCATTATGAGTCTTCTTCAAGTTGGATACCAGTCTCTTATTCGATTCAAAAATATTATCCGCGTTAGGTAACCAATTTTGTAGAGTTGACGCACATTGACTATCAAAATGACAAAATAAGACCAAGCCAGACCATTATGAGTCTTCTTCAAGTTGGATACTGGTCTCTTATTCGATTCAAAAATATTATCCGCGTTAGGTAACTTATTTTGTAGAGAGTTGACGCACATTGAATATCAAAATGACAAAATAAGACCAAGCCAGACCATTATAAGCCTTCTTCAAGTTGGATACCAGTCTCTTATTCGATTCAAAATATTATCCGCGTTAGGTAACTAATTTTGTAGAGAGTTGACGCACATTGAATATCAAAATGACAAAACAAGACCAAGCCAGACCATTATAAGTCTTCTTCAAGTTGGATACCGGTCTCTTATTCGATTCAAAAATATTATCCGCGTTAGGTAACTAATATTGTAGAGAGTTGACGCACATTGACTATCCAAATGACAAAATAAGACCAAGCCAGACCATTATGAGTCTTCTTCAAGTTGGACACTGGTCTCTTATTCGATTCAAAAATATTATCCGCGTTAGGTAACCAATTTTGTAGAGTTGACGCACATTGACTATCCAAATGACAAAATAAGACCAAGCCAGACCATTATAAGTCTTCTTCAAGTTGGATACCGGTCTCTTATTCGATTCAAAATATTATCCGCGTTAGGTAACTAATATTGTAGAGAGTTGACGCACATTGACTATCCAAATGACAAAATAAGACCAAGCCAGACCATTATGAGTCTTCTTCAAGTTGGACACTGGTCTCTTATTCGATTCAAAATATTATCCGCGTTAGGTAACTAATTTTGTAGAGTTGACGCACATTGACTATCCAAATGACAAAATAAGACCAAGCCAGACCATTATAAGTCTTCTTCAAGTTGGATACCGGTCTCTTATTCGATTCAAAATATTATCCGCGTTAGGTAACTAATATTGTAGAGAGTTGACGCACATTGACTATCCAAATGACAAAATAAGACCAAGCCAGACCATTATGAGTCTTCTTCAAGTTGGATACCAGTCTCTTATTCGATTCAAAATATTATCCGCGTTAGGTAACTAATATTGTAGAGAGTTGACGCACATTGACTATCCAAATGACAAAATAAGACCAAGCCAGACCATTATGAGTCTTCTTCAAGTTGGACACTGGTCTCTTATTCGATTCAAAATATTATCCGCGTTAGGTAACTAATTTTGTAGAGAGTTGACGCACATTGAATATCAAAATGACAAAACAAGACCAAGCCAGACCATTATAAGTCTTCTTCAAGTTGGATACCGGTCTCTTATTCGATTCAAAATATTATCCGCGTTAGGTAACTAATTTTGTAGAGAGTTGACGCACATTGAATATCAAAATGACAAAACAAGACCAAGCCAGACCATTATAAGTCTTCTTCAAGTTGGATACCGGTCTCTTATTCGATTCAAAAATATTATCCGCGTTAGGTAACTAATATTGTAGAGAGTTGACGCACATTGACTATCCAAATGACAAAATAAGACCAAGCCAGACCATTATGAGTCTTCTTCAAGTTGGACACTGGTCTCTTATTCGATTCAAAATATTATCCGCGTTAGGTAACTAATTTTGTAGAGTTGACGCACATTGACTATCCAAATGACAAATTAAGACCAAGCCAGACCATTATAAGTCTTCTTCAAGTTGGATACCGGTCTCTTATTCGATTCAAAATATTATCCGCGTTAGGTAACTAATATTGTAGAGAGTTGACGCACATTGACTATCCAAATGACAAAATAAGACCAAGCCAGACCATTATGAGTCTTCTTCAAGTTGGACACTGGTCTCTTATTCGATTCAAAATATTATCCGCGTTAGGTAACTAATTTTGTAGAGTTGACGCACATTGACTATCCAAATGACAAAATAAGACCAAGCCAGACCATTATAAGTCTTCTTCAAGTTGGATACCGGTCTCTTATTCGATTCAAAATATTATCCGCGTTAGGTAACTAATATTGTAGAGAGTTGACGCACATTGACTATCCAAATGACAAAATAAGACCAAGCCAGACCATTATGAGTCTTCTTCAAGTTGGATACCAGTCTCTTATTCGATTCAAAAATATTATCCGCGTTAGGTAACTAATATTGTAGAGAGTTGACGCACATTGACTATCCAAATGACAAAATAAGACCAAGCCAGACCATTATGAGTCTTCTTCAAGTTGGACACTGGTCTCTTATTCGATTCAAAAATATTATCCGCGTTAGGTAACTAATTTTGTAGAGAGTTGACGCACATTGAATATCAAAATGACAAAACAAGACCAAGCCAGACCATTATAAGTCTTCTTCAAGTTGGATACCGGTCTCTTATTCGATTCAAAAATATTATCCGCGTTAGGTAACTAATTTTGTAGAGAGTTGACGCACATTGAATATCAAAATGACAAAACAAGACCAAGCCAGACCATTATAAGTCTTCTTCAAGTTGGATACCGGTCTCTTATTCGATTCAAAAATATTATCCGCGTTAGGTAACTAATATTGTAGAGAGTTGACGCACATTGACTATCCAAATGACAAAATAAGACCAAGCCAGACCATTATGAGTCTTCTTCAAGTTGGACACTGGTCTCTTATTCGATTCAAAAATATTATCCGCGTTAGGTAACTAATTTTGTAGAGTTGACGCACATTGACTATCCAAATGACAAATTAAGACCAAGCCAGACCATTATAAGTCTTCTTCAAGTTGGATACCGGTCTCTTATTCGATTCAAAATATTATCCGCGTTAGGTAACTAATATTGTAGAGAGTTGACGCACATTGACTATCCAAATGACAAAATAAGACCAAGCCAGACCATTATGAGTCTTCTTCAAGTTGGACACTGGTCTCTTATTCGATTCAAAAATATTATCCGCGTTAGGTAACCAATTTTGTGGAGTTGACGCACATTGACTATCCAAATGACAATATAAGACCAAGCCAGACCATTATAAGTCTTCTTCAAGTTGGATACCGGTCTCTTATTCGATTCAAAAATATTATCCGCGTTAGGTAACTAATTTTGTAGAGAGTTGACGCACATTGACTATCAAAATGACAAAATAAGACCAAGCCAGACCATTATAAGTCTTCTTCAAGTTGGATACCGGTCTCTTATTCGATTCAAAAATATTATCCGCGTTAGGTAACTAATTTTGTAGAGAGTTGACGCACATTGACTATCCAAATGACAAAATAAGACCAAGCCAGACCATTATAAGTCTTCTTCAAGTTGGATACCGGTCTCTTATTCGATTCAAAATATTATCCGCGTTAGGTAACTAATTTTGTAGAGAGTTGACGCACATTGACTATCAAAATGACAAAATAAGACCAAGCCAGACCATTATAAGTCTTCTTCAAGTTGGATACCGGTCTCTTATTCGATTCAAAATATTATCCGCGTTAGGTAACTAATTTTGTAGAGAGTTGACGCACATTGACTATCCAAATGACAAAATAAGACCAAGCCAGACCATTATAAGTCTTCTTCAAGTTGGATACCGGTCTCTTATTCGATTCAAAAATATTATCCGCGTTAGGTAACTAATTTTGTAGAGAGTTGACGCACATTTATCAAAATGACAAAATAAGACCAAGCCAGTTGTTTCAAAAATATTATCCGCGTTAGGTAACATTGACTATCAAAATGACAAAATAAGACCAAGCCAGACCATTATAAGTCTTCTTCAAGTTGGATACCTTATTCGTCTCTTATTCGATTGACAAAATAAGACCAAGCCAGACCATTATAAGTCTTCTTCAAGTTGGATACCGTCTCTTATTCGATTCAAAAATATTATCCGCGTTAGGTAACTAATTTTGTAGAGAGTTGACGCACATTGACTATCAAAATGACAAAATAAGACCAAGCCAGACCATTATGACAAGTTGGATACCGGTCTCTTATTCGATTCAAAAATATTATCCGCGTTAGGTAACTAATTTTGTAGAGTTGAACATTGACTACAAATGACAAAATAAGACCAAGCCAGACCATTATAAGTCTTCTTCAAGTTGGATACCAGTCTCTTATTCGATTCAAAAAATATTATCCGCGTTAGGTAACTAATTTTGTAGAGAGTTGACGCACATTGAATATCAAAATGACAAAATAAGACCAAGCCAGACCATAATGAGTTTCAAAAATATTATCCGCGTTAGGTAACTTATTTTGTAGAGAGTTGACGCACATTGAATATCAAAATGACAAAATAAGACCAAGCCAGACCATTATAAGCCTTCTTCAAGTTGGATACCAGTCTCTTATTCGATTCAAAAATATTATCCGCGTTGGGTAACTAATTTTGTAGAGAGTTGACGCACATTGAATATCAAAATGACAAAACAAGACCAAGCCAGACCATTATAAGTCTTCTTCAAGTTGGATACCGGTCTCTTATTCGATTCAAAAATATTATCCGTGTTAGGTAACTAATATTGTAGAGAGTTGACGCACATTGACTATCCAAATGACAAAATAAGACCAAGCCAGACCATTATGAGTCTTCTTCAAGTTGGACACTGGTCTTTTATTCGATTCAAAAATATTATCCGCGTTAGGTAACTAATTTTGTAGAGTTGACGCACATTGACTATCCAAATGACAAAATAAGACCAAGCCAGACCATTATAAGTCTTCTTCAAGTTGGATACCGGTCTCTTATTCGATTCAAAAATATTATCCGCGTTAGGTAACTAATATTGTAGAGAGTTGACGCACATTGACTATCCAAATGACAAAATAAGACCAAGCCAGACCATTATGAGTCTTCTTCAAGTTGGACACTGGTCTCTTATTCGATTCAAAAATATTATCCGCGTTAGGTAACCAATTTTGTAGAGTTGACGCACATTGACTATCCAAATGACAATATAAGACCAAGCCAGACCATTATGAGTCTTCTTCAAGTTGGATACCAGTCTCTTATTCGATTCAAAAATATTATCCGCGTTAGGTAACCAATTTTGTAGAGTTGACGCACATTGACTATCCAAATGACACAATTAGACCAAGCCAGACCATTATGAGTCTTCTTCAAGTTGGACACTGGTCTCTTATTCGATTCAAAAATATTATCCGCGTTAGGTAACTAATTTTGTAGAGTTGACGCACATTGACTATCCAAATGACAAAATAAGACCAAGCCAGACCATTATAAGTCTTCTTCAAGTTGGATACCGGTCTCTTATTCGATTCAAAAATATTATCCGCGTTAGGTAACTTATTTTGTAGAGAGTTGACGCACATTGAATATCAAAATGACAAAATAAGACCAAGCCAGACCATTATAAGCCTTCTTCAAGTTGGATACCAGTCTCTTATTCGATTCAAAAATATTATCCGCGTTAGGTAACTAATTTTGTAGAGAGTTGACGCACATTGAATATCAAAATGACAAAACAAGACCAAGCCAGACCATTATAAGTCTTCTTCAAGTTGGATACCGGTCTCTTATTCGATTCAAAAATATTATCCGCGTTAGGTAACTAATATTGTAGAGAGTTGACGCACATTGACTATCCAAATGACAAAATAAGACCAAGCCAGACCATTATGAGTCTTCTTCAAGTTGGACACTGGTCTCTTATTCGATTCAAAAATATTATCCGCGTTAGGTAACTAATTTTGTAGAGTTGACGCACATTGACTATCCAAATGACAAATTAAGACCAAGCCAGACCATTATAAGTCTTCTTCAAGTTGGATACCGGTCTCTTATTCGATTCAAAAATATTATCCGCGTTAGGTAACCAATATTGTAGAGAGTTGACGCACATTGACTATCCAAATGACAAAATAAGACCAAGCCAGACCATTATGAGTCTTCTTCAAGTTGGACACTGGTCTCTTATTCGATTCAAAAATATTATCCGCGTTAGGTAACCAATTTTGTAGAGTTGACGCACATTGACTATCCAAATGACAATATAAGACCAAGCCAGACCATTATGAGTCTTCTTCAAGTTGGATACCAGTCTCTTATTCGATTCAAAAATATTATCCGCGTTAGGTAACCAATTTTGTAGAGTTGACGCACATTGACTATCAAAATGACAAAATAAGACCAAGCCAGACCATTATGAGTCTTCTTCAAGTTGGATACTGGTCTCTTATTCGATTCAAAAATATTATCCGCGTTAGGTAACTTATTTTGTAGAGAGTTGACGCACATTGAATATCAAAATGACAAAATAAGACCAAGCCAGACCATTATAAGCCTTCTTCAAGTTGGATACCAGTCTCTTATTCGATTCAAAAATATTATCCGCGTTAGGTAACTAATTTTGTAGAGAGTTGACGCACATTGAATATCAAAATGACAAAACAAGACCAAGCCAGACCATTATAAGTCTTCTTCAAGTTGGATACCGGTCTCTTATTCGATTCAAAAATATTATCCGCGTTAGGTAACTAATATTGTAGAGAGTTGACGCACATTGACTATCCAAATGACAAAATAAGACCAAGCCAGACCATTATGAGTCTTCTTCAAGTTGGACACTGGTCTCTTATTCGATTCAAAAATATTATCCGCGTTAGGTAACCAATTTTGTAGAGTTGACGCACATTGACTATCCAAATGACAAAATAAGACCAAGCCAGACCATTATAAGTCTTCTTCAAGTTGGATACCGGTCTCTTATTCGATTCAAAAATATTATCCGCGTTAGGTAACTAATATTGTAGAGAGTTGACGCACATTGACTATCCAAATGACAAAATAAGACCAAGCCAGACCATTATGAGTCTTCTTCAAGTTGGACACTGGTCTCTTATTCGATTCAAAAATATTATCCGCGTTAGGTAACTAATTTTGTAGAGTTGACGCACATTGACTATCCAAATGACAAAATAAGACCAAGCCAGACCATTATAAGTCTTCTTCAAGTTGGATACCGGTCTCTTATTCGATTCAAAAATATTATCCGCGTTAGGTAACTAATATTGTAGAGAGTTGACGCACATTGACTATCCAAATGACAAAATAAGACCAAGCCAGACCATTATGAGTCTTCTTCAAGTTGGATACCAGTCTCTTATTCGATTCAAAAATATTATCCGCGTTAGGTAACTAATATTGTAGAGAGTTGACGCACATTGACTATCCAAATGACAAAATAAGACCAAGCCAGACCATTATGAGTCTTCTTCAAGTTGGACACTGGTCTCTTATTCGATTCAAAAATATTATCCGCGTTAGGTAACCAATTTTGTAGAGTTGACGCACATTGACTATCCAAATGACAATATAAGACCAAGCCAGACCATTATGAGTCTTCTTCAAGTTGGATACCAGTCTCTTATTCGATTCAAAAATATTATCCGCGTTAGGTAACCAATTTTGTAGAGTTGACGCACATTGACTATCAAAATGACAAAATAAGACCAAGCCAGACCATTATGAGTCTTCTTCAAGTTGGACACTGGTCTCTTATTCGATTCAAAAATATTATCCGCGTTAGGTAACCAATTTTGTAGAGTTGACGCACATTGACTATCCAAATGACAAAATAAGACCAAGCCAGACCATTATGAGTCTTCTTCAAGTTGGATACCGGTCTCTTATTCGATTCAAAAATATTATCCGCGTTAGGTAACTAATTTTGTAGAGAGTTGACGCACATTGACTATCAAAATGACAAAACAAGACCAAGCCAGACCATTATAAGTCTTCTTCAAGTGGGATACCGGTCTCTTATTCGATTCAAAAATTTTCTCTGTCATTCGATTCTAAAATCTAATTAAATAAGACTAGCTAACTAACACACTATAAAACTAACTTGCTAACTAAATAACTAACTAAAACAAAGGAACTAAATAACTAAATAACAAATGAACTAACTATCAGACAAGTATAGCGAGCTAACTAACCTACTAATTTTTCTAACTAGCTACCTTAGCTACTTGCGTATCTACTAATTGCATACTTACCAACTAACTAAGTAGCTAACTAACTAACTAACTAATTAAGAAACTAACTAAAGCTATAAACTAATTAGCAAAACCCTAACAAAACAAACTAAATCATTAACTAACTAAATAAATCACTCTTTCATTAACTAACTGTGTAGCTAGTGAACTATTTGAAAAACTAAGGAACTGGTTAGCGAATTAAATAACTAGCATATGATATGGTTACCAACCTACTTTGTCGAAACACTCATTCGTGTGCATTACACTTTGTACCTTACAAATAGTACCGATAAGGGGCGTAGAAATTTGTGGGGGTGCCTTACAAATAGATAATTTGATAATACACTCGAGAAGAGAGGAGACGAGTCAAAATGAAATAATCTACATACCTAGTTTGTTATTGCATATGAACCATAAAAAACCAATAAAAGATAGCACGTTCAAACCAAAATACGAACACGAACTGACCTGTTTTTGAATTGATCATTTAATTCTATCAAAAATTATGTTGTCAATGTGGAACGAAAATCTAATTGTGGGCTTTTTTGGCTGGGTCTCTATGAAGCTGGAATGAAATGAAAAGAAACACACCTAAGATCATACGACCTTTCTTTTGTGGGCATGTCTCTTTAGCTCGTTGTTGCTTAGAGGCGAAACATTGATGATTATTGATCATACTACCTTTCTTTTGTGGGCATGTCTCTTTACTACTGCTTACTACTACGAAACATTATGATTATTGCAGAAGATTAAGGTCATGACAACACTCAGGGAGGCAGCATTCTGGAGACAAGAAATAGCTACCGTTGCTAGCCTCTACAATCAATCATATTGCTAGCCACCAAAAGAAGTGGTGCTGGAGAAACAAGCTCAGGGTGTCGATCTGCCACTACTACTACTACTACTACTACTACTACTACTACTACTACTACTACTACTACTACTACTACTACTACTACTACTACTCTACTACTACTACTACTACTACTGCTACTACTACTACACTACTACTACTACTACTACGAATACTACTACTATTACTACTAATACCAATACTACTACTACTACTACTACTACTACTACTACTACTACTACTACTACTACTACTACTACTACTACTACTACTACTACTAACTACTACTAATACTACTACTACTACTACTACTACTACTACTACTACTACTACTACCACTGCTAACCATGTCTTCTAGTCCCAATCTCTTTTTTCATTTCAAGTAAATTCACAAATAGCTCAGATTTCAAAGAACAACAACTTCTCAGTCTAGTGACTGACAGTAATAGCACTATGAAAACAACGATTTGGCATGGTTTTTGCTTTACTCGTACCGTTAGCCCAGTAAATCCTACTTATCTTGACAAGGCTGAGCTAAATGTAAACCGAGGCCCCGTTAGGGGGGTCCAAATTATCTAACAAATTTTCCCAACATATGCCTTATCGTTTATCCTTTTAGCCCAGAATTCCACATAAAATATCCCATATAGCCTTTTTTCTATATCTTGTTTCCCTCTGATTTGTCTGGGAATATCCCTTCGCCCTTGCGGTCTATATTAATGGCCCTTCGCCCTTGCGGTCTCGATATCGGAGAATGGATAGTGTTATAAGACTCTGTTCAAAGTACTGGGAGAAATTTTTCGAGGCTCGCGCACTTGAAGTTGCTGTTAAGCAACAAGCACATCAAGAAACAACAAATGAAGAACATTTGGCTTTTTACTGGTTTTGTACAGTTACAATTCAACGTACTTTTGGTCCAGCCCTCAAAGTTGCTTAAAATATATAGTATTTCAGCTCTCAGAATGAATGATGATGAACTGTATAAAGAAAGCTATCTCAACCAAAAACACCCTAGGTAATGTCTGCGCAGTATTGTGGAGGATGTGCAGTAATGTGGAGGGATTTTCGCAGTAATGTGGAGGGTGTTCAGTAATGTGGAGGGATATCATCAGTAAGGTGGAGGGATTTTTGCAGTAATGTGGAGGATGTTCAGTAATGTGGAGGGCTATCTTTCAGTAATGTGGAGGGTGCGCAGTAATGTGGAGGGCTATCTTTCAGTAATGTGGAGGGATATCATCAGTGATGTGGCGGTTGCGGAGTAATGTGGAGGGCTATCTTGAAGTAATGTGGAGGGCTATCATAAGTAACGTGGAGGGCTATCTTTCAGTAACGTGGAGGATGTTCAGTAATGTGGAGGACTATCTTTCCGTAATGTGGTGGCTGCGGAGTATTGTGGAGGGCTATCTTAAAGTAATGTGGAGGGCTATCATCAGTGATGTGGAGGATATCATCAGTAATGTGGTGGTTGCGGAGTAATGTGGAGGCTATCTTGAAGTAATGTGGAGGGCTATCATCAGTAATGTGGAGGGCTATCTTTCAGTAACGTGGAGGATGTTCAGTAATGTGGAGGACTATCTTTCCGTAATGTGGTGGCTGCGGAGTATTGTGGAGGGCTATCTTAAAGTAATGTGGAGGGCTATCATCAGTGATGTGGAGGCATATCATCAATAATGTGGTGGTTGCGGAGTAATGTGGAGGGCTATCTTGAAGTAATGTGGAGGGCCCGAGTAATCAAGAAGCACTCTCGTAGCGGTTGATGACAATTTTCGTTTTTTAAACGATTCTCATTGACAAGAAATGCAATTCGGAAGCTTAACCGTGCGTTTTTTAGCCATGAGAACCTTCACACTGCTTTAATATTTCATCATATAAGTGTAAGAATCACAGTTTTGGTTTATTTGCGTAAAATGTCTAATACATATATATTAACAAAACATGAATAAAATATATCTAACATATGATATGAATTATCTAATATATGAATATAAATTCGAAGAAGAAAACATTGTTCTTTTTTACAAACGAAGATACAATGAGTTGAGCGATAAACTGATCTGTACATGCATCAATGGCAATTTATTTTGTCTCTCTTCCTCAGTCTAATAGCAAGTTTATTCACGTAATACTGCTTGTTTGCGTTACTTTGTTCAACCCTTTGCGTGTTGACATCGTGATAGCAGCAGAACGTATTCACATTCGTTTTTGTTTCGAAGCCCTCCTACAGGTAGTATCTATTTTTGCAAACCCAAAAAAACTTTAATTGACGTTATGAACAGAAAAGATAAATATTGCTATTTAGTTTGTGACCTTTCTGTTTGATTAGTGTCAAATGATGACCACAACGACATGAATGAAATATTACGTGAATAAACTTGCTATTAGACTGAGGAAGAGAGACAAAATAAATTGCCATTGATGCATGTACAGATCAGTTTATCGCTCAACTCATTGTATCTTCGTTTGTAAAAAAGAACAATGTTTTCTTCTTCGAATTTATATTCATATATTAGATAATTCATATCATATGTTAGATATATTTTATTCATGTTTTGTTAATATATATGTATTAGACATTTTACGCAAATAAACCAAAACTGTGATTCTTACACTTATATGATGAAATATTAAAGCAGTGTGAAGGTTCTCATGGCTAAAAAACGCACGGTTAAGCTTCCGAATTGCATTTCTTGTCAATGAGAATCGTTTAAAAAACGAAAATTGTCATCAACCGCTACGAGAGTGCTTCTTGATTACTCGGGCCCTCCACATTACTTCAAGATAGCCCTCCACATTACTCCGCAACCACCACATTATTGATGATATGCCTCCACATCACTGATGATAGCCCTCCACATTACTTTAAGATAGCCCTCCACAATACTCCGCAGCCACCACATTACGGAAAGATAGTCCTCCACATTACTGAACATCCTCCACGTTACTGAAAGATAGCCCTCCACATTACTGATGATAGCCCTCCACATTACTTCAAGATAGCCCTCCACATTACTCCGCAACCACCACATTATTGATGATATGCCTCCACATCACTGATGATAGCCTCCACATTACTTTAAGATAGCCTCCACAATACTCCGCAGCCACCACATTACGGAAAGATAGTCCTCCACATTACTGAACATCCTCCACGTTACTGAAAGATAGCCCTCCACATTACTGATGATAGCCTCCACATTACTTCAAGATAGCCCTCCACATTACTCCGCAACCACCACATTACTGATGATATCCTCCACATCACTGATGATAGCCCTGCACATTACTTTAAGATAGCCTCCACAATACTCCGCAGCCACCACATTACGGAAAGATAGTCCTCCACATTACTGAACATCCTCCACGTTACTGAAAGATAGCCCTCCACGTTACTTATGATAGCCCTCCACATTACTTCAAGATAGCCCTCCACATTACTCCGCAACCGCCACATCACTGATGATATCCTCCACATTACTGAAAGATAGCCTCCACATTACTGCGCACCCTCCACATTACTGAAAGATAGCCCTCCACATTACTGAACATCCTCCACATTACTGCAAAAATCCCTCCACCTTACTGATGATATCCCTCCACATTACTGAACACCCTCCACATTACTGCGAAAATCCCTCCACATTACTGCACATCCTCCACAATACTGCGCAGACATTACCTAGGGTGAAAAAGCTTAACGAAATCTCAGCCCTGATTGCTTATTGACAAGTTGATTATTTTATTAAAAAATAAGTATACTTAGAATCAGAGAGATACTGACCTGCTGTATCAGAACTCTATTCCTATAATGCGCTATTTCAAAGATCAGAAATTTCGTTCTCAAATTCGATATTTCGAAGAAAGTAAACTTTATTTCAAGCGATGCTGATGGTTCTGCAAGAGACACGTTTCTGTGAATGCGAAGTTGATTGTTTTTCGTCGCTGAATTAGAAATCTAAACAGCGCGGAAGCAGTAACATGAGAAATGTGTGCACATCGAATCAAATATTTTATCAAAGATTCAAAAAAGCATGCTGAAATCAGTTTGCATAACAATTGTGTTTGCAAAGGGTACACCTTAATAATCATCTGTTTGAAATCCTATCGTATCGGGTGATATGGTAACAACAGGGGTGGGAAAGTCCAGCAAATCTAATTCGGAACATCAGTGGAAATGGAACCGCACGGAACGGAAACGGATTGGAGCCTGGAATGCAAGCAAATCGGAACGGGAATGAATATGGAACCGAACCGAACGGAACGGAACCCGAAATACAAGCAAATCGGAACGTTAATGGAAATGGAACCAAACTGGTCAGAAACGGAATGGAACCTGGAATGCAAGCAAATCGGAACGGGAATGGAAATTGAACTGAACAGGATGGGAACGGAACAGAACCGAAAATGCAAGCAATTGTTGGGGACTGGGCACGAGATCTAGGGAGAAGTAGCCTAAACGAAGAGAACGAAAAAAAAGAAAGTATAGGACATGACATTTCAGCCTAAAAAGTTGGGAGAGAACTTATTGAGAATACCTCCAAAATTAATTTTACGGTGGGGGCTTATCCGAGGGAGGGGACGTATTTATAAGTTCGGTAGTTCCAGTGTGTTTTCGACAGAAAAGCAGAGAGAAAAAAGATAACGTATCTGTAGTCTATAGTCAAAATCAGCTGCTTGCCAATTGCCATAGGTTGATTATGGGTTGAATTGATAGTAAAATCTGTCAACACTAGCTTTTTCAGTGTTTTAATCAGCTGAAGCGAAAATTATATGGACAAAAGCAAATTCATAAGGCCTTCGAATAATTCCCAATGGGGGCTTATTCGAGGGGGGCTTCATTGCAAAAATGAATTTTTAGGGGGGGGCCTTTTTTGGAGGGGGCTTTTTCGAGGATTTACAGCAATAGCTAATACACAGTCATTATTTGCTTTTACTACAAACTTGAGTGTACTTGAAAATCTATCTAGTCAGTAAAACAGTAATATACATGCATTTGCATGTACTAAGCAGAAACGTCGGGAAAAAAGCAGATGGTTCACCATTAAGACTCATCACAACGTCTGTATTCTGCCGCACGATGATTTATTCATAATAATCTGTCCGATCGCTACTGAGAATTGAGTCCAGGTGCCATGAAAGCATAGATCCTCTGTTTTTTCATCTATTTCTTGTGCAAGAACAGCTAACAAATGTCTGTCAGCACAAATTTCCCTTAGAATTCTTTTTCTGCTCATTTCTGAGTCGCCATCAGAGATCATTATCTGCATTTTGTCACTATAGGGCACTGTGGGCTACAGTAAGTTGCTGCAAAATTTGTTGTCTTATGAAACCAACTTCTAGTTAGTCAAAATGGAACTAATAAATACCATTGGCAACTATGAACCCTATGACCTCTTCTGGAAGAGATCCCGATAGTAATGATGATGATGATGATAATGATGGTGGTGGTTGTGATGATAATGTTATGATGAAAATGATGATGATGATGATGATAATGATGATGATGATGATGATGATGATGGTGGTCATGATGATCATGGTCATGATGATGATGATCATGGTAATGATGATGATGATGATGATGATGATGATGATGATGATGATGATGATGATGATGATGATGATGATGATGATGATGATGATGATGATGATGATGATGATGATGATGATGATTATGATTTAAACACTATTTCAGCCAAATATCTTGAACTTCATATTTCAGTGGCGAGGATGACCAATCGGTGAGCGAGTGTATTTTGGGATCTATGACTGTGGGTCTGATTCCAGTCAAAGTTTAACATGTCATATAGATCTAGGAGAGTCACAAGCTCTCTGCAATTCCAAACCAAAGGCAAACGGAATCATGAGGTGTGGTCACATCTAGAGAAAGAGCTAAAGTCACATGAGACGAAGTCGCACTGCTTAGATTTATACCTGGGTTATATCTTAGCACAGAAGCAGAGAAACCCTATAGAGGGTGGTAAAGGAGGTCAGGATTACGATTTATGGGGATAAAAATGTTTGCCGTTCACGTTTCTCGTAAAATATATATGTTTTACAAAATATAAAATATGGTCAATTATGTTTCACAAGGACCCTTTACCACCCTCCATATACCTTGCAAAGATGTCATGGGATATGCCACCCCTTGCCTATACATTTACCTATATATACGCATACGCACGGAGAACATCTATCTGCACGTCTGCTACCCAATCTACTTTTGCTACGCCTGTCTATTTCTCCATCCATCTAAAGTCCAGTGGCTTTATCATACTTAGACATGGGTGAAGCAAACAAAACGGATTTCTACTCGTTAGTTTAGACCATTGACTAAGAAATACTTGTGTTTGGCATCTTGTCTGAACCCAAACCCGCAAA
This sequence comes from Chrysaora quinquecirrha, assembly GCA_014526335.1. Lineage (NCBI taxonomy): Eukaryota > Metazoa > Cnidaria > Scyphozoa > Semaeostomeae > Pelagiidae > Chrysaora > Chrysaora quinquecirrha. The sequence goes on along the minus strand of JACTAT010000036.1, from coordinate 957,693 downwards.
ATCTACCTACTTGGCTTCTGTTTACTAGAAATCTGATAGACACCGTCTATACGACGGAGTTTTTAGCGTCCAATCGTCTCCGCATACGGACATATATATTGTTAGTTTGTCGTAGTTTAGACTCACTCTTCATACGAATAGAAGAATATAAGAAAGGAATAGAAGATACTGATCTATTTGAATAAAGATGGAAAATAAGAAGAAAAGCATGGCTTTCGACGATTATGCTGCGAGTGCAGAGGAGCTGCTTGTCGCAATTTCGCCAGATGGTTTCGATGACGCAAAACACGCATTTACGAATGGAGAAATAGAAGAAAACGATGATTTTGTAAAACATCCAAACTTCAAGCAACCCGAAGACAAAAAAGTTACATTTGTTAAACGCGTGAGTTTAGCGGAACGACGCTCAGGGAAGACAGAAAACTTCAATCTTGAAATAGAGAACGGAAAAGAAAAGGGACCCCATCATTATAATGGTTACTATGGTTACAAAGAATACCTGATTTCGAGGGCAACAACTGCAAGCCAGGAGACATCACCATCCTCTGACAAAGATTTATTTTCTCCTGTCGATTTTTCGATAATCGATTTGAGTCAAGACGACGCTACATTGAAATACTCTTATCTTCAAGTGTCTCCCCCTTTTCAAATGGAATCGACTAACTCTCATCACTATTTCTATCCAAGTCCCTTGCCTCCGTTTCCTATGGAACAGTCCTTTCCGCTTGTGAGTTTCCCGGACCAGAACTGATAGTTATATGAAGTTGCTGAACATTTAGGCAATTTTTTCACGAACACAACATAAAGTAGCTACATTAAGCTGGCAAAGCCAAACGAACAAGTCTTTGAAATAGGTTGTCAGCTGAGGCTAAGTTGGCGCCCTCCACGAAGAAAACTTAGATTTGCTTGTAAATTCTAGTTAAGTTAAAAAAACTTGTTGCTAACTTTGGACATTTATCATTGTTTTTAATATTTAGTTTTGTTTTTTAATAATATTGTAAGTTTTTTTAAATAGAGGGTCCCTTGAAAAACTGTGGAAGGACTGAAAGGTTACCCTCCTTAGATATCTGAAATATAAAATATGAAATATTATGTAAATTAGCAAAGCCTTGTTCTCAGGATAAAGACTGGTTTCAAATGGGTTTCAAGCTGTCGCAGAGTGTCGATAAGTGTCGCCGTTGTCGCTGAAACTTCGGGATTTGTTCCCTTGCGGCTAATATGCGCTAGTGTGTTCTGTGTGTTTCAGCAAGATCGTCAGCTTGAGCACCAGATGTCGTAGCGACACCCAGCGGTACTAAGGAATGTTACCACTAACACATCGTTGGTGTGTCCCACTGAATTAGTAAATGTGCCTCAGAAGTGCTGCTAGCACCTTTTACAAAACTCAGCGACAGCAAGCGACAGAATGTGACAGAAAAACGACAACGAGCGAAAGCAAGCGACATCAAGCGAGAGTAAGCGACATCAAGCGACAGCAAGTGACATCAACCGACTCAGACCAAAGGTTTCTTATAGAAAAACGTGTACTCTGTTATTCTTCTATCAAATTATAGTTGTTGTTGTTTTGTAGTGTAATGTTATGTTGCGAAAATAGACAACTTTGCCTTTAGTTCATAAAATAAAATGCTCAGTAACAAAAATAATGAAAATGGCAAATGAGAAATGTATAAAAATTAGAAACTTTCGAGGATGTATGTGATTCATTTGTCAGGGCAACACTGGAGCCTTCACTGTGTGTGCTAGTCAATCTATTGTTTGCTAAAACAATAATGTCATTGTTCTTACGGATATCAATAACAATAGCTGTCTCCAAAAGACGTCAGTGCTTGTCTATGATTGGTTAAGATCACGTGACAAGATAAGTGTTCGAGGCAATGCGAAAGCGATGCAACATTTTCTTCCAAAAGGTAAATGGATATTCCAGTATAAGTGAGTGTTTCAAGATAGTTCTGTCTCAAATTTATCAGTGTTTCGGAGCTTCATGTTTGCTTTTTCAATGCTGTATGAATCTAAGAATAATGAAATGGTAACAGTGAAGATTTCACAAATATCATGACCAGCTACGACCGAAGGAACGTTCCCACAAAACTTCGAGTAACGAGTAAGTTGATATTAGGCCATTTTAAAACTGACTCTATTCTGAAATCGAATTTGAAAACTGAACACGCCGTTATTCTGTAGATTTTATTTACCTAGTTTAATATTTGATGTTTGATTATTATTTTGAACTCTTTCTCAGTGCGTGAACCCTTTCTATTTATTGTTAATCACAACAGTTGGGTCAGCCTAACTGGTGTGATTTACCGTCAAACTGTCAGGGTCCAAGACACAGAAAGGACAGTTGAATTCCTGGCCTTTTCTCTTTGATTTCCGCAGTAGAAATGAACGCCAGGGCTAGCTAAAAACAGTTGAAATATCTTGAAATGTTGAACTACAACCTAAGGTAAAAACTAAGCTCACTGGTTTTGTTTGGGCACATGAAAAATTGTTTGTTGTGAAGCATTGATCCCGTTTTGAAAACAGGCTCGTTGGCGAGAAAACCTTTCCACTTGAGCTCCCCTAGCACGCAGTTTGATGGTGTGAGGCTTATCGATGAGTTTTGTCTTTTTTCATTATTCCTATTGTATTTTGCTTGCATGAATGTGAGCAGTTTATTAAGCCAAATAACATGATGAGAAAACAGCATTGAACAATTATTTACGTTTAGTACTACAAAACAAGTATCATATGGTGTTACTTCAAAAACCTCTTGAAATTTCACCCAAACCTCACTCGTGATCGAGTTTTTATCACCACGTCAAAAGCCTAAAATTGCTCCTAATGTTACTATAAACTAGACGAATAAAGGACAAACGACATGAAAATATTTCGAATGCTTTCTAGCCAAAGAAGTGAGCAAACCTTTAATTAGTAATATTTTCGAACCCGTGTCTAGATATTTCCTCGCGTTGCACTTTAGATATTTTAGGATATACCGCATAAAAACCGCATAAAAATCTTTGTAGTGTTTTTCTCCCTGGCTAAATATGATATTGTTTTTTAATTATCTTTTTCCTTGCAGTTCTCTGTGCTAAAAATCTGGTAAAAAGGGATTTTTTCCGTAAGTGATTTCTCAAAATTTTATTTTAAAATTTTCACATTAGTATCTTTTCCTGATATATTGCATTTATTCCTGATTATTATATTTCGTAGACATTTTTCATTCATTCTTAGCAGTCATTCATATATTCATTTCTCTTGAGTAATCTCAATTATGAATCTGTTTACATTTTAAATAAACAGTGAAACAATAAAAGAATGTTTAGGTCATGTTCCAATTTCCAGAAACAGGTCCATGGAACACCCTCCATTGTTCTTTTAATTCTTTTCCAATAAAAGCCAATTCTTACTTGATCAAGCTTATTGGTAAATCTTTCAAAGTTAAGAGATGTTTAGACAATGAAAGTAAGAAACAACCAGAAAGAATCTAACACGTGAAGAACAATCTACTGTATATAAGAAAGCACATTGCTATGAGTTTGGCTAAAATTTTCAGCTATCTCAGAAACTTTGTACATATTTTTTATTTTATAAGAAAGTTTTTTAACCAGTATTAAAACTTTCTTAGGAATTGCATGGTTTCAGTTTAATGCCAAAACTTTTCTTGTGACTTTCTTAGCAAAAATTTTGGATTGAGTTTTTCTGTCCATGCACAGTTAGGGTTACTGTAAAAATTGCACAAATAGCATGTTTTACGTGAAAAGTAATCAGAGGATTAGGTTAAAAGCTTAGCAGAAATAACATACAGAACATGAAAATATGAAACAGAACATTCTCAAATCTCAAGAATCCAGTATTGAACTTTCTTAAATTTTTAAGAAATAACTTTCTTATAATACAATAGGCCTACCACTGTCTTATAAAAAAATGTGTACATTGTATAACATGTATGAAAACATTGAATTAAGTGCAAACTATGTTTCTTTGTCACTTGGAGAAAGTCTGTCCTATTGTTCACCATTCATGACATATACAAATATACAGATATAATGTACTGTGCTGAAGAAGACTCAGCATTCCCCAAAAACAAGAAAGTCAAACAGGAGGATGGCCAATGGGCTGTATGAATTTGAGAGTTCCTGGGCAATTTCATTGAGCTCTATAGCTTGATGGAATCATCCTTGGCCATCTTGTCATGCAGTCCAGGTTTGAATCCCATCTTTTGTGGTATGCCACTTGTGGAAAAATCTAAACTAAAATCCTGTTAATTTCTATGACAAATCTGAGTGGTTCTTAATTGAAAATGAAGCTTAGTCCAACTAACACTGTTATTCCACCAAAGCTAAAATCACCAAAAATATCTAACAGAATAAATACATCTTTTTCCAGGATTGCCAGATCCATTTGCGAGAATTGCAGTTGATGGAAGTGGACAGTGTCATTCTACACGCTCTGTCAAGGGCACACTTGATCCCAAATGGAACCAACACTATGATTTGTGAGTAGTAAGCTTTTTATTTCTTTTGTTGTCCAAAAATGTCTTTAAGGAAATCTACTGCCTTTTTTGCCTGCTAGAATTGTGCCAATGCCATCAATGCCACAGTATTGCATGACTGTAATTTGGTTGGAGGTTATACATGGTTTTGAATGTGTGAAGGAGAACTTTGTTCTCGTATCACAAAATAGTTACAAGTTGTAGAAAATATTTTCAAATTGTTTTATTATTTGCAAAAAAATTAAATGCAAAAAATGCCTTAAAAACACAGTTCTTGGACAGGAATAAGCTTTCGAAAAAAAAATTGCAATTTTTAAGACTCTTTGGAACTACAGTCATGTTTTGTTTGTTCTGGAAATCCATAGATAGTGTAGTAAATGGCCTATGTAGTGAGGGGCATTTCACTCCTCAAAAAAGCATACAAAATTTAAACTGAAACAAAAGGAATTCCAAGGCATCTCTATAAAAACAATGGAAATACCAGCAAAGGGTGTAGGAGATTCTGAGGAGTGAATCACCTCATTGTATGTGTGGACAACAAACTTGAACATATTCCCATGGTCCATCCCCTGTGTTGGGTAAATTTATACACTAAAAGGAAAGCAAAGTATAAGAAACTTTTTATAAGAAACTCGGAGCATATCAGTGTCAGATTGCCAAAAATTTCAGTCATCTTATTAGAACTTGTTTAAACTTTTAAAACTTTCACACTTTTATGTGCAACCTTTTTTTTGTTTCTTACAAAGAACAAGTGTAATTTTGGAATTATTAGTTGTTATTTTTGGCATTTTGAACCCAAAAACAATATCACTTTTATATTTTTAACTCGCTTTTCAAACGCAATTATTCTTGTGGTTAAAACATTAATAATAAAAATAGCTGTTATTCCTGGTCGAAGAATGGGGATTGGGTACTGTATCCTGTTTTTTTTTATTTTACATTTTTTTTTAATAAGCAACTGCCCAATAAGCAACTAGGGCTGAACTGACCTTAACATTAAGCAACTTGAGGGCTCAATTGAATTCTGTAAGCAACTAAGAAGTCAAACAACCATGCTTATACGCTTTCTTGTTGTTAGGAAATTGTTTGTTTTGGATGTTGAAGTTCTTTAGCTAACGTTTTTCCACTTACTGTCTCCTAAAAGTCGTATTATAGGCCTAACAGTTGAAGACTTTGACCCGCAAAGTCGGGGGTGGTTGTATGGTAAAAAAGGTTAAGCAACGTTTAAGCAACTTTGAAGGCTGAAATGTCTAAAATTTTAAGCAACTTTGAGGGCCGGACAAAAGTCAAATTGCTTATTAAAAAAAGTGTATACTCGGCCTGTTGCAGAAAAGTTTCAATGCGCCAATCGCGAGGCTGATTTTGATGATAGGAAATGTTTTTTCCACTTGACGTCATCGTCTGGGCGAACTGTTTCCCTCGCCAACGTGGAACTAGAAATTATCACCATGGCAAGATGATAATTAGACTAATTATACAGAGTTAATTATAGTCACAGTTACGGTATTAATCACGCTTATGATGCTAATTGCTGCATTATGTGCACGTTTCTTTTGGAATATTCTTTCTTGAAGTTATCCAGTCAGGAAGCTCCAAAAATCTCTCTATTTCGTGGAAACAGCTTTTCGCTTCTCATCGAAATTGACTTTGCTTTTTGTTGAAGCTGCCTTTCGCCTTCTTCAAAGTGTCGAAAATTGAAAAGGCTTTCTTTCGTCGAATTGAAACTTGCGACCTGTCGCTGTTGATCAATTTTTCGACGCCATTCAGTTGCGCGTTTCGAGTTTGGACGAAAATTTGCGTCGCCTTCAATTGTCTCCGGTCTCACAAATATTTCAATCAAAGCTGGAGTCATTCCAAAATGGCGGCTGTAATTCAAAATCGTGGGCAGAGTCCTATAGAGAAAATGCTGTAGAATTTCTACCGAATGACGCCACTTTTGACTCAGTTTCGCCTTTGTTCAGAGTTTCCTTGTTGAGTGAGGAAGGAAATAGTAAAGAGAGGTAATGAAAATGAGCCTAAAAAAATCTGACCGACTGCTGAAACTTGAATTTGGTCTCAGCAAATTTAGTATGAATGAGAAACCTGTTATGTTTGCAAACGATATGAGAAATATTTCCTCACAAGTCGCTTCTTTGAATTGCAACCGAGACAATTGTCTCGCAGCTCGTTTCGTTCATTCTATTATTAACCGTAACCACGTCTGAATGAACAATTAGGCTGGCGGGAAGCCATTTTGTCGTGAAGTTACAACCTGCTCATTTCACAACCGTCTTCACAGTATCTTGTAGTTTCGCTCGCTTTTAAGAAAACTTATTTTTCAAAGTATCAGGAAAATAACTAGAGCGTGGGAAACGAATAATGCGAAGCGTCGCAACAAAACAACAACGCAACGGTGTTTTGATGTCTTTGTCAATTCGCCTGTCGTTTCATTCGCTAATTTTTATCCACGTGATAAGGACGCCTTTAAATTTGAGTGAATACGGCGATATTAGACCGGGCTTTACTGTAAGACCAGATCAGGACTTTTCTTGTTAATGATAGTTTTCGCTATTGAGTTGTAATGCTGGGACCTTAAACGAACAACAATTCATAAACAAAGAGTTAGAAAACTCAGACAAACTTTTTAAGCGGGCATTGCTTCGCTGAATGTCGTTTTGATTGGCTTTTTGTCAGTAAAATAGATTTCCTGTGAACCAGTCAAAATTCCCCTTAGAAAATGCTGCAATTTGATTAGTGGCTAGACTCACTACGAAAGTCGTAGATTCGCTCCAAGCCCCCCATCATTAACCTCATTAACAACATCAACAACTTTTTTGATTTTACATTTTTTGAATGAATTGAATTGAGGTGAAGGCAGCGAAAGCTTCGACTCATGTAGTAAGTCCAATTGGTGGCAAGTATTGGATTTCTGCTTTTTGATTGCCAGGCCCACTCTGAAGCAGTAATCAACAGTGATGTTGTTGTTGTTAAAATTCATTCTTTCTGCCACCCTCTTTTACCATAGTACGCGATGAAATGTCCTTCCTTCAACATAATGATTCTAACCTTGAAGGAGCTGTGGCGTCGTGGTGTAATCCAGCTGACTCGTGGTGTGGTCAGGGCTCGAACCCAGCCACGGTAGCGTCACGGCCAGAGTCGAGGTCTCGATTAGTTAACCTACTACTGAGATCCTAGCGACTGGCGCTAAATCACCATTTCACCTTCACCTAACCGCTTTTTCGTTTCTTTTGTTGTAGGTTCGTGAGCAAAAACGACTCAGTGACAATCAGTGTTTGGAACCAACGCAAAGTCCACAAGAGACAAGGTGCTGGGTTTCTGGGATGCGTCCGAGTTACGTCACAGGCCATAAATAGACTGAAAGATACAGGATGTAAGTAGCAGTACAGTATTGTGATTTTTCTAAAATGTTTATTAAGTGCTTTGAAAAATAAATATACTTAATATTAATATTGCCACATGAAGCTTCTGAGAGCCTGAATACTTTCTTCTGTCATGAAAATTGTAACTTAATTTCTTGCCACCTACAAGAGTTGTAGTGGTCGCTATTGAGTTGAATTACTGGACAAGCACTATTCCGAATTTGCAAGCTTACCTTTTTTTATATATCAATTCAGTTAAAGCAAACTACCTCCAAGCTCGTGGCCAATGATCAAAAATTGTTTGTTAAGCAATGTTTGACCGTTTAGGCTCGTTACAAAGCATTTTTCGACAAACAGAATTTGCTTGGCAGTACTTTTGGAAAAAATTCATGATTGTCACAAGTACAAAATGTTTGACAAACGATGTTTATTGATCAAACGTTTTGTTTTGCAAGCTAATCTCAAGTGTTTGACAAACAATGTTTGATGATTTGGCCAATGCTTGACAAGGAGATTTCAAATATTTGTCGAAGAATGTTTGATGATGTGGTTAAACGGTCAAAATTTTGTTTGACAAGCAAATCTCGAAAGTTTATCAAACATGTTTACTTCATGTTTGATCATTTGATCAGGGCCTTCACAGAGTCAGGAAAAAGTTACGGTCACACGGTCATTGACGGGAGGAAGGTCCATTAGAACAATAGAAATTATTTTACCACACCCAATGCACGCCTATTTTTCATTGTTAAGTGAGGAAGGTTTCCTGCTAGGGGTATTTTTGTCTGGAGGAAGGTTAAACACTTTTCTGGACTCTGGGCCTTCATGTCTTTGGCTCCATGCTTATTTTGGATACCTTTAAACTTTCAAGTAGAGTCTCCTTCAGTAATATCGGCCTATATAACATTGTCGTTTATGTTGTGATTACTTTATTTCAGATCAAAGACTGGAGCTGAATAAAGTTCGTCCTGATGATCAGGATTATGTCAGAGGGCAAATCGTCGGTATGTTACTATGAATTTTCATGAATGGACACTGATATGATGCATGAATCCGAAGTAACTATTTTGATGGAGTTGATACATTTAACGTAAATGCATTGCTCCATAACGCGAAAAATTGAGAGTCTGACGTATGTAAGCAAATGTTTCCTCGCTCTGTTGTTCGCTGAATCATTTGAGGCAATTCTGTGGCTAATTATTCCCAAAAATATTGCAGCTGAACACATTAGACGAAGATAATTTTTTCTTACGAATGGTCTCAAACGTATTTAATTTGTGGTAAAGTCTCGTTGGGTTCTATGCTCACGGGGGTATTGTGTATATTCATTTCAGAAGAAATTAGAGAAATTGGAGGAATGGATATGGTCAGAATAGGTTTCGAGCTTGTAACCTCTTGGCTATGTACAGAAACCTTTCACAGACTGTTAACAGGCCAAAAGCTGTCCACGAGTCCAAGTTGTACCGATCTCTCGCATTGCCCCCCTCCTCTATCCGTACGGCACTATATACGCACATACGTCCTGTCCGAAGACAGGAGTCCCATAACGAGAGGGGGGTCTATCGCAAGAGACAGCAATTCTATGCTGAGTGTAATTATTGTGATAAAGGTGAGGGTGAATTTTTTTAGCCCCAGTCGCTAGGATCTCAGAAGCAGATGTCCTAGCGAGGTCTCATCCCTGGCTGTGATGCTACGGGGCTATGAGCTCCTGAGTTAGCTAGATTAGACCATGACGCAACAGCACCTTCATTATGATTGCCTGATTAGGAATAGTTGATTTTATGAAGAGATAGTGCGAAGGATTGATTTGAGGAGGACACGTCTCGAACCTGTCGCCTCTGGCTATATTCGTCATATTAATTTATTATGTTTTTATTCGTTTAGTTTGCATCGAAACTAAAGATCGTACTGGCTCCAACGCAGTTGTTGATTCACGTGGTAACGTCACGTCCACGCCAGCTGTCTGCAACGACATTCTTGAACTTCCCCCTGGGTAAGTCTTTAATAGGTCACATGACTTAACACACACTAAATCGTATTAAATTCCTTCATAACGAGCTAAAATCACGTGGCGGTGAACCTTTAGCAAGGGATTTGAAATCAAGATTTCCATATTCCATTCACCTAAACTTTATATATGAGTCCCGAGTCTCCCTCTTTAGCCTAGGCCTATTTGAAATTTTGGTCGCTCGATGTGCGAGCCGTTTATTTCATTATAAAAACACTGGGCGAAGTGCAATAATGTGAGTTTCATCAAAACTGTTGCACTGGGCGATGATTGGTCAGTTACTGCGCGATACGTTTGGGTTAAGTAACGGAAGTTTCCAACAACCAATCAAACTGCAGCTTTCAAAAATACTTGGCTGTGATTGGTTTCCAGAAAATTCTCGTTTTAACCAAATTTTTATGATTATTAACAAATTGACAAGCATCATTCTTGAGCATTAGTCTAAGCATTAGTTGGTTGTATGGCTGAGGATAAGATTAGCTACACCAATCCTAGACTTGCGACCCATGTGCCTAACTTTCACTCACATTGAATTTATTGGTGTTGTTGCTGTTCGCTTTGTTGTTTTGAGCGGTTAGAAATTCAATTCAATAGCGATAACTGCAACTCATGCAATAAGTCTATATCAATCCCTCGCTTTCGCTGTTGTTGTTGTTGTTGTTGCTATTGTTGTTGTTGTTGCTCTTGTTGTTATGGTCGTTGTTGTTGTTGCTATTGATGTTGTTGTTGTTGTTGTTGTTGGACAACTCTAGCGAAGATCCCTATGTTATTAATGAACTATCAGTTTTAAGGAGCAATTCAGAGACTTTCATTACGAAATAAGAGTTCATAGTCAGACGCGCCATAGCTGTAACACAAAATTGCAATAATTTCACCCCAACAAATTTACTGAATGGAGACTAACCCTATTTACTATTGACATAATTGTTAATCAAGTTTTGTCTGAGGCATTTATTTCTTTGCTGCGAAGGATGCTTTTCGATGAAACTAGTTTTCTATGGCTTTCTATTAAATGTTCTCAATTTCATTCGGGAGAAAATTAGATTAATTCAAGCCACGATTGTATCTTATCATTTTATCCATTTATAATTTATTAACTTGGACTTTGTGGTTAACCTTCGAATTACAGTAAAAACCACTGTAGAAGAAGATATCTTTTCAATCCGAAATATCTAAGCATTTGTAGGATTCAGGGCATTTCTTAAGAAATTTTCACTACTGGGGAAAATTTGGAAAAAGGGCCTAAAAGCGTAATAACCAAGAGTAGCTAAAACATCATTTTAAAGATTTTCACAGTTGCTCAAAATGAGAAATGACAAAGTACCAGGGGCGCATTTCCACAGAATTTTTCGGGAGGTGTCAAGAGGGACTGAAGAAAGAAGGCTGTAGAGCGTCTGAGCATCTAGAAGGCTCGGGGGAATCGACAAGGGCCCAGACCACTGGGCAAATTGTATGATTTTGAAGCTCACAGGTTTACTGGGGAACATTCCCCAGTAGTTACGCTGTTAAAAAATGCCCTAGGATTGCACGAATTTCCTATGAGAAATCTGTCCTTAGGATTGATACAATGCCTGCCGAAAGTCCTTGGAACACCCCCGTAGTTTCACAAGAATACGACTCCTCTTTCTATTCTTGATGGGAAGTACAGAAAATCAGCCCCCTCCCAGAGGCAGGAAAAAGTTACGGTCACACGGTCACTGACCGGAGGAAGGTCAGTTAGAACAAAGGAAAATCTTTTGTCAAACCCGAAGAACGCCTATTTTTCATTGTTAAGTGAGGAAGGTTTTCAGCTAGGGGTTTTTTGTCTGGAGGAAGGTTGAACACTTTTCTGGACTCTGCCCCCTCCCCCTGAAACAATGTTTCATTCGTGTACAGTGTGAGCTTCCATAAGATTCATTTGTTGCGGGTTGTGGTGGGGTATTCCAAACCGGAGAAAAGCAACAATTGTTTGAGGGGGCGTGGTTTCTAATGCTACCAAATGGAGTGAAAATAATCAAAGTGTTCCAAGACTTTTGGCAGGCATTGCAGCTAAAAATTCCGTGCAATTTCGTACAACTCGGTCGTGAAAATATCTCCCAAGCTGATTGGTGTTTAAAACACAAGGCCAATTTGGCTTCGCTTTCTGATTGGCTCATTTTGATCCGCATCTGGGCATAAATTCTGCCTAAGTCTGTTTCAGACGTTCATACCCTGAGGAGTGTCAGACGAGAAAAGCTTTTAAGTATGTCCTGGGATTTTTCCGCTGTCTCTCGCAATTTTGAGAATTTTATTGTAAAAATACCAAGCAGCTGTTTTGAACCTGATCTGCACGAGTCGGCTTAACTCTCCAGCCATGGACAAAGTTTGTTTTAGAATGGTTTCAGAAGTCCCCTGACAAAACCAGATTCCTCTGTTCAGTGAATCCAAATTTTAGAAAGGTTAAAAAATTTACATGTTTTGAAAACGAGGCTCGATAACATGTAAAGTCAGAATTTGCACGAAGTTAAAAATACTTGGGCCACTTGAAAGAACGTGAAAACCGCTAAAGTGGTTGTTGGGACTATTACGTAGCTGTCAATCATATATGGACTTTGAACTGAGACCGCGTGTTCAGTTGACACAAGTTCTCAGTTGTGATTAAACGAGTCGAAAAGAAGGTTGTTTTTCAAATATTTTTTGTTATTAGGCTTGCTGATATTTTATAAATTGTTATGTTCTGTTATTGAACTTGCTCGTCTCTGATTTATCAACACGATTTACCCTCAAGAACGGTCTTAGGACCAAACATCACAATAGTGGTTGCATTTACAGGATTAATTTTTAGGAAAAAGATTTCTAATTTACTGCTTCAGTAGACTTGCTCCAAGTCTATTTCTTAATATCCTTCTCCAAAGGTCCATCATTCCGTGGAAACAAAGGAGAGTGCCAGAGAAATAGACTTGTACCTTTCCAGCAGTCATGAATAATTAATGAGATTCCCGCTCCAGTGGCTTGCTGATAAGAAGATTGGGGGTACTGATTTTAGATTAGTAAACAAAAGGCGAAACTTTTCTTTGAAATTGAGAATAATACACTAAATGCATCCTTTCAATATGAATTGAGAGAATTAAGAACAAAAACCCCTTTGAACTTCATTCAGAGCCGTTGGCATTGGCAGCCAAATGCATCTTTTGTCAAGAAATGCCTTCCAGGAGGCAACCCCCTTGGAGATTTTATAATCTGGAAAGAGCTTTGTCATTTCTTCGTGCTGAATGGCTGATTCTCTCACTTCAGAGAGAAGCGCCACCGGACAGGATCTTGTCCGGTGACGTCAAAACACAAAAGGTTTATCTCATTAATTATTCATGACTGCGGGAAAGGTACAAGTCTATTTCTCTGGCACTCTCCTTTGTTAACACGGAATGGTGGACCTTTGGAGAAGGATATTAAGAAATAGACTTGGAGCAAGTCTACTGCTTCAGATAAGTGAAATTTTTATCAATAATGTCTATGTTATACTCTCCCAAAGTATTCAATTCAATTAGCACGATCTTATCTGCAAGGACTGCTCTGAATAGATCGTCTGAAAGTCTTCTTTGTTATCAGATAGAGTTTTTTCGGTAGGATGAGGATAAAATCTGTTGTATTGTTGATATCTTGCAAAATTTGACTGTTTCTGCCGAGACAACGTGACGTAGTGTGTTATCTTGATCTTTGTGATTTGGCTATATTAATTGTACAGTCTTTGGCTGTATACTGAGTTAAGATAGCGATGGTTAGCGGAAACATCATTGAAAGTACTAAAAGCTTTTTAGTTGCACAATCCACAGAGTATAAACATCATAAATAAACTGAAGCAGAGGGTCTGTTCATGCCGGTTTCTATGGCTAATTTTTGTTGTCAGGGAAACAGCATCGTTTCGACAATTCCGCCGTGTGCCATGTCAAGTTTCAGGTTATTTGTGTTTCGTAGTTTAAATAAAATCATCTTTTAAATAGTTTAAATAAATCTACTTTTATTTAACCTGTTACTGCTTTCATTCTGACACGTCTAAACCAGCTTTAGATCGTTTAGATTTACACCAATCAAATCAATTCGATTCCTTCGATTGACCAATCAGCAGTTTGAATCTGTGTCAAAGGTTATTTAAATAGATTTTAACGGATACATCGTAAGCAGTGGCCAAGACACAATTGATGTTTTAGTATGCTATGCCTCATTTCATCTTCTACTTTTCCTTAATCTTTTCAGATGGGAAGAAAGGACTACACCTAACGGTAGAGTACAGTATGTGAATCACGTGACAAGAACTGTCCAATGGGAAAGACCGACAAGATCTGCGTACGATTATCATGCAACACGACCAGAAAGTGGAGTGGTTCAAAGAGTCGAACCGAGTTTATCGTCGTCTGTTTCAAGTTCGCCTCCGTCGTCAATTAGTTCGTCTCCGTGCTCCATAGCTTCGTCATGCCGAACAACTACCGATTCAAGCTCGTCAGGCGAAGATCCGATCACCCATCGTCTTCGTGAACGACGCGATAGGCGACACCGTAGACAGTCGGCACGTCATCAGAGCTTTTTGAATAGAACATTGATTCATGGGGCTCAAGCTCCCGAGAATTTTGATAGAAAAACGACACCTCAAGGACAAGTTTATTTTGTTAACAGGATAACAGGACAGACGACGTGGCACGATCCACAGTTACCGAGAGATACGAGTTTTCTAACCGAGCAAGAACTCGGTGCTTTGCCGGATGGTTGGGAGCTTCGTAATACTGCAAGTGGGAGAGTATACTATGTTGATCATCATTCAAGAACAACGCAGTTCACTGGTGAGATCTGTTCGAAAATTTTTATAATTTCTAGCATCTTTAAATGATACACCCTAGACTTTCTACACTTCCCCCTCATTGAAGTATAATGGTTTTTGTTGTTCGATTCACTCCCGAACGTGAATATTTTTATAACGTCGATAAAAGTGGTTGAAATTCTGTTACATATCGAACCAAAAGTCGGGTTATCAGCAACTGTATTGGAATTGTGAAAAAGTAATAATCGGTAATAATTGTCTTCCAAACAGTTGACTTGTTTCCCAAACAATGATTCTTGTTTTCTCGTGCAATGAAATTGCTTTTCCTCTTCTTGAGGTATCAAAGAAGGTAAGGGATGTCTGAGGTCCCCATGCCGAAGCTGCAAGCAAATAGGTGTTATTTTTTCGTGGAAAATTTACCTTTTGCCGTAACCCTTTAACACCCCGTAAATTTCTTTATGACTAATCGGTAAACTGCATGGAATGGTATGCTTCCAGGGGGTTCATTTCTCAGTCTTGACAATAGTCTTGAGTCGTGATTCTTGACGTGCTTGACCCATATGTTTGATGTATTTTGTTTACAACGAGTACCCCTTTTACAGCCTTCCTGTATCGAACATTTCGATAGAATCAAGAGGGTGTCTTGCTTACAGCACACCCCACACCCTGTGGCTCTTTTTCAACTGGATCTCATTCTATTATGATTGAATGTATTAGCTTACTTTTTATATATTTGTTTTGTTTTTAGATCCAAGACTCGCTCAGTTTTGCCAAACGAGGCAGGAATCTAGTGGTAGTGGTAGTAGTAGGAGGCACACGTCACCAACTTCTTCGTCATCGTGCCCTTCTCCAAGGTAAAACATGTTTCAAAACCTATATTCAGATCTCTATTTGTTGCATTCATGAATTAATATGCCTTGCATTTCCATCCACACCCCCTGAGATATTCAATATGGCCCGTTGATAGCCCTGTTTTATGAAGATTTTCAGGGGATGGGATTCGGCTTTCAATAATGGCGGAAAGTGGTTTGATTTATTCTTTGCACAGTATGGTTCTCTTCTTCCCTTGAAACGAATGGGTTATATTAAGTAATTGGAACGCTTAAGGATTTCAGTATGTTCTTCTGCCTCGGCCTGAACGACAGTTAAAAGCACTCACAATCAAAGAAAATTTCCGCTTTAGTTTGAAATTGAAAAGTCTTGTTTTTCTTCAGTATTTCGATCTTTAGCAATGCTTTCTTGGAGCTTTTGAATTGTAATTTTGTTAGAGCTAGGCCTTACAAGGTTCTGCGAATTTTCAAATTTTAGGACGCAACAGTTTCATATTGAAAAACTCCCTGTTGTAAATGTCTTGTAAACCTCAATTGCTATTTCACCAAGACGCTTAGTGAGTCAGTCCACGTTTGATTATGAGCATCTTACTAAGCGCGGTGAAATAATTACTTAAAGCTGACCTGATAATCCTTTATTAAAACCTACGCAAACGACAGCTGTATCTCATCAATCATTTTCCCGACCGTCTTTTATTCCAGGCAAGAAGAATTACCGATTTATAAACGCGATCTGATGCAAAAAGTCAAAACCCTTAGGACAGAGCTTGCCGCACTAAAGCCTTCGGTATGTCTTGTGTTTTTTGCTTTTAATCTGTGGTTTAAAGAACCCAGCTAAGAGTGACCCAGAATATCTATTTAAGTGGCTTTAGCTTTTCATTTGTGAAAGATCTATCAAATGGTCCTTAAAGGAGTTATAAAATCCTTTAAAAGGTTTTAAATTTTTCAAGGGTTATTTATTTTTGAGATTACCAAGATGATTTTGTTACCCGGAAACCCGGAGGGGGGCATTTTAAAATTTGGCCAGGGATTTTCATTTCATTTTTTGGGTTTAGAATTTGATGGAATACTTTTTGGTTTCTCGAATTCGACGAAATTTTGTTGGGTTTTAAAGTCGGGGTACCTTTTATTTTGTTTACTGACTTTTGTGGGCCTATTATTCGGGGACAGTATTTGGATAGATGTAAAATTTCAAATTAACGTAATCTTCTGGGATACCCCTTGGGTCTTACCCTAAAATTTCCGATGTTGTCGCTCTCGTGTTAAAAATTCATTTCACAAATGATTCCAATGTTCTATCGTTCAAATTGGCATGTGAAGTTATCTTATTTCATAAATTCTATTTGAAGATTTCGTTGATTTGAAGTTTATCTATCGCTCATTATTTTCTCCTTATTTTTAAGTCTGGACATGCGCGAATAGAAGTTTCAAGAGAAGACGTCTTTGAGGTGAGTCTGGTCAATTTTGTCCCTATTCGAGGGATTCTAGATGCACTCAGGTTTTTTTATAAGCAACTTCGCTCGGCCCTAGTTCAAAAAGTTGCTTATTTTCGGACCTTTTATGGCCTCCTTTTAGTAGCAAAGTTGCTTAGTAGTTGCTTAATGTTAACTGTATCTTTTTGCACTAAGAATAGTATAGAGGATAGAAAAACGGCAAAATCTAACATTGCACGGAATCATTTCTCCCTGCTGATATTGTTACCATTGGAGACTTTGTATTGAAAGTTAAACGGAAACCTCTCAATGAAATGCCTTACTTAGCGAAAAACACTCCGTTGATATGCGAGTTTTGAAGATAGATGAATGGAAAAAGCTTCTGTGTTGATCAATCCTCGATTGCTTGTAGTGATATAAATTATTAAAATTTAAAAAGTTGCTTACATTTTTTCCTGTGGTATTATACGTTGCTTAAGCTAATAGGCCTTCTACATCTTGGTTGCTTATAAGCGGTGGCTTAAAAAAAACTGCTTGTAAACTTAAGACCTGGCAAAACTATTAGATGTTGGTGTAGATTCAATGAGCAGAAACAGAGGCTTTGTAATATGTCTAAACAGCCTCAGTCGAAATGTCTTGTTGTTGTTACCAAAGAGTGTATTTTTTCAAATTTTTCTCTTCCAGGAATCTTATCGTGCTGTAATGAAAATGAAAGGCAAAGATCTACGAAAGAGATTAATGGTGAGATTCAAAGGAGAAGAGGGACTTGATTACGGTGGCATTGCAAGGTAACTTGTTGCTACATCATGCTTATCATACCATCATACCATTAGGTTATCTTCAGAGCTTTAACGTCAAGGATCTCCCTAATTAGTAGAACAGATAGTGTTCACTCTATAAGAAGCTCTAGAAGTCCCGTTCCTGAAAATTGGAAAACTCGGCTATAAGAGATTGAAGATCAATTAAAATGTAAAGAACTCTTTTCTTCATTTTTGCCTTCAAATTTGAACGTTCTTCTTCTATTACTCTAGTTTCCGTACCATCTTCATCCATGTGTTTTTATCGTATGCTAGCTCTGTGGCTCCCTCTATTGTTAAGTTTAGTGATTTTCGGTCTTTCTCTGTCACATATAGCCAGGCTTGAATCTGTTTTGCCTCTCATAGTTGACTTGGGCCTTCTTTGAAATCCAAAGGAAAATTGGTTGTTAGGATTAGTGATTATCCAAGATGGCACGCAGAATATGTGCACAGTCTTGTGACAAGGAATTAATCAAATGTTCGAAAAAGTGAGCATTCAATATAGTGACCATTGGAGTTAGTGGATATTTTTCTGTATGTGAGATTAGCTTTCTTATTCATTCCAGGGAATGGTTATTCTTGTTATCGCATGAAATGTTCAACCCTTATTATGGTTTATTTCAATATTCAAAAGACACTCAATATACTCTAGAGATCAACCCTGATTCTGGTATAAACCCTGTAAGTATATCGTTCATTGCCGTTCATTGCTGGCTTGTCATTCATTTCAGTTAACTTCTTTAGAAGACTTACTGCTTTGACGTGAATCGTGTTCATTATAATGAAGTGCGTTATAATGTGTTTATACATACAAACTACATCATTTCAATGCACAATTAAGAGATACAAAATCAACTCATTCTGCATTGTTTACAGATTTACCATTTAAAATCTGCAAAAGGTTCATAAACTGAAGTCCAATTTTTTCCAAGAATGAGTGGCCTAGATTTTATTAAGAATATTTCCTTTTTTCTGAAGTTTCTTCTAATTGTTTTCAGGACCATCTTTCCTATTTTCATTTTGTGGGGAGAATCGTTGGAATTGCAGGTTCGAAGCTATATTATTTATTTTTTGTTCTTGTTAAATTTTCTTCTACTTAAAGTTCAGGCACCTGTTCTTTTTCTTGTAATTTTATTTTATTGCTATTCTTGCTTCGTTTTCCCTTTCCCTTTCCCTTCGTTTTACTTTTACTTTTACCTTTACTTTTACTTTTACTTTTACTTTTACTTTTACTTTTACTTTTTACTTTTGCTTTTACTTTTGCTTTTTACTTTTACTTTTAATTTTAATTTTACTTTTACTTTTACTTTTACTTTTACTTTTCACTTTTATTTCTACTTTTACCTTTACTTTTACTTTTGCTTTTACTTTTACTTTTTAATTTTATTTTTGTTACTTTTAAGGCTGGTTTCCGTATAGCCTGATTAAATAATGTCATGTTTTTCATTGTAAATAAAAGAACCCATTTATTTTTTCGTAGTTTTTCACAGCCATTACTTAGACGGTGGTTTTACAATGCCTTTTTACAAGGTAAGAGTTACACAAAATACACTAATTATTTTTTGTCGCCTGTAAGATCGCCTATAAGATCTCTGTTACTACATATTACTTTTTATAAAGGCCTATGAGAAAGCAGGCTGAGGTTTGGGCCAATTTCAAGTTTCTCTTATCTCATATTATGGTGATATTTTGCTTCTTTTTATAGCAAATGTTGTCTAAGCCGTACGACCTTGAAGATCTTGAAAGTGTTGATCAAGAGCTATATCGAAGTCTTGGCTGGCTTTTGTAAGTTTCAAGTTTCGAGCTGTTTCTAGATTTGTTTTTCAAACTATTCTAATGTTCTTGTAAAATTACTCAGATTATGTGTTATGCCGGTAAAAAGTATTCTTCGTCAGAATTGGTACTTTCAACGTAGAAGGAACGTAAAATTAAGAGTAATAGTAAAAATAGAAGTAAAAGTAAAAGTAAAATAATGTAAAATGAAACTTGAAGTAAAAGCAAAATTAAAGTAACATTTGAAGCAAAAGTAAATAAAAAGCAAAAGTAAAGTTAAAGTAAAAGTAAAAGTAAAAGTAAAAGTAGAAGTAAAAGTAAAAGTAAGAGTAAAAGTAAAAGTAAAAGTAAAAGTAAAAGTAAAAGTAAAAGTAAAAGTAAAAGTTAAAAAAGTAAAAGAAAAAGTAAAAGTATAAGAATAATTAAAGTGAAAAAAGTAATTATTTTTTCACTACTAAATTCAATTGAAAAATTGATATTATAATTGAAGTACAGAATTGCACGAAAACAGCACGACTAAGAGATTTTCCCACCTACAGAGCTGTTTCGCCAATACAAAAATTTCACTCATCGATAAATTAGTTGGCTATGGCTAAACCATGTTATTAGTAACTCGTATAGCTTGCTAGAATTATGAGGTATCTGGCTATTGTCTAACCGCATGAGAAATTCATGAACTGTGAAAAGCCTAGGCTTAAGGTTATATATCGCAACTCATTATGAGGAACTTCTGATCTGTCGATGAGTGGCTGCAAGGCTTTGAATGTGAGATCGAGGATTCAATTCAATTCAACTAATGCTTTCCTTTCCTGCAGTCGATAATTGCTGTGTTTTAGTAATGCTAAAAAAAAAAAAAAAAAAATATTTAAAAAAAACAAAAGATTGAAAAAAATATGTAGCCTTGGAATTATATATATATAAGTTATAATTTCCTTTTATCTTTTAGTTGCGGCCCAAGCTAGATAAGCTTTGCTTTTCTTGGGTCGCGTAAAATACATACTTTTTTAGACTTTGTATTAATTTGATGTATTTTACAAACAATATTGAATTGAATTGAATTGAATTCATAACTTTGGAAGTTGTAGGTTCTGTGTAGACTTGCTTCCCAAGTCCCTAACTTTCGCTCACATTGAATTGAATTGATGTTGTTGTTGTTCGCTTCAGTTAGTTTGAGCGTCCAGCAATTCAATTCAATAGCGATAACTGCGACTCATGTAGTAAGTCTAGGTTCTGTGATGGTTTCTACTAGATACTACCGGATATAGAGCAATGTTCAAGTTGTTCCTGCATCAAGAGAGCAAAGGAAAATACTTTTTAAGAATATACCTTTTTGTAACGTACTTTGCCTGTAATGTGTCAGTTTGACTTCTCATCAAGGAAGGAGGGAGATTTATAACTATTATTACAGATTTCATCATAGTTTTTGCATAGTAAATGGTTCTTTGAACCAACTTTGTAGATGCCAAAACTGGTCGGAACCAAATAGCATTTTGTTGTTGTTTCTTGTTGTTGTTGTTGTTGCTTCTTTTGTTTCTGTTGCTGTTGTTTGTTGCTGATGATATAAAAGGCTTAATGCTGCTTTTGCCAAGAGCTGCACAAATTTGTCATGAATCTTTGGGAAGACTATTGTAAAAAGGGTTGTCTCCATTGGCACGATTAAACGGTTCCGCCCCGTCCCGTCTTGATTTTCTTGTCGCCTAGAAAGCTATGACTTTCAAGACTATTAGTGGTGTGTCTTGTACCTGACTGAATCGTCAAAGTTAACTGGAAGCCTATCCATAGAAAGTTCAAGACGCGACGATGGCATCCCAGCAGAGTGTAACTTGGGCCTATTTCAAGTGCTTAAGTCACTTTGCTGGAAAAGTTTTTCGTTAATTAATACGCCAGTTTCGTTTCTTCTGAACCAGTTTGATTGGAAAAGGCTTTCGTAAATGCTTCGCCTGATAATCTCTCATTAATTTGCTACCAATTTTCTGACTTTAAGCTCTTATCTTACAGGGAAAATGATATTACAAATGTCATCTATCAGTCTTTCTCAGTTGAAAAAAATTCATTTGGTTCTTTGAATTTGTTCGATTTGAAACCAGATGGCAAAGATATTCCTGTTACTGAAGAAAATAAAAAGGAATATGTCCAGTAAGTCTAATTCGGTTTGTTTTTTTAATTTGAAATCTGGGGATTGAAAGAGTTGACAGCTGAGCTAACTGGATGACTTGGCTAACTACAAGTGTAAACAACCTTTCATAAGAAGTAGTAGTTAGCACTTGCGCCATTTGTGATTAAGGTCTGCGGTACAAAGAGAGGCTAGGGAGCACAAATTACAAGGTATAAAAACCTCGCCCTGTTGGCCTGTCTCAAAATTGATTAAGACGTTAAAGTAATATAGAGGACGTAAAAAGCACCTTCAGCCCTCAGTGCTAGTAATACGTGCGATCTGGCATGGATATCTGGTTTTAAGTGAATAAAACGTCAAAGTCAGCCTCCCAAGCTAGTAGTAGAAATATAAGGTTCCCAGGTATACTGCAAAATAACCAGAATAACTAAATGTTAAAATTGTTCATTAATATGTTTCATTATTGCTTTAGGTTATTTGTCAATTGGAGATTGAAACACGGAATCGAACAACAGTTCAATTGGTTCATGAAAGGATTCAATGATATAGTTCCTCAACATTTGATAAAAGTATTCGACGAGAGAGAAATGGAGGTATAGATATATTAACTACGTGACGTTTTCTTAATCTCTCACTTGTAAGATATACGTACTGAAGGTGAAGGTGGAATTGTGTATAGCGCCAGTTGCTAGGATATCAGAGGTAGATGAACTAACGACACCTCGACCCTGGCTGTAACCCTATCTTCCAGCATGAACTTGCTGAGTTATTGACACCACTAACTAACTGGCTTAGACCACGACACCACAGAACCTGCACCTGTACTGATACTAGTGTTGAGGAGCCTGGTACCTAGGAATCTGGGCACTATCCTGGAAAACGCGTGTTTAGGGCGTATGGTAATTGTAGTAGAGAGATTAGTTTTGGTTTGGAGAAAAAGGTTATTTTTGAGATTGATAGGAAGAGATTGAAGCTTTTATTTGAATTCTCTCGTATTCTTTTGCTGGGTTCATCACACTAGCTAACAACGTGTGCTGCTTCGTTGATCGTGGTTTATACGTAGTAAAGGTCAGTGCAATGAGTGGATATGTAGTTGGGAGTTGGGAGGCATATTTAAGGCATATTTTCTGGGAAGTATAGACTCATCCATCCGACAGAAGACTATTCATTTGACCAAAGCAGCAGGCGAACTTAAGGCTGACAGAGTGAACGAAAAGTGTCACGCCGTTTGTCAATAGCTTTGAATATCTGTGTATATGTGCCTGATCTCTGTTTTTGTTGTTCTTCCCCGTTATTTTGAAAAAATATGCTGTAAATGCAACAGAAATAAAGAATATGCCTTTCGCCGTTGATTTTATTATTTTTCTCTCTAGCTATTGATTTGTGGTCTTGGTAAAATTGATATTGAAGACTGGAAGGCTCATACGAGGCTCAAGCACTGTACTTCTGAAGATGCTGCTATTCAATGGTTCTGGAAGGTAGTTTTCTTTGATTTAATATTAAAGTTGTAAACTCCCACAGGCTTCCTCTACAGAAAGTAGTTATTGGTGATATAACATAGTCGACAAAGCAGAAAATAAGTTTTACTTAGAGGTCAATTGTTGAAAGCTGGTATTTAAACGTATATATCAAGTATAGTCGCTTGCAGTATAATGGAAAATATTCCCTCTTTTTGTGACGATGTTTAACTTCAGTATGACCCAAAGACTATTCAAACGACAGTCGATAAGATGGTACTTGATCGTGAAATACAGATCGTGTGGCCTAGTAATAGAGTTGGGCTCAGGTTCAAGCCTGGCAGTTTTGAGTTCGATAACTGTAACCCATCGCCTGTTTGCCCATCAATTGTTGCAGACTGTCTTTAAGATTACTGCGAAGATTGGTTCCAAATGATTTGCGGAATAAGCTCATCGTCGTTTCATTTCAGGGTATAGGGTATAGGAAAACCAGAATAGCTAACCCGGCTTTGTTTAGACACGAATAGGTTGTTTTCTCACTTAGACTCTTCAATTAAGTCTATGGTTATATCGTTGTTATTGTACATGTTTCTTAGTCCTGAAGTTATTAATGGTCTTCAGTCCCGTTCCTTGGTCATGTTCCTCAGTCTTGTTACTGTTCATGTTTCTGATAGTCTTCAGTCTCATTCCTTAGTCCTGTTCCTCAGTCCTGAAATTATTCATGGTCTTCTGTCCCGTTCCTTGGTCATGTTCCTCAGTCTTGTTACTGTTCTTGTTTCTGATAGTCTTCAGTCTCATTCTTTAGTCCTGTTCCTCAGTCCTGAAATTATTCATGGTCTTCTGTCCCGTTCCTTGGTCATGTTCCTCAGTCTTGTTACTGTTCTTGTTTCTGATAGTCTTCAGTCTCATTCCTTAGTCCTGTTCCTCAGTCCTGAAATTATTCATGGTCTTCAGTCCCGTTCCTTGGTCATGTTCCTTAGTCTTGTTACTGTTCATGTTCCTGATTGTCTTCAGTCTCATTCCTTTGTCCTGTTCCTCAGTCCTGAAATTATTCATGGTCTTCTGTCCCGTTCCTTGGTCATGTTCCTCAGTCTTGTTACTGTTCTTGTTTCTGTATAGTCTTCAGTCTCATTCTTTAGTCCTGTTCCTCAGTCCTGAAGTTATTCATGGTCTTCTGTCCCGTTCCCTGGACCTGTTCGTCAGTCTTGAGCTGATTGGCTTTCAGAACACAATGTCAAGCAATGCTTCACATTTTTTTGTGCATATCGAATCCGCATTTGGGAATTCGACCCGTCGTAGTGAGTTGTTTCGATCTTCTCTGACGTCTCTGTATTCTGGTGGAGTGTTTGATGTTGCATACCCTGAGGAGTGTCGGTCCGACACTGTCGGACAATATAATGGAAGTCAATTCCCGATTTTTATCGCAATGTTTAAGTTCAGTACGGATCAAAGACTGTTTCAACGACATATCAGATAAAACTATAGACAGCACATGTTATTGCATTGAATAATATGTTCACTCGATTAAATCAAGTAAAAGGAAGTCTTCTGATAAAATTAACAGTTGAATTAAAACTATGGCTTCAACTCAGACAATATGGTCTTATTTTTTTAATCGAAAACAGCTTTTATGATTAACATTAAGCTCTACAAATTTATAAAACTAATTGTTGGATTTTCCGTGGTAATATCCAACTTGAATACGATCTATGCGTCTAGTGAAACCATTCCAGATTTGATTACAGTGGCGCCCTAATCTGTAAAAACCAGGCAATAGAATGTGTACATTGTTTGTATTTGAGAGTGAGGCTAATTACTGCTATGTTTTCGGCACTCATAATTGAAATCTATGTCTGCTTTCTATAATGCTGGGTACATGGTAAAAGCCTGCGAAAAACCCTCCTGATTCCGATGTGTTTGACTGTACAGCAGCTTCTGGAGCGCTTAAGGCCTTACGGTCGATAAGTCTTTAACGTTTGCTGCTTTAGCAATCAAGTCTTGCCATGATCCTATATTTCCTTCCAGAGAGTAACAAATAGGCTCCTTGATTCCCGAATCCCCTCTACGTTTTTAGCCCTTCCCCGATTCCGACCATAGTTTTTAACGAATGACTATAAGTGGAAGACTAAATTAATCTTTCAAAGTAGCGCTGGCATTGTGTTTTAAAGACCAATCAGCTTGCGGGGTACAGCGGGAAGCCCGAAAGGATTGAAGAGTCCATGTGAGCAAACGAACTCTTTCTGTATACACAGCACCGGTTTTTTGGTTTTAATGTGGACAGATTCTGAAACTCCAAAGTGAACAAAGATTTTGCTTTGCCACGTCCTGCTAGACTACGATGCTCTTTGATCATCATTCTATTCGTTCTGTGATAGCCTGTCTGTCTACTCCGTTTTTTTAACCATCTAACTATAGAAATCTCTAGACTAAATTGAGTTTATATGTACTATGGAAAGCCATGCCTTTCTTCTGACTGTCGCATAACATTGCGCCGATTTGATTCATTTGATTCAGTTATCGAGTCGCGCGATATGCTTATTTCGCTTATCTCATTCAGGCGCCGGATTACTTTCATTCTGACTAAGCTTTGCGGAGAAGTTGTCTAAGTCTTTGAAAAGCTGAAATAATTATCCGCGTTGGCTTTTTATGTCGCTGTTATCTGTGGTGAAGCTTACCGTTGTCTGTTATCAATACTAATTTCTCTGTCTTGTCGTTGTCATTCACACCGCTACAGTTAACTAATCTGTTTTCAGCTGTTTTGAGCTGCCATTTTGGCTGGTTGCTTAGACAACAGCTGCTATCTTTCACATGTTGTTAGGCAATAGCTACCATCTTTAAAAACATTCTGGCGTTGGCTATAGCCACTACAGACATATTTCTCAGCTGTTTTGGCTTCAGCGTTCAACCAAAAGTATAATTTTCCTGATTATAACGTACTTCCTTTGAACATGTATTTCCAGTGTTTATACGCTGCCCGAAAAAAGAACTGGATTGCGTTTTAGAGTTGCATGGGCGACATTGTTTGATAAGCAGAATTTGTGATGGCGATGTTGTTTGGAAAATTCAAAAGCATTTCTGCTTCTCACAAGCAAAAAATGTTGGACGAGCAATATTTTCTGATCTGGCCAAACGATCAAACATTTAGTTTTACAAGCAAATCTGAAATGTTTTAGCAACAATGTTTGATCGCTTGGCCAGGGCTCTAGTTTAATGCTGGTTGTTTTCATACTATGTCGTGTTCCTGCAGTCTATAGACCTTTTCGAAGAGCTCTGAGTCGGCGCGACATTTTTCTGCAAAATGGTAAATATCTTGAGTAACAGTAGTATATTCTATTAAATGTCTCCTAGAGCAGATAAAGTGGGAGTTGAATTCATTCTTTTACTTTAAGTCCCATTAAACGTGAATTTGTTGCAAATTTATTGCAATGTCTCTCCTGAAACGACCGCGATTCCGGTCTTTGCACGTGGAGAAGATTCCGTTACTCAAGATGTCTACCATTTCCCAGAAAAATGTCGCGTCGACCCAGACCTCTTTGAAAAGGCCCATTCTTTTAGAAACTGCAAACCAGGACTGAATTTATCGAGAGAGAGACCTTATTGAAATATCTCTTAACAAGAATACCTCACAGGAGGAAGTGTCCCTATTATAATGACCCAAAAATAATCGAATGGGTCAAGAACCGCACTGGGAGTAAGAACGTAACCTTTGGTGCTGTAGCTATGAATTGGAGAGGCGCAATGGCGCCACGCTCGAATGCCATGCTGAGGGATTATTTCAGACTATCACTGAATGTTATTCAACTGATGGCAGTGAATATAGTGATGGGCGGATTTAGTGCATATTGTTGCTTTAAAAGGAGCACATTCAGAACCCGTAGCGTATGAAACCGTAAACCAGGACTTGTCCTGGTGGCTCTTGATCGAAATGAGGCGGAGCCCAGCACGGCAAAAAGGGACAGATGACCCTTTACTATCTCTTGTAGATAGGGATTGAATCCCAGTCCATAATGATTAACCGCCCTATTGGGTGCTGTCGCTAAGGCTGGCAGTAACCAAAATTTGTTGAGCTTGATTTACTTTTCACTATAAGCTGATTTTTTATATCTGTTTTCAGGCTGTTGAGTCTTATGATGAAGAAAAGAGGGCACGACTTTTACAGTTTGTCACTGGGTCTTCTCGAGTACCAGTTCAAGGTTTCAAAGCTCTCCAAGGTGAGATTCCTCAACCTCGTCCCCAGGACGAATAGGCTTCTACGTGAAACTCCGCTGTCCATATTCGACCCTGGTATCGGCCTTGTCTACTCGCAATTTGATTGGCTGTTCAAACAATAGAAATTTTAAGTGACGTCACAGTTTCTTCAAAATTTCACACCAAAATAGGCGAAAACTATGTGAAAAACATCTATAAAAACCAAAAAATGATGCTATATGAGATATTGTATCTTGCCTTGCAGTTATCAATGAAATTCTTTGCATTTCCTTCTGCTTTCGGAATCTACATCTTGTTTTTATGCCTAGGCCAAAATTGCCAGTATTTTGGCAGATTTTGTGGCCGGTACCAGGGCCAAAATCGATTTGACGGTTGAGATTTGAGGAAACTCGATTTGGGGCCTGGGGACGAGGTTGTGAGATTCCTAATTGATTAGCATTGCAAAAGAAAACAATATTTGATTGGCTTCTCAAACAATGGGATTGATAAAGTGACATCATCATCAAAATATCACAGAAATAGGGCTAGAACCATACAAATAGCATGGTAAAAAAAAAAAAATTTCCCTTCACTACTGTATTGTTTCTGACAAGTTATCAAAGTATAAATGAAATTTTTTGCATTTCCTTGCTCACAACATTTGATGCCTCCAAAATTGCCAATATTTTGGCAATTTTTTCGGAAGGTACTATGGCCAAATCGGTTATTTTCGGCTGAGATTCGAGGAAACAGGTTCGGGGCCTACAGTATAGACAAGATTGGTCATAAAGTGGTTGTTGTTGTTTTTGTCTGCTTGTTTTGATTCGAATGTAATATTCTAGCTTCTAATTAAACTGTGATCTAAAACAATTAAGCTTCAGTGCATTATTTTGGTGTTAATTTTAACTGATTTCTTCCATTAAGGATCAACAGGCTCTAGTGGACCTCGACTGTTTACCATCAATGTTACTGAATCACATACTGGAAATCTTCCCAAAGCACACACATGGTGAGTATTTAGACTTCCTCTGTGCCTTTCTGACCCTCTTTTCGTTTGCGTACCATTGTTTAGCATCTCTTTTTCCCAACAATCCAGCCATTAAACCTTTTTAATTTTATACATTGGTCATAAAACATTTCTCCATTTTTGGCCAAAAGGACAATTCACTCATTGAAAAGCTTGTACATTCTTCATGGGAGTCGTCTCATTGCAGTCCCTTAGAAATCTCAAACAATCTTGATTGAAATCCTATTGTTTGACAGAAATCCCTTTAAAATCCCTTTGCCGAAGTAGGAATCTTGTACACCATATAAAGTTATAAAGCCCTTTTATTTCCATCCTGCTAATTTCCCTGTTTTCTTCCATTTAGCTTCAATCGAATTGACATCCCACATTATGAAACATACGAGAAACTACTTGATAAACTAACTCAGGCCGTTGAGGAAACATGTGGCTTCACAATCGAATGAAATTTGCTTCTCAACCTCAAACTACAAATGGTAAGCAATTAAGAAAGATCCATTGGAAAGGCTATGAAGATTCTTAACGTCCTCATTGTGGTGAGTTATTTGATTTAACGAGACCTCTAAGAGGCTTGTGAAACTCGTGGGGAATCAAGTCGACTCGTAACGCCATGATGTATCCCTGGAAATGCCCTATAACTGTCAAACACAAACTTATTCATAGTGGATCTCAATAATCTGAATAATGTGGAACTTTGCAAGTCACAGAGTGCAGTAACTCCGATTTCGAACCTTAGTTTCGCCTTACATTGTCAAAGCAAGTCATTCTCTTTTGCAATTAGAAACTGGAATTAAATTATATTCCTGTAGCAGCTACCCGCAAGGGCTATATTACAGAAAAACTTAACTTTTATAGAAAATCATTTACTTAGATTTAAGCCCAAGTAGGCGACTTCAGACACTAATTTTACCTGATTTTATCCTTTGTCGCAGGAGGAGAATCATTAATATACAATTGGGCCGATGGGGGCAGTAAGATTCCTTTTGGGAAGGGGTTGCCGCCAAGATAGCTTCGAAGGTGCCCATCCATATCCGGACCCATGTCGGCAGCTTTTCATTAATTTGGCGACATATTTTTGTTTGGAGTTTAGTAAGATGGAGTACTTATGCAGAGACGGCGAAGCAAAGTGAGCTCAAGGAGGGGGTGTGCTTGGAGAAAGGAGGAAATGTTTGAGAAAATGTCCTTTAGTTACGTTGCCCCTGGTAAATTTTTTTTGGATGGCCTTAGGAAGCCTTTTTGCATGGTAAGGCTAAAACACACCCTATACAACTAATTTTTCGCGGGCCCTTTTCGGTCGGGGTTTCTTAGTTCTTGAACTTAGTTTTGAACTAAGGAGACTAAACTGCGTTGCGCCAGTGGTACTCAAAGCTCGAGTTTTGAGAAACCCCGATTTCGGTAGATTTTTGATCATTTTAAAAGACAGTGGACCTGGATTTTTACGATTTTCAATGGGTAAATTCTCCTCCTTAATCCAGTCGATTATAACGTGATAAATAAGGTTAATGTAACGGTCAGTCATTGTTTAACCGTCCCCACTACCCCAATGCCCCTCTTAAGCAGATCCCCATAGTAACCAACCAGGAAATTTCCTATTCACTTATGTTTTCTAATGAAAATCATGTGTATATACCCAATATTGGTTTTCGTACATTGAAATTTAGATTTTGGTATTCCTGTCATTTAGAATTGAAGTGTCGCAGCTTACTATGTATAATAACAGCCATACAAATATATATAAATATATAATATTTCGGTTTTATATATTCTAGATTTTAGTTCATAATTCGTCATAAGGTTTCTCAGCTCGTTATAAGGCCCTTGCCAAACGATTAAACATTGTTGGTCCAACATTTGAGATTTGCTTGTCAAGCAATGTTTGATCGTTTGGCTACGTCCAAAAACATTGCTACGTCCAAAAACTACACGTTTTTTTTTTAAAAGAACACTGAAATTGAAGAAAGCCATGCAATGTTCTTAATTTTTCCGATTTGAAGGCTCAAAATGTTCTTAACATGTTCTTAATTTTCTTGCTTTTTAAAAAGCTGTTGTTTTTCAAATTAGATGGTAATTGCTACGAAAAGGGACGCACATGTAAAAATCTCACATATAGTCACAATGATTGATAGTTCACCTGTTTTCTAGAGTTGAGAACAGCGCAACTAAAGAAAGTAAATTCTAATTTGTTTCTAGCTTCACAAAGCCTTGTAATGTTCTTAGCATGTTCTTAACTTTTCAGCCTCTGAAGCCTTATGTTCTTATATACTTTGTTCTTATAAAAAAAAGCGTGTATTTCAAAAACATCACGCCACAAATTGTGCTACTTTTGCTTGTAAAGAAATGTTTTGTAACCTGGCCAAACGGTCAATCATTTGTTGTAAAGCAAATTTAAGATGTTGGACCAATGTTTCATCGTTTGGCCAGGGCCGAAGGTAATGTGGAACCTTATATGTACGCCCCTATACAACGGAAACCTCCGAATAACAGAAAAAATTGTTGTTTCAAAAGTCACTGCTTTGTGAAAACAGCCTCCGTATAGCGGATATCTCCTTATAACGGAAATAACATTGGCCCCACCATTGTCATCCACCTGGTTCTACTGTTGTAACACGATAGACCATTTTCAAAGATTTTTCAAAGAGGAACGCAAAACTTTACATTGAAAGTCGTAGTGTTTCTCTTATCCAAGAAGAGAGAGGATAAGAGTAGGAGAGAGCTTGCAGATGGCACACACCTTACTTTTAAGGAACATTTTGCACTGGTAATATGGTGCATCTTTGTAGATCTTGTCCTGATTATTGATTATGGCCCTTTTCAAAATTATGCCCCTGTTATCACCTCTTTACTAGAATATCTGAGGCACATGTAGACTACTGCCTATAATAGTTACCCCTTGCCCCCTCATTGTTCGGTTTTTGGCTGTTGTTGCAGACATTGAAAACGCGTTCTTTGAAAACTATATCAAGAGCGGGTATTGGACACAAAACCTTAAATTATCTGTTTACAAGAGCATTTTTAGCACTGCAAGCAGGCCTTTCAGCTTGCCCCAGAAGCATGACCCATTTGCCCCAACCAGTAGATATGGGCCCTTTCTATTTTCACGTCATTTCCCATGTATTTACTTTAAAAACTGAGTTTGAGAGCATAAGAACAAAAGGCTAGATAAGTGATCATTCCGAACCAAAACGTAATTCACTATCGTCTCGTTTCCTCTTTCATAAATTTTGTATATATTTGCAGAATTGTGATTCGGTTTTCTTTAACGTGTTTCTCGTGTATATTTGTGAATTACAGCCTTAAAATCTGTCTTTTCTCTTATGTATTGCTTTAAATTAGAATTTCTTGATCAAATTGACATTTTCTAATAGCAAAACAGATTCGGTTGATCGTTTCGTATATATATCATTCGGCTACTCTCAAAAGGCGTCGCAACTGGAATGACAAAAATTACTGTGTTGCTCTTAGCTATACAGATGGTTGCACATAGTATGAAGCGTCAGTAGCAGACCGAAATCGGTGACTTTGCAGAAATAATAATCTGTTTAAGGCCCGGGCCAAACGATTAAACATTGTTGGTCAAACATTTGAACACGATTTTGATGCAAGCGAAAAATGTTGACGAGCATTGCTTTTGACGTTGCCAAACCAAACGGTAAAATAATTTGCTTGACAAGCGAAATTCAAATGTTTAACAAGCTATGACCGTTTGATTAAGTCAAACAATGTTTGATCGTTTGGCTAGGGCCTGGCGTGGCCAAACATTGCTTCATGAGCAAATTTCAAATGTTTGACAAACAATGTTTGATCGTTTGGCTAGGGCCTGGCGTGGCCAAACATTGCTTCATGAGCAAATTTCAGATGTTTGACAAACAATGTTTGATCGTTTGGCTAGGGCCTGGCATGGCCAAACATTGCTTCATGAGCAAATTTCAAATGTTTGACAATGTTTGATCGTTTGGCTAGGGCCGGGGCGTGGCCAAACATTGCTTCATAAGCAAATTTCAAATGTTTGACAAACAATGTTTGATCGTTTGGCTAGGGCCTGGCGTGGCCAAACATTGCTTCATGAGCAAATTTCAAATGTTTGACAAACAATGTTTGATCGTTTGGCTAGGGCCTGGCGTGGCCAAACATTGCTTCATGAGCAAATTTCAAATGTTTGACAAACAATGTTTGATCGTTTGGCTAGGGCCTGGCGTGGCCAAACATTGCTTCATGAGCAAATTTCAAATGTTTGACAAACAATGTTTGATCGTTTCGCTAGGGCCTGGCGTGGCCAAACATTGCTTCATGAGCAAATTTCAAATGTTTGACAAACAATGTTTGATAGTTTGGCTAGGGCCTGGCGTGGCCAAACATTGCTTCATGAGCAAATTTCAAATGTTAGACAAACAATGTTTGATCATTTGGCTAGGCCCTGGCGTGGCCAAACATTGCTTCATGAGCAAATTTCAAATGTTAGACAAACAATGTTTGATCATTTGGCTAGGCCCTGGCGTGGCCAAACATTGCTTCATGAGCAAATTTCAAATGTTTGACAAACAATGTTTGATCGTTTGGCTAGGGCCTGGCGTGGCCAAACATTGCTTCATGAGCAAATTTCAAATGTTCGACAAACAATGTTTGATCGTTTGGCTAGGGCCTGGCGTGGCCAAACATTGCTTCATGAGCAAATTTCAAATGTTTGACAAACAATGTTTGATCGTTTGGCTAGGGCCTGGCGTGGCCAAACATTGCTTCATGAGCAAATTTCAAATGTTCGACAAACAATGTTTGATCGTTTGGCTAGGGCCTGGCGTGGCCAAACATTGCTTCATAAGCAAATTTCAAATGTTTGACAAACAATGTTTGATCGTTTGGCAGGGCCGGGGCGTGGCCAAACATTGCTTCATAAGCAAATTTCAAATGTTTGACAAACAATGTTTGATCGTTTGGCTAGGGCCTGGCGTGGCCAAACATTGCTTCATAAGCAAATTTCAAATGTTTGACAAACAATGTTTGATCGTTTGGCTAGGGCCTGGCGTGGCCAAACATTGCTTCATAAGCAAATTTCAAATGTTTGACAAACAATGTTTGATCGTTTGGCTAGGGCCGGGGCGTGGCCAAACATTGCTTCATAAGCAAATTTCAAATGTTTGACAAACAATGTTTGATCGTTTGGCTAGGGCCTGGCGTGGCCAAACATTGCTTCATGAGCAAATGTCAAATGTTTGACAAACAATGTTTGATCATTTGGCTAAAGCCTGGCGTGGCCAAACATTGCTTCATGAGCAAATTTCAAATGTTTGACAAACAATGTTTGATCATTTGGCTAAAGCCTGGCGTGGCCAAACATTGCTTCATGAGCAAATTTCAAATGTTTGACAAACAATGTTTGATCATTTGGCTAAAGCCTAGCGTGGCCAAACATTGCTTCATGAGCAAATTTCAAATGTTTGACAAACAATGTTTGATCGTTTGGCTAGGGCCTGGCGTGGCCAAACATTGCTTCATGAGCAAATTTCAAATGTTTGACAAACAATGTTTGATCATTTGGCTAAAGCCTGGCGTGGCCAAACATTGCTTCATGAGCAAATTTCAAATGTTTGACAAACAATGTTTGATCATTTGGCTAAAGCCTAGCGTGGCCAAACATTGCTTCATGAGCAAATTTCAAATGTTTGACAAACAATGTTTGATCGTTTGGCTAGGGCCTGGCGTGGCCAAACATTGCTTCATGAGCAAATTTCAAATGTTTGACAAACAATGTTTGATCATTTGGCTAAAGCCTGGCGTGGCCAAACATTGCTTCATGAGCAAATTTCAAATGTTTGACAAACAATGTTTGATCATTTGGCTAAAGCCTAGCGTGGCCAAACATTGCTTCATGAGCAAATTTCAAATGTTTGACAAACAATGTTTGATCGTTTGGCTAGGGCCTGGCGTGGCCAAACATTGCTTCATGAGCAAATTTCAAATGTTTGACAAACAATGTTTGATCGTTTCGCTAGGGCCTGGCGTGGCCAAACATTGCTTCATGAGCAAATTTCAAATGTTTGACAAACAATGTTTGATCGTTTGGCTAGGGCCTGGCGTGGCCAAACATTGCTTCATGAGCAAATTTCAAATGTTTGACAAACAATGTTTGAGCGTTTGGCTAGGGCCTTAGTCTATCTTTATCAAACCATTAAAGCTGGTTTTGTGAAGAGCGCAATATTTCGTTTTCTTTCTGGACTTGATAACATCCAAAAGTGCTGGCTAAAAAAGTTTCAAGTAATTTGA
This sequence comes from Chrysaora quinquecirrha, assembly GCA_014526335.1. Classification (NCBI taxonomy): domain Eukaryota; kingdom Metazoa; phylum Cnidaria; class Scyphozoa; order Semaeostomeae; family Pelagiidae; genus Chrysaora; species Chrysaora quinquecirrha. Next base: position 923,214 of record JACTAT010000036.1, on the reverse strand, counting down.
AAAGCATTTCTTCCTTTTGTCACAGTTTTAAAGTTTTGTTTCAAACACTTTGAAGTTTGAACAACGAAACTTTCAAATTGAATAGATGCACGCGAACTTTGTGCTCCCTTGGGATTTCGAATAGCGTGCATTTGGTCTGCTGCAATTTTATGATGCATTTCGAGACGCTGAAGAAGCAACAGGTCAAACTTATATAACGGATGTGCAGACTGCAGACCATGCTTAAAGGCTCATTTTATTGCATCTTGAATCCACTCACATCGTTGTTAGCAAGGTAATTTTTATCAAATTTAAGCAAGAATTGTTATTATTTTACATTTTTCTAAATATTTGCGCAGAGTTTTTGCGATTTGCTCGAGATTTACGACCCACTATAGAAAGTTCGGAATCATCCGAGTACTCTAAATTTCTTAGTGCCCCTTTTTGGCGTCATGAATCGGAAGCTTTCGAAGTCTATACTTTTTCAAAATTCAGAAGAGATAAAAGTCCCGAAGGCGCGCACCATTGAAATAGCTAGTATTTTGTTCTCTACCGAATATCAACAAAAAAGTTTCTTGCTTGTTTTAATGGGTATAATTGACAAGATTCGAAATGGTTTTAATGGTAACAAGGCGATTCGAACCAAAAAGGTTAAAAAAGCAAAATATTCCAGCTCCAGTCGCTTAATGTGTTACACTCTTTTTCTTTTATAAGAACCAGGAAATTTTGATCGAGGCTGGCTGTTCTTAAGATTTTGCCCTTTTTGAGCCTGAAATGTTCTTAATCTGTTCTTAATTCCTTGGTTACTTAGATATCTATATTTTTTAATGAAAGTCTAGGGTGGTACTAGGTTTGTGTGAAAATGCAGCAATCTTGTCTATTTCTTTGTTTGCTTGCTTTTTACGTTCAGTTTTACTGTCTGGCTTACATATTTAGCTGATATTCTTAGCGCTTTTTAAAAGGCCAGCCTCAGCTTGTTCTTAATTTGTTCTTAAAATCTGGGCAAAATCCAGGCTCCTGTTCTTATAAAATTGTTCTTATAAAAGAAAAAGAGTGTAACCGGTCGCTTGTTAAAAAAGGTGTAGCACTACGAATAATGTTTAGTTGAGGCAAGAATCAAGAGATATTAGAAAATACTAGAATTGAAGACATCGAGATGAAATAAAAAGGATAAAAGTAATAAATATCAATTATAACTAATATGGAAATTATAATATATAAAGTCTTCTAAGTTCTGTCCATTACGTTTGACGTTAAGTATCATATTGATAGGTTTATACACATCACAACAAATTATATTGAACATTTTAAACTAAAGAAAAACAATGTTAGATCATTTGGCCTGGGCCTTAGCCTTGTGCTGGTTCTTGCATTTGGGTTAATTTTGATAAAAACAAAAGGATTTGAAACAATTCTAAGGCTTCGTTTACCGCTTATCAAGGATAATTCAAATTATAGGGGGATTTTGAAGGGGAGAGTGATTTAACGTGGTTGACAACGTGAAAAGTCAAAACCGAGCTCCAATTTTAGCATTAAAACGATTCTGCAATTCAATTTTTTGTTCTCAAATTTCCCTTCTTAATTCTACAACATTATTATTATTATCTGATCTCGTAGTTTCAGTTTGTTTATTTTCTGATTCTTGTTTAATTTCAGTTTTTTAATTTCAGTTTTTGTTAACGAATCGTTGAAACCATTGGAAGTGAACTTGCCATGTGCACCAGTTGAATCCTCAATCAGTTTGTCTTTGCTATCTGTTAACCCTTGGTTATGATCTGGTTTATGATCTGAATCTGGCTTATGATCTGAATCTGGCTTATGATCTGAATCCGGTTTCTGATCTGAATCTGGCTTATGATTTGAATTTGGTTTATGATCTGAATCTAGTTTATGATCTGAAACTTGTTCCTGATTTGAATCTGGTTTACGATCCGTTGAACCCGATTTACGATCTGAATCTAGCTTTTGTTGATTAGCCTCAGATGGGCTATCCTTGATCTGATTTCCTTGATCTGGATTAATCCTCCTTCACCTTCAACTTCCGATCCATCATCCTTCTTCACTCTGATAATCGACTTCTTCGCTGCTTCTTCCAATTCCTGATTCGAGCCATGAGCAGTCACAGTTCCTTTTGCTAATTTTGCTTCACGATTATTGAGATTCTTATCCAGCGATCCAGTTTCTTTTAACGGTGATTCATTTTTTGATTCATTATTAACTTGCTGTAGCTTTCTTACATCTCCTTTTTCTTGCACCGTATCTTTTTTGTCGGTTTTAGGCTGTACTGTAGCACCTTTCGTTGTAAGCACAGCCCCAACATTCTCAGCCCCAACATTCTCAACCCCTACTTTATTTTCAGATTTCACAGCCCTGTCCTTCACTAAATCAGCATCCTTTTTCACCAATCCGTCGACTGCAGGCTTTTCTATTTTTTGTTCAGGTAGGTCAGGGACAGCAGGGAGGTTTGGTTGAACTGGGTGTGCTTCTTCATGCCCTGGATGCTCCTTGTGCTGTGCTTCAGAACTTCCACCTGAGAGCACTGCCATCGTACTTGCCATCATGCAGATGATTCCAATTATAAAAATAACCTTTGAAAAAGAAAGCTATGTAATAGCTATCAGACCTTGGGCAAACGATCAAACATTGCCAAACATTTTAAATTTGTTTACCAAGCAAAACTTTGTACCGTTTGGCCACATCGCAAATGATTCCTCGACAAACATTAGCTATTTGTTTGCATTAAGCAAACATTTCTTTGCATGTTTCAAAGTACTTTGAGCTATTTCTTATTTTTGCTTGCCAGAAAATGTTTATAACGTGGCCAAACTTTCAAATATCAAAGTAAAGCAAAGCTGAGTGACAAAGCAAACGGGAACAGAGATTCAACCAAAGGGTGAAAAGAATTTCGTACCTTGGAAATAGTCCTCCCTTTACTTCCAGGCTGGGTTGATAAAATGTACAAACCAGCAGGAAACACAAAACATAAAAATGTTCCAATCATCGCACCAGTAACTGAAAGAACTGTTTCAACTGTGAAAGAAAAAGCAAATATTTTTATAACATTTTTATAATTTTGTTTCCTTAGCAAATAATAAAAAAAACTGTTAAAATAAGTATAACGACGCTCCATGTATGTAAGTGTAGCAAGTTATTTGTTATTTGATTGATATAATAAAATAAAATATGATAAAATATAAAGTAAAATTAAACATGATAAAATGAAATAAGTAAAAAGTAAGAAATCAAAAAATGAATATATTTATATCTATAAATTACAGTATCATGTAAATAAATTGCAATATTAGATAAACTTTAACTGTAATAAATATAAAAAAAGTAAATACATAAAAGTAAAAAAAAAGACACAAAAACTATTAAGACAAAAATTAATAAAAAAATTCTAGTTTATTTATTTATATATTCTAACAAAGCATTTGAGAGTTCATGCCGCATATAAAATATCAATGAACTTATTATTAAATAAATGAAGAAGAATATAACCTAGATACATAACTAAACTAACAAATAAAAAAAATTGACAAAATATAAAGATAACGAAAATCAAAAACATGTGTCAGGTGTGGGATTCGAACCCACGCCCACATTCGTGGACCAGAATCCTCATGATTCAGAGGAAGGGATCACCTTGAGTCTGGCGCCTTAGACCGCTCGGCCAACCTGACATGCTTACCTTGAGTGCATAACTTAGGATTTGAATAGATGGCAATAGTAATGCGCATTTTATTATGCTATCACAGGCAAAAAGGTGAAATTTAAGGAAGAAAGAGTAAATTATAAAGTTCAGTTCACTTACTATGGGGAATTAAAATACCAACGATCAATGTACCGCCAATCAACAACAGCGTTATACCGGTGAAACGGTGTTGCGGTATATAATCATCAGCGGACGAAATGACGTCACTATGAACTTTCTAAATAAGAAGAAAATACATAGGAATTAACGAAAAAAATCGTATAATAAATATCGAAATATGAAAATTTATTTGTGTTTTCCTGAAACATAGAAACCTGCGGATAAGAAACTTAATTAATTAAGAACCCAAAGCTTGAACGCTTGAACTATTTATTTTCTACCCAGTAAATGAGAATCATTATATCTTGACATAATGGTTCTCTCCAAAGAGGTGATTAATTAAGGGGAGGACTCGAGTCACTCAATGGGGTTTGAACGCAATTTGCCCCGGGGTTAACCCTTTCATGGACTCCAAAAACATAGTATTCAGAACATCGAGAAGCAGGGACCAGCTAAGCTGCTAAACCTTGAAACATGCTTTATTTTTCCTTGCAATTGCTCTTGGACACTCTTTTAAGAACCTCCTCCACCCTGATTATGGTATGCACTTACTTTTACGTTTTCATTTTATAAGAAAGCCTTTTTAGGCCAGTATTGAAACTTTGTTAGATAATTCATGTTTTCAGTACCAAAACTTTCTTGTGACTTTCTTAGCAAAAATGTTGGAATGCAATATTTCTAAGAATGCACAGTTTAAGGCACTGTATACATCGCACAAATACCACGTTTTTCAAAGAAAATAATCATTAGACTCGTTTAATAGCAAGATGAACGACTGAACAGAAGAGCGAAAATATTAGGAGTGGAAGTATGAAACAGAACTTTCTTAAGCTTCAAAAATTCAGTGTTGAACTTTCTTAAGTTTTTAAGATGTTGAGCACTACTTTCTTACAAACCACTTTCTTTAAAAAAAAACGTGTACATTAGGCTCTAAACAGACTGTGTTCAAAAACGTAGGTTCTTACGTCAAGATCTCCGAAAAAACGACCGAAATTAAAAATGTTGTGCCAACAAGTTGGCGAGACATAGCAAACCGTACCAAAACATCAATTGTCCTTAAATCGATAAAAATTTTGGCCAACATTTTTCGTTAACAACATGCTGTTTGGACAAAATCTATAGCACACTGTGCCTACATGTTGGCCAAAAATTGTTGGCGGCGATGTTGGCCAACATGTTGGCACGGTTTGCGTCCTGCTTTACGCGTAGAAATTAATTTACAGCTGGATATTTTGAACATGTGTAAATATTTTTTACATCGTCCAATGAAATATGCTTCCTACTACGCTTGCAAGAATACTGAAAAATAATGTTATGCAAAGGATCATACCTTGTCTTTGGAAAATAACAGCGAATGGATTGCGATTCGCACAGGGAAGATTATAAGAGGGAAACTCATCATGATCGATATCCAAAAACCTGCGACGAAAATTTTAAGGTCAATAAACATGACATACAGAAAGTCTTTAAAGCTAAAAATGTCTTGTATCGTAAAAAGCTATACACTATATTTTAGCAGCAAAACTGGCAGCGAAACTGGCAGTAGAACTGGCAGAAAAGTGGCAGTAAAAAGTCAGTAAAAGCGGCAGTAAAAGTGGAAGTAAAACTGGCAGTAGAACTGGCAGAAAAGTGGCAGTAAGAATGTCAGTAAAAGTTATATTAAAACTGGCAGTAAAACTGGCAGCAACAATTGCAGCAAAACAGGCAGTAGAACTGGCAGTACAGGGCTAAAAGTGGCAGTAATGGTCATGAAAAATTCTGTATTTATTTAAATTTAATTTCGTGCTAGATTAGCATTCTGTTTTTAGAAAGCTATGGTAGTGTCTCGAAGTAAAATAAATGAAAATGAAATGAAATGAAATGAAAATGCCAGGAATGCGTGTACAGTCACAGCTTATGCTAAGAAGTGGCATGGCATGGGTTTCAAAGCTTGGTAGCTACCTGCTTTTATTGAATCCGAGAGAACTCCATTTGGAAAATTCGACAGAATATCGCCTCTAATGCCAGCTTCGTAAAACGCCACGTACCCAAAGAAACCAACCTAAAATAAATGAACATGAAAATGAGCTTAATGTAGAATTTATATTCAATGGAAAGACAAGTTCTCTGTGACTCTGATACCCATGCAGAAATTAGATCAACCTTTTGAAATGCAGCAAACGCCTCGATTCAATGTTGAGAAACGGGCGTATTGCTCTATCTAAACAGCGCATGAAGCAGAGTTGTGACATCATTGGACCAAAATATGTAGATGAGATTTCTGCCTAGATCTCGGTAGATTTCTGGTCTAAGATTAATTCGTTGAGATGTCTATAATGAAGAAAATAGCATTACAAGTAAGACTGGCCCAGGAAAAGCCGAGATATACATACCGATAGATACATGACAGTGACAAGATGAATAGCTTTGTCAATAATGTCCATCATTGAATTTATTGATGGCTCTGGGATTGCTTCGTACATCACAAATACCTGACTGAAAAGACAAACGATAACATCATCAAAGACTTATCAATGTATGTTATGTCTATGGATTTTAAAGACAAGTACCGAACTGTGGCCTCATTCTCCGCAAAGCTATAGTGACCTAAACGAAACCATATGTAAACGAAATTCAATGGAGTAAATTGCCCCTCGACAACATCACTACAAAACGATAGTTGCTTTCACCAATATCATTGGTTTTCATGGTTCCAAAGATCAGCTGAACCATAATATTACTGAATATTATTGTAAATTGCGATGGACAGCGGAATCATTTTTCGGTGCATTTCGAGCCGCATCTGGGTATAAATTCCGCTTTAGTCTATTGTTTCCGTCTGTTTCTGACGTTCCTACTCTGAGGAGTGTCAGAAGAAAAAAGCTTTCAAGTATGCCCGAAAATGATTCCGCTATTCATCGCAATTTTGAAGTTTTGTACAACTCAAAGACTATTCACTTACTTGCGAATATTATTGTATTATACAATATTACTGCTGACAATTACATTTATACCAATTGCTTACTTACGTTTGGCAACTAAAAGCTAACGATAAAATAGGAAGACAATGAAAGATTCCATCTGGTTTCCATAGATTCACATGCCAAATCCATTCACCAGTGAGGAGATGTTTAAATGACATTAGAAATACCTGGAAAAGGAAAACAATAACTTGTATTTAGTAATTGTCAAACATGATATTCACACGCAAGTTAAAAACCCATTTTAACAAGTACTTCTTGTTGGTCAAAATACACCATGCCAGTAAGCAGAGTCTTATCAAATCTACTGCTACTGAGGACATGACCAATAAATATGAATGTGGGTAACCTTTTATTTAGGGTTTTTAAGAGTTGGCGAGCATATCCGATCTTATTATGGACAATTTCCTAGTCATCTTTTCTGTCCAACTCATGTGGAGTAGTCGTTTGTAGCAAAAAGAGTTCAAAGCCTTTAATAATACGCTTTTTCAGCACCAAACATTCAGATCCATAGCTTTCAACTCGCAATTGAGAAAACCAGTGAGTTCAGTAGTCAATCTTTCTTTATAATAGAGACATTCTATCTCTCGAGATGTTTATCAGTGCAGCAATAAGTCGAGTGCAGCAGTTTCATTTTTCGCAGCTCCTATTCTACCTGTCAATTTCAATACTGTCATCATAATTTTTCATACTAAATACTTAAGTCCCTTCAAGTACAATATAACGAGATTATACTGTAGATCAAAGATGTACTCGATAGTATTGTGCAATACTTACTACAGCAATAAAAACACAATAAAAGCCCATTGATAAAGCATTCATATTGGCCAAGCTACTCAAATTTCTCATTAACGCCAAAGGTATAACACCCATGCATGATATACACATTAGAAGTGTTCTTAAACTCCATGTTTCCTACAAGATAAAATGTTCAAGCTATTATGACGCATATCAACGATAAAGAAAGGTGGTTCTAAGGTATAACATTGTCAGAACCTACTGCTTTAGTAATTCGTTTCCAGTTTCTGTCTGTTTCTGATGTTTATACTCTGAGGAGTGTAAGACGGAAAGGAGGTTCCAAAGAGGTTTCCAATCTTTCTTACAATCTTGAATTTCCGGAGTTCTCAAAACTTAACATTGTTAACACAATAAACATGATCAACAAGCTATTCCAGGGCGTTAGGGGCATCTGGCCATGACACATTGTATTTAAGCATTTAATTTATAGAGAGTTACTGTGATGTCTGCTATAGAATGCAATGTGTTGATTGCTGAGGAATGGACATTTCCAAAATTGACAAAAGGTCAAAAATTTGAATGCTCATAACTTTGCAGCAGATGGTCCAATCTCTGCCAAACTTGGGGAATGACATGTATATGAGACAGAAAGAGTGTGTGAGAAATTTGAGTTGTATGGGTGTGGTTGTGATGTCACAAGGGCGTGGTTAAATGCCGCCCGACCCAATGCCATATTTGTGGAATCTGGTTGGAAAAGTGTTAGTTCAAAACATAACCAAAGTCAAATACTACTTACTGGAAACCCAAAGAAACTATTGAAAAGGCCAGGAGAAAGATCTCCAATAACAACTTGGAATGAAATTAAAGTTCCCAGCAGCAGCCCAATGATACTAAATGCAAACAAAAATACATCAGTTACATTTCATAACTTTTGAATCTGAAGGGTCGTTGAAGTCAACCTTTTCGAAAAATGGCTTCAATTATGTTATTATGAGATACAGAGTTTTTGATACAAAATTTGTATTTAGCAGCCAAAATTTAGTCTAGGTGAAAGCTTTTACTATCTTAGCGCTGGCATTATTGATTTAATAAGTGTCCCAATTTCATGATTTTATAAGGGCTCTCACAAGTTTGAGAGAAAAGTTTCACCCCCAGTCACTTTTCACGATCATAGCCCTTATAGAATCAGGAACTTTGAAGGCCCCTAAAACCAATAGCACAATTGCTAGGGCTGTGAAAATTTGCACCTAGACTTAGCTTTAGATGCTGTATAGGATTTGTGATTGGGAACTCAATATCTTAAGGTTTTGTGGCCTTTCGGTTTATTTCTTCATCTGCAGAATTAAAGGCTCTTACTCTTTTAGTGTCCAAGAGCATGAAATCTTAAGGCATTTGCATATTTCATGTACGCAAGGGAGAAAGTTCTATTTGTTAATACAGCTTTAACAAACTCACCTGAGCTCTGTAATTAGTTTTCCCATGGGACCAAGAAGATGATCAGCTGTAGAATTGAGAATTAAATCATTATAGTTTACTTTATAACAGATAAATAAGAATAAACTGACAAGAATGCAAATGAATTATTTACCCAAAGTCTCATATCCTGATTTCCTTGTAAGCTGACCAGCTTTCAAGAGATATTCACAAGTTTTTCTTGTTATAACATTAGTAGCTAACACCATCAATGTAGCAATACCGATTCCACACTAAAAAGAGAGTAAGAAGATTTGATGGATTTTGGATGTTTTAAGGGTCTTACTCTAGTCTAGATTCTTCTTATTCGACTGCCTATCCCTCTTTCTTCCCTGACTGCAAACCCTTTTCAGTTTGAATAAAAGTTTTCCAATTCAAGAGAAAGAGACCCTTCTTGACATAAAGACTCTCTTTTGAAAAACTGAATTACTTCCAAAACTGGCTCCCAGCAACTCAATGAAAAACCTGAGCCTACATGAGGGGTGTGAATGGTGAATGTGAAATCGACGTAAATGATGGAGTAGATGAACTAACATACTGATGCCTCAACCCCTGCTATGATGCTACCATGGCGGGGGCTTTAACCTTAACCTTGATCCCACTGAACTCCTGACACCATGAGTTAGCTGGATTAGACCATGATGTCACAGCACCTTTGATCATTGATAAGTATGTCGATCCCCCATCAGTTTGATGGTGCATTATTGGCTTGGGTTTGCTTCTGATTATCAATGAATAGACAATGAGTCAGAATGCTTGGCCATGCCATTCCATGGATGCCACCTGTCCAGTCGGTTGCAACACATCTGATGCTCTTACTGTGTTTCGTTTTATGCATTGCATCTGCCCTAATCTCAATCACTTTAGCAATTGTTGTGAGATGAGGGGGTAGCTTGATCATATGCTTTAAGCAGCCATGAATCAAATAACAAAATGCCAATTCTGACAATTGCAACCATATCTATTATACAGTACACATTTTTTTATAAGAAAGTCTTTTTTGGGCAAGTATTGAAACTTTCTTGGATATTTCATGTTTTCAGTATACCAAAACTTTCTTGTGACTTTCTTAGCAAAAATTTTGGAATAAAGTATTTCTAAGAATGCACAGTTTAAGGCACTGTATACATTGCACAAATACCACGTTTTTCAAAGAAAATAATCATTAGACTTGTTTAATAGCAAGATGAGCGACTGAAAAGAGAGCAAAAATAACACACAGAACATTATGAGTGAAAGTATGAAACAGAACTTTCTTAAGTTTCAAGAATCCAGTATTGAACTTTCTTAAGTTTTTAAGATGTTGAGCACTAGTCTACTTTCTTATAAAAAAAGCGTGTAGCTTTCTAAACAGTCTTGTTCTTTTAAGGTTTTAGTCTATACTTACAACATGGAAACAGAAAGGTATCGCCAGTACACCAACTCCAACGATTGAGTTGGCAAAATTCAGAACCCAAGTATTCATTTTCTCCTCAACAATAGCTGGTACTGATCAGTGCTGGTACGTTGTAGAGAAATCAATAATTGGGCCTATAGGCCTAGAGGCCAAAAGAGAGAAACAGAAGACTTTGTTATGAATGGCCTCAGGGAAACACTCCTTCTGACACGATTGCAGGTCTTCTTCTTTGTGGTGAATATGCGATTCGAAGGCTAACTTCTAGACAAATGCTAATCCTACTCAGATTCTTTCAATACGGTAGCAAAAGATAATCTTAAGTCAACATTTTAATTTATTTTGTTCCTCTTGTCGCCCGCCGACATTACTCCAGTTGTAAGCGGTTTCGAACGTGGCGAAGTGACAGCCTCGCTATGACATTTAGGGTGGGAGGAAGAACTGAAACGAAAGCCAGAAACTTGAGCGAAGCAGACTCAGAAATGAGCTCCCAAAAAATTGTCGAAGTCCTCTGTTTAAATGGAAGAAGACACAAAATTAAGACTTCTTCAAGTTCTTCTGTACTACAGGTACGTAACAGTTTAGTTTGGTTTCTCAGGAGTAAGTACCTTGTTGTTTGAATGAAAGTTTGATTTAGATGACCGTTTTGGGCCTAAGGAATCACCATTTTGAAGCCGCATGCGCAAGCGCAACGCAAGTCATTTTTTGGCATGTATTTTTAGGGACCAAGACTTTGTTGAACTATTATGATAATGGATTATATATATTTTTTGTAGGTTCTCAAAGAAGCATGTCAAAAATATGGCTATAACGATACAGAAATAGATTTGACGTGAGTTTGTTTACTACGAGTACACTGTATACACCCTCTTAATTAACCTCAAGGGTGCATTCTGTGTTACCGCCATGCTGGCGAATACGCCAACCAAACCAAACTTCACGCTAAAAAAAACAATAGATCTATTGTTTTATAATTGAAATAATAGTCTCTGCTATTGTTTTTTTAAAGATCAACACCAGTACACCGATAAAGTTTCAGGCTCCACGCTATTAGGCTACATGGAATGCACACTGAACCTTCTCTATTATACCAAGTCTACCCACAACAATGTCCACCCACAACGTTATTACCAGTTAATTTTTTTATAAGTGTTGGTTATGTGTGATGATATTGGGGCTCCTACCCCCAAATCCAAACTTTAACAGTGTACAAATTTATTATATTTTAGTGGACCAATTTGGTATACATTGACAGGCCAACTTGTCTAACACATGATGAGCCAAATTGTCTAACATATTGTGGGTTGACTTTGTAGTGGACTGACTTATCTTGTTACCCTATTCTCTATAACTTAGGGAGGCCCCCAGGTGTTTACTTTTCACACAGGAAAGCTTTGATGACGTAAAGCACTCTGCACATGTTTCGCATAGTGTTCATGTGATCTAGTGTTCTATTGTCTATGCAACTGTAAACTGCAGGAAAGCTGGAAGATGGAAAACTGTGCAAGGGGCTGTGCAGGCAATATCCTGCAGGCCAAGCAAACTGTCTTAGTTGTATTAGATGCAGCTTACATTTTGTTTTACTTTAAGTTTAAATTCGCCTGGTCTTCTGGACGGCATAAGTAGTGAAGGTGCTGTGGCTTTGTGGTGTAATCCAGCTGACTCGTGGTGTCAGAAGCTCATTGTGGTCAGGGTTTGAGCCCAGCCACAGTAGCTTCATGGCCAGGGTTGAGGTCTCGATTAGATAACCTACTACTGAGATGCTAGCGACTGGCGCTAAAACACTGTTTCACCTTCAACTTCAGTACACCTAAGAATAGGATAAACTGCACTTGACTTATTCAGTTCTTTAGTTTTTATTTGCGTTTTCAATCTCATTACAGGCATAAACGAAAAGTTTTAGATGTGACAGTGACAGTTGGACATGCAAATATTCCAAATAATGGAAAACTTGAAATGGTCAAAAGAAACGTACCAAGAAAAGGTACCTATAAATTTGCAATATAAGTTCTGATTTATATTTTAAATCCTTTCAATGACTCATCAAATAGATGTCCTTGCCTGTTTATGCAAGCAGGAAAGCAATTTAACCTGCAGAGCTGTGCAATAAGTTCTCCTGTGCTGGGTGGGACTACCTCTTGCATGGTCCTGGCACTGATAGAGATATTAGTTTGGTAATGATTAGTATATGTATGATGTTTCAATCATGTCACTGTGATATTGGTCTAAACCGTGCCAAATGTTTGGTACCTGTACCGTTATCTAAGCCCTGCTAAAAATATTTTACAATGTAAATGGGGCTTTAAGGACTCTAGCAACTGTACACAGCCGATTCAGACCTGCAGTTTGCAACCTGAGACTAATTATCTAACATAGATTATATTTAGGTCCATAACGTTTGTTGATTGTTAGTTATACCCCTCGACCAATGAGCCGTCTCTAACATATTTTATCAGACTACTTTTTATATATTGTAACTGTTCAGTAGTAAGCTTGTGTTCTTAACTTGTTCTCTTAGGTCTAATAATGATTTTGCTTGGATTATTTTTATCACTCTTTTTACAGCATCACAGGTTCAAGTTGCCTTGCAAACAGAATTCAGTGAACGATTGCAGCATAGTTTTGATCCATCATGTACGCTCTTTGATGTCTTGAGTTACTGGAATGGTGAACCTGGCAGGTAATTCAACGTCATTGAAAAAGACACACTTAATAGTCAACAAATGACTGTAACTGATTTATTCACCTGGATATTAATAAGATATTCTCAAATTGAAGTTGTCGGGCATAAACGTCAAGCTCAGCCAGTTTATGGTATCAAATGCCAAAATTGGTCAGGGTTTGAGCTTCAGCTAGTCGTGCATTCAGACATTCAAGGAGCAAAAGTGCATTGTCAACAAAAATTAGGGCTTGGTTCTAAGAACAAATGACCAAGGAATACCCTGCAACACCTTCACATCAGATGAAGCATATATATAGAACCTGTCTTGGGAATGATTGGGGGCAATGGCCCCCCTGTGCCCCCTGCCAATGCTTCTGTCCCTAGTCAATTTAGCATAAGAGCCAGGATCAAGGTCTTGTCAGTTTTTCTGCTTCTGATATCCTAGCTACAAGCTCCAAAAATACACCATTTCACAAGGCAATGTTTCCATAGAGCTCAATTTCCCATCCTCAACCTTTGGCAAGGGTGCCTTTTGTATAGGTAAATACAGTTATATTTCCTAATCAGATATAATAATGAAAATCATGTCAGATATTATTTTTATTTTCAGTTGTTATTATGGAAAAGTCATTTGTAAAACGCCAGTTATCGTTTATATGACAAAACAGGTAAGGTTCTATAATCATATTTGAGTTTATTTTTGTTTGCTCTTAATGTCTTAGCCTTTCAGGATTATCTTATATTCAAGATATTGATGCACTTTCTCGTTTTTAGATTTGTGGTTCACGAAACCTTAGATCAACAACTTTGGAAAAACTTGGCTTGATAAGTGGTAGAGCTGCCATGAGGTAAACATATAAGTGGCTTTTATAACTTTTCCCATGAAAGTAGCTTGTGATGGCATTGGGAGATAAGTTTCAAAATCAGTTGTTAGTGTGGTTTAAAGAAAAAATAGCCATGTTGTACCCTGTGACACTTTTACATCAGATTAGCCAATATGCAAAACCTATCTTGGCAATGATTGGAGGGGGCGACTGCCCCTGTGCCCCCTTAGCTATGCTACTGCACCTTGTCGAGTGTTGTAGAGCCTTGTGAGGAGCTGTTGAACATAATTTAATCAAGGTCAAAAATGTGGAGAGAGAGTTCAAGGAGTTGTCAGGCATTGTCGAGAGCATTTGGCATGGTGCTGCTGGACTTTTTGCTAGACTCTGCAGAATGAAATTATTTGTTAATGCTCTGATAATCATCATTGAAGGTGAAGGTGAAATGGTGTTTTAGCGCCAGTCGCTAGATCTCAGTAGTAGGTTAACTAATTGAGACCTCGACCCTGGCCGTGAACTACCGTGGCTGGGCTCGAACCCTGACCACACTGAGCTTCTGACACCATGAGTCAGCTGGATTACACCACAACGCCACAGTAACTTCTTTATGATTTTTGATTTTCTGATAGGTTAACCCATAAGAATGAAGAAGATGATTCATTAAATGAGATACCTAAAGTCGTAAATTCTGAGCAAAACATTGAAGAACCAAGTAAAACTATGAATTACGAAGATAGTCCTACTGAAGTTGTTGTAAGACCTAGCGACAATACAAATGTACTGCAAGACTCTGTTAATCCAACACAGACAAGCTTTCACAGTATTGATCATAAAGAAAAAGAATCAATTGAGACAAGAGGTATAGTTTTTTTATTTATGAATGTTTTTTCAGCTGTTTCGGTCTGTTATTGACGTTTATACCTTGGGTAGTTATAGTGTCAGACCAAAAAAGCGTTTAAGTATTTTCCCTTGCTTTTTGCAATTTTCAAAATTTTGTACTGCTGAAAGACTATTTGAATGTTGACTACAGCCGGGTTCCAATATGTCGCAAACCTGATTGCAGAGATTGTAGATTACACTCCTATTACACTGGATTTCTCTGCTTTCCGAATACTTGGAGACCCAGGCTAACCTTATACCAGTACTGTGTTAACAGAAAATATCTGTTACCGTATTTCCTCGAATAAGCGGTCCCTTTTATCTGAGCTGGACATCAGGTTGTTGCAAACCTAGGTTTGTACCAGACACACCTTCGCTTTTCTGATTGGCTCATATCGTATCGCTCCCTTCTAAGGTTAATACCATTACTGATGACTTCGGCGGTTTATTTCGTTTATTTCTGATGTTTGTTGAATGGTAGAGGCCTTCCCACCGTGTTTATTGTCGTTGCTTCTACGATGAGCGAGTTTCGGATTTTGTGCCAGCATAAGATGTATTTCTCTTTTTTTCACAGAACCAAAAGAAAAGAAACAAAAACTAGCGGAGACACATTCACCAGAGAAATCACTTGAGGAGGTTTCTACGCAAAATCCTGTAACTACAAATACAGGAGGTACAAGTTCACAGCTCTATAATGATTTCAAGGTATGCAGACTATTTTTCTGTCTTGCTTTGATAGATCCTGTAATCCTGACCTTGATTTTGATCATCATTGCCATAGTTCTGGTCAGCACAATTAAAGTCATCGTTAAAATATAGTCAACATCCTCATTATCATCATCATCGTCATCATCATCATCATCATCATCATCATCATCATCATCATCGTTATTATCGTCATCATCATCGGTATCATAATCGTAATCATCGTCATCATCATCATCATCATCATCATTAGCATCATCAGCATCATCATGGTCATTTTCATTCTGACCATTATCATCGCTATAATAATCATCACCATCATGATCATGATCATGATCTTGATCATCATCATCATTAGCATCATCAGCATCATGATGGTCATTATCATCCTGACCATTATCATCGCTATATCTTCCTGACCTTTCTCATGGCTATAATAATCATCACCATCATGATGATGATCATGATCACCACCATCATCAGGCGAATAGCCTGCGCATTGTCCTTCATTTTTTCTGTCCTGGGCTTTCTGCATCAAAGTGATGCCCCAGTTCCGTTTCAATGTCGTCCCTGATCCACGAATTTTTATTACAAGGTAAACCTATGTTTAAAATTCCCAAATAGTGTTAAATTTTACCCTTTTTCAGTTTCCAGATTATACCGAGGAACAGAACAGATTTCTAAATGAAGTACAACCAATCGACCCTAAAGAAATGTGAGTAACTTAATTATTAGCTTAGTTTGCTGATTAAATTTGTTAGTTAGTCAATCAATCAAGACAAACCAAAACAAAATGGCCAAGAACTAAGCAAATATTATTCCACATGAACGCCTGGCAAAACTGTATGGAATTAGTATATTGTTTAATGCATCTAAAATTAATAGGGTTTGAGGTTTGATGAATGCAGCATGAAATGAATTTGCTGAAAATTCAATATGAACTGAACATGCTGACGAATACAGTATGAAATGAACATGCTGACGAAATACAGTATGAAATGAACATGCTGACGAATACAGTATGAAATTAACATGCTGACGAAAACAGTATGAAATGAACATGCTGAAGAATACAGTATGAAATGAACATGCTGACAAATACAGTATGAAATGAACATGCTGACGAATACAGTATGAAATGAACATGCTGACAAATACAGTATGAAATGAACATGATAATGAATACAGTATGAAATGAACATGCTGACAAATACAGTATGAAATGAACATGGTGACAAATACAGTATGAAATGAACATGCTGACGAATACAGTATGAAATGAACATGCTGACGAATACAGTATGAAATGAGTTTGTTTTAAAGTTCAATATGAAATGAACATATTGACGAATGTAGCATGAAGATGAAACGATAATTAACTATGATGAAATTGACATGCTGACGAATAGTATGAAATGAATCTTCTTTAAAATAAAACTACTACGCAATGAACACGGTCTGGAGAAAGGTCCGTGAATTAGCGCCCAATTAAGAGTCCAAAAATTTAATAAGCGCCGGGCGCTTAATCAAAGATTTGCAATAACCATGTAAACTGACACTTATCGCACTCGACGCCCTCCCCCATCTGGATAAATACTGATGATGATTTGTTTTTACAGTGATTACAGTTTTTGATTAATTGATTGCTTGATTCATGGTTAATTGACCGTCTATGATTGACTCCCATCTAATTTGCATATTATGTTATTTTCTTCCGACAGTATGAAAGAAGTGAAGTTATCAATGCCTTGTGCAAGAAATGCAATCGTTTTTAATTATGATCAAAATCAACAGTCTTCAAGCGAATACGAAGGTATAGTCCAAATAAATGATATAATTTATCACAAGCTTTTTTACAAGAACAACCTTTTTAGAATGCGTTCTTTTGGGACCCTTTTATGGAGACTTCTCAGTGAACGAAAGCCGGTTTTTCTGGACAACTTCCCTGGGGAAATTGGAAACTTTGGAGGCTCCAAACTCTCCTGACTCCAGAGCTGGAAGGTTTCGCAGACTTTGCAATGAAATCGTTTCCAAATCAACTTCTCTAAAGTCTTCCGTTTTTCAAAAAAGTGCGTTTTTGGCGTCTTGATTCGGAAACCTACGAAGTCTACTTTTCAGAATACATAAAAGTCCCAAAAGAGCCCAAACTTAGAAAAGCCTGTGAGAAGATGCTGTGGCGTCGTGGTGTAATCCAGCTGACGGGTTACAGTTTCGAGGTCAGGTTTCAAGCAAGGGGTTCGAGCCCAGCAACGGCAGCGTCACAGCCAGGTCCCAAGGTCGAGGTCTGGATTAGTTAACCTACTACTGAGATCCTAGCGTTTGGCACTAAAAACACCATTTCACCTGCACCTTTCACCTGAGATTTCAGTCAATATTTTCTTTGTCATTGGTATTTCCTTTCAAATTTTTTATTCCATCCTTACAGAGCCTTCTGATGAATTTTTTGACGTCACTTTGAATGAGTTAAGAAAGATGATGATCGAGAAAAGCCAAAGAATGTAAGTTTTCAACTTTCAATGATTTTTGGTCGTTCTTCGTCTGAAAGTTACGATTGACGTCTCCAAGAATAGTAGTTTTACTCGCCGGCCTGTTGGTCTAGTGGTATGATTCTCGCTTAGGGTGCGAGAGGTCCCGGGTTCAACTCCCGGACAGGCCCTTTTGCTTAATTTATTTTTCAAATTCTAATCTTGGTTGGTTTGTTTTATAAATTTAACCCCCTTTTCATTTATTTTTCTTTTTGTTATTACAATGTTTTTCCTTCTGATTTAGTTTTTGTAATTATTATTTATGTTGAAGGTTCTGTTTATATGAATTTTATTTCACCTATTTTTATTTTATTTTATTTTATTTTTTTATTTTATTAGTTTTATTTATTTTTATTTCTGATACGTTTGCAACATTTTTTGGGTAAAAATATGTTTATATTTATATCTACTTTTTAATATTCATTTTACCAAATATTATTAGTGCTTTATTCATTCATCTTATCCATTAATTGCTTATGTATAATTATTATTTCTATACTATGTATAAAATACTGTATGTGCGTGCTGCCCTGTTCTTTTCATTGTACTTTTTATCCACTTTCAGTGTTTTCAATACTATTGTTATTAATGTATTATAATAATCATAATTACAGTCTTCACTAAACCATCATTATTATTGATAACTAATGTTTCAATTTTTTATTTTCATTTTTTCAATCTTTCTTTCTCAAGAGAAGACGAGCCTATGATGACAAAAGCAATGCGAGAAGCAAAGGAAAAAGAGAAAATGTTAAAATATGAAACGGTAATTTTTTCCTGAACATGGTTAAAAAAAAATTAAAAAATGACTAAACAAATGTAGAAATATTTTTATTTCTCCTCTAGAAGAGTTTCTGAATCATTTTTCATTTGTCTTAAGGCCTGCCCAAACGATGCAACATTTTGTGCAACCATAGCCGGGGCTTTGCACAAGTTAGTAATTTTTCCAAAGGCTATACTGCTATACTGTGAATTAAAGATCTTTCACACAACAGATATACAAATAGGAAGATTTTTTTTAAAAAACTCTACGAAAACTTAAAATTTCTTTTCTTGAATGATGCCTCCCTGATTTTTGGTACATTCTTGCGAAATATAGAATCACTGAATGCACTTTTCTCAACAGGTTATCGTAAGAATATTATTCCCTGATAAATTCGCCCTACAAGGAATATTTCGACCTCTCGAAGAAGGTATTTTACTTATTTTTATGAGAAACTCTGATCCATAAGTTTTATTAATGTTTCTACGAAGTCTGTATTTCGGTTTACCGAAAAAGTGCTCGATACGTTTAAGTAGAGCGATATATATATACACTAAGAAGACAAGAATCAAAAGACTAGACTCTTCATCTCGACAAGCCTGTTTCGTGGTTTCCCACTCATCAGGAGATGTACAAATAAATATATTCCTATTTCCATCATTTATATGCTAGGGGTAATTAAGAAAATTTAAGAAAGTGTGAGGGAGGGATAATTTACAATTTTCGTTCCATTGTTCCTAAAATCAAAAGAGTTCCGTTCTATTCTTCAAGTTGCGATGTGATGCAGATTGCTTAATTCCCGGGGGTTAAGTAGTTAGCGGCTATGTGTTGACTAGAAGTGCTTTGTTTCGGTGGCGGCAGGCAGACACGAGTTCGTTTCTCTTGTTTAGGGTGGCCAAGTGGGGTCGGCATATTATAAAAAATTTTTCTTTGATACATAGGTTACATCTTTTACTGGATTTGTCATAGGCTCGGCTCGTTGAAAGGATTTTCCATTAAATGGTGTAGTCGATGTTTTCGTCCTTAAGCTTCCAAATGTATTTACTAAGTTCCGTTGAGTGTCTATGTTTGTTGTGTCGAAAAGATGATGTGTGACTTCTGTACCTGGTCTTGAACTCGTTTTTTTCGATTGAAAATTTTGCGTAGTGGGTGGTTGACAGGAAAGTGCTTGTTTATTAGGGTGAGGAATCTGTGGCCGATGTTGGTGCTGACATTTTTGCTGTAGGGTGGATTGTACCAGAGTATATTGTTCCGTTGCCTGTTCCTTCGTTGTGTGGCAGTAGTTGGTTTGTATTCCAGTGTGTATTGGTATCCGCTGTCGTCGAGTGCTTTCTGGTAAGGGGGGGCTGCTTGGTCGAAAGATGCCTTGTCGGATGAAAGGGATGAAAGTCGCTTGTTAATGCCGTCCGGTATGTTTTTGGTGGTTACTGGTGGGTGGTTGCTTTCACGGTGGACATATTGGAGAGTAGTGTCAGGCTTGGTGAAGGGCTGGTAAGTGCTGTTCCGTAGGTTTAGGGTGACGTCGAGGAAGTTGATGATGTGTTTGTTTGCTTCGATTGTGATGCGTAGTCCGTTCTTCTGAAAAATACTGCAAATTTGTTTCTTAATGTTTTCAGTTTGCCTTGGTGTTGCGTTGGTAGATGCGAGTCCGTCGTCCCGGTAAAGTCCTACGTTGATGTTGAGGTGTTGTAGTTGTGAAAGGAGGAAACTTCCAACTAATTCGCATGTTTCAGCTCCGTCGAAGCTCCCCATTGTAACGTCGAATGTAGTGTTCCCTTTCTTTTGCCATGGTTGCTGTTCGTGTATGAGGATGGAGTTTTTGGCGTGTATGATGATGTCTCGTTCGTCTGCGGTAATGTTGTCGTAAGATGAGGCGAAGTTGAGTGCTTTGTTGAGGAGGTCTTGGCTGATGGATGGATAAAATTCTACGACGTCGAAACTGATGAAGCTGTGATCTTTCTTATTTTTGATGTTTTCAAACCATTTGATGACTGATGACGTGTTTTTCCATTGGTTGAACTTGGTTGCTTTAATGATGTTAGTGTTGACTCGATCGAGGATTTCTTTGCTGATTTTGCCAATTTCGGATTTGGTGGGGTTGATTAGTCGGCAGGTGGGTTTGTTGTGGAAGTTTGGTTTGTGGTCCTTTAATGTGATGAAGGCTTCTCTGTTGGCTGTGGGGTCTACCCTATCTTCTATGCCTAGTTTTGTTGTGATGTTCTTATTTTTCCTGTGGATGGCTTGTACTGTATCCGGTGTTGCTTTCTTATAAGTTTTGGTGATGTTCTGTTTCAATAGAGTGCTGTATGTTGATGGCTCGAATTTGTAGAAGTTGGTTGTTTTGTCGGCAGGAATGAGAAGCTTGGTTTCGTCGTTAATTTGTTTGATGTCGTTCTGTAGTTTGTTGAGGAATGGGTTGTTCACGTGCTTGAATTTTATTGTTTGTATCATGTGCAGCATTCCGTCTTCAAATTCTTTCAACTCGTCGATCGGGGGTGGATTCTTGTTAGATTTAAAGCCGTACGTATTCTTGGATGATGAAGGTGTTTCCGGGTTTAGAAAGAAGAAGGCCTTCCAGCGCATTCTTCGTAGGAACTATTTACAACGCCTGATCGAAAAAACAGAGCTGTTCCTACGAAGAATGCGCTGGAAGGCCTTCTTCTTTCTAAACCCGGAAACACCTTCATCATCCAAGAATACGTACGGCTTTAAATCTAACAAGAATCCACCCCCGATCGACGAGTTGAAAGAATTTGAAGACGGAATGCTGCACATGATACAAACAATAAAATTCAAGCACGTGAACAACCCATTCCTCAACAAACTACAGAACGACATCAAACAAATTAACGACGAAACCAAGCTTCTCATTCCTGCCGACAAAACAACCAACTTCTACAAATTCGAGCCATCAACATACAGCACTCTATTGAAACAGAACATCACCAAAACTTATAAGAAAGCAACACCGGATACAGTACAAGCCATCCACAGGAAAAATAAGAACATCACAACAAAACTAGGCATAGAAGATAGGGTAGACCCACAGCCAACAGAGAAGCCTTCATCACATTAAAGGACCACAAACCAAACTTCCACAACAAACCCACCTGCCGACTAATCAACCCCACCAAATCCGAAATTGGCAAAATCAGCAAAGAAATCCTCGATCGAGTCAACACTAACATCATTAAAGCAACCAAGTTCAACCAATGGAAAACACGTCATCAGTCATCAAATGGTTTGAAAACATCAAAATAAGAAAGATCACAGCTTCATCAGTTTCGACGTCGTAGAATTTTATCCATCCATCAGCCAAGACCTCCTCAACAAAGCACTCAACTTCGCCTCATCTTACGACAACATTACCGCAGACGAACGAGACATCATCATACACGCCAAAAACTCCATCCTCATACACGAACAGCAACCATGGCAAAAGAAAGGGAACACTACATTCGACGTTACAATGGGGAGCTTCGACGGAGCTGAAACATGCGAATTAGTTGGAAGTTTCCTCCTTTCACAACTACAACACCTCAACATCAACGTAGGACTTTACCGGGACGACGGACTCGCATCTACCAACGCAACACCAAGGCAAACTGAAAACATTAAGAAACAAATTTGCAGTATTTTTCAGAAGAACGGACTACGCATCACAATCGAAGCAAACAAACACATCATCAACTTCCTCGACGTCACCCTAAACCTACGGAACAGCACTTACCAGCCCTTCACCAAGCCTGACACTACTCTCAATATGTCCACCGTGAAAGCAACCACCCACCAGTAACCACCAAAAACATACCGGACGGCATTAACAAGCGACTTTCATCCCTTTCATCCGACAAGGCATCTTTCGACCAAGCAGCCCCCCCTTACCAGAAAGCACTCGACGACAGCGGATACCAATACACACTGGAATACAAACCAACTACTGCCACACAACGAAGGAACAGGCAACGGAACAATATACTCTGGTACAATCCACCCTACAGCAAAAATGTCAGCACCAACATCGGCCACAGATTCCTCACCCTAATAAACAAGCACTTTCCTGTCAACCACCCACTACGCAAAATTTTCAATCGAAACACCGTCAAAATCAGTTACAGCTGCATGAACAACACCAAACAAATTATCAACATTCACAATAAGAACATCATCAATTTACGGCAGCCAGACAGCAACAGTAACAGCAACGCCACCATCATCAACAACAACAGCAACAATAACACCACCAACAGCAACAGCAGCAACAACAATAATACTACTACCAACGCTAAGGAGAATAAGACATGCAACTGCCGACGCAAGAGCACATGCCCACTCAACGAGAACTGCCTTCAAAAATCAGTAATCTACCAAGCCACTGTTACACGACAAGACAACAACAACACAGAAACATACGTCGGACTAACAGAAAACGAGTTCAAGACCAGGTACAGAAGTCACACATCATCTTTTCGACACAACAAACATAGACACTCAACGGAACTTAGTAAATACATTTGGAAACTCAAGGACGAAAACATCGACTACACCATTTCATGGAAAATCCTTTCAACGAGCCGAGCCTATGACAAATCCAGTAAAAGATGTAACTTATGTATCAAAGAAAAATTTTTATTATACTACTTAACCCCGGGAATTAAGCAATCAGAATCACATCGCAACTTGAAGAATAGAACGGAACTCTTTTGATTTTAGGAACAATTGAACGAAAATTGTAAATTATCTTTTTTTAAATTTTCTTAATTACCCCTAGCATATAAATGATGGAAATAGGAATATATTTATTTGCACATCTCCTGATGAGTGGGAAACCACGAAACAGGCTTGTCGAGATGAAGAGTCTAGTCTTTTGAGTCTTGTCTTCTTAGTATATATATATATAGCTATAAATATGAATGGTGCTGAAGATGGCTGAACATAGCCGAAACACAAAAAATTCAAGCGGGAGAAAGAGCCTTGGGATGTATGAATTGGAGAGTTACTCTGCGATTTCATTGAGCTCTGTAGCTCAGTTGAAACGATGTTGGTATACTCTGGTCATTCAGTCCTCCAGGTTCGAATCCCATCTACTCTGGTATGCCACTTGTAGAAAACTTTATTCTAGTGTTTGCCATTCATGACAAATGCATTTTTCTACATTTTTGCTTAGTATCTTCTATTTTATTAATTTTTTACAGTTGGCACAGTAAAAGAATTTGTTCGTCAACATCTAGCAGATGAAAATACAAAATTTGAGCTTTGTAAGTTTGTGTTGCGGCATATATTCTTTATCTTATCATTATCAATATATTAGATTGTTCATTATCCACTGCAAAGGCTCGAGAATAGCAATAAGCTGTATGGCCACTACGGTAAGATACAGCGTCTCAGCCACTGTCTTGAATAAGTGGGGAGAATCGTTCAGTCCCAGGTAGTTTTTTTAAGAATTATTGTTAAGAATTATTCTTTTTATAGATACAACACCACCAAAATGTATCCTGAAAAATCTCAAACAAAGTTTATATTCGGTAAGACTGTTTTAAAAACATTTTTTTGTAAATAGAGAGATTCTTCTTCACTGTTCCCTTTCTGTCAGCATTCTTGCTTCACTTAGACTCTGGCCAAAGGACCAAACATACATTGTTTCTTAAACATGTAAAATTTGTTTGTCAAGAAAAATTTTGACCGTTTGGACGTGTCACAAAACATTACTTTTCAAACATTTTGAGTTTCTTTTTGGTTGTCAGGCAATGTTTGTGACGTGGGCAAACGGTACGAGCAAACACTGTTTGTCAAACATTTTAAATTTGCTTGTCAAGCAAAATATTTGACCGTTTCGCCGTGTCGCAAAATATCGTTTGTCAAACATTTTTGCATTTTGTCAAACAACTTGAGCTTATTTTTGCTTGTCAAGCAGTGTTTGTGACGTAGGCAAATAGTCAAACATTGCTTATAAAGAGAATCTCGAATTTTCGACCAAAACGATCAAACACTGTCTGTCAAACATTTTAAATTTGCTTGTTAAGCAAAAGATATGACCGTTTCGGCGTGTTGCAAAGCATTGCTTGTCAAACATTTTTAAACATTTTGCCAAACAAGTTGAGCTTAATTTTGCTTGCAAAGCAATGTTTTGTGACTTAGCTAACCGGTCAAACATTGTTTGTCAAATATTTGTGGTTTACATGTCAAGCAAAATGTTTGATCATTGGGTCACGTCACAGAACATTGCTTTTCAAACATTTTTTGCTTGCATCAAGGGGAAAAAGTTTCGAACTTTTTCAAAAACGTTCCCTGCATACTTTGCTTGTACAGTAGTTTTTTGTACAGTAGTGTATATGGCCAACATCAAAAATTGCTTGACAAGCAAATTTCAAATGTTGGACACACAGTGTTTTATCATTTCGCCAGGGCCTTAAAAATGAAATTAACTTTCAGAGCCATTAATTGTTTATTTTTTTAGGCAAAGTTAGTCCCTTCTGCTATTATTCGAGTTTCAGGAGAAACAAAATCAGGTAACAGTCTCAATTTTTCTAAAGATTATGGAGATGAACTTTTATTATCAAATTCAAGTTTATTTGTCCCTTATCATTGCCAGTATCTGCATTATCTTAGTCTTATTATTGTTTTGTTATTCTCAGAATAATTGCATCAAATTGATTTAGAAACTCTCTAAATACTGAGCTCTCGCTTTCCATCGGTCTTCCTTCTGATCTAAAACCCTGGCCAAACGATGAAGCATTGTTGAACAAACAATTGAGATTTGCTTCAAAAGCAATAAACAATTGACAAGCAGAATTGCTTAGCAGTGTTCCGAGGTTCCGAGATACTTCGAAAACATTTCTTACTTGTTAAAAGCGAGCAGCGGCCAAACTGTAGAACATTTTGTATGACAAGAAAATTTCAGATGTTTGACGAGCAATGTTTGATCGTTTGACCTGGGCTTAAGGCTCCTACAAATGCATATTGTCTGTCACAAAAGTATGTAGCTAACGGGTCCATAATTTGTGGTTTAGTTTAATGAAATTTAATATATAATGAAAAGAAAAAACAGACCTGTATAAAATGTCTTTCTTCGTAGAAAGTTGGTTAAAGCAGAATTTTATCGATGGAGCTGCAACCTACAAAGAAGCCGAAGTTGCCGTTAGCAATGCTCTTCAAAGGTTAGTTAGACTTATTACATACACCTTTCTCTTCGCATCAGTATCAATTACATTTGAAGAGCCGTTGCGATTCTGAAAAATCAACAATTAGGTTTTCTGTCCACTCTAGTGATTACCGAACTGTAGTAAGTCTGATGTTATTCTTTCATTGTTCTAGATACGTTGATTCGCAGACACAAGAATCTTCTACGGGTCTGGTAAGTAATACTTCGACAGAAACGGATACTGGGAATAAATCGACTCTAAAAGACGTAGCTACAGGTAGCTCTTCCTCGAATGCAAGCAAAACGAAACAGTCTGAAGGAAAAGTTCCAAAATGGTTTAAACAAGGTATGCTCTACTTCAGAAACGTCATAATTGACTTTATTCTTTGGTTAGTAATACCTAGTAATACCTAGTAATACCTTAATACTAGCAACTGAAGCGCATACTCTTCAGTTCCAAAAGGGGGTCTCAATACAAAAGGATGGATGAGACTTCTAAACATATAGTAAATAGTGTGCAAGGCCCTGGCCAACGAAAAAACATTGTTGGTCCAACATTTGAGATTTGCCTGTCAAGAAAAATGTTTGATCGTTTGGCCACGTCCAGAAACAATGCTCGTCCAACATTTTTTTATTGTGCCAAGCAAAAATGGTTTTGAACTTTTTCAAAATCATCACGCCACAATTTTATCTTACTTTTGCTTACTAAGCAATGTTTGATCGTTTAACCGCCATAATGTATTGAAATTTGAACTGTTTTAAATGAATTGATGCTAAACTGAAATTGAATTTTCTTTTTTTGTTGGCTATCTGGTAAAGTGTAAATGTTAACAGGGCCTTGAATTGCTTTCTATTCATATACAAATACAGATAAGATATGATTAATGTAATCCTCCCCAAGTTACTGAAATCATGTATCTGTACTGAAACTTAGACTTTACTTTATGATGATGCAAGTTTATTTTAGACCTTGAAAACCTTGCAGATAAAACTTTGCATACACTGATTTTAGACCCTAATCTGTTTTTCAGAGTTTTCATCAAATGCCGACCTCTCTGGCCAGGTTACCATCAAAGAAATGAGATGGCATGCAGACATGCAACATTATATTTACAGAAAATTGATAAACGAGACTCATGGTAAGAAAAACATCAGTTAACTAATGTGTCATGTGTATTGCCTTTCTTTGTTTAGCTCATTTTTGCTGTTGAATTTGTCTCTCTCCAACTAGGTAAATTTGCTTGACTGCGTCTGTCGGTATATTTTTCTACCTTTATCTTACTATATTTTTTTTAACCCAATGGTAAGGGCTGCAAAAACGGTCATTGTAATGGTAATGGTAATGGTAATTGTCCAGAAATGGTAATGCTGGTCTATTCTGTCAAATATTCGAAATTTTTAGGTTTAGAACGCAGCACCCAAATGGCTTTGTTGTAATGGCTTCAGACATGAGATTTGTAATCCTTAGGGGTCATGACTACCATGCCTTGTCTATAGGTTAATAAACCATATAACAGCTTTTTGTATCTTCCAAGCAATGCAGCAAAAAATATTAACCCTCAGCCTCTGTAGAAAACTCACTAGCTCCGTTTTGTACTGACAGCTTTGAGTTAATATTTTCTTATATTAGAATTGCCCCCAGAACAAGTTATTATAGGCTTAATAGATATCATATGTAATTATCTATATATACATTATATGAATACTTGGGAATATTGATTTTAGGTGTACATTCCTTTCTATTGTTGGTCCAACATTTGAGATTTGCCTGTCAAGAAAAATGTTTGATCGTTTGGCCACGTCCAGAAACAATGCTCGTCCAACATTTTTTTATTGTGCCAAGCAAAAATGGTTTTGAACTTTTTCAAAATCATCACGCCACAATTTTATCTTACTTTTGCTTACTAAGCAATGTTTGATCGTTTAACCGCCTTTTCAACATTGCTTGTCAAACATTTCTTTGTCATTGTCACGCATCAACAGCTTGCAACGTTTTACCATTTAGCAATATTCCTTTACCTACAAGACGTTCGTGCTTGCGCATTAGCAAAGGCTTCTTTGTTCTAAAATACGTCTATGACCGGGGTCTTGTCGACAAGAAAAACCGCGCTCAGATTGAAAACCTGTGCTCAAGTATATTAAGCGAATTTTTACTTCAAGAGAGTACTTCAAGAGAGTGCCGTAGGCTTCACCATGGCTTGTATTTCTTTTTGATAGTTTCGTTTTTATGTCCGAAGGACATATTAAGAGGGTGTCGTGGAACGCATGTACGCATAGGTAGGCAGGCATATAGACGCTTTTTCGTGCCAAACCGCGTAACAAAAGATAAACCACAAATGATAGGAATTAAACTTTGAAATCGCCGTTAAGTGTTGTTGTTAGTGGGCATAATTAGCAAAATGCAATTGCTTGCCAAAACATCAATTAATATCAACTGTTATTGTAGCGCAGTGGAATAATGCGCTTGTTTCTTGTGCTAAGGGTTGCGAGCTCGATACAGGAAACTAAAATTTGACACCAAGATTTTCTCGCAAAAAGCCGGCTCGGTCGGTCTTCAAAAAAGTTTGACTACAATATTGCAAAATGTTGCTCAAATCTAGTTTGATTTTATTTTTATTTTAAATATTTTCATACAATTTTGATTGGGTTGTTATTCTCAGAGGTTTCTAGAAGTCCTATTACATGTAAGATACTTTCGTGTGAAAAGAAGAGGAGATTGTGGCGCAGTAGAAATTGTTGCCAAGTTAGACAGAAGAAATTTTTCAAAACAGTTTGCGGCTTCAAAATCATCTGAAAATAAATGGTTCAAAGTTGGCAATCAATTCTTCAAAGTGCTATTAATTATCGAATATAGTCATCTGCATAGTATGCGAATTCTTATGATAGCTTTTGGAGATTCTAGAATTAAATTCATCATTTGTGGCGAAGATTACAGGTTTCGGTGCACTGAAGGGAGTTATTTGTTACACAGTTTAACCTATGAGCTCAAATTTATTAGTTATACGTTATACGTTATATTATATTATACGTTACTAGAGGTTTTCTATTTTCGATTCAAAGTTTTGGGATTCTTCCAGGAAATATTCATCTGATCACATTGTCAACAATCGCATCATCATCGTAATGGATCATTATCATCATCACCATCATCATCACAATCACCAATCATTGTCTTCAACATGATGAAGACGGTGATCATCATTTTCGTCTTCAACGTGATCATCATCATCGTTGTCGTCGTCGTCGAGCATCATAATCATCATCATGATCGTCTCTAGCATGATCATTATGGTCATTATCATCCTCTTCAAAGTCATCATCATCATCATCATCATCATCATCATCATCATCATCATCATCATCATCATCATCATAATCATCATCATCATCATCATCATCACCAACATAATCATCATTCTCATCATCGTTGTCTTCTTCTTCGTCATCTTCGTCATTATTAACATTATCTTCATCATTATTATCATAATCATCAGCGTCCTTCGGACATTGCTACAGCGTTGCTATTTTTTATTTTGAAATTTCAAATAAAGTGAGAAATGAAGGTAGGAACGTCAGTACGAATCAAACGAATCAAAAGAAGAAATCAGTGAAAGCAAAACCTAAGATTTCGATAGCAACCTGAGATCGGCAAAGAAACAATCTTTTTGTTAGGGAGAAGAACGCAATTTGGAAGACCAGTTCGTTTTAATTATAAAATCTTTAAGTAACAAATAGTTTCAAATTAAAGTAGCAACAAATCCATCTTGTTTGTAGGTCAGGTCACAACAGAATATCATTAAAAATCTACTTTGGGCGCGTGAACGTGATATGGAAAATAATTCGACGTGATAACGTGAAAAGGCGAAAAAATTGACGTTGTCGCGTGATTGATAGACCTGCTTGGGGGACACTAAGATGCGGTGCCTCAGCCACGTCGTCCAGACATTGTGGATGCAAATGGGGATCAGTTCAGTTCAGTTGCTTTTGCTTTCGCTCTTTACGAGGATCGAACTGGTCACTCAAAACAATGTCACGCGCTCTGATTGGTTCTTTTGAAACGCGCCTTCTCAGCGAGTTAATTTCTCCCACTCACTTTCTGCTGTTCCTGATTCATGCTATCTTTCCGCAGCTTTCATTTCTTGGTCTTTCAAAAAAGATGGCGGGCGAATTTGAGGCAATGAGCAGCAGTGGCCATGCTGATCTTGATCTTCCTGCCACAAATCAGACCGTAAGTATGAGCATCAATCTACATTCCACTTTATAACATCAAATTTAAAACCAAAGCTATGATTTTAAATGTTGGTAGGCGGCTGTGATCTAAAAAGGTTTAATCAAAATCCAAAATAAACCCAACCCAGAACCCACGACGATTTATGGTTTTGTTTCCCTTCTTTACCTTTGTGAATGAATGGTGAATAATAATTCCGATTAGGTGCAGCTGTATACCTTGCAGCCTAGGCGTTGTGACTCTTGGTTGATTGATTGACCTGCCTTCGCCCAAGCTGGTCTTTTGCCCAACATTCTTGGTTGTTTTGGCTTACTTGCTATTTAGGCACGACTAAATGCAATTTATTCGGGTTTAATATGTGACAGGGGCTTTTATGTTATTATTGCCCTCTTGCATCGCATTAGAGGTAGAGAAGCTTTTGAGGTGTCTCATGATTGGTGGAAGCTTTTTCATACAAAGCGATTCCTTATACAGCAGTGTTGCTATGGTGAATCGGGTTAACTCGTGCGTTTAAAATTTGGCGGCTATAAATTTTGCCACGCGGTCTGTGCTTATCATTAAAACTGAACATGAACTGTGAACGGAGAACGTTTCAAGGTGCTTGACAAGCAGATTTTTGTCCCACCCACCCTCCCTGCTTGCTTGGTTTAGGTACTTGCTTTCTTTTTCACTCTTTTCATGCTTTCGGCTAGTGTCCTCGGGCTCTGGTTGTCGGCATGGACATAGTGTGCTGGTCTCTGGAAAAACTTCGTTTCTTCGTCAACCCCCAGAAGCGAAGGGCATTTTCAGGGTGGAATCCATGTGGCCTACGCCGGAGAAATCCGGCGTGAAGTTTTCAAAATTTCTGGCGTACTGGCGTGAATCTTTCAGAAAAACAATAGAAAGCATTACTATTTTCCTAATAGAACAATGGATCTATTGTTTCTATTGGCGTGAAAGCAGTTTTCATTGGCGTAATCTCCGGCGTGGAGATTACATGGATTCCACCCTGGAATTGCCCCTGTTTGAATCTTTTAATCTTGAATCTTTGTCACTGCCCTCATTGCTGTCTCTTGTACATTAAGCATAATCTGACGATGTGCAAGGCTCTTTTCACCATTCTTTTTCTTTTTCAGTTTTTTTTAATTTAGTTTAAAGCTTTTTAATTTAATTTTTCATGCTCCCTGTTGCCTTGATAAATACTGTGGAATTCTTTGATTTTCCTATTGTTTTGCCCTGAATTTGTTGCTTCTGCCCTCCTCTACCTGGTGGCCCAATGCCTTGCTTCCAGTGCCTCTGGTGTCATTTGAGGTTTGCTGAAACGACCACGATGGTTTGGGTAAAACATCTTAGAAAGTTTGACAAAACTACTACACTGTTAACCATATACTATTAGTTAATTATTATAAGGCATTGTGTTATTAAGGGAATCCTTGATCCTCAGGTCATCAAAGAGTCTTTAGAGGCAGGAAGAATAGCAGGAAAATGGCATTCTGTAATTTAAGGGCATATTCTTTGGTAACCTCCTGTTTTGGCCAGATCTTTCAAATTCTGAAAACGGTAGAATTGGTAGGAAAAAGTTTCCTGTACCAAAAAAACACAGCTGCCGAAAATGGTAGGCTGATAAGAACAACCTCGAAATAAAACATTCATTTAAAAGCTAGAACTAGATTCCTTGGGATGTCTGCAAAACCTTCCAGCTTCGAGGACAGAAGGTTTCGTAGGCCTACAGAATCTGCCGCTTGCAGAACACCGAACCAAAAAATACGTTTCAACGTCTACCGAAAAGATTGCCTTTCTTTATTTAGCTCATTTTTGCTGTTGAGTTTGTCTCTCTCCAATAAGGTACATTTGCTTGACTGCATCTGTCGGTTTTTCAACCTTTGTCCTGCTATATTTTTTTTAACCCTATGGTAAGGGTTGCAAAAACTGTTATTGTAATGGTAATGGTAATTGTTCAGTAATGTTAATGCTGGTCTATTCTTTAAAACCTTAGAAATTTTTAGGATTAGAACACATCACCAAATGGCTTTGTTGTAATGGCTTCAAACATGAGATTTGTAATCCTTAGGGGTCATGACTACCATGCCTTGTCCATAGGTTAATAAACCATATAAAAGCTTTTTGTATTTTCCAGGCAATGCAGAAAAAAATATTAACCCTCAGCCTCTGTAGAAAACTCACAAGCTCCGTTTTGTACTGACAGCTTTGGGTTAATATTTTCTTGTGTTAGTATTGCCCTCAGAACTAGTTATTATAGGCTTAATAGATATCGTATGTAATTATCTATGCATACATTATATGTATACTTGGGAATATTGATTTTAGGTGTACAATCCTTTCTTTTTGACAGCTATATTTATGCAGCTGCAAGACTTACCAAAGACTGATGTTACCAAATCCATAAAGCGAATAGAAAATGGGGTGATCTCATGATTAGAAATAAAGGTGCTCGTCTTTGGAATACTTTGCCTACTTCACTTAAAAGTATACAAAATCCAAAAACCTTCTCCACTAAGTTAAAAAAACTGATACTTAATAAAAATTAACAAGACTTTGTTTATTATTTCATTGCTATATAAAAATTTAACTCAAATAAGCTGTTGGATCCTTGATTATTCTTCTATCATATGTATTTCTATGTTGTGCATTGTTTTACAATGCCATTGTCAGATCCTGCTTGGTAAAAAAAAAAAAAAAACTTAATAAAAAAAATTTATATATGAAATTTACAATTGAGCTGATTTGTCTAAATTCGTAACTCTTATGTGTTTTCTTTAATTGCTATGTAGTATGAAAGTTGTAATTGATTATTGTAGCTTATAAATTGATGCTGATGTTACTTTAAAACTTTAATTTAGCGGCCCAAGCTTAGATAAGCTCTGCTTCTCTTGGGTCGCGTAGAATACTTAACTTTTATACTTAACTTTTCTTTTGTAAACTTGTATTTTACAAACAAATTTGAATTGAATTGAATTGAATTTCATTGATTCTTTAGGCTGAAGATAAGTCACCAGTATCGTTCTGTAATGCAGTCATGTGTCATTGAATTGCAGCAAAAACTAAGTAAGTGTTCATTTATGAGATTCAGTTCG
The DNA here is from genome assembly GCA_014526335.1 of Chrysaora quinquecirrha. Taxonomy (NCBI): domain Eukaryota; kingdom Metazoa; phylum Cnidaria; class Scyphozoa; order Semaeostomeae; family Pelagiidae; genus Chrysaora; species Chrysaora quinquecirrha. The sequence continues at coordinate 890,059 of JACTAT010000036.1, read as the reverse complement.
AGCATATTTTACTTATTAATGCCGATTACGTTGTTTCTGGTAAATTTGTTTGGGGTTTTACTAAAAGATTCATAACAGTTTTTTCTTGACAATAATTAGAACTGTTTTTGTCAGAGGATCGAAACTGATTGAGACATATAAGGAGTTTGAAAAACTATTATAAAGTAAAGTCACCGTTTCAGAGTCTTCTACTAGACAAGGGCTACTGAATCGAATTTACACTGTACCCCTGGTCTTGTTGCATGTAGCATTCAGCAGGCTGCAGCCACACACGATGCTCATAACTACCAACCAGGTACCCATTTATACTCCTGTGTATAGAGAGGCACATTTGTGTTAACAACTTGCCAAAGGTTGTTATCTCTGCAGCAAAAGTGGAAAGACCGTGGCTTGAACCTTCAAATTGTTCTTTTTGAGTCCTACAAGCTAGCGATTGCTCCACAGAGACCACACTTAGGCATCGACATTGCCTACCTGTAGACATTTCTTATATATATATGCATTTTTTGATTTTTATTACTTTTTCTAATTTTAAGGGAAAGACGAACACAAAAACGATCAAGATATGAAAGATCAGGTGAAGAAAATCTAATATTTATTTACAATCATCTACAGTTAAGGCCCTTAATTAAACTAATCTAAAGCCATTGGCTAATATCGACATTGTGCACAGTCAGAACTAGTTGCCGACTGCTAAACGGCGATTATTTGGAACGAATTTATCGCAACTGACTTGTCGATATCAGCGCTCTTGCAACTACATGGCAACTACAATCCTGGCTAAAATTTATAGAGACTTTCTCCTTGGAACACAAAACTTCTTACAAATCATTAGAAATAGGACAGACCACCCCTCCCCCCTGTATCAATGTTGCCTCCGTTTCAAGACAATGGTATTACCCGTCGTTTAAGAATTAGATTTGATCTCGAACATTGATATGGGGTAGAGGGTGCTCCGACAAAGCGGAGCTGCTTTAAAAGCTTCAAAGTGTCTCTATAATTTTGGCCAAGATTGTAGTTCCTTTTTGACTGCTACTAGCGGCAATACAATAGTTCCAGAAAGTTGGGCGTGTTCTTCTTTTACTATTAGTTGACAGCTGATTCCCGTCAGTCTTAGTCGACCCGAGCGCTCTTGTGACCGCGATCAACTGTATCATGTAAATTCTTACTTAGTTGTTGACATGTCGACATAGCACTTATTACTAGAAGGCTTAGTTCTATCGCATCCTACTGTACGTGGGTCGACATAAGTCTGGCTTAAGTTACCAAGTAACCAATGTTTTATCCAGCCTCTTGTTTCTTGTCTTATAAAATTCGATCTTTCTCCTTGCAGCTTGAGCTTTTAACGATAATGGAAATGTTTTGGCATCTTTGTGAGATAGTTCTTATTGATTCCAAACCAGGTAAACACTTGTCATTCGCATATTTAATCGCACTTTGAGTCTAAGCAGGAAACATTTTTTGAACATTTAATAAACGGGGAGGTCCTAATAAGGTTCAGGGGTGGGGAAATTTTATAGACGTAGTTTAATCCTTTCACAAGTGAAATTTTTTCTTCTAAAATTGATAAACGGGGGGTCCTCATAAGGTCCGGGGGGATGGGGAAAACTCAAAGTTAATAAACGGGGGGACGTTTATTTGGTACCTTAGAGTAACCCTCCCCAGAAGCTACAGTCATATACCTATACTGTACTATGACTGGTGGTCTTAAACTTATGCATATGACTGAACATCTTTGTTCCAAGCGAAGTAATGATTGGTGTCCTTTCGAGTTGGCTGATTTTTCGATTTTTCTATTTTTATTGTATCATCTTAATTCCTAGGTGGGTACTGTATCAGTCAGCTTCTTGATTGGATACGATGGCATTTTACGCAAGCTGATAGGCTGGCTGAAGCTGTCTTGTCATGTGATCAGCCTCATTTGCATGAAGACTATTGGCCAACGGTGAGTCAATTTTTCTCATGGAGATTTTTCTGACATCAACCGCTGACCGATGAACAACAGGTTGAGGGTGCTGTGGCTACGTGGTTTAATCCAGGTGACTCGTGGTGTCAGGAGCTCAGTGAGATCAGGGTTCGAGTGCAGCAACGGTAGTGTCACAGCCAGAGTCGAGATCTCGATTAGTTAATCTACTACTGAGATAAAAGCGACTGACGCTAAAACACCATTTCACCTTCACCCACTTTCACCTTCACCTTCAGGTTAAAAATCTCATTGAACTAGCGTTAATTTCAGTTAGTTACTGCTACTTCTTATCCTTTTAACTTTGTTTCAATGCTTTTCAGATATTTGGCTATGTTTTGCAAGGAAGGTTTGAAGAGTGCATAAAATTACTATCATATCATCCTGAAGAAAATGACGGAACATTCAATGTAACTTTTTGAAGAAATTCCTTGTTTTATTTCCATCTTTATTCTTTTGGTAGTACTTTATTAAAAAATCCAACTTTGATCTTTTTTCTTTCATAGGCATTCAAGAGTATTGAAGACCTGATGCAGAAAATGCCAGCCTTTCAGGTATGTGTTGTCTTCACTGAGGTTGACCGGTTGACTGGTTGCAGTGGTGTAGCACGATTTAGGCTCTCTTAGTTCAAGAACCGACCAAACCGACCAAATAGCCCCCCCCCCGAAAAATTTTCTTATTGTGTGCTTTAAGGCTTCATATAAAGCCATCCCATAAACAGTCGTTAACCCGGGGACACGAAACGTGCATTTTTCAAGGTTCTAAAGGGTATGTTTTCAAAAGTTTTCAACCTACTCCGAGCCCCCTTCTCGAGTAGAGCTCGCTTGGCTTCGCCGTCCCTGCATTAGGGTCCCATCTTACTAATGCCCCATGGGCCCCAAGCGTCTCCGTTACATCACTGGACGAGGGGCTTCAACTGATCTCTTTAGTCGTCAAAGATCACCTTCAGGCCCTCTTTCTTATAATATGAACCGGTATAATCCAGACTATACAATCTAAAGACACACAAATATTCCATTCTCCGCCACCAGTCACTTTTCTGCAGGCGCATTCACTGACAGGAAAATTCCGTTGCAACCTCATGTCATATCTCGCTATTACTTGCTTAAGAAAATTATTGGCTCCCAAGCACAAAAATTAATAGAATCCAGAGTACCATACAACATGCTATCATGCATCCCATAGCATGGTGTTCCTCATTACCTTGCTTTGTGAATAGGGCAAAAGTTGAAGACAGCAAAACGAGATTCAGGAAATTCCAGCATTGATTCGTATCTACGTAAATCAACCATTTGTACTCTAGTGCCAGTGAAGGTTAAGTGATGTATATAGCACCAATCGCTAGGATCCAAGTAGTAAGTTAACTAATTGAGACCTCGACCCTGGTGCTCGAGCCCTGCGCTGCCTTAGCTGGTGCTCGAACCTCGACCTAAGCCACGACACCACAGCACATTCAGTAGTAATATCTTACCAGAAGATATCTAATTAAAATAGATACTCACTCATTCGTATTTTGCTGTTTGGCTAATTATTATTGTATTTCTTCTGATCATATTTATGTCTTTATCTCCTTAGGGATACATGGATCAATCAGCCCAAGAATTTAGTCTTAAGTGGTCGAAATGGCAACAGGAATGTCGAATTAGACTTGAGAGTGGAGATTTTTCCAACTATCACCAACTAGAAACTATATGCCAGGTAAAATATTACTCGTATAATTCGAAGCACATCAAATCTATATGTTAATAAGCATTAAAACATCACCGCTCATAAAAAATATGCATGATATGCATGTGTTTGGTCATATGGTTAGGTTCTGAAGAAGGCTTAACATAACCGAAGCACAAGCCAGGTATGTATACCATGTATGACTTGGAGAGTTACCCGATAGTTTGATTAAGCTCGTTAGCTCTGTGGAAACGTCGTTGCCTCTCGGTCCAACTTCGAATCCCATCTATTGTAGAATGCAACTTGTGGTAAAATCTATCCTATATTTACCATTCAAGCAAAATGTATACAAATATGTTTGGGACTGAAGAAGACTAAAAGTCGACAAAAAGGCGGCAAAAAGGCAAACGGCTTTATGACTCGGAGAGTCGCTCGATGTTTATACAGGTCTCTTTAGCTCAGTGGAATTGTCGTTGACTCTCCCATCAAATCATGCAGTTCTAATGTTATTCGCATATGTACATAGTCTAGCATCTCTGTGTCTTGTGTCATATAAGGTAAAGCATTTGAGATTATTCCATGCTTATGTTATCTTTTCCTTTAGATATTATGTGGTTCAGAGAGTGCTCTTGAAAGAAACAGGTACTACTGGACTATTTTTTTATTGAATCCTCGTAGTTTTCCCTTCTGAGACGTACTATGTAGACTGATTACCTGAGTCGTAGTTATCGCTATTGAAATAAATGCTAGGACGCTCAAACCACGACTCATAATCGAACGGTTATCTTTCTGGACTCACGTTTTCTGCCTCGCTCTCATCGATAACAGTAAGGAGGTCTGCAACGCAGGCTAAATGTATGTTTGTTTGATGGTATGCTTTATCTGATTTTAGTGACTTATGCCAGTCCTGGTATGAACTGATGGTCAGTAAATTACTATACACAGAGCCGACAGTAAAGTTCTTTGATTTGCATTCTCATTCTATGGTGAGTTTTACTGTTTCATTGCAGTGGAAGAACGCAACGTTCTTATTAGTGGATCGTTATAAAAGGTAGAAGCACTCATGAACACAGAAGGAAGGAAAGGGACAAAAGAGAGTGGTGAGCGTCAAAGTTAGGGTCGAAGTCTCCATTACCTAACCTGCTACTGAGATCCTAGCGACTGGCATCTGTCATCTGTTAACTCTCGCAGAACAAACTAAGGATAAGGAAGAGAGGTTGGTTAGAGGATAGAAAAGAGTGGGAAAGTGGGCGGATGAAGGGAAGAATAAGAATATGGTTGAGAGTAGAGTAGAATAGAAGCTACAGTGACTGTCTATCTCGCAGAACAATCTTAAGAGAAGCTGTTGATTAGAGGAATGAAAGATAAGGAAGAGGAAGGCTGGAAGATTGTGAAGATAATAGGAGATGGAATAGAAAGAAGTGGGGATGTGGGATGCCTTGCAGGGTGAATATTCGAGAGAGAATTTTGAGACTAGGGTAGAATAGAAGCTACAGTGGCTGTTTATCTGGACGAACAGTCTAGAGAGGAGAGGTTGAGTAGAGGCAAGAAAAGTAATTGTCTAAACATCTTTATTGTTTGTGATTGTAATCAGTTTTGTTGGCAAAGACACATTGTCTCGTTCTTTCTTTAGGCTGCCATTCAAACTTTTGGAGGTTACGCAGAACTAACACCACTGGATGAAATAGTCCTTGCTGTAATGGATTTTGATGTTCATAAAATCATCAGAAAATGCAGGTAGTTATTTGGTTCATCTTAAAATCCCTTTAGAAGATTTTATACTTTATTCCATCACCTCTGCAAGACCATAATTAAATAGAAGGGTATTACAAAATTAAAGGACCCATTTATCTGTTGAGGGGGTTCCTATGTATTACAACTCTGATCCCCTATATCTACACTGTTTCTAGCCTAGATATTGAAATGCAAGGTTTTATAGCCTAGATATTGAAATGCAAAGCTTTTTTCGTCTGACACTCCTCAGAGTATGAACGTCAGAAACAGACCGAAACAATGAACTAAGGCGAAATTTATTCTGAGGACTGGCTCAAAATGCACCACCCCTGGCACCAATCGGAAAAGAAGCTGAATTGGCATTGTGTTTTATACACCAATCAGCTAGCCGGATACAGCGGGAAGGTCAATAGAATTGATTTAAGAGTCCAAGTGAGAAAACGAGCTCTTTCTGTCTACACAGAACCGGCCTTTTTGTTTTGATGAGGCCAGATTCCAAAATCCCTAAGATCTTTGTTTCACTTAGGGGTTTTGGAATCCTTGGCTGAAATCTTTCAGTATTTGAAAGGGTTGAATACATCTTAAGGTTTCTTAGCTATTGATCATAAGGTTATTCTTTCATATTTTTCAGTGAGAGTTTACCCAATTGGTGGTTCGTGGCACATCTGACTGATCTACTCTTTCATTGCGATTTATTAAACGAGCATGACCTTGGGTAAGTATAAACCTCCTGATTACTGCCTAATACTCAGTCAAAATGCCTTTCATTGCTTTTCTTTTCCGGGGGTGTACAGGGCGGAATTATGATTAACTGTACTGCAGAGTGGCTATTAGTAAGTTTCTTGACGAGGAGCATACAGCATCCTCTAATACAAACAAAGAGCTGTTCTCTAACATGTACTTATTTTTATCAATAGATATGGTGTCCATCTGAGAGAGTTCTTGCTTTTGGACTACAGCCAGAGTTTGATGTCGAACCAGAGGTGAGTTAACCAATTAGTCTGCTCGTTAATGCTCTGTTCATTAAAGAGCTTAAAGTGTAAAGATATGGCTAAACTAGGAGACATGTCGAGCAAGACACTGACAAAAAATCGCAACATTGTATTCAGCGTGTCTCCCAGGGTGGCTAAACATGCGAGTGACAGGTAAGCAACATTTCCTCAGAGTCATAGAGATAAGAAATGTTTCTGTTGTCTCTCAGAAACATTTGCGTGTCTCTCGGTACAAATTCTGTTGCGCAATACAAAGTTTTAAAGGTGGATAAACTGGGAGACATATAGGGACATGTCACGTGTGACAATGTCGCGCACGACACATCTCCTAGTTTAGCAAGGCCTTAAGGCCCTTGCAAAATGATCAGACATTGTTGGTCAAACATATGAAGTTGATTCTCAAACATAGTGTTTCACCGTTTGGCCGCATCGCAAAACATTACTCGTCAAACATTTTGTGCTTCTAAGAAACAGACAATGTTTTTAAAGTTTTCAAAAAAATTACCAAACAAAGCCTGCTGGTCAGACAATGTTTTACGAATTGGCCAGATGGCCAAACATTGTTTGTAAAACCTTATATTGTGGCTTATCTCCTCGCACGAAAGAAACACATAGCCAATATGTTAAATACCAAAGTCAAGAGAAATTAAGACATTTTTGTATCCCGTCAGATCAACCGACACACGGTTTTATTTTTCAAAAGGAAAAAACGACTTAAAATGTCTATGCTATTTCCGAAATTCAAATTCTGCTCGTCACTCGGCACGTCACAAGGGAACTTAAAGGGTTATCTGAATTCTGCTACTGTAGTCCGGGAAAAATCTCACTGAGAAGGTCGGCAGCTTGACAGCTTACACTGAAGCTGTTACATAACTGTAACATTAGATTTTCACGGAGACCAAAGTACTGATTTAGGCCATGATTTGCTTATGCATGCCGTTTACTGCGTAGAAACACACCAGAAAAGCTAATCCATTGAACCTCAATGCAGCTTTTAAGAAACATAACAATATGGTGCAGCCTATTGTTTAAAACAATAAACCATTGTTTTTTCTATTGTTTTCGGATTTTCAAGGACTTGCTCTATGTATCGTAAGCATTGTATCGTAAAAGCGGGAACTTGCTCTAGTTTTGGAGTTTTTCAAATGATTTAAAGTTGATTGGCAATTTATTCCATTTTCTCTTAGTCGGTTCGAGAAGAAGCTCTTCCTGACATTTAAATTGTTCTTTTCGATAACAAGTTTGAAATTATGACCTCTCGTGCTATCATTGTTCAATCTAAAGAATCTTGAAGTATCAGTGTCTATATACCCGTGAATCATTTTATAATTGGTTATCATGGGGTTATCATATCCCTTCTTTGCCTTCGATGTATTAGCGTTGGTAGTTTTGGTTTTCTAAGTCTTTCTAAGTCTTTCTGTATAGATTCAATAACGATCAAGTATATCTATAGCAGAGAGTCCTAACTCTAGGATCTATAATTAGTTTTCCACGGAAGCAAACCGAACCTACTATTGAGAACGAGGCTTACTTAATATGGCGGTTCAACATGTTCAAAAATTGTCAAGAAATTCTTCATGAACAGCCCTTTTAATCTTCCAGCATTTTATCATCATTTATAACTTAAGTGTTTATATGGTGTCAGTTTCAGATCGCGTTAAGATTACTTTGTAATGAAATAGAACGGTTTGCGATAAGCGTTTGATACTCTGTAAGCCTCTCTCAGCGGTAGCCCTCATACGCGGCTAATCTAAGAGGCCATATTCTGCTTAAATCTTTCCTGTGGCTCCATTGTATGAATTTGTAATTGTTGAAAATCATTCAAGGTCATTTATAATGCTTCGCATTTCAAGTCAGCCGTTTAAGCCGAAACCAATAACAGCGCTCACAGATATCAATCGATGACTATTTGCACGTATGCGTTGATCTATCCACACATTTTTACACTCCTTTATTCAGCTTTCCGAGTAGACTGAAGGCCGTAATCGCCATGATAATTGCTCTGCTTTCCAGTGAGAGATTTAAAGACGGATTTGTATTTGGTTAACAACAGCATCCAGCCGCTTTTGCGCGGAGACAAGTTACTAGTTAGGCTAAATATAGACGCACTTCTTTGCTTAATCCAGGGAGCGCGAAGTCGCGCGAAGCGGGGGAGGCGAAACGCCCAGTGGATAGTTTTCATATGCGTGATGCGCTTTGCGCTCCCTGGCTGAATCATTCGCATTGCGTCATCTCTTCATTCTTCTACTAATGAAGTTACCACCGAAACATTTTTAGTCTGAAAGATTTTAAATCTCTGCGAAAATTGCCAAAAATATTTTGGTCATTTGTTTATGATTGCTGGGAGACTGCCCCCGTCCCCCGCAATGGCTTGGCGTGGCCACGGTTTGGACACATTAATTAAGCGGCTGCAAAACGAACACTCCAGGTTTAAACTATAAAAGGAGCCATACTCGAAACCACGTGGAAGACCTTTGACAACAAGGCTTTTCATCATGTTAAAACAGCTTAGTAAAATTGGTCTTACCTTGGAGCAAGAATTTAATCTAGTGAAAGTTTGAATTCCGTGAAAAACCCATATAGACAAAACTTGTAAAAATGAAAGTGAAAGTAAAAAAATTAAAAAAACCAACACAGAACATTTCTGCTGTATCCTGAACTTTTTTGCTATTACGCAGTATGCACAAACCACCTCACCCTACACTCTACTGTGACATATAAATAAACAAGCTGTTTCAATCTCTCCCGTAAAAGGCCTAGTTTGCCCAGAACTGCTAGCTATTAAAACAGTGTCACTGTTATAGCTATCAAACGTTGAAACATTGTCATGGTAAGGTTTAAAATGTTTACATGTTTCAACCAATCTGGTATTACTTAATGCTCTAGTTTGTATGATTCCGATTGCCTGAATTCTGTGCCTTTTCTTCTAGCTTATGGCAGGTAGCCGCTGACTATTTGGTCTCCTGTCCGAAATATGGAAGGTATTGGGAAGATTCTGACATATCTGCCTAATGCTGCTCTAACTAGATACCTTGTTTTAAGTGCTTTGATTTCATACCATTTTTACGTAAGCGTTTTCTCTTTGATTGCCCAGCATCTTCATCATTATTGTATTCACTGCATGTACCTTATTCTTCAGCATGTTCGTTTCATACTGTATTCCTTAGCATTTTCATTGAATACCTCGAAAGCCTCATTTAATGCCTCGTTCATTACTGTATCCCCTTCAGGTCGTATTTGGCTGTATATCCATTTCACACTGCATTCTTTAGCATTTCTCATACCAACTTCGCTGGCATCTTCATTACATACAACGAGAGACACATTCATATTGTATTCATTTGCTAACTGCATCATGTACTAGACCATTATTATTCTAATTTTTAATTTTTAGAGGACACCTTGAAGAGTATGTTGAACATATTCCATTGGATAATGACAAAAGGCAGCAAAAGTTCTTCATCTATGCAAAAAGCATAATCTCAACGAGCAAGGTAAATTCATATTCGCAACACATTTTCAGAGGGATGTGGCATCATGGCCTAATCCAACTACAATCTTCGCCGAAACTCTTGACACATGTTACAAAAAATTGGAACGCCACCAAACGGCTGACAGTCCCAGCTTCCCCTCCCCCCAATCCAATGTTGGTATAGTTTGTAAAATGCCAGGAATCATAATTATCAATTTCTCGCTGTTTCAGGAGCTCAGTGAGGTTTAGACTTATTCCATGATTCGTATTTTTCCTTCCTTAGGCCCATCTGATATAGATAGATCGCTTAGAACCGCTCTGAGCATTAGGCCATGCAATTCAATTTTTTTAAGTAAATAGTTGTTGATGTTGCTTAAGGTTGCCGTTGTTGTTTGCGAATAGTATAGGACTTATGTAATGAGTCTTAGTGAGATTGAGATTCGAACTTCAGTGACAGTAGTGTCACAGCCAGGTTCGATTTCTCGTTAGTAATTCTTCTTCTGAGATCCAAGCTACTGGCGCTAAAGACACCATTTCACCTTGACCTACCAGCACGAAATCATGCACCTCACGAACCTGTGTTTTTATGTGATTTGGACAGATAATGATACAATGGCCACCAAACTAGTTGCAAGCCACTTGGTATACAAGTAGAATCTTTTTGAATTTATATTCTATAAGCCACCCTGTACAACTGGTATAAGCCCGTCTGGAATTAGGCCCAATGAAGAATGCCCTGGATAGATAAGTCTCAAAGAGGCTAGTTACGATGATAGAAAGTTTTCAAGTAGTAGGTGGAACGAACGGAGATAGCATGCTATTCATGATAGTCTGTTATCTTCTTGGACATGCAATATACTGTGATTTTTCTCTCTATTGTAGCGAATAGTATCTGCAAAGTTATGGCGATGCGAGCATTAAAAAACAATAGACTTGGGTCTGCCTTAGCATGGTGTATGCGATCAAAGGTTTGCTTTAGAAAAACATTTTTTCTTACTGTGAAATATTTGCAACACTCCATCTAATTCCCAGATCTCTCAAGTTGACTGGAATCAGATGTCAACTAATCGCAGAAGTAGAACATGCCCCAACTTTCTGGAACTGTGCGCGCCAACATGTTTCCGTTAGAAAGGAACGAGTTGCCAACTTGTTGCCATAGTTATTACGTTGACAGGTCTTTTCGATAAATTAGTTCCGAAAATCGCCGATTAGCAGTCCGCAACTAATTCTGACCGTGCTCAATGTCGACATAAGCCTAGTTTGTTTCTCTGGTAAAAAACTTTCAGAAACCTCAAAAGTGAACTTTATAGAGCTTATATTGTGGTCTCTGTGGCGCAGTGGTTAGTGTGCTGGGCTCACAACGAGAATGTTGTGGGTTCGAGACACGGTGTTTCCACTTGTGGTTGCAGAGATAACAACCTTGGGCACGTTGTTAACACAAATGTGCCTCTCTCTACCCAGGTGTATAAATGGGTACCTGGTCGGTAGTTATGAGCACCGTGTGTGACTGCAGCCTGCTATATGCTAAGTTCTTTAAGCGTCTCCTCAATCCTTGACCTGTGACCAATTTCGGCTCTAACACTGGCCGCTACCATAGTAAAATTTTAGACCTGGTTATCTAAACAACATGGCGAGGTAATCATTGTATGCCAGGATAAGGACATAAGACGGGTTCAGTAGAAGACATGAACGTTTGATATGACCAGGACATGTTTTAATTCGGGAACTTGCCAACTAGAACCGGCTGCAGGCTCGTTCCGTAAGCTTCGCATGTTCTTCCGTAGTAGAGCCACCATTGCCGCCTGCTGTGGAGGGACTATGCATTTAGCCAAATGAACAGATAGGAGAAAGATCTCTCCAAAGGGGAGTGTAAGAATCCGCAGAGAGAGCATCTCAGTAATTCGATTTTTTGCATCTCAGTAATTCGATTTTTTTAGATGGCAGGAGAAGACATCAGGGGTGTAAATAGAAACGGTGGACGATTTATATAACCATTAAAGTTTGCGAACCTTCCATCTTTGGCTTATGGCACCAACCCTTTGCAACTCAATTTTCTGGCGACAGGCTTTCAAACAAATCTGGCACTTACCCATGGCTCACACTGGTCAACTCTCGAACCCTTTGTAGAATCTGTTAGATTTTATTATAACCTATATTTATTGATCATTTCTAGGATGCAGTATTCGCCAATTTACTGGCTGAACGGTAATCCTTTACTTTATTTTCTTTGTAATATTTCTGCTATTAGTCCCCACACTAATACATGCTGACGATTGCTGCCAAAAACCTTATTTCTTCTCAGATAAAACTTTCAGCAGCCATTTTGTCCAGGACTTTGAGATTTGATCAGTCAAAGAGCTATCTTTTGCCGGGCATTTTCTAATAGCTGAGAACGATTATAAAAAAAAATGGTTGACAGACAGTTTCTTAAAGAAAGTTTCTGTAACAGAGTAGATAAGATTAATTACCCTATTGCTGAGATCATAGCAACTAGCGTTGACACATCATTTCACCTTCATCTTTCTGTACTAGTTAACTGTCCCTGGACTGAAAATATCATTTGGATTTGTTTTAGGATTTTCAATCATTACATGGAGACAGGAATGCTATCTCATTTGGATTTAATGAATAATCTTGGATCTGCCATGCTTCTTAGTGATAAACTTACTTTCCTTGGTAAGCTATTAATTTTAATCTTATGGTATTAGCTGAAAGGAAACTGGCATTTTATTGTTTGTTTTTGATAAGTTACAGATTAGACCAATGGAAAGGTGAGACGAGCTATGTGGTTCTTGTTGTTGTTGTTGTTGCTTTATTTTCAGTAGGCTGTTATTTCTGGCTTTTTCAGCTAATTGAGGCCTACTATGCATGTCGCATCCAGGCATTGGACCCCTAGTTAAACGTCCATTCCGAAGGACAGCAGAGTGAGTTGTTTAGTCATTCATCTGGAAAGTCACTCATCCAGATGCTGACCTGACACGACCAAGCTAAACTTCAGCTATCTAACGAGAACTGACTGGGAAGCTTGGTCACACACTCCACTGACGTTGCCCCTGGAACCCCCTCCAACGGCCCAAGCTAGATAAGCTTTGCTTTTCTTGGGTCGTGTAGAATAAAGTCTTTATATTATTAATTATACATTGTTTTAGGCTCTTTATTCTACAAATAAAATTGAATTGAATTGAATTGAATTAGATTTTGTAGAAATCACTATTGCTATGAAACTGTCGGAAGGTTGCTGTGGCTGTGTAAGGCTAACTTTTCTCCGATTCTGATTTCCACTCAGATTTGCTATTCATAATGTTGATCAATATACCCACCGGTAATACCTTTACGCTAGTCTATAATTAAACGGCATTACACAGATACCTGTGGCATCATTATTAACTTATTATTACCACTTATGACGTACACTTGGTTAATAGTATTACTGTTAGAAACAAAGCCGTGTCGTCACAGTATTTCGCTGTTTCATTGCGGTGTTGTGTTACCTGTTTTACGATGTCTCCCAGCTGATTCGTTAATTAACAATGAATATTGTATCGACCACAATATCCTCTGCAGTATACACCAAATAATATCATAGCCTGGTACGCTAGACTTACGACACGAGTCTCTAGTTTACGCCTCTACTCTAGTTTACAATGAATATTGTATCGACCACAATATCCTCTGCAGTATACACCAAATAATATCATAGCCTGGTACGCTAGACGTACGACACGAGTCTCTAGATTACGCTCCCTTTATTTTGATTTGTCACTCCACATGAGCGATTCTGGAAAATAACAACAACAACGTCGAGCGAAGTCGTGGGACTTATGTAGTGAGTCTACTGGTACTCACTCATGTAAGGAACCTAGGCCCAGAAAAAGAAATTGAAAGGAACCATTAAGTAACCTTGGGGAACCTGATTTTTGTAGTGATGGTTGGACCATTAATATATGGACTTTGTTAGGGAATTTCTATGTGAACTTAAATTCTAGCTTTTAGACTGCAATTTTACTAGTTGCCAGGAGACATTCCACGAAAGGGGTCTGCGGGCGACGGAAGCAAGAATTTTGGTGCGAAGGTTTTCGGATTTGCAGATTTCCTGCTTTTCGAAAATCATGGATTCTGTTTTGGGAAGTTTTCTGTTTTCGAAATCGGGAAGGTTTTGGAGCTTTGCAATTTTCGTTTGCCGTCATCCTAATTCCATGATGTAACCCAGTATATAATCTCTTGGACATTATCATGTGACTCATAGACCAAAGCCCACCAATGGGGTGAAAGCTTAGTCGGAAATCTTTGTAGATCCTGGTTAATACGAAAGTGTCATTCGAATTCACCGCCATCAATCTCTCATTTGCTTCCCAATGCGACTATTTTACTCGCTTTGTATTGTCTTTCGGGCTCGAGTGAGGCTTTTGTCTGCCTTGAATGCATAGTGTAATGGGTGTGTTTTAGGTTTATTGAGTTTTGTGGAACTATGACGCTGCTGGATTGTGTACCCATTGCATGACTGTGTACCCATTGCTGGTTTGTGTAGCCATTGCAACCTGGGGGCTGATATCAAAGAATTCTCCCCACATTTCTGGTTAACGAAGGTAAAGAAAAGTCAATTGCCCTTCAGCTAATTCCTTGTGGCCTACAAAAAATGGTGCTTTTGATGTCTTAAACTCGAAACTTAGGGTGAACACATTGCCGTTGCCATTATGGGGGTGTCAGCTGTGACGTCATCGTCAACCCCGAGCAAGTTGATTTTTTAATTCCTTTTTAGGCCTCTGACGCTTAAATCACGACAGAGTTTGGTGGAAACATAAGTCAGAGGTGCCGGGGTAGTGTCTATCATCCTCTGCCATTGTTCTCGTAGAGCACATGACTCACACTAGCCAATCAATTATGTTGGTTTAGTCTGATAAAAACACTTTTCTGTGGCGCCTCTGCTCAGGTACAGTAGAGCGCGAGTCAAAACCACAGCAGAGCCGTCTGGCATAGAAACTAGGCCCTATAATTTCGTCAGAGTTCATGCGTTGCTGTTTGCACAATAATGCTTTCTTAACATACATAGATGGCGTGGCCGAGTGGTCATGGTTCGCTAAAGATAGAGGGTGTGTTGGAATCTTCGACAGACTTTTGAATCATTTTCCACAAGCATTTCACATACATTCTACTCCTCGGAAAAGCGTACGAGATTCCTATTGAAACAGAAGGATTCTTAGGCCTACAAGGTTTCTATGAAAATAATGGAGATTCCAGCCCAGCTGAGGGTGTACGAGTTTCCAACCAAGAAGTGAATTGCCCCTCAAGACTACAGTCAACAAGCTTAGTCCATCTTTCCAAGGGTATTCGTTCAACGGAATGTTAGTCGCGCTGGGGGACCGACTGCCGGTATGCATCGGCTTTGTTGCTGTCGGAACCCTGAACCCGCGCAACTGCTTGCTTAAAATTTTTGGCTCATTTTCCACTGGCTGTTAATAGTGATTGCTCAAGCTTGGTCACAATCATTCAATCTATAAAAAAAGTCTGTTTTAAGCTTATCTTCTCATATTACAGAAAATACGGTACTGTGAAATCCTATTATTTCATGTCTTGAATTCAAGTCGGTGTCTTTGTTTCTCTTTGGCTTGGATGTGTAACTGTATTAGTCTTTTCAATCGGATCTTGTGTGTTATTGATCGCTACTTAAGCGCTCTGTTAAGAGTCCAACCTATTTACTCTTCTTTGTTGTTTGTCGACATAATTTTGATTCATTTATGCCTTTGAGCGGTCGCATTTCTTATCTTCTACAACTATGAATGCCACAGGTTCTATTCTTTCCCACTGTGGGAGAGTTCTGTTCCGATTCTGTGAACACGGGAATATACAGTATCTCTTGTCAACTTTTATATAGAGTTGTGCTGCCCGCAACTTTCCTTTTTATGCTGGTGTTAACTACATACTGTAACTACATTCTTAGACCCCGTTTACACTATGCCGGTACGGGATGAATACGGTACGAAACTATACCGTTTTGGCCTTGCGTCTACACGAAATGAATACGATACGCTAACCGGCTTCATCTGAAAACGGCATACACGTTTTTTTAATAAGCAATCGCTCAATAAGCAACTAGGGCTGAACTGACCATAACATTAAGTAACTTGAGGACTCAATTAAATTACTGTAAGCAACTAAGAAGTCAAACAACCAGGCTTTTACTCTTTCTTGTTGTTAAGAAATTTTTCGTTCTTATGTTTTGCATGTTGAAGTTAGTTAATAGCTAACGCTTTTCCACTTACTGTCGCCCAAAAGACGTGTAGTAGGCCTAACAGTTGGCGATTTTGACCTGCGAAGTCAGGGGTGGTTGTTAGGTACAAACAATGTTAAGCAACTTTGAGGGCTGAAATGTCAAAAATTTTAAGCAACTTTGAGGGCTGGACAAAAGTCAAGTTGCTTATTAAAATATAGTGTATGTCGACATTGCGCAAAGTCAGATTTAGTTGCCGATCGCTAATCGGCAATTTTAGTTGCCGATCGCTAATCGGCAATTTTCGGAAGTAATTTATCGCAACTTACCTTTCGACATAAGCACTCTGGCAACTAGTTGCTTTTTGATGGCAACTTGTCATTGCACTGTTCCAGAAAGTTGGGCACGCTCATCTTCTTCGATTAGTTGACAACTGATTCCCGACAGTCGCAGTCGACACGAGCGCTCCCACGACCGCGACAGACTGTTTCCTATAAGGTCTGACTAGTCGAAATGTCGATATAAGTTAGCAGTTACAACATGTTGGTTTTAGTTCTTTCTTATCTTAGGTGGACATAAGCCGATTTCAAGAGCAATTGCTTTGGAAAAATTCTTATTTCGTGTTTTGCACTACATTTTAGTGTTTCGGAACACAAGACTGGAACGCTTTTCAAAGTGATCAAAAAGTAGTTCTGTTCGCGGACCAGAAATTGGTCGGACCTACGAAATTGTGTGTAAATTCATTTTCACTCATGCAGATGTGGCCATAGTTGCTTACAGTAATTCAATCGAGCCCTCGAGTTACTTAATGTTCAGATCAGTCCAGCCCTTGTTAGGTATTGGGCAGTTTCTCTGTAAAAAATTGAGGTGTACTAGTTGTCCGTTGGCCACTATAGTCCCTCCCCCCCCCCCCCCCCCTATTGACTAAACCTTGCTGGAATTTTACTGTATTACTGTAATGTTACTTTCTAAGGCGTATATCATGCAGTAAATAACTAAGTTTCATTTCAGATTAGATCAATTCACAATCCCAATTGAATCGCTATCCTAAAGATAAAATATTTTCCTATACATTCAATTAAAATCGAAGCTTCTTACAGGGTTGTGCGTGGTTTGAAATTCATTAACAAATTCATTCAGTCTCATTTACACCACAATCAAAATTCACCATTGGCGACTATAATGCATAAGTCTATTTTCTCTCCTTTTACTAATTCGGTCTGTTTCACTTAAACTCAGAACAGAAATTAATCAAATTTTGTTGAATTACATCGACCGCAAGCCGGCCCAGACTATAATCGATGGATATTCGCTTCACATATTAATACGTACACAGGTTTTATTGCCTTATGTAACAAAACATCTTTGGCTTGAAAAGACTGTTGTCATGCGCATGCCCAGAAGTATAGATCTTTTCGAATAGACTCATTACATAAGTCCAACTCTTCGTAAAAAGTAACGGCAGTCTTTAGCAACAGCAACAATTATTTACTTTAAAATATTGAATTGGATGGCCTAATGCTCAGAGTGGTTGGTTGGTCTGAGTGTCGTATCGTAATCAGATTGGCCTAAGGACCGAAAACTACGACTCGTGGAATAAGTACATTTTTCGACGAACTGCTGCGATTCATTGACAAAATGCTGCGATTAGAAACATTACATAAGTCCCATTTAGACTTATTACCTGAGTTCCAGCTGTCGCTCATGAAACCGAGACTAACACTGACTAACTAACGACTCGGCGGGTAATAAGTCTGAGTCCCACTCTTCGCAAGCGGCATTGGCAGCAACAGCAACAACCATTTACGTGAATAAATTGAATTGGATGACCTAACGCTCACTGAGCGACCTATCCACATCTTGTTCAAACTTTGGTTAGGGATGTAAATAATAAAATGTCGTCCACCTAATTTCAAACATACTTACGAAAAGCTCATGAACATTTTGTTGCTTAAGAACCATGTTAGTTTGTGCATCTTATGTATAAATTGTGTGAATGTCCTGTACGTCTCTAGCTCGTTTGCTTCTACTTACCCGCCTGATAATGCATTTTTTCTCTACAGGGAAATATAGAGAATTCCACAAACTATATAATGAAGAAAAAATCGAAGAAGCTGGGAAACTATTACTGCAACTGCTCTCCTCAAGTCTTGCACCTAAAAGGTATTGTTTCAAATCCCGTTTACAAAGAGATAGAAAGATACGGATCAAAAAGATCCATAAATCTGTACCTTTCGGTTTCGATATGGGATTGCGTTACGGGAGCGGATCGCGAACGGATTCAAATGGATCTTCTTTTCTAGCGTACGCAAGAAGATACGATCCCGTTCCCAAAAAAGAACGGATCCATGCCTACCCGTGCTCGTGTCCAAAAGGATTGGATTGGAAACGGATTCAGATGGATCCGCTTTCTTATTCAAGAACCCATCTCAAAGAGGAGCCATTATTTGAAATTTTTTGAATAAGCAAACTTTTTGACAAAAACTACTAAGTTTTGCAGCAACTTGCAATAAGTGTCGTGATTCCTACCATCATCAGGAGTTTGCACAGATGGTCTTTAACAAACTGTTTCTGCTGTTTTTTGACCAAATCTCTTCAATTTCTTGGGATTTCGAAGAGTTTGGGTTGGTTTCGCTCTGTCTGGAAACAGTTGGAAAAAGCAGAAATTGTTTCATGATGCAGATAATTAGAAAGAAGTTAAAATAAAAAAGATAATCAGCTTATGCGCAAGAAAATATGGAAGCAAGAAAATATAGAAATTCGAAAATATGTATAAAGGGAGATGATTTTGCCATCTAAATATCCAAAGTAACAGAAGAAGTATTTACATAAGCAGTAGCCCTTGCCTTGAATTGATTTTTTACAGAGGAGCTCGCTAGAAGCGATTAACAAAAAAATTTTTTATAGTAAAACCAGTTCCCTTTTACTGGAAATTGCAACCCTTGAGATTCGCTGCCAGTCCGCCTCTGGTCTAGTCGTCAGGGTCGCTTTTAGCCTATTAGTAACACTTCATCTATATTAGCTAATAAATACTTTTTCTTGCTTGTTGTAGATTTTGGCTAACTCTTATGGTCGATGCTCTGCCAATGCTTGAACATGATAAGGTAAATCATTCTGAATTTTATTTTATCATTTGCGATTTTCTGAACTCTCAAAGTTGCATAGCCTTTCTGTTGTGTTGTTTTGTATTTTGTTGTTGTTGGGTTTAGATTTTAAGTGTTTAATGTCTAGTTTTATGTTATCTTTTAAGAGTGCATTAGAGAGGTATGTGAGTGATTTGAGTTAATCATTTGTATATAGTTTTATTTACATATTTAACCGTTACTACTCATTTATATCGCTGTTGTTTTTCTTGGATCCACAATGCTACCTTACAAAACTCGACTGTAAAACAGTCTCTCAAAGATTAAGGACTACATATTTTGGTATCATCTTTAGCTATGCATAGTAACGAAGCAAAGTTTCAAAATTGTCGCCATTATTCGCAGCGCAAATCGTAGCAGTATAGAGATATCTTGCCAATAATAAATTTTTCCCTTTTAGATAATTTTCAATAGCAGCCAAACATATGAAATCATGCATTGTCTTCAAGAGCTTCAACTGTCGATAAATTCAAAGCAGTATCTTGATTGGCCTATTACAAATTCAAAAACAGTGGTAAGACTATTAATTTCACTTCTGTAGTATGTGGGATGGTGGGATTGGGATATACGAGGTAATTTTGGGAAGAAACGTGAATGGCCTAATGGCGTACAAAGCGAAAAGTCGTTGACTGGAGACCTGCCCAGGTTGTGACGTTACAAGTAAAGAACATGTCGCGAGCAGACGAAGAATCTGGGAACTAGTTATTTTCCCGCGTCATGATATTAGAATTTCTGGTGACAACGTCATCTGTCTTTGCGGCGTTGCTAAAAGACCCTGTTTTCTCCTAAAATAACATCTGTTTAGCACATACACGTACTTTGCTTACATGCTGAAACTTCCCTGAGACAGGTTGGTCCGGAACTCCACATCCAGTTCTGACGACAAGCTATCCTCTTTCCTTGGTTTTTAACCGACTACTCAGCCCCTATACAAAAGCTTACGACAACTGAGCGAACCCTGTTCCAAAGGGCCGTAGTAGCCTAGGCCGAGTGATGGGGGTATTGTAATGTAAGAATTCAAGGAAGTCGTTGTTTTCGGGTATTATTTGAATGAATACCTAATCCTACTGTTTTGAGAACAATACAGCCCCCAAAAAGTTTTTGTCCCACAAGTTAGATATTTTTAATATAGATGACATACGCTTGTGGTGCATGGCCGTGAAAAACTCTGATAGCATTCAAAGCTTAGCCATGTCTGAAGTCGTATTTAAGAATGACAAGATCTTGCATCAACTCTTTTGCTTTCCAAGTTTTTGCCCCCAATTGTTAGACTTTGTCTCGCAGGTCTTCCTTCCTCTGCAAAACGAAGGGTTCCTAGAATAAGCTACCCAGTTCTGCTTCCCCTGAATCTTATGACCCGTATTATTAAAAAATATGATAAACAAAGTCTCTTCCCTACGCTAATCTATTTCCTATCCTTTTTTGGGGTTTATATAGGCCATTTTCCAAACACAAACCGCTAGAAATGTTCTCTTGCGATGTTTTAATGTCGTTATTAACTCGCACAGTCGTCTTTTGAGAGCGCAGTCAGTTAATAAGAAGGGAAAAAGATGTTAGCGTCCAGTATATGGTTTTGATTAATCCAAAAATCTTGTTATTGGCAGTTGAATTATTTCTGTTCTAATCTCATTTTGTTTTGTATTTTCAACTGTTTCAATATTTTGAAAAGATGGGTTTTGCAAAGCTGTTTGCATTTCTGACCGATATTTTATTTGGTGGGTAATGTCGGGAAAAGTTCACAAGGGTCTAAGGATTAGCCTATACAACCAAATGAAAGGGCCATAGATTAGCGAAATTGAAAAATAGACTTATTACATGAGTTATGGCAGCTACCACCTTGAGATTTTGTTATTGTCAAAAGGCTGCATGGCTTCTTCATAGACTTATTACATGAATCCTGGTTATCGCAGCTACCACCTTAGTTGTTGTTGCTTTCAGAAGGCTCTTCAAACTGGGACTCATGGATTCTGCATAGACTTATTACACGAGTTCCATTTATTGCAGCTACCATCTTTACGTTGTCTACGTTGTTGTTGTTGTTGTTGTTGTTGTTGTTGTTGTTGTTGTTAGGAAGCTGTTCGAATTGTAGCGAATCACTGTGGTTGTTGGTCTAGACTGTATGAGCGGAACTGAGGCTCTTGTAATGAGTCTAATAAAAAGTATCAAGTTCATTCATACAGTAAGTCGGTCAGTCAGCTGTAGTCGGATGCGACCTGAAGACTTCTCTTTCGATAGATCAAACCCATTGAGGTAGGGGGAGGTCAGTCCTATTCCTGATATCTAAAGACCATCTACTCTTCATCTTTACCTAAATCTTCGCAAACAGCAACAAAAATATTTTTCAACAAAACACCTGAATTGATGCTAGCTTAAGAGTGAGACAGAACATTGACATGCGCGCCGCATGTATCGCGGTAAGCTACAGAAGCTTACCTCGCGTCGGCTTCAGCTCTATATCCAAAACGAGACAAAGAGAAAAGAAATTATTACACAAGTAGCTCGTTTTTAATAAGTATATAGATACAAGATAAAAGTAAATAAATACAATCCTCAATTTCTGTCTTTACGAGGACTAGCATAACAAGTTTTAAATGACCTTTTTTGGAATAGTTTGAAGTTCTTGTAGTCCGGGAAAGGTACAATTTTGGTACAAGTGTGTACCGCCCATATGGGTGAGATTTTTGCGAACGGGTTACCCCTTCGACTTCCCTTCCCTCATAGCCACTAATAGCCTTCAGGCCAACTGCAGAAGGGATAATTTTCTGCGCGATTGATCTTTTAGTAAAAAAGTTCTTTTGGTCGGACTTGATTAAATATGATTGATTTCATCATTTTGCCTGCCTTTTTTCAGCCAGATTTTTCGAGTATTTTCATGATTATCCTTTACTTAAATCATATAAATACATTAAGTGTATCGACAACGCTTGATTTGTCTGGGTCAACTACGAGCTTTCCTTTGCAGAATAATCCGAAATTGGATTACTTCACCCAAACCTAAACGGCCTAGTGACTTGAATGTTGTTTATTAAAGACTACCATTATGAAAGCTGACGCCAGTATATCATTCACAAGATGTTAGATGCCATGCGCTTTGAGATGACTTGTGTGGGTTAAAGTATTACCTAAAAAGGAAGAAAAACATGCAAGGCCTGTTACTGAATCGTGTGAAAATAGACATCGCCCAACAGGGCCCAAAAGTTTTATAAGGCCGCGAATAAAACAATTAGCAAGCTAGGAAGCAAGAAAGAATTTTTCAGTAAGCCCTCCGCTGGAATTTGCTAGCTGGCTACTGAACATTCACAGCAACGCCTAGATGGTCAATATCTGTGAACGCAAGTCGTGGTTCCGGGCAGCTCTATAGCTATTGCGGACCTGCAGCTTGTGCACCAATACTCTAGAACGAATTCCTCGGGTACTCATTTACCGATCTCGATAGGATAAACCACTGAGTTTAATGTTGGTTTCATTCCGACGTGATTTGATTCCGACGAAGGCTTGCCATGCATGAACAAAGACAAAACGCCAAGGCTATACGTCACTGGTTTTCCCCCGAAAATCGTAGTGGGTTTAGAAGTGGGTATAGCTTGAGAGGTTACGGGTTTTCGAGGAAGTTTTCTATGGTGATCAAAATCAAGGGAAGTGGACTGTGTTTCGAGTTGGCGAAGTTACGGGGTGTCGATGGAGTTTTCTATTTTCATCAGAGTCAAGGAAAGTAGACAGCAGACTATTCCCAGTTAGCGAAGTTACGAGGTATCGATGCAGTTTTCTATGTTAATCAAAGCAAGAGACGAGCACATTTTTGAGTTAGCGAAGCTACGAGTTATCGATTGGGTTCTTCGCAAAGCAGAACTCTGTCATTTATTTGTCGGTGTCGCTAAATTAAAGCGAAATCGCTCTCAAAGGAAAATGATTTAAGCAGTTCTCAATAGTTCTAGTTTTCTACGCATATTAGGCCTTTATTAAGTATTCATTGTGTGTTAAAATCCTGTACTGCTCAATCCCTTTGTAAGCGGTTTCAAGAACATGCGCCATCGCAAATGACACAGAAGCGAACGCTTTCACAAAAAGAACATCAAAACAAGATAGAATAACTGCCAAATAAATATTAAATTTTTCATGCTCATTATATCATAAAAATCATCGATGTCGGCTAAATTCTCTTAGAACTTAACTCATTGTGTAATACACTCTTATTGAGATTCGGTGGGCTTTCTTTCGCTAAAAGAGCCATTCGGAATAAGCAGTTGATTACTTTTTAACTCAAATTTAAGTAAAACAGAATAATTATAGTCCTATCAATTATTATGTTCTGTATTGTTGTTTTTTAGACTGTTTCTTTTGCGATTTTACCGCCAACCACCTGTTTCGATAAAACTCTGAGAAAATCTTGTTTTCAGTGGCTAGCATGAATCTTTTAAGAAAGCGGCTAATAATAACTTTGGCGATTTTTCCACAACGCAATTTTATCTTAACAATGCATTTTGTTTGCTCTATCTGAAGCAGCCTCGTTCGTGTACTGGTCGCCTCATTCTCGTATAGCCTTCAATATGGTGTAGCAAGCAATGTAGCAGTAATTATAAGAATTGTGAGAAACAACGGAACCATCTCTGTGGACATACTGAGTATACTAAGTATATTATTAGTATACTAAGTATATATACTAAGAGATATTTCGGCTGTTTCTCGAAATTTTGAAATCTTGCACTGTACCACTAAAAGACAATAACTATAAGGCTGAGTTCAAGACTTAGCTAATATATTCGAGTCTTCGCAAACAGCTACAGCAACGTTTTTACGACAACAACAACAACTCAACTGCTATTTGCTTCATAGTTGGACTCATTATCGACGCATCAAATATTTAAAAAGTTCGGCAAGCAATTGAAGTTAAGCTTGGCCGTGTGAGGTCAACATCAGAATGGATGACTTTCCTAATGTATGACAAACAAACTTCGGAAAGGACATTAAACAAGGGGCCCCATGCATGTATGCAGCTTGCAACGTAGGCCTAACTTAATTAGCTGAAAATAGCTAGAAACAATAGCCTGGTCAAAATTAATGACAACAACAACAACCCTGGTAACAGTTTTTGCATTGTAAACATTTTGATGTTCTGTTACATTTAAGGCAGTCTGTTCGGACTATGTTTTCTTACATTTTAGGCGCAACAAGAAGAAGACAATGATAAACTGGCTTTGCTTAGGTTGGGCCTAAGTAGGAACCTTGCGCGTGCAATTTTACATGAGAAATCGATAGAATCCTAATTGTAATGGACTTATCTTTCATAAAAACTCAGACCAAAACTGTAAACTCTACGCGCTTCGTAAAGAAATACGGCGTTCTTCAGCTCCCCCGGCTATTTAACGAATGGTTTGATCTGTACGGCAGTATTAGAACGGTAAGGGGGTGGGGGGACGGGTAAGAGTTGAAGCGAAAATTGTAGGGGTTACTATTAGCAGCATGCAGCCCATAAGCTTGGCGAAGCACTAAACCAGATTTTGGTCGGAATCGGGCCGAATTTCAGTACAGTACCGTTTTTCATACATTTTGAAATTTGAAAATGTCCCTTATACCAAAATCGTGATAACGGATACCCCTCCGGACGGCACATCTGCACGCCCACCCCCTCTCTCCCTCTCTCTCTCTCTCTCTCTCTCTCTCTCTCTACTTAGCATATTCTCTAAGAAAATTGTCATCCAATGATGTTAACAGTTTTATGTGCTTTGCCCGTTTGCTGTCCTGAGGATCTTCAGTTTTGCACTTTACACGTCCATAGCCAACATCAATTCTTCTCTTCAAAGACTTCCTTATATAACATGCCCCAGAATTCGACTTCTCTCTTACCTGTGGTTTTCATTATCTTCTGCTCTGTACCAACTCTTCGTAAAGAGGGACAATTCAGTCCTTGGAACCTCAGCTGGAACGAGGGGCACAATTCACTCCTTGAAAATCTCGTACACCTTTGCTGAAAGTCCTATTGTTTTTTCTGAAATCCCTTGGAAGTCCTTTTGTTTTAATGGAAATCTCGTACGCCTTTTTGCAGAGTGAAATGCCCCTCGAGCTGGAATCTCCATCTGTTTTGGTAGGAATCTCGTAAGAATCCTTTCGTTTCAACAGGAATATCGTACGCTTTTTCGACGAGTAAAATGTTTCTCGCTTCGTAGGACCTCTTCGCTGGTTTAACGTGAACTACTGTACCCATGACCACGTCCCTATAGTACCAAAAATTAACATAGTGCTCGTCAGGCCTCTAAATATTCCAAATAACCAAAATTGGTTGCTGTTCAGAAATAAATATGTAATGTAAAGCTGCCAAATACATAAGATCATATACATGTATACTACCGTTGATAGCAATATAAACAACTCATAAATGTATAGTATATATTTTCATTCTATTGAATTATTTCATCTGTTCATTTGCCCTCTCATTTTCCCCGTAATAACCTATATACCCAAGTTATCTAGTTGTTGGTTTTGAACTTTTGTGCGGAATTCTGTATGATATTATAGTTCGGCTTTTTGAAATCGCTCGGATTATTTGTCAGAACTCAAAGACCCGCGCGCTGACCCGAAAACTTAATGGCTTAGTTTGTAGTTTCTGGTGTCATTTCATTTACTATGTTAGTCATTTGTATAAATATTTTCGCTGTGGACGAGCGTGCCGTGGCGGGTGGGAAAGTGGCAATCGCCGCACCGTTAAGGCCGCAGGTAATGCAAGGGTTAGTTAGAATTGCATGTCTTCCACACCAGTTCCAATCGGGCTTATTTAGTCAGCCTGTTTTTACATCCTACGAACGAAGGTAGTATGTTACGTGGAAGATTGTTAAGGAGGTTTTCCAATGATTTCGGACCTTTTTATTAATGATTTAACTTTTAAATCACCGATGGGAGTAGGAGAATTTCGCGTACTGTATAAATAAATATGTTGATGAATATGGCATAGGCCTTGTTGGAAACAATATTAAATGAACATGCTGACGAATACAACATGAAATTAGCATGCTGACGAATACAGTATGAAATGAACATGCTGACGAATACAACATGAAATTAGCATGCTGACGAATACAGTATGAAATGAACATGCTGACGAATACAACATGAAATTAGCATGCTGACGAATACAGTATGAAATGAACATGCTGACGAATACAGTATGAAATGAACATGCTGGCGCATAAGGCATTGAATTTAGATATAAATGCAATCGAAAACAATATGAAATGGCTGTCGAATACAGTAGCTACGAAATTAGAATACTGACGAATAAAGTACCAAATTGAATTTGGATAGACTAATTACCTGAGTCTGAGTCCCAGTTAGACTCACTCCATGAGTCCCACTACTTCGCTCGATGTTGTTGTTGTTGTTTTCTACAGTCGCTCAGTGTGGAGTGACAAATCAAAATAAGGGGAGCGTAAACTAGAGTCTCGTGTAGTGAGTCTAAGTCCCAGTTATCGCTCATGATACCGAGGCTAGCACTAAAAGGAGATCGCTCAAACTAGTTTGAGCGTCCAGCAATTCAATGAAATAGCGAAACTACGTCTCAGGTAATCAGTCTAGAATTTGGATATAATTGCAATCGAAAACAATATGAAATGGCTGTCGAATACAGTAGCTACGAAATTAGAATGCTGACGAATGCAGTACGAAATTAGAATGCTGACGAATGCAGTACGAAATTAGAATGCTGACGAATACAATATGAAATGAACATGCTGAAGAGTGCAATGCGTATTAACCCCTCTGCATAAACTTTCTCCTACACAACCTCATAGATACGCGAACAAGGAACTTGTCAGTTGTCGCATTAAGCGGCTTGCGCGAAACCGTATTTTCAAACAGTTTCGATTATAGAAGTTTTTATCTTTAATACTGTTAACCCTGCAAAGACATAATATCATGGTCATATGGAAAGAAGTTAAGATTTAGTCTTTGCATGAATTCTGTTAAATTTCATTGCTTTTCTATCCTGTTATTGGTTTTAATTATCGTCAACTCGTTTTGACGGAGTTCATAGATCGCAGTTGCGGTGTTTTTTGATTAAAATTTATACAATATTTTGCTGACGAAAAGGCCTGTAAAGCTTGCTCATCTCAGCTTGATAACTAAATTACAGAAAGCAGTTCTCTTTTAATAATTTATGTTTCCCTCTCACCCTTTGTAGAGCAAACAAAGGCAAGCATTCGCATTTTCCATTAAGCAACAATTTGTTAGTAGTTTTCTCCACTATAATCTATCCTCTGCATGTAGGCTCGTTGATTGGTTGCTTCTAGCTCTCCAATAGCTGATTGCTGTTTTGAAAGAAAATGAAACTGAGGTTATCTTGTGAACGAGATTGAATTGAATTCTTCTATTTGCGACAAGAATATCGTACGCCTTTTTACAGAGTGAAATAACCCTCAATTTGATCTCTATTCCAACTCTTATCTAAGGAGAATTAGCAACAGAATTACTGTACTTGTCGAAGTTATCGTTAGTTATCGCTCATGAAATCGAGGCTAACACTAAAATGATATCGCTCAATTCCCGGTAGTTTGAGCGTCCAGCAGTTCAATAGACCTTTTCAACAAAGAGCCTCGTTTTCAGAATTTGCGAAAATTTGTTCGTACAAATATTTTGACCCCAGATTCAGATTGAGCACCTTCAATTTAGTGTTGAGGCAAATTTTTACACTTCTATTCCTTACGATGTTGATTTTATAGCGATGAAAAGTTTGAAAATCTATAAAGGATTTGACCGTGAAAAATCGCTCGGGGTGAAATTTTACACCCTCAGTCATTTTTCATGGTCAAAACCCTTATAACTTTTCAAACTTTAAATCGCTACAGAATCAACATTGTAAGGACTAGAAGCGTAAAACTTTGCCCAACCACTAAAGCAAAGGTGCTGAATTCGAATCTGACGTCGAAGTGTTTCTGTGACACAATTTTCGAATTTTTTTGAAAACGAGGCCCTTAGTTGAAAAGGTCTCTCGCGTGTGCATGAGAGTCTGTTGGTGTAATCAAAACCCGTAAAAAGCTGACGCGATGGCCAGTGTGTGAGCAACCATGAAGAAAGCCTCCGCAAAGACAGCTGAGAAATTTGAAATTCAGAACCTGTTACTGTGTCTAGACAACTTGACTAGCGCGGGGCTCCTGTCAAACAGTCAAGGAGAAATAATTACTTTGCTGCTGGTCTTTTTCATTGGCTATTCAGTTTGATAATTTCCAGTTTTGGAAATATTTTGCGAAGAAAACTGCAAAAGAAACCGGAAAGAAAGGCACATTTACACAAACCTCTCTTGCAACCGCCAAAGTGCACTTTAAAACGAGGCAAAAACATATGATATGAATCATAATGATCAGTAAGTTTGGCCGTTCAAGCAACGAGTTGGGACAATATTTTAAAGCGTTTCTCGTTCCATACTAATCTAATTCCATTCGGTAAGGAATTTCCTGTTTTTGGTCCAAGATAGCTCTCAGAGATCCGGATCCCATTCCGACTTTGGTCGTGTTTAGGTTCCGGAGCACACATCGATACATGAACAAGCATCAAGCATCGTAAGAAAATTATGGGAATTTAATTGGCGATACTTCGGGGGACAGGCACTTTTTACCCCCTGTAGCACCTTGAAACGAGGTTTATCCGCTGCAGCATCACGATTATACTTGCCCAGGGTCACAGAAGTCAGTTCCGCTAAGCTTATTAAGAATCCTGTGTGCCCCAAAAGTGGGGGGTGACAGTTTTGATCAATGTACTGGTGTGCCATCCTTTTTTGCAAGCGTACCAGTCAATATTCGTTACATATTCGTCATGGCATGCGCATGTTGTGTGCTATTTACCGACTTTCGTTTGTACCGTACCGCGTCGATTTTTAGCCTCTCATACCGTGTGTACCGGGTACCAGGAAGCTGGCACCCCCACCATAGTCAATACCCCCACAAAAACGCCACAATCGTTTCCATTTCCAAAACTCATGTAACCTCCTGAAAGTTATTCTTGTCGCTCAGGTTTTGAATTTGATGTTTGCTTTCCTTGTTAAAAGCACACTTGAAAGTTACGTGGATTTTACAGCATCATCAACATCAATTACTGAGAAATTAATTAATTGAAATATTATAAAAAAGCGCAAACACTAATCACCGTTAATTTCATGTCAGTTTCCGTTATCTAGCGGCAAGGGGCAAGCGTGTTATTTGGACTCAAAATTGGGCAAACATTACAAATGGGAAACAAAAAAATAAGCGTTTCGTGAGACGACGCGAAAATGGCCCACGTTGTTAATTGCGGTGATTTGGCCTTTTATCTCTGATTCTCGCATTAGGCTGCACGGAAGATTGCCAATGACTTGGCGCTGTCCACGGACCACGGTCTTATAGTGTACAGCATTGTCACATAAAACATCCCAAATCTGTTGTATGTGGTATTATCAAGAATACCGTTAGCCTGAGCAATCAAAAATAGGTGCCCCAAGGATCAGCTCTAGGTTCCTTTATTAAAAGGCCCATTTCATCTTATTTAAGAGCGAAACCTATAACGTTAAATCGACCGATTAAAGTTTTCTTCGTTCATCGTCTTCATTTGGGAAATTTTCTGTTGCGCTCTCCAAAGCGAAAGGCAAAGAAACGAAAACTTGTACATCCCAATTTTATTCGTCGAGTTATTTTGCTCTATCAAAGGCATCCGAACATTGCAAAAAGATTAAAACAAAATTTTTATCCCTAACATCCGCAATATTTCGAAATCCAAATTGTAAGAAGACTTATCAAATGTTTACTCAAGATCGATCTTTTTGGTTATTTGTGAAATTGCGCGTATACGGGGAATTAATTGAAGTTGGCTGCCAATGGCGCCGGATTTATTTGTATGGGCAATGGCGCCTTTTCTTTCACGAATTTTTATTTGCTGGTGTGAAATGGCGGCTATCTATCGCGGCCCATGTTGCCTCATTTCGCCAATCCTCTAACGACGCGCAAACAAAAGTCCTCAACTCGCGATCGGCTTTTTTCAGAAAATAAGGGTCGCGCGAAATGTTTGTTAAGGTTTCCCGCCCGAAGTCCTTTGAATTTGCGAAACCAATAATTGTATTTCTTTTAAACGTTCCGTTTTAATGAAACTAGTTATGCCGAGGAAAAACATTATATACAATACCATACCGCACAGGTTTGGCAGCTCCATAAGCTTTGGGAATGGAAATATTGCTTTATGTGTTTTTGTGTATTATATTTATCAAAACACACTTACTTCAGAAAAGATTTATATTGCAGGATTCATTGCTCATCTTCGCCGTTCTCTATCTTCCCAATGGTCTCTCCGCGAAATCCATGGCAAAAATTCAAGTCTGTTTCCTCGGCTGTTTCGCTCTACAGTCAATATATCCTCCGTTAATACCGACCGTCCAGATGTAAACATAGTGAGCTGAATCGATAATCTTGGTTTTAAAAACTCGGTTGTATATAATATTAATTGTTAAGGACTCCCTGTCGTTTTATTTCAATTTCATACCTTTCAGAGGTCCTTAACAACATTCTATGTTTATTACTTCAATATAAAAGCAAGGATTTTAACAACAAATGCGGGCTTAGGTTTCTAGGAATCAATTTAGTTTATTTAATGCATCAAAAAGTAAATTTATTCTTTTCATCGGCACGGAACTTCTCAAGGGGTTCAAGAAATATTTTCAAGAAGCGATCCTCGGGGATTTCTGTATTGTCTTAGGGCCTCAAAGGTGCCGCTTTTTGTCGCTCAGTTAATTGAGAACGCTGTGTTTATGAAATGGCGGCTCTTCTATGAGCGCGAATGATTGACATCGGTTCTGTCAAGCTTCATCGCAGCTGCTTGTAATTAGCTGGCCGGCCAACATGTGCAAAGTTGGCACACGACCATGTGCTAACACCCTCAAACATTAAAAGTGATCGCTGATTGGTGCGGTTTGTTCATACAAAGTGACGTTGCTCACACGGGTTTCAGTTGGGAAGCCGCTGTATTGCGGCGGCACCGTTTGATCTTCCATAGATCGAATGAAGCCCTCAGTTTTTTCTTAGGACGCCCACTGACACAAAACTGTGATCGGAGAAGAGTTGTGTATCATGCTGTACCGAATTTCTGACAAGAAGCACACTCTTGAATGAAACTTATATCGGAAGGACATTCGAACAAGAATTGGAGGTAATTATTGTGATATCCAGCAATAAAACCATCAAATAAGAAAGCCTGTTTATATCCAAAGTGTGTTTATACTTCGGCTGTTCTCAAAACGCGGCCTTTCTTATTGATGTGCCGAAAACTTGTGAAAGGCGGCTAACTTGCAAGGGAAAGCTCTATTGTTGATGCTCATCACCGTTCATATGTCGCTGTGAAAGTAGATAATTGTCTCTGCCTCTCGCTGACTCAGTTCTACTTGATTATGTTCAATGATAGTCTCACAAATTTGGTCTCTCACTTCATCATAACTCGTTTGATTACTTAGGCCCGTATAAATTTAGGCCCACTCCTTGCTTATGATTACTGCTACAAAATGGACACAGAGTGCTTGGATTTGCCTACTTCGAGTCGTCCTCCTCCAGCCGGTCAAGACTCAATTGATTTCAAGGAAAGTGATATTGAACAGACTGGTTCTACTACTGTAGAGAAAGATATTACTTCAAATTCATCGACAGGTTTTAGAGCTAATCAAAGATCGAACACCAAAGGCCCGTATGAAATTATGAACAAAAATCAGGCCAGCATGTTTGTTGATAGTCAGAAAACTTACAGGGAAATTCCACAACAAAACACCTCACAAAATGATGGAAAAGACAACACTCAGTTTTATGAACATTGGAGGAATAACCTTGAATCTTTACTTCTTGATAAAGAAGGCAGAAATTTATTTTATAAGTATCTTGCTAAGGATAATAATAATATTCTTCTGGATTGTTTGGAAGCATGTGAAACATTCCGTAGTCTTCCATCAAACTGTGACCTTTATGTATCTGCTAGAGATTTCTACAAGAGATTTATACAATTTCGAGATCCGAAATTAAAGATACGTGAACAGACAAGATCAAGAGTTAATCACTGTATGCGAACCAACTCACTTCATACATCAATGTTCAATGAAGTTGAGCAAGACGTTCTTACTGAACTAAGAAACACTTGGTATGAAAGGTTCATGGATTCAGATTTCTTTCTAAATTACTGCTTATCTGCTAGTCAAAGCTCTACATTGAATGAACTTAATAGAGGAATGCATTTGCCGGTTTTACATGAAGAAGGAATGGCGGATTTAAGTTTGCATGCAGAAAAACATGGTCAATATGGCGCCCACGGTAAAGAAATTAAAGGGAAATCCACGAAAGTTTCAGATGGGCTTAGGTGAGATTCTTTTGAATTTCTAAAGGCCAGTTCTGTTGATAATCTATTTTGAATAACTGAAACCCCAAATGGTTTCAAAAATGATCTCTATTGTTTTGCAGCTTATCTTCAAAATGATCTAGAAATCGGCGTACGAAAGAGAGCATGGTTTCCTTATTAGCTTCAACTTTGTCTTTCGCCTTTTGTGTGGCGACTCAAATATTGGGATCAAATTTGCTGCGTGCTTTGCTTGATCCTATTTGTTTGACGAAAGCCAGTTTTTCAAGTCATAACTCTGTCAACAAATAATTTCAAGCTTTGCTCCTGTCTTTTCATGTGGCTTATCTATCCTCGGACAAAACCTTTTAGCCAATTGTCTTATCAACTTGATTAAGGAAACTCATTGAAAAATTTGCTGAAAATTTTAGTGGTGTTCCCCATACAAACTCACAGAAAACCCCTTTGCTATTCAATATCGTATTACAAATTGTTTGGCAATTAACTACATATTACATGACTTTCTATCAACCCAAACAAGACTTTCCATTTGTTTTAAGAAATTGAATGTTTATAAGGTCGATGATAATGCTTCCATGAATTTGTGGAATCGCAACAATCTAATGTTACAAAAATAGGTCAAGTTTTATTATAACAGGTTCGCAAGGTCCTTCAAGAGGATGTGATATCTTCAAAAATGTCCCAAAGTTTTAATTTTAATTTGTATCCGTCGGAAAATAATGTTGGAATGGCTTGAAAGCTGTTTCAGATGTCGTTTACATTTGCACGACAGCTCATAAAACAGTAAATACTCCGAGATACTCAACATGGACTTGAATTGTTGACAGAAATCTGCTGGGAAACAAGGATTAGAATTGACTTTCATGACAACTCAAAGCGTCCGAAATTTCAAACAAATTGCGCTGTTGTCTCGAGGAGAGAAACCTTTCTCAATTTGGTTGCTGAGGGATTTAATTTTGCATGTTTTTGAAGATTTTTTGTGGAAGCCTTGCTGTTTGGAGATGATCTTACTCATACAAGGGTCAAAATGCGGTTCACGATAGGTCGAGATTAAATTTGATACTGAACAAACCGCATAGTTGTTCCAAATGTCGATCTGCCATCTCAAGTACTCTTAAATTGTGTAAAAATACTCAAGAAAACTTTACTTAATTAGAAATTTCCTTTAAAGTCCTTCATGTTAAGGGATGCCTGATTTTTCTCTTAAATTAAATCAGATATGGCTTCCATCTTAAGAATAAGTCAGAATTAACGTAGAATTACGGAAAAGTTGTAAACTATCTTTATTTTAATTTATTGCTTTTGAAAAGAACCTTTCTATAAAGGCTCAAATTTGATATTTTGTTATCTACTTTGCAGGAGGCCTCTCCAAGAACCAGTTTCCAATCACTTTGTGAAGGAAGTTTCTGCAGGTCTACCTGTTCCAGAAAATGCTGCCTTGCAAGAAAAAATGATGAATAAGTAAGAAAATCAACATTTATAACTTTGTTTCACAATTTTGCTCCTCTGTTTGCAGCTGAGTTGAAGACTTAGGGTCTTGGAGTGAAAATTGTGTTGTTCTTAAGGGAGTATCTCTCAGCAAAGTTTTCAAAATCAAAAAAGTAGCTTGAAGGGTACTTTCACTGACAATAATAAGGGCTGTAGGAAGATATTTGGTATTATTTGGGAGGGAATTAGCTGTGAGTTGTACATTTTAACGAATAACTTTAAACCCCCTGTAAGGCGATAGTTAACCCCTATTTCATGTGCCCCCCTGTTGGGATATAATGCAAACCCCCTCCCCCTTGTGTGAGCCTCACTTTCGTTGATTGTGTTCCAGTTAGATGCTGTTTATTGTTTTTGGCTGTTTTGAAAAGAGTAAATAAAACATTCAAAAAGTTTGTAAAAAACCTGTCAGAAAGGATTATATCTACCTTGGAATTGCATTTTTCTCTTGTTTTGCTCAAGGCAAGATATTTAAAACTTTAGACCCTTGTAGCTGAGATGGAATGTTCCCCTTTTGTGTTTCACACTGATGGGATAAGTTAGTTAATGCTCTTGTTGAAAGATAAAGTCAGCTGGTGACTTCTTGCACTGATAGCCAACATTTCAGCTGTTAGCTAGATGTCTGAGTTTATTTTCCTTTATACTCATAAATTTCCCCTGAAATTAATCTATTTTTTCTCTTCAACAGTGATGCAAACATCAAGAGAGAACGACACAAAACTCGAGAACATCAAGATTATTTACCAAATCTACCACATTTCAAACCAGTATGTAGCCCATTGTGTTGTTTGATTTCTATGTGAAGGATTTTTAATTTAATTTCTGGGTTGTGGACTTCTTATTCAGACATTCAGGTTATTAGAATGAGGACCATGAACATTTTTCCTCTTATTGTGTTGGTCAGTGAGGCCTTAAATTAGATTTCAATTTGTCATGAACTATAGGAGATACTATTGATAAGGACCTTAGCTGTTTTGTCTAAAGTAACAAAACTCATTGTGCTTTTATCAACCATGCATAATCAAGTCAAAGCAAGGTTCAACATATTATTGAAAATGTTTTTGATAAGACAAGAAGTTTAGATGTAGCATATGATAGATCAAGGTAACTTTGAATTAAATGGTTATCCTAATGACTATAACAAGTATTCTACTGATTCTTTGTTTTATGCCTTAATTTCAAGTCTTCAATAGTTTTTAAAAAGTTAGGCTGTTTGTCTGAAATGACCTGAATCCTAAGTTTAGTAGGAACAAGAACTATAAGATAGTGCATCATATGCAAATGATTACTCGCTAATTGTAATTATCTACTCTCACCTGGAATGGAAAGGACTAAGTTTTCTGTCAGAAGGCTATATTAGATTTGATATCTGCCAAATTTGCCAAGTAGCACCTCAGCTCTAGATTCCTTTTAATCTGAATTTTTCTTCAAGTGTTACTCATCCTTATCATCTGACATTACATAAATTGTTAAGACTTTAATTTCTGTGTTCCCTGCTGGTACCATACTTGTTTATTAGCTATAACATCCAACAGAAGTTCAATTTGTGGGGTGTTGAACAATTAAGTAACTTGATCTTTTCTTATTCTACAGAGAACTGAGCGCATAAATAGAGAAGCTATGAAGCCAATGAAACCCGAAGATTTTGCAAAAATTCTTTGTGAGAAGTTAGAGAAAGTGATTCAGCAAAGAGCTCTCGCAGAAGGAAACGCACCAGAGAAATCCGAACAGGTTCCGGTAAGATTCTTTGAACCAATCCCAAAATGTTTTGTTGACTTGGATGAGGATGATAATAATTGTTATGATAAGAATGATTCTAATGATTAAGATGTTCTTTATGGCAATGATTGAGAGGATGATTGTAACAATGATGTTTGTTAACATTTTAACAAAATTGGTTTTGGTGTTGATTATTATGATTAGAATGATCATGATTATGATGATTATGGTGTTAATCATCAGAATGATTGAAGGATGATTGTTATAATGATGATGGTGGTTGTGGTTATGATGTTGATTTTAATGTTGGTTTTGTGGTGGTGATTATGATGATAATGTTGATGATGTTCGTCAATGATGATGGTCAATGATCGTGCTGATGACAATAAAAATTAGGATGACAACAATGATGATAATGATAATAATAATGATGATTACAATGGTAATGATGATAATGATTATATTGATTGTGGGTATGATGGGGATGATGATAATGATGATGATTATATTGAAGAAGATAATGATGTTGGTGATGATGACCATAATGATGATGATGATGATGATTATGTTAATTTGTTTCATATTTATGATTGCTTAATTTTTCTTACTTCTGTACCATTAATTTTCTTGCTCTTTTTTAAGAATGATGGACAGTCAGTTGAAGTGAATCCCCCTGGAGAAGCACTACCTCGAAATGAGCAGAAAAGTCACAGACCTTTGCCAACAAGTGATGGAAACGACAGTGTAAAAGGTTCTTGTAAGTACCAGGGGAGTTACCCACAATCGGATCGCTACTCTGCAGTTGGTATGTCATCTGTGAGTGGCTCAGAAATAAAGGCTGAAAGCCAATTGAAATATAAACATGGTGCCAAAGAACTTGCATCTGCGGTTCATCATGCTCTTAGAACAGAGCTCAAAGAATGTCAGTGTGAGCAATGCTTAGAAAAGCATAATTCGTCATCAAGACCAGAGAATCAGATATCACATGTTCAACAGATACAAACCATGCATTGTATGTGCTGTTTGCAAAATCAACAACATCATCACGATTATTCCTTACATAGAAATCGAACACTTGCATCAACAAAACTAACTCCTTCAAATTTAGAAGCTTTAGAAGCTGCACAAAACTTAGTTGATCATGAACGTATTTACATGTGGATGGAACAAAATGAAAAATATCGATCAGATATACCAGGCTTTCCAGATGCTCATCAGTCTCCTGCTGTAAGAAGAAGGCATAGAACTCCAGTTGTTTATGATACAACAAGACCTGGAGATAGTGTTTCCTCATATTCCGAACAGCCACCTTGGAGTGAACCTGGCATGCAACCTTCGCAGCAGCCTGATACCAGTGTTGTTCTTGAAGAAGCAAAAAGGAGACTTCAGGACAATGCAAGAGGAACATCAAGGAGTTCACGAAGAAATGGAAGTAAAACAAGCAGGTATTAGTCTTTTCTTTTTGTTGTCTCTTTGTTATGCATAGAATTATTGCGGTTTTGCAAATAGAGTTTGACAGTACTATCCTTACAATATCGTGAAAACACATAACCAAATAGATCCTTCCACATGTGGCATACCACAATAGATGGGATTCGAACCTGAGCTGCATGACCAGAGAGCCAACAACGTTTCCACTGAGCTATAGAGCTAAATGAAATCACGGAGTAACTCTCCAAGTCATATAGCCCAAGGCTCTTCAAGGTTCGAATCCCATCTATTGTGGTATGCCATGTGTGGAAAAACCTATCCTAGTGTTTTCCAAATGTAACCAAATTTATGCCAATGACAAATATAACCAAATAGATCAATAGATATGCTTGTTTGTTTGTGTCGCTTGCTAAAGGGTATGGATTATCTGGTCACCTTGTTCTAGCTTTCCAAGCTTGTTTCGTATGTTTGGCATATTCAGAATTCGTAGTAATTGGCTATTGTTGTCATGCTTTAAAGGAAGTACATTTGAAACACAGTTTTTTTGTTTAGCCTTCCATACCCTATGATTCGTTAATTAAAGAAGGTATACCAGTTTTTGTTAAGAAAGACAACACTTCTGATAGTTGATTGCTTTTATTATTTAGACCGCATCATGGTCATCATGGTTATATGCACCAAGCTTATGCAGAGACAGCGTTGAGTACGACCTCAGGAAACTGGACATTATCAGATTCAGCATCATCTGCATCAAGACAACAAGTGCCATCAGTGGTATCATCCTCAATACCATCATCTGCATCTCAATTCTTGAACGAGTCAGCAAGTGAGATCCGAACTGAAAGCATGAAAAGTCATGGAAGTGGAAGCAGCAGCAGGGGAAACAGAAAAGACAAAACTATCGTCACGTATTTCTTAGGATTAGAACCAATTCCTTATCGAACAAGTCTGCCAGGAAAGAACATAACCCTTGCACAGTTCAAACCTCTTATTACAAAGAAAGGAAATTTCAGGTAAATTCTAAACTCCAAAACATTGTTTACATTACTTGTAACGAAAACCTTTTCAAGATACTCTAGGCTGAAATCTGGGGCCCATGTTTTTCCTGAAATCCCTCTTAATTAACTGCAGACATGGTCTCCAAACGTGAAGCACTTTACATTTACAGATATTTTTAGAAGGGAAGGAATTATAAGATGGTGAAAATTAGTCCAGAAAGAAGTAACCTCTAGTCTAGGACCCTAACCAAACGAGCAAACATTTCTTGTCAAACATTTGAAACTTCCTTTGCAAACATAATGCTGGACCGTATTGCCGCATGACAAAACATTGCCCATCAAACGTCTGAAGACTACTTCTGAAGCAATCATGCGACATGACCAAACGGTCAAACATTGCTTGTAAAGCCAATCTCAAATGTTTGACCAGCAATGTTTGATCCTTTTTCATTTAGGGAACGCCAAGGCTATGAACAAAGCTTGATGTTCTTGTAGATTTTCTACAGTGAAACTGAAACCCATACACAGCATCTTGCCTATTGTGAAACCCATACAAAGCATTTTCTACAATGAAACCCTTACACTGCAGCGACGTTGTAAAGGTTTCATAAATGGCCTCCATGATTATCGCTATGATACAAGTTCTGTCTTGATAAACTTGAATCGCTGATTTAGTTGTCTGTTATTTATATAAATTGTTCTATTTTTTAGATATTTTTTCAAGACGAAAACAAAGGATGATGGAATAGTGTACCAACAAGTTGAAGATGACTTTGAATATTTACCGAAATTCGAGAACAAAATTGTTGTTAAAGTGGAAAAAGTTGAGTAATTATATTGATTTTAGTATTATGTGCACGCACACCTTTTGTTGGTAACATTAAAATTTTATTTATACTCGCGGCTTCCTTTAGCGCTACATGATTTTCTCTCATCGGGAAGGATAAAATGCTTAATAATTTCTTAAAATTCTTGTTTTGTTGCTAAAGTTTGTGCTATGATCTTATTTTCATGTCTCCTATGAAACAAAAGGCCCATTGGCCATCCCGAATCCTATTTCCTGAGTTTTGTCCAATGATCAAATCGGGCTTTTACTGTTTATTAATGTAGCCCGAATTTTACGAAATTAAAAACCGTTTCAAATTAATAAAGGAGTAAACGTTTCATAGTAATGGTTTTGTAGGCAAAATTCCTTATTTCGATAGTCTTGAATAAACCTTATGAGCTTCCTGATGAGTTTGGTCACCGTGTTAAATATAACTACACGTTTTTTTATAAGGAACCTTTTGTCTGCGCTGAGGCTGGAGTTCCTTAATTATTTAACAAAATGAGGCTGAAAGTTCCTTATACTGTTCCTTGTCGTGGGATATTTATAAATACTAATTTTTACAACAAATTCATAGAAACTATTCTTCATTTATAACTTTAAGTATTAAAGGAGCCTTTTGGGGAAGAACGATGGGGAATATATTGTACTTTCGTACAAACCGTCTTGTTCTTTAAAAAAGAGTTTCTTGGTTTTTCATCCGACCCTCGACAGTTCCTTAAAGTTCCTTAATTTTTTGGGAATTTTCAGCCTCGAGTTCCTTATAAAGGTGTTCCTTTAAACAAAAAACGTGTATACCTAATGAACAATTCTGGGCCTTGAGTCAGATAACTGTCTATTTCTCTTAATAAGAGGAAACTAAGTAACTAACTAGGACCCTGGTTTACTGGAGCAGTCATCGGACTTCTTGATAATGATCACCACAGGTTGATTGCCATCACTCGACAGCCTTAAGATTTCGCAACTTTATCCCCTTGTGTTCGAGAAAGCAAGCTTAAGCACTATGAAAAACAATCTGCAATCTTCAGGATGGCTGTTCCATATCCTATATTACTAATATGCTTAAATGCAAATTTGTTGCCTTTCAACTTGCTGCCTTTTAACTTGCAGCCT
Source organism: Chrysaora quinquecirrha (assembly GCA_014526335.1). Lineage (NCBI taxonomy): Eukaryota > Metazoa > Cnidaria > Scyphozoa > Semaeostomeae > Pelagiidae > Chrysaora > Chrysaora quinquecirrha. Next base: position 849,969 of record JACTAT010000036.1, on the reverse strand, counting down.
TCTGAACTTTCGCTAGAGTCCGGGGAGGTTAGCTCCCATGGCATCCCACAACCTCCCGGACTCTAGCGAAAGTTCAGAAGGCTGCAAAGTTAAAAACAACAAGTTGAAACAACTAATGTTAGCTTGTCTTTCCAAGGCTAAACTGGTACTAATATTCACCCGCATCACGGGTGTCAATGTAAAAACTCACCCGCATCGCGGGTGTCAAGGTAAAATCCTCTATTACTAATCTGCTTATATGCAAATTAGGTTGCCTTTTGTTCTGGCCCATTGTACTTTTGCCCCCAAAAGGCTTTTTTCCTGGACCACCTAGAAATGCGCTTCTTTTTTTGTTTGAACCCTATACTCCCAAGGCAGTGCACCATCTATTTTTGTAAATCTTTTTCGAACTTTAAGTTGGTTAAAAATTCGATTTTATTTCAGTTTCGAAAAGTTTCGTTTTCAGTTGCGGGCGCTTTTGTTAGTGCGGTTTTGATTGCGGTTGTGTCTTGGGAATCGGTTTACAGGGTAGCGGAAACGTGGAATGGAGGAATGTGGAATGGAATTAGATGGTTGGCTGTACTGTTGCCACAATATTAATATCTTCTGTGTGCTAAATTACTAAAATGCAAATTAGGTTGCCCCTTTGTTATGGCCCATTGTTCGATAACATAAGGAAGGCTCTTTCCTTGGGCCACCTAGAAAGGTGGTTCTTTTTTGATTGACGCCCTTTCTGCCAGGCAGTGCATGCCGTATTTTTCTAAATGTTTTGAGAATCAAAAGTTTGTTAAAATTTCAATTTTATCTCGGCTTCCACAAGTTTCGGTTTTGATTGCGGCCATGTATTATGTTCCTTTCACTACACGTACATTGAATTATTGAACTTCTTGTTCTGCAGAAGTTTGTTATACTTACTAAAACGCGGAACCATCCAAAACGACCCCAAATCAGCAAAAATAACGCAACACGACCCATAATCAGCTTAAAGCCACGTAGGATTTTCAATTGTCAGGGGTAAATTATAATGATGATGATGATTCGGATTTTGACGACATGAAGATAATTATGATTGTGATGATGAGGACGACCATGATGATGATGATGATGATGATTATTATTAATATTATGATTTTAAAAGCATAATGAGATTTGATGACATGATGATGATAATGATGATTATGATCTGACGATGATTATGATTACTATGATGATGATTATGACGATGATGATTATGATGATGGTAATGGTGATGATGATAAGAATGATTCTAATGGTGATTATAATGTGATGGTTGGTGACGGCGATAATGATAATTTTGACGGTTATGATAACTATGATGATGATGATGATAATGATGATTATGATCTGAGGATGATTATGATTATGATGATGATGATTATGATGGTGATAAATATGAAGATGACAACGGCTATGCATGGAGTAAATATTTAGGTTCCCTGAACAGAAATCAATTTTTCGCAGGATCTGCTGCTATAAATTTGGTATTATTATGTTTATGATGTTCTTTTTTTGTCAAGAATGTAATACCGTTTTATCAATTCAATTTGTTTTACCATTACAAGTAGACTAGCTTTTAACTTGACGCCCGCGATGCGGGCGAGGTTTCTATGACACCCGCGATGCAGGTGAACTTAATACCAGTTTAGCCTTGGAAAGACAAGATACCACTCAGCTGCCTTTTGACTTGATGCCTTTTAACTTGCAGCCTTCTGAACTCTCGCTAGAGTCCGGGGATGTTAGCTCCCCATGGCATCCCACAACCTCCCCGGACTCTAGCGAGAGTTCAGAAGGCTGCAAGTTAAAAGGCATCAAGTCAAAAGGCAGCTGAGTGGTATCTTGTCTTTCCAAGGCTAAACTTGTACTAAGTTCACCCGCATCGCGGGTGTCAAGGTAAAATTATATACTAGGAATTTTTACCCTAACGTCAAAAAATCTTCTTTTTTTCCGTTTGTTGAGGGATGTTGAAGCCTTGAAAATTGATATCTTTGGATAAATTGAGCAAGTGAATAAATTGTAATGCAGAAACCATTTGTTAACCCATTCGCATTTTTATACTAGAAATACTGATAATTTTTAATTCCTTGTCTCTGAGAGGTTCGGAAATAATCTGTATAAAGTTTTGTAATATATTATAAATACTTAAAGTGTAACCTCGATTTGGTTCTGAGGTATATTTGAATGTATTTTAAAATGGATTGATAATAGACAAGTTTCTGCTGGTGAAATAATTATGTTGACTTTTTGGGACAATTTCTCTCGTTTCATCACGAATTTCTAGCTGAGTCAGTGCTTAAAATTGCCGTTCTTGGCCCAATAGGTGGATTATAGGGTTAGCGTTCGTTCGCACTGTTTTTCTGCTCTTCACTAATAGAAATGCTCTATAGCGTTACGCGTTAGGCCATGGACCCTAGTCAAACGATCAAACATTGTTTGTCAAACATTTGAAATTAACTTGTTCATCGAAATGCTTTATTGTTTAGCAACATTGCAAAATATTGCTCGTCAAACATTTGCGTCCAGCAAAAAATGTTTTGAACTTTGTTGAAACATTACGCAGCCGCTTCTCCTTGTCAACATTTTTGTGACGTGGCAAACATTAAAACATTGCTTGATAAACGAACCTCAAATGTTTGAATGACAATGTTCGATCGTTTGATCCGGCCTTTGTCCTCAATTCGTCCCACTTAGCTTCGATCTTTCGCATATATAGCAGTCTTCCGAATAACAACAACAACAACAAAATAAACATGACCTGAAAGGTTGTTGTTGCTGTTTGGGAATAATTTAACCAGATGAAGCGAGTATCCTTCCGTTACGAGAGTGCATATTGAATAGGGCCAAATATTTCGTACTGATCTCAATGAGATTTTGTTACTTTGTCAAATAAAAGATTCCTCAGTGAAAATAGCGTTTCTCCTGTCGGATTTGCTTGTTTTACGTTTAAGAATTTTTTCGGCTTTATACAAGTCTGTTGTTTTCTGTCCAAGGCGTTTTATTTGTCGCTCCGACACAGGGATTGTTGATAAAAGGAAACAACATTGAAATCAACTAGAAAAACAACAACAGAGTGTAGAATTGTGAAAACTGGTTTAGTCTTGTTGTTGCTGTTGTAATAGACTTGGCGCAGAATTTTAGGAATTCAATCAACAGCTTTAACTCCAAGGAGAATGCAGCACCTTGCTTTGTAGATTCAGACTAAATCTCTCTCTTTGAAAGCCCTGAAAGAGGACGAGAGATGAGTTCAGAGGGGCCTCTGCCCCGTGCGTGTCCCCTTGTGAGTATATGCTTCAGTGAGAATACTTTTTTGACGAACTGTAAGGACGATTGTGCAACTACAGTATCAGCTATTAGGACAATGATACCCGTACTACCCGGTTCTACCTTTCAACTATTTTGTCTACACAGAAATTGTCGAATAGCGGCACCAGAGACAAAGAGCCTATCAATAAGTGCAATGGATGGAGACGAATCCCTCAAGGCCTGAATATTAGCTACAGTGCAATAAGCATAAAACAGCTGAAGTCTCGTACCAATAAAGAAACACAAAGAGAACTTGCTTTGCCTTGCTTTGGCTTTGCAAGCTATTTGACTGCATGTACAAACTTAGATCGCTATACCAAGAAGACCGCAGCTTCTGTAGTTTATTCTCCATTGTTCATCAAAAAGGCGATCTGGACTAAGTCCGCGAAAATACTTAACTTTCGGTTCCTTTATGTCTTTATTAATCAAATCCATGATTACTATTCGCATCGAAAAATGACTAAATATTGACATACATTTAATTACTTCTTTCTGATTCGATTGTCCCTATACTGATGCTTGTATTTGTTTCGTTCGGGACCTTATTGCGACTCAAATTCAATCAAAGTCTTGATTTGTCCGCAAGGCCGAACGTTGGGCGATCCTCGATTTTCGGTAAATGTACGCAAAGAAATTTTTGCTAATTGCATTCAATAAATTTTAATCAGTTTCGTTTCTTTAATCAGTTTAGATTCTTAAAAGCTGCATTAATTTTAAGTTTCACTTTGCGCAACGGCAATCATGTATTTAAACATACTCTTTTTCTTTCGGCATTGCTCAAGAAATTCATGTCAACGGAATTGAGTGGGCTTCGTGTTCTTAAGTTGGATTTGAAACAACAAAAGCGAAACCCATACAGACAGTAAATAATGTTTTCAAACGGCTGAAGCCCGCACATAAGGAAGCCTATACATTGCTTCTTTTATGCTTTGAAGGCCACAATTTGCACTTATTACAGAAAGAGAAACAAATGCTTTTTTCGTCTGTATGGCTTTGTTACGATGCACCATCATACAAACCGGTACATTGTATCTTCAATGCAATGGAACCCATCGATTTGAGGTGCATTTCACCCAGATTGCTTCCGTCTAGGGACATTTCACTCTCCAAAAAGGCGTGTGTTGAAAAAAAGGGATTTCCATGCGATTTCCTTGAAGTCGATAGTATTGACGGCATGGTAAGGGTGTACGAGATTCACAAGGAGTGAATGGCCCCTCGATTCAGTTTAAACAAAATAATTTTTAAGGGATTCCTGAAAGTAACAGAAGTTTCAGTCAGGATGTACGATATTTCAGAGAAGTGAATTGCCCGTTGGAACCATACATACTGCACAATGAAATAAAGCCCTTGCTTTGCTCTGTGTGCAGCCAGCGTATTGCGTTTATTTTTGCTAAAAAGAAGCCCTCACTTTGCAAAATTTTTGTGCAACGAAGCCCTTTCATTTAATCAATTTAACTGCGTCCCTATTGCAACCAACCAGGCCTGTCACACAACCAACCTCGCGAAAAACTACATGAAACCCACATATGAAGACAAGATGAAACCTCTGCAATTGTTACAGTACCTATATCATGTGGGAATAACTGTCGCTTATTTTGAGTTTTTGGCTTTAATGATTTTAATTTCTGCCTGCAGCAATGTATCTATCCTTCCAGTTATAGAAAACCATAAATAAAAGAAATTCTGATCCTCGAGCTGGATGTCTTGTAAAGTGATATGAACGCATAATAAAAACAGCGCAGAGACAGTACACCGTGAATCCGCTAGAATATTGTTTTTGAGATAACGAATGAATGGGACCCTCATCAGTGCATTTTTTATCTCTTGAAAACCGCACCAATAGAAATGTGGGATGCACGGTGGTGGATGACCTTGCCTTGACCGTCATTGACCAGTGACCGCCAGCTCCCTGGTGACCGCCGATTGCAAGACACCGCCGCCACATGAAAACGCTTCTGCGACATATTCATATTCATATTATTCATATTATCTAGCTTTCATCTTCGAGTTAATTCAGTGTCTTTTTATACAACATACACAACAATAAAATCACAGCATAAGAACCTATATACTACATGAAAACGCGAGAGACCGCGGGTTACGCGTTTTTCATGCGCTTGCCCAGCTGACTCTTTCATGTCTATTTTCGCCATATTGCGTAAAGGGAAGCTTGGTTGGAGCGACTTGGTTCATAAACAATCGCCTAAATTTACTTTATAACACTTTCTCTTGTAGGAAAATATTGATCAAAGCCTTTTTTAGACATGGGGATTCTTAGTGGTGGAGGTGGAGCAGCCAATTTCGATAGATTGCTTGGTAAGTGGTCGTTCAAAGGCACAAAAACAACAAGGCGTCAACTTAGGCCCGTTTTTGCTTGGCCTGAATTAAAGCTAATTTGTTATTAGCCTGTTAGCTGTAGATAAAAAGGCATGCCGAAGCAAGATCATGTTAGGGACTTTTAATGTGGTCCTGTTTATCTTGATTTTATTAAGTTGTTGATCCAAAAGCTAACCAAAGTAGGTTAGTAGGTATAATGTGTGAATATTCACATGTTTTCTTTTTCATTTTCAGAAAGTGCGACAAGCCAGTTGCAACTTGAACCAAACTGGGCTCATATCCTCGAACTCTGTGATTCAATAAGACAAAAAGATGTTCCGTAAGTTCTCATTGATTATTTGGAACGAGTGCAGTTTAGCAGCATGGAATCGAACCCATAACATAACCTTGCGATCATTATTAGAGCCAAGTGTCCCTTGACCACACAGCCACACCATCTCTTAAAAGTTGTTTGAAAATTCTTTTTTCAGGGCAAAGTATGCAGTCTCAGCTATAAGAAGAAAAATCAGTGATAAAAACCCTCATGTTGGAAAGTTTGCTTTGGTGGTAAGACACAAATGAATTGAAAATAACATTGATAACATTGGGGGTTCTGCCCCCAAACCCCCTATTTTTACGCTGGTGACTGTTTTGGTGAAAATAATACAGTTGTCATCCGCTATCTCAACTGCCCGCTATCTCAAACATTTGGTATCTGGAACAATTTTCCATTTCCCCTTGTTTTGGTATAAGGGTTTGTATAGAAAAATCATCCGCTATCTCGAACCCCGTTATCTCGAACATTAGCTGTCTCCAACCATTTTTGATTACCCATGGAGGAAAACCTGCTCTTTATCTCGAACTTTGCTGAATCTTCTGCTGAAATGGATAAAGAGACAGGCTGAAAATATGTATAAGTTCGCCTAGCAGAGCGGGAATGGCAGCAGCTAAGTGATATGCTGCCCATGTATACAACAGATGAAGCTGTTCTCTTTCGAGGTGTGCTGCATTGCCATTATCTCAATTTCACCAATAGTAGGGATGAAATCAGATGAGCTTTGACTCCTATGTAAAAAATACCAGACCTGTTTGATGAAATTTGGGATCAGTAACCCTGCATGTTAATAGGGGTTCCTTTTCTATTTATATGGGGCATCCGTTATTTTGAACATTTGCTATCTCGAACAAATTCCAGTTTCCCTTGAGAGTTTGAGATAGCAGATGTCAACTGTAGTGATAAATAGCAAGTAATTTAGTGTGGCCAAACAACCAAGAATGTTGGGGAAAAGTCCAGCTTGGGCAAAAAGGAACTTGGGCGAAACGGAGGTTGGGCGAATCGACCTAATACCTTTTGGTTTACCTATAATAATTGGCAAATGGTTGAGACAAAACTGAAATTAGCTCTTTCAGTTCCCCTATTTCCCCCCACTTCCCCCCTCTCTGAGTTGAACATTGAATGGGAGACGGGCTTAAACGGGCCCTTACTCAAGTCATTAAAGTTAGTTTAGATTTTGCAAAATCTTGAAAGACTACAGAAGTTTATTGTGTTGCTCAATTTTTTAGACTCTTGAAGCCTGTATGAAGAATTGTGGAGAACCAATTCATGATGAGGTTGCTACACGTGATTTTATGGATGAACTGAGGAATCTACTCAAAGTAAGCCTCAATTATATTATTTGTCTTAAATTACTTATATAAGTCCTGAGAGCACTGCTATGCTCCATAGTTCAGGGTTGTATTGGAAGAAACTGGCAGAGTATGCCTCAGAACATTGTTGAAGGGAGGTTTTTTGGAGGGAGGTGTCTCTTGCTGTTTCTGCATAGAAAAGGGAAGAATTAACTAGAAGGAGCATTTATTTGGGGCTAGGGTGTTTACAAAAGGAAATATACCAATATAGAATACACAACTTCTTGATTTTCGTAGACTGGCAGTGACCCTGTGAAGGAGCAGATCCTTAGCATGGTGCAAACATGGAATCAGACATTAGGAAAAAAAGCAAGCTATAGGATTATACAAGACACATATAACCTACTCAAAGCGGAAGGTAATTATTTCTTTAATTAATGTTGGCTACAATAATAGCCAGAATAGCCAGACTAAGATAAATGTAGAGTTGCAATTCAATCCTTGACAATTTCGTTCAGTTTGCTAAAATCCTATTTTTTCTTGGAAATCATTTGGAAATCTGTTTGTTTTAGCAAGGAAATATTGTACCATTTTTCCAACAGTTAAATGCTCCTCGTATGATTTAAAAAAGCGGAAATCTAAAGTCTTTCAGCAAAAGAAATCATAAACTAGCATTAATACTACTATCCTTAATACATAAGACTTAATTTAAACGTTTTGGTACTAATGTTTTGATAAAATGTTTTGAAATGTAATAGTCAAAAAGGTAAGGTAAGGGTCCGAGACACAGTTAGGTAAATATATCCTAGATATGATTAGATATGATTTACAAGTTTTCATGATTTACTGGAGCAGTTAGGAGCATTTTTGTAAATTTGCAATTTGCTTTTTCTTGCAGGATATTCTTTTCCTCATCTGAGTGAAAGCGAAGCAATGTACCTGGCAGAAACGGTAAATGTCTTATTGACAATCAGATCTACAGTAGGTAGAAACTCAAAAATAAGAACCAGGGGTTTAAGAATTGATCTTGAAACTTGTTGTTCAAAATTACTTGGAAATTAGTGGAATCAGTTCCTGCATGACATGAACTGCATCTTAGCTGACACATGATACATATTTTATCATAAGTTGGCTACTACAATTGCTATAATTACCTTTACTGGGATTTGAACCAATGACCTTCTGAACAACAAGCTAGTCGACTATTCCACTGCACTAAACACTGCTATGAAGTAGCTGGCCTAACTCAAGGTCGTTCCAGCCACCAGCCACGTCAGTAACCAAGGCTTTTCTTTATGTGTTTCGGCTTAAAGCCTTTGTGAAAGCTTAATACATGAAGTGGACTGCATATGCAATTCCGGTATCAGGCTTATCAACTTTTTTGGGATTCGGTATTCTTCGTTATTTTATATTTGGAGAAAATTAAGGAACCACTGAGAGACTTGCTGTGAATATCTTGTTGTTATTTTTCGCAGGTTTCAACTGTATCCTTTGCATGTTCTATTCCCTAATAAAAATTATTTTGCCTCTAAAGTATATGAATTTCCAATGATAAGTTATGTGTTTTCACAAATAATGAATTAATGTGCTGTTACATTCACTGTTTCAGGCACCAGAATGGGCTGAAGGAGATGTTTGCCATCAATGCAGGGTTAAATTTTCTACATTTACAAGACAGGTATGCTGCAGTTATTGTCTTGTCGTTTCTTTTTTTTTCGCTTTTGTTCCATTTTCAGTTCCATTTTGTTCCCTTCTTTGTTCCGATTTGTTCCTTTTGTTCCATTTTCTTTCCTTTTTATTCCATTTGCCCCGCTTTTGTTCTATTTTGTTCCATTTTGTTCCATTTCGTTCCTTTTCTTTCCTTTTTGTTCCACTTTCCCCCGCTTTTGTTCTACTTCTTTCCCTTTTTGTTCCATTTTGTTCCCTTTTCTTTCGAAACGCCCATGCTTTTCTTCGTTGTTTCTCATTTTCATAACCCTGTCTTTGATTTTTTAATGTTCTTCAAAAATGCTGTTCAAATATTCTTGATTTTTAAGGTTCTTCCCTTTGAGGTCCAATTGTTTTTTGTTGGTTGTGATATATCTCCGTTTTTGTTTTTAGCATCATTGCCGATGCTGTGGTCAGGTATTTTGTGCTAAATGCTCGTCGAAAAATTCGATAATACCAAAATTTGGCATCGAAAGAGAAGTGCGTGTTTGCGATGCTTGTTATGATAACATCAATCCTGCAAGGTAATCATAGCAAAAATAGTAAATTGTTTCACTTTTTGAACATTCGTCAGATTAATATTATCTATATGGTGTTAACTGATCATAACTAAGGCACTAGGCCATAGGCCAATAGTCGGACATAGGTTAATCGGACAAACGTTAATGGGTTATCGGACATAGATTAATCGGACATAGGTTAATCACATATCAAAGCATCTCGAGATCATATCATGTGTATATCCCGGTACCTTAACAAGAAACGGTTGCATTTATATAATAAGATTTAGCTGTTGGTGTAATAATAGGTTTTGCCAATTACAGGTAAGCAAATAGCACCTTAGGTTTTTACGCCTGGCATTAACATTAATTAAAGATTTTCATACATGTACAATATCATCATCATATTTTCCATCATCATCATTATTATTATTATCGTAATCATCTTTAGTATCATCAGAATCATAAAATCAGAATCATCATCATCATCGTCGTTCTTGTTGTCGATGACATCCTCATCATTGTCATTATAATCATTATCATGATCAGTTATGTCATCACAGTGATCCGCTCATTATCATCATTATTATCGTTATCATCATCGTCATCTTCTTCGTCGTACTTGAGACATTGGCGGCTAGCTCGTCTTATCAAGAGCTTATGAAGGTCGAGGTTCGAGCCCCGTTAATGGCAGCGTCGCCGTCAGGATCGAGGTCTAGCTAGTTCCTATACTTCTGAAATCTCAGTGGCTGGCGCTAGAGGTGGGCGCCAACCGTGCCAACATTGTTCGTTAACATGTTAGTTGAGAATAGGCCAACGTGTTGGTACGGTTTGCCATACCATCACAACACCTGAAATGTTTTAGGTTGCTGACATCATCTACAAATGATCTTTCGCAAACTTGACAGGAAAGGAAGCAGCTGTTTGTTTATTGCTCGCTCTTTCAGTTGAAGATGAAAAAGAACAATCTCGTAGTTCAACTCGAACCGCCAGCTTAAATCTATTTCTCATTTCAAGGATTCCGAAATAACAACCGAAATTGAGCAAGTTAAGGGTTTTAAACGAGAACAGGGATTGTTATGCTGATTTTTGTTATGTATTTTGCAGCTCTAAGAAAAAGAGTTCTGGTATTTCTGATAGTCAGAGTTTGGACAGTGATGATCTTCCTCCAGAATACTTGAATTCTTCTTTGGCTAAAGAATCACAGGTAACGATTAGTCATTGAACAGATAAGCAAAACTTTACAGTCTTACACCCGACCTGCTAGGATAATTAATTACCAAAATTACACATTGTAGCACAGTACACTTTTTTATATAAGTAAATGGTCAATAAGCAACTAGGGCTGGGATCAAAGAGATGTCAAGAATCTTAAATCAGTCAATATTTGTCAAACATTTGCTCTTTAAAAAATGTTTAACCATTTTGCCTCGATGCATAGCATCAATGCATATTTCAGCATATTCATTCGAGATTACTTATAACAAGACTTTGATTTTTTTTCAGACGAAGCCTCAGCCATCAGAAGCAGAAATTAAGGCGCAAGAAGAGGAAGAATTGCAGCTGGCAATGGCATTATCATTAAGTGCAGCAGAGAGTGAGCAACAGGTATCAAAATTTAATTTCATCATGTATCTCAGAAAAACATATTAAATGCAACCTAAGAAATCTTAAGCCCTAGCCAAACCATCAAACATTGTTGATAAAACTTTTGATGCTTATAGAACAGAATGTTTAACCGTTTGAAAACATGGCAAAACACTGCTCAGAAGCTCGCCAAAATCATTGCTATTAAATTCTGTTTTTCAAGTAAACTTTTGGACGTGGTTAAACGGACAAACATTGTTTTTAAAGCCTGTAAATCTCAAATGTTTCGCAAACAATGTTTTGTCGTTTGCCAGGGCCTTAGGACTTCCTTTATTGAGAGTTTCGAATCAGACTTTTGTCTTTCCAAAATATATGTCTGGTTCAGCATGGCAATTCGTGTTAAGTTTGACTAGCAAACATTGATAACGTACACTCTTTTTTTATAAGAATGATTTTATACACACACGAGCCTGGATTCTGCCCAGACTTTATTTTAAGAACAAAATAAGAACAAGCTGAGGCTGGGCCTTTTCATAAGCCCTAAAAATTTTAGCTTAATATGAGAGTAAGACAAATAGCCTGAAAAACAAACCTAGTACCACTACAGACATTCACTGAAAAATATTGATGTCTAAGTAACCAAGGAATTAAGAACAGATTAAGAACATTTCAGGCTCAAAAAGGCAAAAACTTAGAATAGCCAGCCGCGATCAAAATTTCCTGGTTCTTATGAAAAAAGAGTGTAAAAGGTTTGGTAAAAGCTTGAGTTTGCTAAGGAGGGCTTTTGATAGGCCTCTGATTTAGAAGCTTGCTTGCAAGTTTTCTACTATGAGTTTAATCAACGTGAACTATCTTCTTTTTCGTAGCAACAGCCCAAGAGGAATTTGGCTCCATCTCAAACTACTACACCTTATACCACCTCTTCGTCATCTTCACTTTATTCAGAACCAAAATCAAATCTATATGCTGACGTTGTAAGTAGACTCTATTTCGCCTATTACACGTTTTTTTTTTTATAAGAACAAAGTATATAAGAACATAAGGCTTCAGAGGCTAAAAAGTTAAGAACATGCTAAGAACATTACAAGGCTTTGTGAAGCTAGAAAAAAATTAGAATTTACTTTCTTTAGTTGCGCTGTCCTAGAAAACAGGTGAACTATCAATCATTGTGCATTTATGCGATATTTTTACATGTGCGTCCCTTTTTGTAGCAATTACCATCTAATTTGAAGAAGAACAGCTTTTTAAAAAGCAAGAAAATTAAGAACATTTTAAGAACATTTTGAGCCTTCAAATCGGAAAAATTAAGAACATTTCATGGCTTTCTTCAATTTCAGTGTTCTTATAAAAAAAAAAACGTGTAAAGGATTTATGTTAGACTTATGATATTTTTGCACACTCTTTGAAAACAGCAACTGATACACCATTGGACTCGACAGTGGGCTTTGGCCAGCAGCCCAGCTTCTGTTGGATTTGCATGCGAAGCCAAAAGCCGCATATTCGAGGCCTGCCCTGCAGAGTGAAGAAGAAGTAACGGTTACACTTTCGTTGATCTGAGGACGGTCAGTTAGAACAGAAAAGAATCTCATGAACACCCAGTTCACGGCTGTTTTCATTAGAAAGGTTTGCAGCTAGGCCTGTTTAGTAAGTCTGAAGGAAGGTTCCCGGCTTAGTACTTTCCTGAAGGTTGCTCATAAGACGCAGAATCTTTTGATTGAAAGGGTGTGAAATACTTAAAAATTACTTTGCCTTACAGTAACGTTCCCATGCCCAACTATTTCATAGCGATGTAGTATGATTTAAACGCTCCCGGCTGCATCTTGAGATACTAAAAAGACTTCTTAGAAGGTAGCCAATGCCGTATTAAGACAACTTAATATCTCCATGTGAATTTATTTGTGTTCTACCACATTATAGCAACTTTTTGATTTACTTCAAGCTCGTTGCGTCATCTTATCATGATAGTGGTAGAATTCTAATATTTGTGGCTCTCTTTACAGGTTACCGACTCAAAAAGAGTTTCCAATTCAGTAGATGCTGAGGTGAATTTATGTTTGTATTTAACTTATACCTTTGAATGAAAAGAGACTGACCTCGTTACCATTTCACCTCGTTCTGATGCATTACGTTGCCTCGCTCTGATGCTTTGCCTCGTTCCAATGCCAATCATTTCCATTCGATTTACTTAACAATTGAAAACCGCTAGGAACCACCTTATAAGTTATTGATGGTTTGGAGCGTACAGAATTTTTTTCTAAGCGTGTGGTTTTGAGATTTTTGCTTTTTTGGGAATAATAACTGTATTTTTGATGTGGTGGTAGGATGGTAGGATATTTTGCTGTTGGCACGAGCTGAAAGTTGCATGTACAATGGGTAGTTTATCACTTTATTTTACTATCCATGGTGTTTGCTGTATGATAGGGGACTGTCTTTGAAGTTCAGAGTTAATGAACGGTAGAACGCTTCGATGTTGGAAGCACTTATATAAGCATGTATAGTAGTATTGATATATCTGGTCTTAAGATGAGAGCAGTTCATAGAAGAGCTATGATCAGTGTGCATGTGGAAACAGAAGACTGATATTAAATCAAAAATAGCTTATTAATTACAATCGCGGATGAACGCTTGAGGATGAAAGCACTGTAATATGTATTGATGTATCTTGTTTTCCGATGATTGCAGTTGATAGAGAAGCCCGCGTTCAATGTTTCATGTGGAAGCAGAAGACTGCTATTAAATCTTAATGAAAAACAGTTTATTCATTAGAATCAATTTTCGTGTAATCTTTGTGGGAGAAAGTTTTACGATCACAGCATGATGTGCTGAGACACATGATGGGAAAGCGAAGGAAAATTCCATATTCTGATTCACTTGAACGATTAGAACGAAGTTTTGATCGGGTAAATTGTCTTGTTTGTTGTTTTTGTGTCATATTGTTTTGATGACCTCATGGAAGACAAACAACAGTCAGTGGGATATTCCCCACCTGTACCTATTGGGATAAGATGCTTTGCTTTGTATGTTCTCGCGCAATGAAGATCCGATTATGAGAGCTTTCGAGTCGAGGGGCGTTTCACTGTTGAAAAAGCCGTACGAAAGTTTTAAAACAAAAGGATTTCCAAGAGATTTCCTAGAAAACAATATGATTTCAAGCAAGGGTGTACGAGATTTTGAAGGAATGAATCGGCCCTCGCTTCAAGCTAGACTTTTCAAATGAGCTCTAAATGGATGCCTTAACGACCAACCTCGAAAACTGCTTGATAGTTCCGTCCCTAAGGAAACAGCTATTGGGTTTTTGTATTGTTGTTGCTGCTTGCGAAAAGGGGGACTCAGGTATTAAGTCTACCTCTCGACTAGACTCACGACACGAGTCTCTAAATTACGCTTCCCTTATTTTGATTTGTCACTCCACACTAAGCGATTGTAGAAAACAACAACAACAACATCGAGCGAAGTAGTGGGACTTATGTAGTGAGTCTACCTCTCGACATGCATCAAACAAGACTCAAAAAACGTTTTCATTAGCTAATGAGGGAAATTATTATATGGTGTTTGAAAATACGGCTTTTCGGACCGGCAGGGAAAGTTAAATACTGAAAAATGATGTTTCTTGAGTAAATATTCTCCAACAAAGTTCGAAAATTGTATATTGTTTTAACACCATATAATAAAGCCTTTATTGGACGATAGCTCGGTCAATGCAAGAAAATATTCGGACCTCAGCTTCTTGTACGGACCTCACCGTACGTCATGCTTCGGTCCGAGCATTGACCTCGCAATCGTTCAAAAACCGCATATTATTGCAGACTGAAAACCTCAGTTGTATCGCTGTTACATCAACATTGAAACTCGACGCTTGCAAAACTAATAAACATGCTCTTTCTAGCGAAACATAGCCAAAAACGTTGGTACATATCTTAATCTGGATCAAAACTGTATAATATTACCAATAGAGTTTGATAAGAAAAGAGAAGTATAGAGAGATACCAATAGAGAGACAGAAAAATCTTTGGGCATGCTTGAAAGATTTTTTTCACTCTCTTCACCCTCGGAAACAAACAGATTTTTTCACACTCTTCACCCTCGGAAACAAACCAAAATAACAGACTAAAGGCGGAAATTGTACCCAGATGCGGATCGAAA
This sequence comes from Chrysaora quinquecirrha, assembly GCA_014526335.1. Classification (NCBI taxonomy): domain Eukaryota; kingdom Metazoa; phylum Cnidaria; class Scyphozoa; order Semaeostomeae; family Pelagiidae; genus Chrysaora; species Chrysaora quinquecirrha. Next base: position 834,790 of record JACTAT010000036.1, on the reverse strand, counting down.
AGCACCAATCAAAATTACAGTTGAACTGGTTGTGTGTTTTGAACACCAATCAGGTTACAGCGGGAAAACCAACCTATTTTCAACAATAGCTAGTGTGTAAAATTTCCCCAGCGTTACTCTTCTTTTTTCATAAGATTCCATGACTCCCTCTGTGTCTTTTTCGTAGCTTTCTCACTATCTGAATCGTGATTATTGGGAAAAGAAAAAAGACAACCGCTCTGCTGAGCCATCTGCACCAGCTGTTCATGAACAAGATGACGTCATTGCACGTGGATCTGCGTCGTATGCAAGTGTAGAAAAGGAGGAAAATGTGAGTTTTCGGTATTTACCCCCCTGACTTTGTGCTGCTACCTGTGAAATTCATATTTAAGAAAATTATAAATTGGCAGGGAGCATGAAAGGTAGCACAAAATATACAAAAACTCCTCTGACATTCTTTAAAATGAACTGCAAATTTTTATGTTTCGAGAGGCAAAACACGAAGAAAAATTATTGAAAACTTTGGCCTAAAACATATGTTAGCCGCTTATGTATGTTAGCCATTTTGGTTTGTTTGTCAAGCAATGTTTGAGCGTTTGGCCACGTCATGAAAAACATTGATTGACAAATGTAACCAAGCAGAATTTGTTATGGAATGATTTTGAGAAAGTTCAAAAGCATTTTTTGTTTGACGCAAGCAAAAATGTTTTAGGAGCAAATTTTTTGTGACATGGCCAATCGGTCAAACATTTTGCCTGACAAGCAAATTTCAAATGTTTGACAAACAATGTTTGATCGTTTGGACAGGGACTTAATGGCTCTATAATTTTCTCAGTTTAGCCTGACAAATATGGCTTCTAATAAAGAAAAACGGTGTACATAAAGTTTGTAGTAGTTCTTAAGAAGCTTACTTAATTTTCTTGGTTTGATTTGAGAAAAAGTTTTTCTGCTTTGTGTTCAAGGTCAAGCTTCCAAAACATATATATATTGCCTTAATGAAGCTTAGCTTAACTGAACTTAAGCTTGTCTTAATGGATCATTTTTTGCGTTTTAGGAAGAAAATGGCGAAGAGAACTCGGGTGCTTTTGTCGCTACATTCTCAAACAGCATTGAGATGTTCATTAATCGAATACAGACAGTGCAGTCAAAAGGAAAACATATTGCAATGGACTCCACTGTTCAGGTAACGTATTTTTTTCTTTTATTTGTTCAATATAGGTCTGGTATTTAGATTTCTCCACAATAGAGGTTTCCGCAAAAGATGGCGGCCGTTCCTGTCAATCCCTTGTTTTTCTTAAGGCTTCTTGAAGGAAATTCTGGGAATAATTTCCTTAGTTACGAATACAACGTCTGCAGCTATGTAAAATACGTAACTAAGGAAATTATTCCCAGAATTCCTTTCGAAAATCCTTAATGAAAACAAAAGGCAAAAAACGGCGGCCATCTTTTGCGGAAGCGTCTATTGGCATACCACAATTGATGAGAATTGAACCAAAGACTCAAGTTTCTTTTTTGCTTTGTAGTCGTTGTTCCAATCACTCAGTGCAATGCATCCTCAGCTTATGAAACTGATCGAAGACGAGGAAGATAACAAAGGTAGTTTTAATGATAAACTTAATTCCTTGTATTTTTACGATATTTATTTCCAATTTTGTAGAGTTGGGGATTCGGGAGCTCAGCCCCCTAGTTATTTTTTTAAGATTTAAGAGGACCTCCTAGCTATTTTGTTCATATGAGCAAATAAACCAAATTTCCTTTGTTCATTTTCCTATTGTTATTGTCTTTCTCTTGAAACATAAAAGCTCTTGTGACTTCAGAATATGAATTATTCTTACAAGTTGTATTATCCTGACCACTTTGTTGCATATTATTCAAACTTTGTTTAATTCATTTATGAGAGAATTGATTTGATAACTCACGTGAAAAGTAGCCAGTTTGAACCCATCTAGAGGTGGTATTTTCAACACATTTCTTTGGAGCATACCACAGAACCCTCCTGCATTGGCAGGGTGATAAAGCCTTTTGCGCATATCAGATACCTAGAGTCGTATCCCATGGGCAAAAGAAGGTTAGGAAGCTGGGAAGGAGAAAGACATTTGTTTTCGAAACAAAACCTCGCCCTAACAAAATCGAAACAACCAGGCTGATGGTACCACCTATGGACTTTTCTGTGTTTTGGCTAGGCCTTCTTCTGATAATTACATACAGTAATTTTGCCAAATTTTCTGAAAACCGTTCCTTACTAACATTTTTCATTTATGGTACTTCTCTTATTTTAGCTAAATACCAAGCTATGCTGGAAAAGATTGCTGTTATTCGTGAAGCACGAGAATCACTAGATGACATGCGCAATCAACATCGTGAGAAATTGAATCAACAAGAACTTGAACAGGAAATGCTTCGACGTATGCAAATGGAGCAAAAACTTGAACTTATGCGTCAACAGAAACAAGAATATCTCGAATATCAACGTCAACTTCAGATTCAAAGACAACAAGCCATAGAACAACAGCAACAACTTAAAATGCAGCAAAAGCAATACCAGTATCAAGATATGAATCAGCCTCAATATGGGTATCAGCAGCGAGCTGAATACGAGGCAGGCCAAGAAATGTATCGCAGTGGTGGTTCTTATCTGTCGATGCCGGTAGACCAGCAAGCGACTTCAGTGCCATACCAACAACAAACGCAGTTTCACACCAGCAGACAGCAGGTCAAGAATCTGCTGTCGCGGGTCAGCAAATGTATGAGAAACATCCTGGGGTTCAGCCTCCAGCTGGTAAGCAGCCTCTTTCAAGTGCTCAGCCTCCATCTGGAGCTCAGCCTTCACCTGGATCTCAACCTCCATCTGGAGCTCAACCGAATCAGCAAGGATACATGAACCAGAGCCAGATTCACGCGAATGTCGGACAGAACCCTCAACAATTTCCAACCACTTCCCAAGCTCAGCCCCAGTCTTCAGCTGTTCCTTACTCGCAAGCTCAACAACAACCACCTCGTTTTACTTCAAAGGCACCGGATCTTCTAGATGCTCCAATCGGATCTGAGCTTGACGCTCAGCGACATGATTCACAGCAGCAGGGGTACGGCAATCAGCAGTTTCAGCGTGATCAGATGGCTTACGTGTCCAACCAAGAACACCAAATGACACAACAACGACAATATCAGCAACCCCAACAAGTGTCCCAGCATCAACAGCAGCAGTCCTATCAGTCGTTGCCCCAAAATCCAACACCACCGCAACACCAGGCGTATCCACAAATTTCGAAACAGCAAGGCAGCATGCAGGAACCTGGTGTCAAGCAACAAGATGCTAACAGTCAGCAGCGAATACCAAATGGTATACAAGGAGGCATTCAGCAACAGCCTGGAGTAATCCAGCAGCCGCCAGTTGGTATGCGGCATCCTCAAGGAGGCATGCAGCAGCAGTCTCAGGGAGGAATGCAGCACCCTCAAGCACTCATGCAACAGCAGGGAGGGGGCATACAGCATCCCCAAGGAGGTATGCAGCCTGAACGAACCCAACAACCACAAGCTAGCATGCAGCCGCAATCAGGACGATTCCAGCAGCAGACACCAGGAAGTATGCAGCAGCCACAAGGTGTTGTTCAGCAGCAGGGAGGCATACAACAACAGCCTTCAATTGGGAATCAACGTCACGTCCATCCACAGCATCAGTCGTATCCTCAGTCGCAGCCTACAGCTTCTCAGCCCTACCAGGATGCGTATGGCCAGCAACCTGATAACATACCTAGCCAATACTCCCAGCAGCACCTACCTCATTCGCAAGGTCCTGCCTCCTTGCCTTATACTTCACAACCTTCCAACCCAAACATGGCTGGGCCTGCGTCACTGCCAGCTAATATGAATCAGTTTCCTAACGAAGGTCAAGGTTATTTTACTGACAGAGGATATTCGCAAAACCAGCAAACTACTGGGTACATCCAACAACAACAGCAACAACCGAGAAATCCAGAACCCCAGTTGACAGAAGGGATGAAGGATTTGCAGTTGATTTCTTTCGAATAAAATCAAACTCTTCTATTTATCAATTACAAATTGCAATTTATATGCTAAAGTAATATTGTATGGACAGCTTCTCCAATTTCTAATTTTCCTTAACTGTAGCTGCTAAAAAGCGTAAAATGTCTTTTATTATAAGTTATAAGCCTTAAATATTAGAATATAAGAGTTAATTATTGTAGTCGCAAATCTTTTTTTAGAAGCATAAAACTGTTAACGTCTATTTCAGCGTCGTCGATACTTCGTCTATTCTCTGTTCGAAATGTTCTATCAAGGTTATCGTTCTTAACCCTAACTTCAAAATTGCGATGAACAGCGGAATCATTTTGAAGTTCATTGCAATTTTGAAGTTTTGTACAACTCAAAGACTATTAACATTAACTGTTTTTTGTAAACTGCGCGTGAAAGTTTATAGATATTTGAAGCTGAAATTGGGTCCCTTAGCAGCCTTAAAGTTTGGCGAAAATCCGACCAAAACAACGGTATCTTATCTTTTCACAGCAATTTGAGGGGCAAATGAGCAAATAGAACCAGGGGGTGCGAAGCGCGATTGTCAAAACAACCAAGGAAAAGTGGGTTTCCAATGGGTGATAAAAAATTCGAACGATCAGAGCAGATCAATTTGACAGGCAAAATTTGTAAAAGTTGCGCTTTACAAAAATTGAATCAGCCGAGTTCTGGTGCATATATTGTCCCGCTCGCCCTGTTCCTTGCGATCTTATTATCGAGCATTTAGCTCACAGAGTCGCGCCACCGTTTAATCTAAAATTGCGAAATATTGTCCCTGCTTCTTTCGGTTTCATACAACCCCAATGCGCTGTATGCGCTGAGATTTGGCTTCTTGGACTGTGTAAAGATGGGATGAACTACAGTACATCGTGCATGAGAACGGACACCGCAATGTGCTTAAGTTGGTCCTGGTGGCCACTGCAAAAAGGCGCAAACCTACTGGGACAAACCGACAAACTTCTCTTCCCTCCCCCTCCACTTCGTTTGTAGCAGAATTTGGTATTCAATAAAGAAATATTCGATATTCAATGCATGTTATCTTTCGCCTTCCTTCTAAATATTGGAGGTCTGGGCTCTAGCGCGCGAAGTCGCAAAAGTTTCCTTGCACACTGTCGTGATCGAAATATATTTTTGAATGAAGAATTTGATTTTGTAAATAAAATTTGCCAAGGTAACAATATTTTGCAATTGATGTACTATTAATTTTTTGTTTATATTCCTGCAGCTTTAAGTTTTATTCGTCTGTAACTTGTAGCTCTCTGCAAACAAACTTTTCTAACTTCTCTGCCGCCTCTTCCCTTGCCTAGATAGGCCATATTTATCAATCTAAGTTTAGGCCATTTTTATTTTGATCAGATTTCTTTTTTCCTAAGGTCAACGTACAATCAAACGTCTGATATTGAATCAAAATGGCAGCCTTTGATCAAGTTGTAAATGCTGATGCTGAAGAAGCTTTTGGAGATGAGGAAGATGAGGTAAAGAGGCTTTAAAGTATTAAAATTGATAATAATCCTTTGTATGGTTTTAGATGGCTCTAATTGTCTTTATTAGATTGAAATGATGCTTTTAATTCAATCAACAACATTCTTCTTGTAGATATATGTGTAATGCCATCTGCAATCCATTATATCTTTCCAGGCCTTTTTCCAAGACATTGATATCCTTCAGAACCATGGAATTGTAAGTATATAGGCCTATAGGTTTTTTTTGCATTTTGCACTTTTCCAATGCCCCTGTCTAGCTGTCTTCAGTATATAAAATGTATTCTTATTGGATCTTCATCTGGCTGGCTATCTCAGCCTGATAGATGTACAGTACAGCCTGGTTGGAAAACATTCTCACACTCGCACCTACACTTGCACCTCTCCTATTGTTTGACCTATTGTTATGTTAATTAATCTATTGTTTTTCCAATCTTGTTGCAACTATGCATAGGCCAAAACTTGCATGTTTTCCAGTCTGGCAGTACAGTAACATAATCTGAGGTCTTATGGATTTATTTTAGAATGTTGCGGATATCAAGAAGTTAAAGTCTGTTGGTATCTGTACTATAAAGGTCTGTTTTGGCAATCTTTGTACTTTGTACTGTGGTCTCTGTGGCACAGTGATTAGTGTGCAGGACTCACAACGAAGATGTTGTGGGTTCGAACCAGTCTTTCCACTTGTATTGCAGAGATTTTTAACAAAAGTTTGCCTCTCTCTCCCTACACAGGTGTATAAATTGATACCTTCTTACTAATATTAGGTTGTAATGGTTGGTGTTAAAATGTTGCCAGAGTTTCTAATGTCACAAAAGTTTGAAACTCTAACTATAAGCAATATAGCCCCTTTTTTTCTCTTTGCTATGGAGCACTTTTCCATTTGGAGAAATACTGTACGTAAAGAGATTTTGGTTGTTTTCCCGTCTTTTTACACAAACCGTGGAATCAGGAAATTTTGATATCACGTAGCATTCATACAATTACTACAATTGCATGAAATCAGGCCTGTCCCTGGCCAAATGATCAAACATTGTTTGCCAAACATTTCTCTTCTCTATAGTCTCTGTATGCCTGCTTTCTCAACTAGACAAGTAATCCATAGCTAAACTCAATAATCTCAATGTGTTTTCTCAGTGTCATAAATTTAGACCCCATTTACACATGAATTGATCCATTCCAGAAAAGGTTACGAGAGGCTTTTCGTTTACATGGGTTTGCGTGGATCCGTTCCTTTTTGAGAACAGGATCGTTAATCGTATCTTTTTGGGTACGCTAGAAAAGCGGATCAATTTGGATCTGTTTCCAATCCAATCCGTTCGGATCCGAGTGGATAGGCTTTTCGTTTACAGGCGTACGCATGGATCCGTTCCTTTTATCTAATCTTCTAGTTATTTTAGTAGACCATGAATCTTATGATATTAAGTCGAAAAAACCTCCGTTCCCAGTCCGTTGCCAATCCATTCCCGTGTAGACGCAATAAAATCGTACCCATATCGTAACCGTACCGAAAGGTACGGATAGGTATGGATCTTTCGGATCCGTATGGTTTTTTCGCGTATACGTTGTCTTAGAATTCTCATGTCCATTTTTGTTGTAGGGACTACAAATGACGACAAAAAGAAGACTGCTCAACGTAAAAGGAATTTCTGAAGCCAAAGTTGACAAAATCAAAGAAGCCATTGGGAAAGTTACTGTACGTAAAGACATTTCGACTGTTTTCCGTCTCGTTACAAAAACCATGAAATGAAGAAATTTTGCTTCAGGCTTTACAACCTGGCCAAACGATCAAACATTGTTTGCAAAACATTTGAAATCTGCTTGTCAAGCTAAATGTTTAACAATTTGGCCTCGCCAAAAAGCATGCCCATCAAGTCTTATTTTGCTTGCGTCAAGCAAAAAATGTTTTGAACTTTTCAAAACATCTTGCAACGAATTATGCTTAATAATACTTGTCAAGCAATGTTTTGCGAGATAGCCAAACATTCAAACATTGATTGACAAGCAAATTTCAAATGTTTGACAAACAATGTTGGATTGATAAGTCAGGACCTTACGCAGCAGAGTTCTATTCATTGATACTAACAATAATTTGACATGTTTTTATTTCATTTTTTCCCAGACTGCCGGGTTTTTGACTGCATTTGAGTACAGTGAAAAACGAAAACAATGTTTTAGAATCTCAACTGGAAGCACTGATTTTGAGTAAGTTCCCATGTATTTTAATCGAAGCCTCATCAACTCTTAAAGCACCCTATGTCTTGGAAATATTGCACTACCTTGTCTGTGACCTAAAGCCTTGGCCAAACGATCAAACATTCTTCGTTCAAACATCTGAAACTTGGTTCTGATGCAAATGTTTTACCATTTGGCCAAATCTCAAAACATTGCTCGTCAAACATTTTTGTTGCAACAAGCATGAAATGTTTTTGATAAAGTTTTTCAAAAACATTGCAAAGCGACTCTCCTTGTCAAACGATGTTTTGTGATGTGACTAAACGGTCAAACATTGCTTGTAAAGCAAATCCCAAATGTTTTTTATTGTTTGTCCAGGGTCTGTACTTGATATGAATATTCTGACTGCTATTTGAAATGACATTACTTTATAGAACTTCTTTATTTTTCTTTCAGCAAGCTTCTTGGAGGTAAGCATTCTTTCAGGTATTTTCGTTTAGTTTAGCCTCTTAAAAGCAACACTTATGTAATTCACTATTTCAAATTATGCAATTTCTTGAGACAGCGAATGTTAGCAGTTCCAGTGCCCTGTCCAAACGATCAAACATTGTTGCTCAAACATTTGAGATTTGCTTACAATCAATATTTGACCGTTTGGCCAAACCACAAAACATTGCTTGACAAAAGCAGAATTGACTCAGCAATGATTTTGACAACGATGCGATGGGGCACAATGTTTGACCTACAATGTTTGATCGTTTGGCCACGTCACAAAACATTGAACATCAAGCATTTTTGCCTAATTCAAGCATAAAATGTTTCAGAAGTTTTTCAAATACTGCTTTCCAAGCCATGTTTTGTGATGTGGCCAACGTTCAAACATTGCTAGTAAAGTACATCTCAAATGTTTGACCCACTTTGTTTGATCGTTTGGCCTGGACCTTATACTCTTATGGAACCAGGCTTTGGACAACAGAGACTATCCTGATGACAGAGAAGATTCTTTGGCAACCAAGCGCTCTTTTTCCACCAAAAGTATATCTTTTCTAACTCTCTATTCTCTATTTTCACTGTTCTCAACTTTAATACAATAGGTGGAATTGAGAGTATGTCAATAACTGAAGCTTTTGGAGGTAACTTTGTCTTTTTATCGCTATTTGTTGTTTATTAAAAGCTTGAAATATTTTTGCATCCATGCGATCCATCCATGCCGCTTAAGACGATATGGAGATCAGGCTTAACAATCATTCTATTCCATTCTGTTACAGAGTTCAGAACAGGCAAGACACAGTTATCGCATACTTTTTGTGGTAAGCAAATCAAGCTATCATAAAAGCCTGGCCAAACTTGGAGACTTATCGCGCGCGACATTGATGTCCCCTCGGTGTCTCCAGTTTAACCACTTCGGAAACTTTGCAGCACGCGACAAAATTTGTAGCAAGAGACACGCAAATGTTTCTGGGAGACAGCAGAAACAATTTTTGTCTTCACGACATGCAAATGACTCGAGGGACATGTTGCTCGCGTGTCGCTCGCATGTTTAGCCACCCGTGCAGACACGCCGAATACAGTATCGCGCGCGACATGTCTCCAAGTTTAACCATAGCTTAAGCTTGGTACCTGGCCTAGTATATCCATTGCATTTTGTTCAGGGCCTCGATATATGTTCATTTCATACTTTTCTTTTTCTTTTTCTTTACCATAGCTCGAAAGTTCATTTCGCACTTCATTCATTACTGTATCCCATTTACGGCGTATTTGGCACTATATCCATTAGTATTTATCATACCAACTTCACTGCCTTAACTTAACACTCCTTGAAATGCTGACCAATTAGAGCTCTTTCTTACCGGTTTCTCGTCTTTATGACGATGCTCGCCTTTCTTACAATGTTTAAGTAATCATTTTTCATTCGTAGTTACTGCCCAGCTTCCTGGTCCAGATGGCTACGGTGGTGGAAAAGTTGTTTTTATTGATACTGAGGTTAGAAAAACTTTTCTGTCACTTATCCTTTCTTAAATGACAGCGGAATATGAGAGTAACAAGACTGTCTAGGCCTTATTATTGCTTGAATTTTTACTACGAACATCTTCGACGTGATTTCAACACTCTTTTGACCGAAATGAAGTTAAATTTTCGAGTTTTTTCTACAGTATTTCCCACTCAATTTTTTGGTTTTGGCTAAAATCGTACCCAACTTTAGAGAATTTCAGGACCAAAAACCCACCCATATAGATAGCACATACCCGTACCCAAATGATATTTAAGTACCCCCAAGTATCCCCCTAGGTGAATACTGCTGTTTTAGCTTAAATGTATTGAAACTAAACGTTACTAACCTTGTTTTCCTCTTCTCTTTCAGAACACATTGTATCCTTTGTAAACTATATACCATAATACTTCCATACACATTTCTCCCTCAAGAATGGTGGGTTTTCTGTGCCCCACATCACCAACCACTCCACCAATTATTTAACCTTTTAGCTGTTTTCGGGTAACTTTTTAATTTTAACTATTTTGTAAAGATATTTTCGAAGCTAACTGTTTTTTGACACCCCATCTTGACCCTCTGTTTACCTTAACTCTAATTATCAGTCGACCAGATAGATTGCGACCAATAGCTGATCGATTTAATCTTGACCAAGATGCTATGTTGGAAAACGTTCTCTATGTCAGAGCCTACACAAGTGAGCTTAAATTTTCTAGCAGCCTCAAGAAAGTTCTAAATAACTTTTTGACAAGCACCGTCGAGAGTTATGGTCCGGCGGGGTTATAGTCGGACCCGAACTCAAAAGGAGCAAACAAAAATTGAATTTCCTTTGATACTCCCCCGAAAGCCCTTCGAAGGCCTTGTACACTTACATTATCCTGGGGCCTGCACTGCCTCACGCAGCCCTGGTTTTAGCTGACAGTTTTCTCTATTTTTATAAGCAGTTAGCTTCAACAATCATGGACAACATTAGTTGAGACAGTCCAAAACACTTGATACCTGTCCACACTCCGTCAGATAATCTTTCCCCTCCCCCCAAATCAGTGTTGGCTTGATATTATTTCCATCAAAACTCGATAACCTAAAAAACCAACATTTTATCAGGTAGGAAGGTGAGGTATATCTTGGACATTACTTGCAGTAGCTCTATTCATACCAGAATTCTCAACAATTTTGTCCAAGATTGTAGTCTCCAAAGATTTGATTGATATACTGAATCATAACCTTTTCGCATTTGAATAAGGGGCATTCTTTTGAAATATAAAGATGATTTATAAGGGTATTCTCGAAGCAGAGGCTTCTTCGATTGTGCCTCGCAATAGCTAAGGAATGCATCACTAGACATGTAATGTAAGAGCCCTTCATATTCTAGGTGAACATCAGTATGAACTTATGGACTGTGTCGCTGCGAAGTTTCATGAAGAAGCAGGCGTCTTCAAACTACTGGTAAGTTTGAACCAAGTGTGTTTGCAGCAGCAGTACTCCAGCTCCTGGAGAAAGGCAGGCGCAAATATGGGAACATAATGATTGTTGGATCTGCCAATTTCGGAAAGACATTTCTATTACGCTCTCTATGCACAATGTTTCAGTGCTTCGTAAATCCAGCTTCTACGTCGTTTGAATGTGTGGGGGTTGAGAAGACAGAATTCAATTTTTGAATGACGTTTGGTGGAGCAGTCAGCTAATTCCGTGGCACGATCTACTTCAGCTCCTTGAGGACGAACCGAACTTTGCTCCTGTTTCAACCTTTCTTATCACTTAGGCTAGGCTTACTTCTCTTTGTTTTGCTGTCCTGCAATTGGAGTCACTGTAGCATTGGGTCTATGCTGCTGACTTATGGTGTCAGAAGCTTAAGGAGGTCGGGGTTTGACTCCAGCTCCGGAAACCTCACAGCCTGGGTCGCGGTCTCGATTAGTTCACCCACTACTGAGATCCTACCTAAATTTACCATTTCACCCTCAATTTCATTTCACTTTAGTTTGTCATAATGTTTGCCTACAGCTGAGAAACTGGATTTTTTGGTATGGCTTAGTAGCTGGTAAAGAAACTTTCTGAATATAGTTTTCGTCTCTTATTACGGAAGATCTCCCTTGTTGTAACACCTCCCTGCTCTTTGCAGATAATTGACTCCATCATGGCTTTATTCCGCGTTGATTTTTGTGGTAGAGGAGAGCTGGCTGACCGACAACAGAAACTTGCACAAATGCTTTCAAGATTACAGAAAATATCAGAAGGTTAGTGGCAATCTACTGCAATAAATATTACTATTTTTCTATTTCTTGTGTATTGTTAATAGCCTGAAAACTAATTCTGCTACTATCACCACTTTGCATTATCATGCTACTCCTGTCACTACTTATGCTACTGCTTATAATGCTGTTACTATATCACATTACTTGAAATAGCTGCTGCCACTGCCGCTGATTCTTCTATTGCCGTTGGCTCACAGGAGGTGCTGTGGCACTGTGACCTAATCCAGCTGACATGTGGTGTCAGATGCTCAGCGATTTCGGGGTTCGAACCCTAGCTACTGTAGCGTCACAGTCCCCATCACAGCCAAGGTCAAGCTCTCGATTAGTTAACCTGCTCCTGAGATCCTAGCGCCTGGCGCTAAACACATAATTTCATCTTCACTTGTTCCTAATGCAGATACGTCTGTTTATACTGATACTGCTGCATCTGAGGAGAGCCTTGGGCTGTATGACTTTGAGAGTTTCTGGGCGATTTCATTGAGCTCTATAGCTCACTGGAAACGTCGTTGGCTCTCTGATCATGCAATCCATGTTCGAATCCCATCTATTGTGGTTTATACTGATACTGCTGCATCTGAGGAGAGCCTTGGGCTGTACAACGTGATGACTTACTCGGCGATTTCATTGAGCTCTATAGCTCAGTGGAAACGTCGTTGGCTCTCTGATCATGCAATCCATGTTCGGATCCTATCTATTGTGGTATGCCTCTTGTGGAGGTCCTGTGGCGTCATGGTGTAATCCAGCTGACCTGTGGTGTCAAGAGCTCAGTGTGGTCAGGGTTTGAGCCCAGCCACGGTAGCGTCACAGCCAGGGTTGAGGTCTCGATTAGTTAACCTTATACTGAGATCCTAGCGACTGGCGCTAAAACACCATTTCACCTTCACCACCTTTCCCATCCTCTCCTTTATCATCTGTTATACTGCTCTTGTATATCTACTATTATTCCTCTACGTCTACTGTCTATTCTATCCTCTGTCCTTTCTATCGATGTGACCACATCATGAGCCATACAACCTGTCACTAGCGTTATGTTTCTTGGCTCTCTACCTTCTCTCTGTACAGTCATCTTATCTGCTGTCAATGAAGCATTGGTATTGTGCTCGGTCCCTTGAAACCAGTCAGGAAAGCTTGATCTTTCTTCTAAGTTTCTGTTACTAAATAAAGCCGATTTTGAATCTAGAGAGCTTCTAAATTTTGGAGCAACGTAACTCTATCTTTCCTCATTAACTACAAGTTTTCCATATCTAAAAGCCCTTCTTCCCTAAGCGATTTCTATCCTAACTGTGGATATATAAATCCCTACAAGGCCTTTCCTCAGCACTAACTTACTAAACATAACGGTAGTTTGAAGAAGCCTTGCTTGACAAGGCGAAATATAAGTTCGTAAGATAAGCAAACTTGTCAGAAATTTAACACAAAAAACGACATTTTTTAGTTTCAAAAACATGTTTCGATCATCCTGTGATCATCATCAGTTAAAATTTACAGATTAATCTAAGCAATTTATACAACTAGGCACAATATAAGTACTTTTGAAAAAAAGATAGTCCTTTTTTGTTTCTCTTGCACCGCAGTGTTTCTGCCTCGCTCTCTAGCCCCTCTAAGCAAGTAACAAGTCATATGGTCTTTTTTCTGTCACAAGACATTTTTTCGATGTGACCAACCTTGTTGGCAAGCTTGAAATCACACGGAAAAGAGAGACTGTAACGTATTCAAGTCCATATTTGCGTACCATACAGTTAGTGGAAAAGTCCTTATCATTTGGTCTATCATTCTTAATGAGTAATCAATCAGTTGAAGAACGAACAAACAACATCTTGCTGATGAATAAACTTAGATCAGTGCCTGATCAGATATCTTGCATGAGCACTCTTAACTGATGTTCCATATTGAGTTATCAGAGCACTTTATAGCATCACGCGAAGATATTGATCATTCTAAATAAGTTTTCTGCCTATCTCTATGGTTTTCTATTACTCTTAAACTCCTATTGACGTCATAGCTCAGATACATCTCAGCTTGATTCAGGTCGGCTGAATCGAACTTTAATGTTTCTCGCATGTTTTATTCATGTATCATTATTCATTATCCACTGCAATTGGACTCTCGCTGCTTCTTCTATTCATATACCTGGTTGTATACCATGTTGCATTACAATCAAATTAGTCTATTTTTCCGCAGTGTTTACTATCGAATATGGAACATGCTTTCAATAATAACTCCTGCCTTGAATTTATGATTACTGGTCCTGCAGAGCCTATAAGGTTATGGTATTATCAGCCAATTTTCTGTTGAAACATCTTGCAAGCATACCCTCCAAGGAAATTGTAAGCGATTCGAGAAATCTATCTATTTGAATTCACAATCTTCTGAATTCTGAAACTGTCAGATTTTGATTAACTAGAATCGAATAAAAAGAGAATTCGTTCTAAACTTGAGAAACACTAATTTTAGTGAGGCTGTTCCACGTTTGTGAATCTTTAAGTTTCATGCACATATGGTAAAGAGGCATTCTTAGTCTAAGCTCAAAATATCTCGTTTTTCCGAGAAATTTCTAGATGTATTCTCTGTAAAGACTTTTTTAAACAGAAGCAACGGCCAAATGCCATTAGAATACACTTCTATTAGCTGAGTCAAGAAGCTCTGTTTTTCTTTTTTTTTCTTTTTGTTTTTCTTAACTTCAATGCATATATTTCTCTTCGCTGTAAGCTTGTGAGCTTAATTTTTCGGTAGCCAATTTTGTTATCACTGTGATAGTGTTCTCAGCATTCTTTAATAGCACATTCTCGCTAAACTTGCACTTTCTTCCAGAATGCCTGTGCTCGTCTCCCTCGCCTCATTACTCCATTCATTTAATATACCTAATACCACAGTGTCACGTGCTTGAATCTTCCCCATATCGCACATAGCCCTGGTATACTTATACTGGCTATTAGTAATCACCGGCCCCGGCCCTGCAGCCCCGGCCCCGTCCCCGGCCCTGGCCCCGGCCCTGATTTTTCAACATGTAATTTTTTATTAGTAATTACCGGCCCCGGCCTTGCGGCCCCGGCCCCGGCCCTGATTTTATTTCTCCTGCTTTCCGGATGTTCTCCTGCCTGGTGTTTCTTATATTTTTGATTTACCTATACAAGAACTCAAAACTAAGACAAATAAAAGTGTATGCAAAGATTATGTGATTTATGGTGGAAGTGACAAAGAATATGAATAGGATAGGAAGTGGGGTCAATTAATGGGACCAATTCAACCAAACAATAACTCGTGGCTTCGCCATACAATACAAATGAGCGTCCTTATACAAACTTTAGCACAGTTTAACATAGTTTTCACTAACTTAACAAAAACCTAGCCTGCGCTCAGGCTACAAAAACCACGCTAACCTGCTAAAACGAATAAGGATCTGAAGAAATTATTTGTCATAAAACTACGTGTCGTGGCTGGCCAAAGGTGTGATTTCACACCTAAAAAAGAAGAAGCGTTTTAGACTTAGTCTACTTGTTTATTGTCTTTCCAGGCTGAATGGAACATTGAGTGCTTCCTCCATATCGAGTGTATTGAACGATATGAAGGAGTAATAATAATGATAACTCATGATATAAAATGCCGGTACATTACTGTACCCCTTCTTTCTCTCTAAAAACCCTATTCTCTGTACTATTGACATTCATCAGTTACATAACTGTCCCACACAAGAATGTTTTTAGGCCAATCACCCATTTCTGTGGTTTGAGGGTGGCGGAAAATTTGAGCATGAATATCTCAACTAACAAGTTACTAAAACTTCAAATAAAATATTTTTATTCAAGTTAGCTATTAAGAATAACGGAATTATGGAAATCGGAAAAAATAAAGTTTTGGAAATTAGGGCCGGGGCCGGGGCCGTAAATTACAAAAAAATTTCATGTTGAAAAATCAGGGCCGGGGCCAGGGCCGGGGACGGGGCCGGGGCCGGGGCTGCAGGGCCGGGGCCGGTGATTACTAATAGCCACTTATACTTTGCGTTGAAAATTTCCCCTTGCTAGCATTCTATAATCACATATCCTATCCACGCTGCTAAACCGCACTTTATTCCAGAGTGCCTGCGCTCATGCATTGCACAGTTCAGTTAATCAGGTGTTTGAATCTTCTTCATATTGTACTAAGACCTTGTCTCTCAAGTAAACGCTTTCCCTTGCTAGATTAGCTATATTGCTAGAACTTTAAGTATTTCCAATGTTTACTCTTGTAATCCTTATATTTTATATTCTTAACTCTCATATCATAAGGCGGCATACTGTTAGAAAGGTTTTCTCATTCTAATATATCATTCATCTTTGTATTTTTTAGAATATAATGTTGCAGTATTCATCACAAATCAGGTCAGTATCGTAAATTGTTCCGTAGTCAGGGGCGGACTGGCAGGGATGCTAGGTTGCGACCCAGGTCTTCTTGTTATAGGGTCTTTGCTTGTTATATAGGGTCTTTAACAAACTTTTCCTGTTGTTTCTTGAGCAAATCTCTTCGATTTCCTGGGATTTCGAAGAGATTTGGATTAGTTTTGCTCAGTCTGAAACAGTTGGAAATGACAGAAATTGTTTCTCAATGCAGATAATTGGAAAAAACTAAAAATAAGAAGATAATCAGCATATGCGCAAGAAAATATGGAAGCACGAAAATATAGAAATGCGAAAATATGTATAAAGGGAGACGATTTTGCCATCGAAATATCGCGAATAAGAAAAGAAGTATTTTACTTGAACAGTAGGCCTTGCCTCGAATTGATTTTTTAATGAGGAGCTCGCTAGAACCAACTGACAAGAAAAATCGCTATAGTAAAAACAGGCCCCTTTTACTGGAAATAGCAACCCTTCAGATTCGCTGCCAGTCTGCCTCTGTCCTTAGTTCCTAAGAAGCTAACCTCCGTCAGTTGCTACATACCGCTAAGGAAACCACTAAAAGAAAGACCTCTTAAGCCTTTGGCAAATGAACTGAACATTTCAATGAACATGCCACAGAACATTTTACGCCATGTTCTGTGCCACGTGGCCAAATGAATTGAATAATTCACTGAACATTTGCTGAAAACTTTCAGCCTCGTTTTCGTGCTGTTTTTTTGGCGATAAATTCGAGATTTTTGATTGCAAAATTAATGAAGTTGCTGCTGCTGCCAAGCACTTGCGTAAGTCGGATAAATGGTCATTTATTGCTCAGTTGGGTGGCCAAAGGACCTAAACATACCACTTAACAAATTTTGTTCACCAAGCATTTTTTCACTCCGATCAAACATTCACTGAACAATGTTCAGTGACTGACAAAGGTGGCCAAGTGAACTTGATTTTTCACCATTGGCATTCCATCATTTCTTAAGAAAAGGAACAAAAGGACTTCTTCAAAACAGTAGAGTCAGTAGATGATGGGGGACTGGAGGGACCAATTTCCCCTTAGTTTATATACTAAAAGTGGCCTTGCAAGTGGATGAGAAGTTTTTCGTTTAAAAATAGCATCACGGATAACTAGGAGCATTTTTATTTGACATAATTTATATGTAGCTCTTGGTGAATTAACGCTCATGGCCTCAAGAAATTTTCCTTACCCACTTTTTCTAATTTTGCCATCCAAAATATTATTATCAGATGACCATCTTTGTGAAAAGTTAAACACTTTCTTCTGTATCCTAGCCCTTCCTTGTTGCCTTCAGATCAAAAGAGGCTATGTTTTGTTAGCTTCTTGCACAAATGCTAAAAAGTACATGCCATTATCATACTTATTATCATCGTTATATCTTCTAGATGACGGCCGATCCTGGAGGTAAGACTTTCCAAATTTTAAATGTGTAATACGCCTCTTTTCAATAAGCAACTAGACTCAGAACCAGCCTTCAAAGTTGCTTAACATATCTCGAATTTCAGCCCACAGAGTCCCTTTTGGCTTACGTAAGTCTTAGCGCTTAGCTGAACTAATAGTTCAAATTGAAGGTCAATTCAAGGTCATTAATGTATAAACAAAACGATTGAACTAAACACAGAACAAGGCAAAACAGTAAGGAAAGCTTAAATATATTCGGACTTATCAAGGCTGTTTCTGACACTGTATCGATCCGACCTTTGCAATATAGGAAAAAACCACATTTCTCGTTGCCCGATGATGGGAGACGGATCTCTCCCGAAACGTTGCCCTACTAAATATCAAAGGCCTCTCATGATAAGTGGTGACTATCATGTCTTATACAGTAAGGAAAGATGTTCTGCTTGCAAACTACAATGTCTACTTAAGCTATAACTGAATTTAACAGTCTGACTACATGTTCTAAGGTTAATAGAAATAGAAATTTGATTTTCCATCAATTTTTGATCATATATTCAATTTCATTTATTTCTAATTGTTTTATTTGCTTCCTTTTTAGCAACAATGTCGTAAGTAATTTTTCACCTTCTATAAGGTTTCATTATATAGTAGGCAATAACTAGACTCATCACATAAGTTCCACTCTTCGTAAACAGCAACGGCAGTCTTTAGCAACAGCAACAACTATTTACTTGAGAATATTGAATTGGATGGCCTAATGCTCAGAGTGGGACTTATCAACTTTATAACAAAAGGCTGGACAAAAACCAGACTTTTCTGGACACCAATCATAGCGCAGTATTTTTCGAACATGCAATTTGATTGGTTCATTGTAACTTCCGTTTCTTAACGGTAACTTATCGAACGGCAGCAATCAAAGCAACAATCACGTCGTACATTCGCAAGCTGCATTCGATTGAGGAATTCGCGTAGAACCTATCGCAGATTCTGAGGAGCAACTGCGACTCTGGCATTCGATTTCTGCCCAGGTTTTTTTTTACGCGAGGAAGTTGATGAGTCGTGAGAGTTCCGCTGTATTGAGCGACCTATGTCGAAATCAGATTGGCCTAAGGCTAGCTTTAAATAAAATGAGGGAAGAAAACTGACGACTCATGTTCAATTCGTTACACACTATTTTTTAATAAGCAACATGACTTTGGTCCAGCCCTCAAGGTTGCTTAAAATTTTAGACATTTCAGCCCTCAAAGTTGCTTAAAAGTTGCTTAACCTTTTTTGCCTAACAACCACCCCTGACTTTGCAGGTCAAAATCGTCAACTGTTAGGCCTATAACACGACTTTTGGGAGACAGTAAGTGGAAAAACGTTAGCTAAAGAACTTCAACATGCAAAACAAACAATGTCCTAACAACAAGAAAGCGTATAAGCTTGGTTGTTTGACTTCTTAGTTGTTTACAGAATTCAATTTGAGCCCTCAAGATGTTAATGTTAAGGTCAGTTCAGCCCTAGTTGCTTATTGAGTGGTTGCTTATTAAAAAAGTGTATTAACCACTTGACCAAATTGCAAAACATTGCTCGTCCAATATTCTTTGCTTGTGAAAAGCAGAAAATGTAAAAACGTTGCAAAAGCAATTATTCCAGTAAAACAATATTTTCCGACGTGGCCAAAGAGTTAAAAAAATTGCTTTAAAGTTTCTATGCCGTAACAATTAAGCCTTATGGTTTTTCACTGACATCAGCTTGTGAAAACATCTCCATAATGAAGAATGGAAACAATATTTCATCGCTAAACCTCTCTTTTATACTTTAATTTCAGCCCCGACTTGCCAGAAAATGAGGCGACATTTGCAGTAACAAATGGGGGATCGCTGATGCAAAAGAATAAAGATAATGTTCTATTCTGAAAGCCTGAAAATCTGTCGTCTATAAACGAAGGCATGGTCTTAGAAACGGTATGTTCTTTTCTTATTGTCCCAGCCGGCATCTTTTCATACCATGAAGTAAACACAGACAGTAGTAAGTCTATACAATCAGACTTAAGTAGTCAGTTTATAGAGTTATGGCAAATGTTAGGCCTTGGTTTTAAAAAGGTAGACTTTGTTTTACATAAAGTTTAGACTATGGTTCAGAGATAAGTTCCTTTAGCAGAAGTTAGGCTAGGTATTCCTTTGTTTCAGGAACTTCGTTTCGTTGTAGCAAAAGTTAGGTTAGGTATGTTCCAATAAGTATTTAGACTTTCTTTTCCTTAACGGTTAGATTTAGAACAACAGTTTCATTAGCTGTATACATTTATTAGAACTTAGCCTCAATTCTTAATGATGTTACAATTAGAAGTATTGAACTTTACTGTAGCTCTGTACCTATTTAAAGAGATTTTAGAAAAGTGAATTAGTATTAGTTGAGAATTCGTTCAGTTACATTGCGCGTCTATAGTTTCTTCCTGTTGCTGAAATTGCTTAATTTACCCCCTGAATTCTGGCATTTTGCAATGTTGATTGCAATACTAAGATTATCTAACTCAGGGTGCTATATAAGTCAGGCTCATACAGTCAAGCTTTGCAGATATGTTTTATGACAATTAAGCTTTGGGGAGCTTAAGTCTCGTGTGTTTGTATAGCTGTATAGTTTAATGCTTGAGAGGCTCGTTTGCAATGGCATCAAACATTTCTGCGACGAAATTCTTCTTGATATTATATGCCATACACTTTTTTTAAATAAGCAACTGGTCAATAAGCAACTAGGATTGAGACTCTGTTTACTTTGGTGGTGAAATAGCTTTCTTTATACAGTACATCCTTGCAAACTTGTCAATTATATTGAAAAGCCAGAAAAGAGCCAAAAAAGAGGTTTTAGGGGTACCAATCTTTCTGTGGGAGCTGGAATACTGGGTCTGTTAAGCATCTCTTAGGGCTGCATCAAAGTCCAGTTGCTTATTGAAAAAAAGTGTAGTTTGAATAGACTCAGATATTCTCATTCCAGTGAGTAACAGACCTATACATAATTCGGGCAAAATGAGATTTAGAAGCTTCGACTGCTGCAGGGGCTTGCCAGCTCATTTTGGTGTAGTCCCCTAGACTTAAGCATAGTTATTTTTGCTTTTTACTTCGCCTAATCGGCCTAATCATTGCAACCACTTGAAAAAGGATCTTGTAGGGCATCTAGTTAAAACATTGACAAAGTTTCTAAACAGAGAAAAAAATCTCAAGCCATACTTAAACGTATTTTTTCCAACTAACCATCAAATGTATTATATATCATAAGCAATGCATAACTCATAACATAACAATTACTACATAGTCATATTCCTATAATTCTTATCTTTATGTCTTAAAACCAATTATATTTTACAACTTAATATATATGTTATTTATTTACAAATAATTACAGATATTTGAGGCATGAATTAATGTATCTTGTTCGAAGACAATTGTTTTGTGTTAAAATTTTCAGATTATTTCCCCAAGTAAGACGTCGATATTTCCTGAAAAAAAATGAGTAACGCTATGTGTCTGTCTTTACTAACACAAAATTATAACACAAAATTAAATCACAAAAAGATATCTAATGCTTAACGCTTACTGTTCGGAAATAAATCAATAATGTGCTTACTGTCTTAGGCTCTGGCCAAACGGTCAAACATGGTTGGTCAAACATTTGAGATTTTATTTCAAGCAATGTTTGACCGTTTTGTCACGTCATGAAACATTGCTGACAGGCAAACATAAGCTAAATGTGTTGTGCTATGTTTTCGAAATAGTACAAAAACGTTTTTGTTGGATGCTAGCAAAAAATGTTTGACAAGCGATGTTTTGAGACATGCCCTATGGTCAAACAGTTTGCTAGACAAACAAATTTTAAATGTTTGGCAAACAATGCTGGATCGTTTGGTCATGGCCTTCGCCTTAAGGTATAACACCTCCCAACATGACTTAGGATAGCTTTTAATGTCAGTTAGCGATTCTAAGTTCTGATTGGTCAATTAAAAATTGCATTTATTTGATTGGTGTAAACATACAAATAAAGCTGTTTTAATCTGTCCGGGAAAGGGCCATTCGAACGTTACACAGCCCTCTTTATACGCTTTATACTTGCATTTGGCTCCAGATCGATAGCATATCTTTTCGAATTTCGTTTGGGCCACGTCCTACAAATTTATTGTCAGATCAGCTACCCGTCTTTCTTGGGTCTGTGAATAGCAAAGCAAAACCGTTGTTTCCCCGTAGGCATTATGTATGGTTTGGATGACCCTGGAGCAGTTTTACAAGGTTATGAAACATGACACAATCTTACCTTTTTACAATTTAAAGTCCTTCATCGTAATAGCATACAGGCCATTCAATTTCATAACCTTTGATTTTGTCCATGAATGGGATAGTCGTCCAGTATCCATCTTTGTGACACACGTATACAAATGGGATCTTGCTAAATGGCTTGTAATTGTCTTTACAGTGCACCAGGCATAGTCTACCTCCACATAGCATTCTTGTGTTTGCGTCAGATATCTGTTGTCTTGTTGGTCCATAACAAGCAAAGTTGCTGGTTGGTATTCCTTCTATCAGATTCTTTGTGTCGACTAAAATAAGAGAATTGATACTTAGCATTGTTACTACTTATGATTATCGTTTTCATTTCTTTCTATTCTTTTTTATGTAGAAAGCAAGTAAACACTTTGTATTACATGATTTCATATAAAAGTGGTATGAACACTGTTATCATTACATTATCATAGGCATTGTCAACATTTTATTACAGAATAATCATCATAATGCTGACATTATAAACATTGCTTAATGGTCGTAATCATCTTCATCATGATCAAGATCATAGTCAAAATCATCTATATTGCCGTTTTCATCGTCATCATCATCATCATCATCACCATCATCATCCATCATCGTCATCATTATTATGATTATTGATTATATTATGATTATTGATAATATTATGATTATTGATTATCATCATTATCAACATTGGAATCTTCAGAGTCTTTATCATCATGATGATCATCTTATCTGTCACCATCATCATCATCATCGTTATTATCGTCATTCTTATTATCATTGTCAGCAAAATGATAACAGTAATAGCAACGTTATGAAAACCATTATCATAATTATAATCATAAGCATGATCATCACTAATTAACTAACTGACTAGCTAATTAATCAACTAAACAACGAAATAACTAACTAACTAGTTAACCAGCTAACGTCCTAACTATCTAACGGACTAATGAACTACACAACTAGCAAACCAACTAAGTAACTAAGCAACTAACTAACTAACTAACTAACTAACGAGCAACCTAACCAATTAACTAACTATTTAAATAACTAGTTGCATAGTATATGAAAGATTTGTAAGATTTCCTCTAAAAAATTTCAATTTTTTATTTAGTTCATCGGTCTTGTCATTCATGTAAGAAAGCAATATGATTTACTTCAATACATAATTAACATCACGTTGAAATTTGCTGTCACTATAAAGAAATTTTTTCTTCTCTTTGACGTAAATACTGTATAGCTCTCTATCAGGTAACATATATCCAACTTTGAAAATTGATTTTACAGCTGTGTGCGTTAATCTCGTAGCTGTACATACTTACTTCTATTTATCATCATCTACAAGGAACTGTCACTCTCTTATCGTGTTCGTGACGTGATCTACCGCTATAATTACTACCAAACTTCGGCTACATCGCCTGAAGGCTTAATGGCTTCCATGTACAGCCACTGGTGCAATCACTTCATAAAGATGGCAAACAGCCAAAGCATTTGCTATTGGAAAGCATTCGTCTTAATTGCTATTCAGCAATCATTTTTCTACCACTGGGCAATAGAATGCTCCACGTCGCATCATTCGACAATCAATCATTGGACAAGAATGGGCCAACATCGCTTCTACCTTTCCTAGGAGGCAAGTCACTAACCTTGTCCTGACCTCTGCTTCACTTGTGCCTGGTCCTGCGGCCTACCTGATCCTCACTTTAATCCAACAATCCACGCTTCGTCAATGGAAAGCGCTCTTCCTATTCTTGGACCTTCTCCCGACCTTCCAATCATTGAGGGTCCTCTCTTATCATCCTTATCCTCATATTGCAAAGTCATCCCTGCTAATCCATCGCCCATTTCTAGACCGTTCTCATTCTATCAAGGTACAGTCTGACTCCCAGCTCCTGCTTCCATAATTCTCCTATACGATCATTAGATTACCCCATCATTATCAAAAGACAGTTCTCCTCAA
Organism: Chrysaora quinquecirrha; assembly: GCA_014526335.1. Classification (NCBI taxonomy): domain Eukaryota; kingdom Metazoa; phylum Cnidaria; class Scyphozoa; order Semaeostomeae; family Pelagiidae; genus Chrysaora; species Chrysaora quinquecirrha. The sequence goes on along the minus strand of JACTAT010000036.1, from coordinate 810,857 downwards.
ATCATTGGGCATAACAATCCTCCTCTCATGTCATTAAAGCGCTCTTCATTTCACTGAACAACCCTTTACCGTCATTGGAGAATCATCCCCCGCCAGAATCAACCTCTTGAGGTATCAGGCTAAAATGTTTCTAATTTATTGGTTAGAAAATAAACAATTTCAGGCTGGAAAGGTTCTTACTACATGAAATGAAAGTTCTTATATGCGGTTTTTACTGTATTGTATAATTGTCCACTCAACATAAGACAGCCCTCATCTCAAACTGGGAAGCATAAAATCTGCGAAAGTATTTGACGAATTTTCACGCTTTGTCATTTTGGTTTGTACCAAATTTCATCGTTTCAGCTACAAAAACACTCTGTTGTCCTTCTCTGGGAAATGCTATGATTTGATTTCACTTTATGCTTTTGCAGTTCAATCACAAACTTGATTCAATCGATCTCATCTCAAAGATCAGCTTTAAATAAGAAACAAATATTCAGGATACTTTTCAAACTTCCCAAACTCGATTTCATCTCTGATTCATCCCACATTTCAGCTTAGCAACTATTTCACAATTTCTAACCGATTTACGTCACTAGAACCGTTATTGGTTAATCGCACACCAAATACAGACTAAAGGTTTCTTATTTAATTGCCAGAACATGAGCAAAGGTTAATGTTGCAAAATAAGCCACAATAATAACTATCTTCTAAATTTCACTTTTATTACTCACGCTCTGTTTTTATAAGAAACTGGCAGCCAGTAGCGTTTCTTAAGTTTGGCACAGTACAATTTAATACATTATAATGAATTTTCTTAACTCCCGAAAACAATAATTATAAAGTTCACTAAAACTATTCCAATATAGCCTAATGGACTCAATTGGGCAAGAAGAGTTGAGAAAATAAAGGATATCGTACCAAGGGAAAGGAGTCCTGTGAAGTTGCAGCACTTGCATTATTTTCTGCATTATCATTCTAAAGGAATATAACAGTTATACACTTTTTTTAATTAGCAACTGGTCAACAAGCAACTAGGGCTGAGATTTTGTTAAAAGTTTTGGTGGAACAGCTTTCTTTATACTGTACATCCTTGCAAACTTCTCAATTACATTGAAAATCCAGAAAAGAGCCAAAATAAGAGGTTTTAGGGGGTATCAGTCATTCTGCGAGGGCTGAAATACTATATACTGATATATGTTAAGCAACTCTTGAGGGCTGGACCAAAGTCCAGTTTCTTATTGAAAAAAGTGTATTGGCGTCCTAAAAGACACACTAAATTTCCCCTCCGGCATTCCCAAAAACTGTCCCCTAAAACTCGCTACAGTATTTCATTGTTCTGCTACTGTTCTTGTTAAGTCAAGAAAATCTTTCATGGCCTAAAACTCTTCCGGTTTTCTACAGAAATTAGCTTTACTTGTTTACATATATTTTGCTCTGAAAGCCAGTTGATCCTTTCTTTGATGTTCGAAGACCTTGATCTTGCATTGCCTGAGGCTATATGCCAGCTTTGGGAAACGAGGCAAGTTCAACAGGGCTTACTTGCTTCGCTAAACGAACTAACTAACTTACTAACACTAGTTAACGTACCAACTAAATAACTAACTAACTATCTAACTAGCTAACTATTTAGTTTCTAAGTAACTAATTAACTAATTAACAAACCAACTTACTAACTAACTAAGAGTTAACTATAGCTAACTATTAACTAACTTACTAACTAACTAACTAGCTAGTTAACTTACCAACTAAACAGTTAACATTTACAAACGACTTACTAACTAACTAACTAACTAACTAACTAACTAACTAACTAGCTAGCTAAGTAACCAACTAACAAACTTACTAACTAATTAGTTAACGAACAAACTAAATAACTAACTAATTAACTAAGTAACTAACTAACTAACTAACAGTTAAGTTTAACTAACCATTAACAAACTTGCTAACTAGCTAACCAACTAACTAACTAAAAACTGATTAACTAACTAGTTACTTGATTAACTTGAAAAAGCAACTAACTAAACAACTTTAGAACTATCTATAACTAACTTAATAACTTATTAGCTATAACGAAGGAATCAGCTTGCAAAATAACCAACTAACAAACCACATAGCTAGCTTATTTTATTATCTGAATGACTAACCAAGTCCTTCTTCAGACTATTCTATATGTATGTCCTGCATGAAATACTTGCTGTAACTTTATTATTGGCAAGATTTGATGCGGCAGATGATTATTTGATTTTACGCTTCCAATAAAAATTCACTAAAATAGCGTATCTCCTGTCTGATAATCGTCGGATCAGTACCAATTCATCTTCTTAAATTACAGAAATAGCTTTGATCTAGTTTTAATCTTTGATCACTGCTTGTAGAAATTCTCATTTTCCAACTTATTCAGGATAAAGATCTTATAACCCAATAGCGGAGCTTTTGCGGTGCTTTTTCTCAAAGTCGGTATTCTAGCCTATAATTGGAACGATATGCTTTTTAAATAATACTGTATATCCAAATAAACAGAAGTTTAAGAGGCAGGTGCTTGAGTTCTGTACTCAATTGAGGTTTGGTTTTCTGAAGCCCCTTAAGGGGGATATGAGGGGAAAGGCAACTATTAAGCTTGCTTCAAATCGTGTTGCGTTTTCGAGGTATCTTTTTCACCGGAGTTCCTATATTTGTGCGTAAGATTTTATTCTTTTGTAGAAGTAAAGTAATTTCTGACCTGGTCTTAATTGTTATAGCTGGTTTTCAACATAGGGTTCGAGCCCAGCCACGGTAGCGTCACAGCCACAGTCTCCGTTAGTTAACCTACTACTGAGATCCTAGCGACTGGCGCTAAAACATCATTTCACTTTCACCTTCAATTTGTACTCTTGCGGTTAATGGGGCTTCGGTTAATGGCTACGAAGGCAAAAATAATACAGTTTCGCGGTTATTAGACCCTCATAATGAACCCCTCTTCTAGCGTCGAGTCGATTCGCTGATTCTCTGCACACAAATGCCTGAAATGTTTCATTCATAGTACTGCATGGTCATACCATGTATTCGATTGATGCCAGAAAACTAAGTGGCTTTCAACATAGCTACATGCCTTTTATCATCAAAGTTTCATCAAAACAGAACCATTTCGTGTTCAATGACAGCTTCAAGATTTTTCATTCATTAAAAACGCACTTTACACTTCCTTATTATGGTGTTTTGTAGTATCTTTATAAGGGACTGAAAACAAAGTGATATGCCTTTTGAAAACGAGAGGCTCCTCAAAGTCCTTCTTGAGTCAAAGGATATTCAAAAAGCATTGTTGCGAAATTTGGCCCTCTATAGCCTTCAGTTCCTGGCGATTATTTCCCCAATAAAAGTCTGATCTCTTTGGCTTAATTCAGTTTTGTCGAAGATTCATGTTTGTCCACATTCGGTTAGTCGTGAGAGTACATGCTGTCCTGTGACGTCAACTCCAATTAGAAATCAAAGCTTGCGCGCAATTACTTATGATCCTATCTTAACAGTAACAGAGTCCATATGTCTTTTAAATTAATTGGTACGAGTTGTAGTCACGAGAAGTTTATACTTGTCTGGTCAAGGAATCGTTTCTAGTCGTGTTCAACCGTATTTTTGAGCATTTCTACGGTCTTTGTCCAGGGAATCTATTCTCCTCCTGGTCAACCCTTCTCTTGCTGGAACCTGTCTTTGCTTAGCGATTCTTTTCTCCTCATATTCAACCCTGCTTCTGTCTTTACCGACGGAATCTTTTAGCCCTTCTCCTGGTCAACCCTTCCCTTATTCGAACCTGCTTTTGCCCCGTATTGCATACGTCTATTTTGTGTGCTATACACTTGCTTCCTCAGGGAGGGAATCTTTTAGCCCTTCTCCTGGTCAATCCTTCCCCTATTTGAACCTGCTTTTGCCCCGTACGTCTATTTCGTGTGCTATACACTTGCTTACTCAGGGAGGAATCTTTTAGCCCTTCTCCTGGTAAATCCTTTCCCTATTTGAACCTTTCTTTGCCCCGTATTGCATAGTACTCATATTTCGTGCAATACACTTGCTTCCAGAGTGCATCAAATTTATAGCTATGGAAACTTCCCGTCTTAGAATAATGATTAAGCATAGAGGTTTGAAACATGCAAGTAATCTAAAGCTCTCATTAACACGAGCCAGATCGATTAATAGCAAAACATGTTTGTGTATTTGTTCTTCTGTTAATCTGAACATGATCTATAAAAGGGGTTTATGAAAACATTTCTGAGTTAATCTGAAAGCGAACTCAACTGATAAATCAGTGCTGTCTAAAGTTGCCAGTTTAAAGTATTGACATTCTTTTTAAATAAGGCAGCATAAACCCATTCTATCAAAGACGAATATATCCAAATGCGATTTACGGAGAGCGGAGAGTAGAGAGATCATGACAAAAGAGCGTAGAGCTATAGCAACTTCACGATCATGTCTTACGGAATTCAAAGTTCGTTCAACATCAACAAGATCCCTGTCTTTGATTGTTTGCACGACATTACACGCAAACCTTGGAATGGGAAATTGAGATTCTTATATTACTACACGTTGGAAAATTTGACACCGCTCAGCATACACATTCCTAAATTTTTGCAGAAGCTTAAATCTAAATTTTTGAACTGTGTTTCAGAAGTTTTAGCTGCGTTTCAGCAATTTTGCAGCGATCGATTGACATGATGATTGAAGAACTACAGCTAATCGTGAAGTATTGTAGAGTCTATTTCCTCGTGTTTTCAATGAATGTTTCAAATTTCAAACATTCGATAAAATGTGGCAAGTTAGAAATGCAGTATCTAAGGCATACCTTTTGATTGTATAGATCTTTCGACATTAAAAGCATCTATCAGTTGACTAAATGCCAAATAACAGCAGATTGCAAGAACTCGATTCATCATGTTGTGCTTGATTTTCGTTGTAATAAGACCTGGATTCGATTGCACGTTTGCTTCAAGTCCCTGTTTCATTTACTCTGTCAGTCGTATAAATGCGAGGCCTCATTTATAGTACACCGATCATATTCGTCACCTGTCGTACCATGTGTGGGCGTGACATAGCTATATTGATTGATTTGCGCATGTGTTGTGAATATGACCTGAGCTTGATTCTGCTTCTAGAAATATTTCACTGAGTTTTACTTTGTGGTCGCAATATTATTTTATCACTGAATTGATAAGGCAAGTTTTCTATCAGCATTGCCACATCACCCAGCATCTATCATCATCCCTTTTCAAATTATGAATCATGAATCTTATGCATCGTCATGATTAAAAACACGAAGAGCATATATAACAACCCAACCAACCCCGAAATCTCGCTGATTTGGGGTAAAAACTAGGAATCCTCTTTGTGTTCATGAAGATGCCAAAACGTCTTCATTTGCAGAAATCGATGTCGGTCTATTTTTCCAAACTTCGTACCCATGTTCCAGAAGGGGAGATTTCAAACTAAACGGTGGTAAGGGTTGGAAAGGCATTATTGACAGTGCACGCTATTTCAAGAACACATGGCTTCGATTTCAGCCTGCCATTTTGGAAGCGATTTTTCACTAACTTATCACTTCCTACCCTTATCAAACACATGCGTTTCCTGACCCTGGGCTTCAAGCTGATGAAGTTTGCTTGTGCCTACTTGCAATTGCGGGATGAGGGTTGCTTCTTTAAGTAACACAACGTTAGAAACGTAATGCTCGAGAATAGAGTTGTCAGAATTCGCGTATTTTCAAAATCCCCTTGCATAACTGACGGACTAGGCTGCTGCTTGTACAGGCAATCTTGCATAACATAGGGTTTCGTAACCGCACAGACCACAGAAAGTATAGTTGAAACTCAAAGAGCACCTCGGCTTGCGCTTAAGATCCTGACCAAAAGATCAAACATTGTTTGTCAAACATTTGAAATATGCTCAGCAAACAATTTTTTGAACGTTTGGCTACGTCACAAAACATTGCTTGACAAGTATAAGGCCCTGGCCAAACGATCAAATATTGCTTGTAAAACATTTGCAATTTGCTTATCAAGCAACGTTTGGACGTTTGGCCACGTCAAAAGGCATTGCTTGACAAGTATAAGGCCCTGGCCAAACGATCAAATATTGTTCTCAAACATTTGAATTTTGCTCTTAAAGCAATTTTTGAACGTTTGGCCAGGTCACAAATCCTTTAAGCAGAATTCGTTCGGCGTTTTTTTGACAAACTGCAAAAACAATTTTTCCTTGACGCAAGCAAAAATGCTTGACGAGCATTATTTTTGCGACGTGGCCAAACGGTAAAACATATTGAAAATTTCAAATGTTTAACAAACAATGTTTGATCGTTTGGCCAGGGCTTAAGAAAACTCTCCTTGCTAGCTAAATTCTCCGCGCGAAGGGAGAGATTTGTCGCTACACATGCGACGTAGAGAAAAGTAGAAAAGTCTTTCGCCGCACGAAGGATTTCGCCGAAATGCGGCCTAACGATCATCGAGGTTGATACATTCATTTGTGATTTTAAGCGACGCCTTTCGCTTCTGATCGCTAAAAAGTTCCTTGATTCGCAAGAACTAGTTCAAAATACAGTTAAAGCGAATGTTTGCGCCGTATCTTTCATATTCATTAGAACTCGCTTCGGGCGATTATTTTGGCTTATTCTGCGAAAGAAATTTTGCCAACTGCGCGGAAGGTGGGCGTCAGAAAATCGCCTGAGCGCTTCTGGAAATCATGAATTCTTAAAGCTTCTTCTGTGTAATCTTGACAATTTCTCTAAGTATTTCAAGGAAACAAACATTGGCGGTCTCCTTCCCTTTATAAATCCTCGGAACAGTTTTAAAAAACTAGAAAAGATCTTTACTTTCTATTGAAAAAAGTTCCTATTTTATTTTGCTTGTAAATGTTTAACTGAGCAAAACGTCGAAATGGGAAGCGTAGAGTTTCCATGTACATGATCTGCGTGTTGTGAGAGAGTCAGAGAGAGCTACAGTAGCTCAAAATAACTCTTCTATTTTCTAAATTCCTTCAAGCTTCCACTGATAATCTATACATACGTTTTTCGTTAGGTCGTGGCCAAACGATCAAACATTGTTGGCAAAACATTTTAGATTTACTTTGGAAACAATGTTTGACCGTTTGGGGGGTAACTCCCATATGTATGGGTACGGGATGTGCCATTTTTGAGGTACCTTTTTAGGGTGGAAAATAAATTTTGGGGTATCAAATTTGCTAAAATTACAAACTTGGGGTATCATTTTTGCTAAGATGATCAATTTTGATAAAGTCACAATAACTGCCAAATAAATTTCAGCTGTATAACTCTAAAAACAGACTTTTGAGTATTTCTATGTACTATATTCATATTTCTTTGTGAACTTTGGGGTATACTTTTAGAATTTTCATAAATTTTGGGGTCAACTTTTTATTACGAAAATGGCACACCCCCGTCACTGATCTATTGAAGTTACCCCCAACGAGGTCTTTTGGGAGGCGCGCTAGCTGAACGAAGTGAACCGAAACTTTCTGTGTCCTTAGGTATGATAAAAGTTTGGCATGTGAAGAGAATCATAGAAAAGAATTGGGCTTGAATATTAGGTACTGGCCAAACGATCAAACATTGTTGGTCAAACATTTGAAATTTGGCTTATCAAGCAAAATATTGGACTTTTTTGCTATGCATCAAGCAACAAATGTTTTTTAACTATTGCAAAAGCAATGTGCAACAAATTTAGCTTATTTTAGCTTGTCAAGCAATGTTTTGTAATCTGGCCAAACGGTCAAACATTGCTTGTAAAGCAAATCTCAAATGTTGGACCAACAATGTTTGATCGTTTGGCAAGGGCCTTAGAAGCCCCACGGCAAAGTCCAAGAGCATTTTTTTCTCATAATTTTTTTCTCATTACCCCTGATATATTGGGTAAGGATATAGGATCAAGTGACTTAGCGAAGAACAAAATAAATTAACGAGGTCTTGGAGGGGGCTTTCCTAATAACACGTGGGTCGTGTTAGCAGCTAGCGCTAATTTTGCTGAGTTACGCAATAAGATATACTGTAATACTTAAAATGTTAATTTAACACCTTATGCCTTAACTTATGGCATACAAAATAAGGGTATTCACAAAAAGCTACCAATATCATCTTAATTACTCAAATTTCGTCCACGCACGTGGGTATGACTTGGAGTTAGCGTGCAGAAGGGTATTCCTTTCTGACGAGGATTGAATTTCTTCGCTTTTAAATCTGCTTCTTATTGTCTTATTTCACAATATTAAGCCAAACAGATGTTAGATCCTGTGATGTTTTTCGCGTTCACCTTGCGCGTAATCGGATATTGGTCAGTATGTCACTCCCCGAATAACGCTCTCCGAAACATCTGCTGCTCATAAACGAGTTGTTTTTCCCATCCACAAATTAATTACAAGCAAAAAGTTCAAGTGATTTTTTCCTTCTAATCATCAAGAATTTTGAAATTTGGATTATTGAATTTTCTATAAATATAGTGATATATGGTATGGTAAAGTACAGTGCAGCATAGCATTATATTTTACTTTAGGTTAGTTTAGTGAAGTTAGTATAGTTAACTGTACATATAGTGTAGTATCGTATAGTATAGTATAGTATAGTATAGTATAGTATTTTATAGTATAGTATAGTATAGTATAATATAGTATAGTATAATATAGTATCGAAAAGTATAGTATGATATAGTATAGTATATAGTTTAGTATAGTTTAGTATAGTATAGTATACTATAGTATAGTAAAGTATAATATAGCATAGTTTAGTATACTTTTGTGTAGTATAGTATGGTATAGTATAGTATAGTATAGTATATTTAAAGTATAGTAAGTAAAGTATTGTTAAGTATATTTCAGTTATATAGTGTAACTGTCGTTTTGGTCTGCGAGCAAAAAGTATAGTATAGTAATATATATTATAGTTTAATATGGCATTGTATGATAAAGTGTGGTATAAGATACTTAACAACATTAAGATACTCAAAATGTTCTTAACATGTTCTTAATTTTCTTGCTTTTTAGAAAGCTTTTGTTTTTCAAATTAGGTGATATTGCTACGAAAAGGGACGCGCATGCAAAAATGTCACATATAGTCACAATGATTCATAGTTCACCTGTTTTCTAGAGATGAGAACAGGACAGCGCCATTTAAGAAATTAAATTCTAATTTGTTTCTAGCTTCACAAAGCCTTGTAATGTTCTTAGAATGTTTTGAACTTTTCAGTCTCTGAAGCCTTATGTTCTTATGTACTTTGTTCTTATAAAAAAAACGTGTAAAGTATAGTATAGTATAGTTCAGCATATAGTGAAGTAAAGTACAGTATAGGGCAGTTACATATACTGAGTATAGCGTTGTATAGTATAGTATAGCAAAGTATATTGTAGTTTTGCAGCATAGTAACGTTTAAATAGTATAGCATTATACAGTGAGATAAAGTGACAACATTTGTCTTGAAAAGCCATCTCTTTTCATTGCAGGGAAAAGCATAACAACAATATTTTCCGCATTGGACTGAACTATAGGAGGTGTGCGTCCTAAGGTAGGTCATTGTCGTTTCTTAATATCTAAATTCATTTGTCTAGCTCTTGATTGGATATATATTAACATCAACAAGCCTTTTGACGTAAAAGTAAAATTATCAAAAATTATCTGATAAATTTTCTATTACTCATTTGAACAGGTGAACCTCCTAGAGTTCTTATCTTTAGATATTTTATCTAAATTATCAAACCTAGGTCTTCCTTTCATTTCGTTTTGTTGTCATCCGTCATGTTTCCTTCACTTTTCACCCTGACGTGGTAGAGAGTTGCGGGTGGTGGCTTAATTTTGTTGTTGTTTAGAGAGTTAAGCATTGCGAAATTTTCGTAAAAGTAAGCAAAATATCACGCAAATATATTTACGAGCACAAGAGTTAATCAAAAGAGGAAAATAAAAACTATGAAGCTTGGCAATGGTGCTGCCGAGACTTAAGTTTGTTGATATGTTATATCTTAAGGACAGGTCAAAGATTTTCCCAATTACTAATGTGTATTTTTCACAGCCATTCTTAAGGAAACGGCAGGTTTTGAAGCTCTCCAAAACCTTCTGCCATCAGCAGCAGAAGGCTTCCGAGACTTTCGAGATTGTCGGTTTGAAGTTTCAAAGAGACTTCCATTTTACCAGTTGCCAGGGTACATTCCGCTAATGGGTCTGGGGACGAGGCAAGCAAGAATTTTGGCGCGAAAGTTGTCAGATTTCCAGTTTGCTGTTTCTTGAAAATCGTGAGTTCTGTTTTTGGGAGCTTTCTGTTTTCGAAATTCGGAAGGTTTTTGGAGGTTTAGAAGAACACACCCTTAAAGAGCTGCTTTCTTCTGCTTTTGGCTCGGTTTTTGTTTACATTTCTGGTTGAAGCTTTGCATTTAAAGTGCCCAAAGCAGTTATGTGATTAACCATTTCTCTAGTTATAGAAAGATAGAGGGTTTTCAAAGACAAACAAATAGTATCGGTTGATTTTAAAATCGTTTAAATGGAAGCCAGACAAAAAATACCTCACCCAAGCGTTGGCGTTGCGTATTTTCATGACAAATTAAAAATCCAGAAATAAGAACCAGCAGTTTAAGAATCAAGTAACTCAAAATCTCTTAACCAAGACATCTATATGCCCAAGCCAAACTTTGTTAATAATGCCAGGGCGGACTGGCAAGGATGCTAGGTTGCGATTGCAACCCAAGCCTTCTTGTTATAGGGTCTTTAACGAACTGTTTCTGTTGTTTCTTGAGCAAATCTCTTCGATTTCTTGAGATTTCGAAGAGATTTGGATTAGTTTCGCTCAGTCTGAAAACAGTTGGAAATGGCAGAAATTGTTTCTCAATGCAGATAATTGGAAGGAAGTACAAATAAAAAGATAATCGGCTTATGCGCAAGAAAATATGGAAGCAAAATGCGAAAAAGTGTATAAAAGGGAGACGATTTTGCCATCGAAATATCGCAAATAAGAAAAGAAGTATTAACATAAACAGTAGCCCTTGCCTTGAATTGATTTTTTACACAGGAGCTCGCTAGAAGCAACTAACATGACAAATTGCTATAGTGAAAACAGGCCCCTTGTACTGGAAATAGCAACCCTTGAGATTCGCTGCCGGTTATGCTATGTATATTGGGTAAATCTGATCTAAAAATGCCGTAGGATACGACTTGGTTATTTTGATTGAAAACCACGCCCTAACTTTCTTTGACCACACCCTTTTGTCCCTTTAATGTTGGATGTTTGGCTATGCAACGGGCTGTCCTTTTTTGTTTGTTTTCGAAGGTTTCAACTGTACGTATTAAGCTGAGTTGTACATTAGGTTTTTATATTACCATAATATTACTTCAGGTTGCAAGCAAAATATCGAAAGTGGTCTTCCGTATTCTAAAGGGAAGGTGAAAGATGTATGTTTTTTGGGGGGCCAGAATTTCCGGATCGCGTCGCAATGTAGGAGAATTATAGATCAAGCATCAGATTGTAGCATACAATGACGATAGCATCAGAACTGGAATGTTTTTTGTTTAGTGGAAGGACTTGACTTTGGTCGATTTAAAGGAGGCGAAGTTCACTAAACTGTTATAGCGAGGTATTGGAATATGTAAGATTTACAGTATTCTTAGGGAAGGATACAAAGAGTAGGAGATATGTTAGGAGGGGTTAGAATTTCCAGATCGCAATGTACGACAATTATAGGGGTAGCATCTGCGTTGGAATCTTTTGATTTAGGAAAGGAATGTGCCAAATTTAAAGGAGGGGTCGAGATTTGTGAAACTGTTAGCGAGGGATCGAGACCCAATCGAAATGTATGAGATTAAATGCAGAGATTGAAAATACGAGTATGGACTATGGAGAGACTTTTATTCCACCTTCACGTCAGCTCTTTCGATATTTTGCAATTGCAACTCTAACGATGCATGTATTGATGTTAAAGAGCTTTGCTGTAAATGAATTATTGTCAAATTTTCAATCCATTTATTTTGATTGTATTTTCCTACCAGCAGGCTGAATGGGGAGGCTGATCCGCCAGAAAAGAATCTTGAAAATCTCAGCTCCCAACGGGTTCTGGGAGACGCTTCAAAATGAAATGAAATGAAAAAACATATGTTTAACGAGATATGAAATAATCAAATGAAATGTGGAAGTTTTGTAATAATTGATAATCAATATCATACAATGATGATATCTGTATGAAATATTTTTGTTGGTAAAGGAGCATGACGAAACTAGTATTAGAAAATAGTCAAAATTCAAACATTTCTCTTTCTGAGTTCTGTTGTTTCTCTAATGTGGCTTGCATTAGAACATTTGGCCTACTTTAGAAACAATATGTTTTGAAAACCGCGCAGCATTTTCATTGCGATAGAAATAGCAATCAGGCCTTGCTAAACTATCAAACATTGTTGGTCAAACATCTGAACTTAGGTCCTACTTGATTATCAAACATTGTTTGTCAAACGTTTTAAATTAGGCCCAACTTGATATTTGAATTTTGCTTTGAAACAAAATGTTTGATCGTTTCGCTACGTCTCAAAACATTGATTGTCAAACATTTTTGTGTTTCTTGTAAGGAAGAAGTGTTTGTGCGTAAGCCAAAATCCTGCTTGTCAAGAAATGTTTCACGACCTTCCATTACGATTAAACATCATCACTTGTGAAACAAACTGTAATTGTTTAACCAAAAAACATTCGATCGTTTGGCCAGAACCTTTGTTCTTTTGACGAAAACAAACATTCTTCATGAAGTTTTAAATTTCTACTTCACGTTTTGGATTCTAGCGTTTCAATATAATCTGCAAGCAGTTATTTGCGAAATAGAAAAAACTTAATACTTAGATCAGTCTTAAATATTCTGATCCACATTTTTATCTTAAAGATTATAGATGGAGGTAAAAAGATGTATTTTGCGCCAGTCACTAGGACCTAGAATCAAATAAAGCAACCAGACCTCATCCCTGGCCTTGACGCTACCATAGCTGCTGCTCGAACCCCGATCGCAAGCTCCTGACACCACAAGCTACCTGTATCAGACCACGACACCACAGCACCTTCATTACATTTTGATGATTTATCCAAGCATAAGGAATCTTTCAATTCAAATCAAGGCTTTCTTCAAAATGATTAAACATGTAAGCGATTTTCAGTGTGAAATTGAGAGAATGATCCGATAGCAGCTGGTCTCGAACCTGCGACATGTTTCATTCTATCCAAATGCTCTATCGACTGAGCTACTTGGCTACAATTTATATACTAGTGAAAGTCAAAGCTATTCCCCACATTGTGAAAATTTGTGCCATCTGTCCCCAAAAGTGCCATAAAACGCATAATAATGGCCATGTGTGAGCAATACAAACATGGCTGAAAGAGGCACCTTATGTAGTTACATACCCAGAAGATAACTGCTCTTATATGATGCCGATTTCTTCGTCTTTTTGAACCAAATCAAAAATGGCACTATAGTTTAGATCATGGGCTTTCATTTGGTACTAAATTCCAGTAGTTCTGACGAGAAAATTAAGACTAATTTGAAGCGCAATCAAAACATGATGATTATTTACTTATATTTCTGTGTAAAAAGGAGCAAAAGCTTTGGCATGTTTAATTTTACCGTTTTCCAAAAATTCACCCCAGAATATCTCCGTCAATAAAGCGCGAGAATCGTCATGCTTTACTTCACATTGTAGCCCTTGAAAAGACGCTTAGAAACATGTATTTATGGGTTAAAAATTGCTTTTAGCAACTGAGAAAATCGACTTTCCATTTCGGAGCAATTCCGGGATTTATTATTTTTACGTTTTTGACAAGCAAATTTTTAAGGATTTGAGTTAAAATTAGAGCATTTTCGAGCATCTGGGATGGCTCCGGACTTTGACAGCAAATTTCTCGGCTTCCAAAGAAGCTATCAGAAAACTAAAGATACCATTTTAATCAGTGTTCAAAGATCTACAAGCTCGTATAACGTTTATATTATTTCAAGTAATATTGGAGGAAATAAATTTTCAATTTTTGGCAAAATTGTCAACTTTCAAAAATCGTAAACTTTTTTGTTTCTCAACATTTGTTGCTCATCTCAACGCTCTCTGATTAAGCGTAGCTTGCGCTTCAATTTGATGTATAAAACGCTAAAGTTCACTCTTATTTCATGACTTTATTAGTCTTTTTTGGGCAACACTTGTTATGATTTTCCATTTTCCCTGAAGCCAGCGGTTCAATCCAATTCAATTTCTCAATGAAAATCATCAAAATTCAGCATGGCATAAAAAGCGTAATATTGGTGCTATAAAGTTGAAATAACCAGAGTTGAAATCTGCATTTGACGCCCTTTCATTTGATATAGATATTGTCTCGTTTCTAGAATGTGGATTTTAGGCCATTTTTTGGAAAAAATCATAAAATACGCAACAGAAAAACTGCTCTTATATGCCGATTTTTTTGTATTTTTTAGCCAAATCAACAATGGCACGATAGTTTTGAGCACGGGCTTTTATTTGGGACTATATTCAAGCAATTTTGAGGAAAAAAATTTTTCACCGTTTTTCATCAGAAACAGCTCGCTCGCTTTCATGCGAAAACAACTTAAAAAAATGGCGATTCTAGGGTTAAATTGAAGCGCAAATCATGGCCAACACGATGAATATTTATTTATACTTCTGGGTTAAAAGGAGCCAAAGTTTTGACACGATGAATTTTACCGTTTTCCGAAAGTCCCCCGATTAAAATCCGTCAATTAATCGCGAGAATCGTTGTGCTTTACTTCACATTGTAGCCCTTGAAAAGACGCTTAGAAACGTCTATCTATCTGTTAAAAATTGCTTTTAGCAACTGAGAAAATCAACTTTCTATTTCGGAGCAATTCCGGGATTTAAATTTTTGGGATATTTTTACGTTTTTGACAAGCAAATTTTTAAGGATTTGAGTTAAAATTAGAGCATTTTCGAGCATCTGGGATGGCTCCGGACTTTGACAGCAAATTTCTCGGCTTCCAAAGAAGCTATCAGAAAACTAAAGATACCATTTTAATCAGTGTTCAAAGATCTACAAGCTCGTATAACGTTTATATTATTTCAAGTAATATTGGAGGAAATAAATTTTCAACTTTTGGCAAAATTGTCAACTTTCAAAAATCGTAAACTTTTTTGTTTCTCAAGATTTGTTGCTCATCTCAACGCTGTCTGATTAAGCGTAGCTTGCGCTTCAATTTGATGTATAAAACGCTAAAGTTCACTCTTATTTCATGACTTTATTAGTCTTTTTTGGGCAACACTTGTTATGATTTTCCATTTTCCCTGAAGCCAGCGGTTCAATCCAATTCAATTTCTCAATGAAAATCATCAAAACTCAGCATGGCATAAAAAGCGTAATATTGGTGCTATAAAGTTGAAATAACCAGAGTTGAAATCTGCATTTGACGCCCTTTCATTTGATGTAGATATTGTCTCGTTTCTAGAATGTGGATTTTAGGCCATTTTTGGAAAAATCATAAAATACGCAACAGAAAAACTGCTCTTATATGCCGATTTTTTGTATTTTTAGCCAAATCAACAATGGCACGATAGTTTTGAGCACGGGCTTTTATTTGGGACTATATTCAAGCAATTTTGAGGAAAAAAAATTTTCACCGTTTTTCATCAGAAACAGCTTGCTCGCTTTCATGCAAAAACAACTTAAAAATGGCGATTCTATGGTTAAAATTAAAGCGCAAATCATGGCCAACATGATGAATATTTACTTATATTTGTGTGTTAAAAGGAACCAAAGTTTTGACACGATATATTTTACCGTTTTCCGAAAGTCCCCCCCAATTAATCTCCGTCAATTAATCGCGAGAATCGTTGTGCTTTACTTCACATTGTAGCCCTTGAAAAGACGCTTAGAAACGTCTATCTATCTGTTAAAAATTGCTTTTAGCAACTGAGAAAATCAACTTTCTATTTCGGAGCAATTCCGGGATTTAAATTTTGGGATATTTTACGTTTTTGACAAGCAAATTTTTAAGGATTTGAGTTAAAATTAGAGCATTTTCGAGCATCTGGGATGGCTCCGGACTTTGACAGCAAATTTCTCGGCTTCCAAAGAAGCTATCAGAAAACTAAAGATACCATTTTAATCAGTGTTCAAAGATCTACAAGCTCGTATAACGTTTATATTATTTCAAGTAATATTGGAGGAAATAAATTTTCAATTTTTGGCAAAATTGTCAACTTTCAAAAATCGTAAACTTTTTTGTTTCTCAAGATTTGTTGCTCATCTCAACGCTGTGTGATTAAGCGTAGCTTGCGCTTCAATTTGATGTATAAAACGCTAAAGTTTAATCTTGTTTCATGACTTTATTAGTCTTTTTTGGGCAACACTGGTTATGATTTCCCATTTTCCCTGGAGCCAGTAGTTCAATCCAATTCAATTTCACAATGAAAATCATCAAATTTCAATGCGGCATAAAAAGCGTAATATTGGTGCTATAAAGTTGAAATAACCAGGGTTGAAATCAGCATTTGACGCGCTTTCATTTGATATAAATATCGTCTCTTTTCTAGAAGGTGGATTTTAGGCCATTTTTTGGAAAAAATCTTAAAATACGCAACAGAAAAACTGCTCTTCTATGCCGATTTTCTTGTCTTTTTGAACCAAATCAACAATGGCACGATAGTTTTGAGCACGGGCTTTTATTTGGGACTATATTCAAGCAATTTTGAGGAAAAAAATTTTTCACCGTTTTTCATCAGAAACAGCTCGCTCGCTTTCATGCGAAAACAACTTAAAAAAATGGCGATTCTAGGGTTAAATTGAAGCGCAAATCATGGCCAACACGATGAATATTTATTTATACTTCTGGGTTAAAAGGAGCCAAAGTTTTGACACGATGAATTTTACCGTTTTCCGAAAGTCCCCCGATTAAAATCCGTCAATTAATCGCGAGAATCGTTGTGCTTTACTTCACATTGTAGCCCTTGAAAAGACGCTTAGAAACGTCTATCTATCTGTTAAAATTGCTTTTAGCAACTGAGAAAATCAACTTTCTATTTCGGAGCAATTCCGGGATTTAAATTTTGGGATATTTTTACGTTTTTGACAAGCAAATTTTTAAGGATTTGAGTTAAAATTAGAGCATTTTCGAGCATCTGGGATGGCTCCGGACTTTGACAGCAAATTTCTCGGCTTCCAAAGAAGCTATTAGAAAACTAAAGATACCATTTTAATCAGTGTTCAAAGATCTACAAGCTCGTATAACGTTTATATTATTTCAAGTAATATTGGAGGAAATAAATTTTCAACTTTTGGCAAAATTGTCAACTTTCAAAAATCGTAAACTTTTTTGTTTCTCAAGATTTGTTGCTCATCTCAACGCTGTCTGATTAAGCGTAGCTTGCGCTTCAATTTGATGTATAAAACGCTAAAGTTTAATCTTATTTCATGACTTTATTAGTCTTTTTGGGCAACACTTGTTATGATTTTCCATTTTCCTGAAGCCAGTAGTTCAATCCAATTCAATTTCTCAATGAAAATCATCAAAACTCAGCATGGCATAAAAAGCGTAATATTGGTGCTATAAAGTTGAAATAACCAGAGTTGAAATCTGCATTTGACGCCCTTTCATTTGATATAGATATTGTCTCGTTTCTAGAATGTGGATTTTAGGCCATTTTTTGGAAAAAATCATAAAATACGCAACAGAAAAACTGCTCTTATATGCCGATTTTTTTGTATTTTTTAGCCAAATCAACAATGGCACGATAGTTTTGAGCACGGGCTTTTATTTGGGACTATATTCAAGCAATTTTGAGGAAAAAAAATTTTCACCGTTTTTCATCAGAAACAGCTTGCTCGCTTTCATGCAAAAACAACTTAAAAATGGCGATTCTATGGTTAAAATTAAAGCGCAAATCATGGCCAACATGATGGATATTTACTTATATTTGTGTGTTAAAAGGAACCAAAGTTTTGACACGATATATTTTACCGTTTTCCGAAAGCCCCCCCCCCCCCCAATTAATCTCCGTCAATTAATCGCGAGAATCGTTGTGCTTTACTTCACATTGTAGCCCTTGAAAAGACGCTTAGAAACGTCTATCTATCTGTTAAAAATTGCTTTTAGCAACTGAGAAAATCAACTTTCTATTTCGGAGCAATTCCGGGATTTAAATTTTTGGGATATTTTTACGTTTTTGACAAGCAAATTTTTAAGGATTTGAGTTAAAATTAGAGCATTTTCGAGCATCTGGGATGGCTCCGGACTTTGACAGCAAATTTCTCGGCTTCCAAAGAAGCTATCAGAAAACTAAAGATACCATTTTAATCAGTGTTCAAAGATCTACAAGCTCGTATAACGTTTATATTATTTCAAGTAATATTGGAGGAAATAAATTTTCAATTTTTGGCAAAATTGTCAACTTTCAAAAATCGTAAACTTTTTTGTTTCTCAAGATTTGTTGCTCATCTCAACGCTGTCTGATTAAGCGTAGCTTGCGCTTCAATTTGATGTATAAAACGCTAAAGTTCACTCTTATTTCATGACTTTATTAGTCTTTTTGGGCAACACTTGTTATGATTTTCCATTTTCCCTGGAGCCAGCGGTTCAATCCAATTCAATTTCTCAATGAAAATCATCAAAATTCAGCATGGCATAAAAAGCGTAATATTGGTGCTATAAAGTTGAAATAACCAGAGTTGAAATCAGCATTTGACGTGCTTTCATTTGATATAGATATTGTCTCGTTTCTAGAATGTGGATTTTAGGCCATTTTTTGGAAAAAATCATAAAATACGCAACAGAAAAACTGCTCTTATATGCCGATTTTTTTGTATTTTTTAGCCAAATCAACAATGGCACGATAGTTTTGAGCACGGGCTTTTATTTGGTACTATATTCAAGCAATTTTGAGAAGAAAAGTTTTTCACCGTTTTTCATCAGAAACAGCTTGCTCGCTTTCATGCAGAAACAACTTAAAAATGGCAATTCTATGGTTAAATTAAAGCGAAAATCATGGCCAACATGATGGATATTTACTTATATTTCTGGGTTAAAAGGAGCCAAAGCTTTGACACGATGAATTTTACCGTTTTCCGAAAGTCCCCCCCCTCCCGATTAAAATCCGTCAATTAATCGCGAGAATCGTTGTGCTTTACTTCACATTGTAGCCCTTGAAAAGACGCTTAGAAACGTCTATCTATCTGTTAAAAATTGCTTTTAGCAACTGAGAAAATCAACTTTCTATTTCGGAGCAATTCCGGGATTTAAATTTTTGGGATATTTTTACGTTTTGACAAGCAAATTTTAAGGATTTGAGTTAAAATTAGAGCATTTTCGAGCATCTGGGATGGCTCCGGACTTTGACAGCAAATTTCTCGGCTTCCAAAGAAGCTATCAGAAAACTAAAGATACCATTTTAATCAGTGTTCAAAGATCTACAAGCTCGTATAACGTTTATATTATTTCAAGTAATATTGGAGGAAATAAATTTTCAATTTTTGGCAAAATTGTCAACTTTCAAAAATCGTAAACTTTTTTGTTTCTCAAGATTTGTTGCTCATCTCAACGCTGTCTGATTAAGCGTAGCTTGCGCTTCAATTTGATGTATAAAACGCTAAAGTTCACTCTTATTTCATGACTTTATTAGTCTTTTTTGGGCAACACTTGTTATGATTTTCCATTTTACCTGGAGCCAGTGGTTCAATCCAATTCAATTGCTCAATGAAAATCATCAAAATTCAGCATGGCATAAAAAGCGTAATATTGGTGCTATAAAGTTGAAATAACCAGAGTTGAAATCAGCATTTGACGCGCTTTCATTTGATATAAATATTGTCTCGTTTCTAGAATGTGGATTTTAGGCCATTTTTTGGAAAAAATCATAAAATACGCAACAGAAAAACTGCTCTTATATGCCGATTTTTTTGTATTTTTTAGCCAAATCAACAATGGCACGATAGTTTTGAGCACGGGCTTTTATTTGGTACTATATTCAAGCAATTTTGAGGAAAAAATTTTCACCGTTTTTCATCAGAAACAGCTTGCTCGCTTTCATGCAAAAACAACTTAAAAATGGCGATTCTATGGTTAAATTAAAGCGCAAATCATGGCCAACATGATGGATATTTACTTATATTTGTGTGTTAAAAGGAACCAAAGTTTTGACACGATATATTTTACCGTTTTCCGAAAGCCCCCCCCCAATTAATCTCCGTCAATTAATCGCAAGATTCGTCATGCTTTACTTCACATTGTAGCCCTTGAAAAGACGCTTAAACATGTATTTATCGGTTAAAAATTGCTTATAGCAACTGAGAAAATCGACTTTCCATTTCGGAGCAATTCCGGGATTTAAATTTTTGGGATATTTTTACGTTTTTGACAAGCAAATTTTTAAGGATTTGAGTTAAAATTAGAGCATTTTCGAGCATCTGGGATGGCTCCGGACTTTGACAGCAAATTTCTCGGCTTCCAAAGAAGCTATCAGAAAACTAAAGACACCATTTTAATCAGTGTTCAAAGATCTACAAGCTCGTATAATGTTTATATTATTTCAAGTAATATTAGAGGAAATAAATTTTCAATTTTTGGCATAATTGTCAACTTTCAAAAATCGTAAACTTTTTTGTTTCTCAAGATTTGTTGCTCATCTCAACGCTGTGTGATTAAGCGTAGCTTGCGCTTCAATTTGATGTATAAAACGCTAAAGTTTAATCTTGTTTCATGACTTTATTAGTCTTTTTTGGGCAACACTGGTTATGATTTCCATTTTCCCTGGAGCCAGTGGTTCAATCCAATTCAATTTCACAATGAAAATCATCAAATTTCAATGCGGCATAAAAAGCGTAATATTGGTGCTATAAAGTTGAAATAACCAGGGTTGAAATCAGCATTTGACGCGCTTTCATTTGATATAAATATCGTCTCGTTTCTAGAAGGTGGATTTTAGGCCATTTTTGGAAAAATCTTAAAATACGCAACAGAAAAACTGCTCTTCTATGCCGATTTTCTTGTCTTTTTGAACCAAATCAACAATGGCACGATAGTTTTGAGCACGGGCTTTTATTTGGGACTATATTCAAGCAATTTTGAGGAAAAAAATTTTTCACCGTTTTCATCAGAAACAGCTCGCTCGCTTTCATGCGAAAACAACTTAAAAAAATGGCGATTCTAGGGTTAAATTGAAGCGCAAATCATGGCCAACACGATGAATATTTATTTATACTTCTGGGTTAAAAGGAGCCAAAGTTTTGACACGATGAATTTTACCGTTTTCCGAAAGTCCCCCCGATTAAAATCCGTCAATTAATCGCGAGAATCGTTGTGCTTTACTTCACATTGTAGCCCTTGAAAAGACGCTTAGAAACGTCTATCTATCTGTTAAAAATTGCTTTTAGCAACTGAGAAAATCAACTTTCCATTTCGGAGCAATTCCGGGATTTAAATTTTGGGATATTTTTACGTTTTGACAAGCAAATTTTTAAGGATTTGAGTTAAAATTAGAGCATTTTCGAGCATCTGGGATGGCTCCGGACTTTGACAGCAAATTTCTCGGCTTCCAAAGAAGCTATCAGAAAACTAAAGATACCATTTTAATCAGTGTTCAAAGATCTACAAGCTCGTATAACGTTTATATTATTTCAAGTAATATTGAGGAAATAAATTTTCAATTTTGGCAAAATTGTCAACTTTCAAAAATCGTAAACTTTTTGTTTCTCAACATTTGTTGCTCATCTCAACGCTCTCTGATTAAGCGTAGCTTGCGCTTCAATTTGATGTATAAAACGCTAAAGTTCACTCTTATTTCATGACTTTATTAGTCTTTTTTGGGCAACACTTGTTATGATTTTCCATTTTCCCTGGAGCCAGTGGTTCAATCCAATTCAATTTCTCAATGAAAATCATCAAAATTCAGCATGGCATAAAAAGCGTAATATTGGTGCTATAAAGTTGAAATAACCAGAGTTGAAATCTGCATTTGACGCCCTTTCATTTGATATAGATATTGTCTCGTTTCTAGAATGTGGATTTTAGGCCATTTTTTGGAAAAAATCATAAAATACGCAACAGAAAAACTGCTCTTATATGCCGATTTTTTTGTATTTTTTGGCCAAATCAACAATGGCACGATAGTTTTGAGCACGGGCTTTTATTTGGTACTATATTCAAGCAATTTTGAGGAGAAAAATTTTTCACCGTTTTTCATCAGAAACAGCTCACTCACTTTCATGCGAAAAAAAAATAAAAATGACGATTCTAGCGTTAAATTGAAGCGCAAATTATGGCCAACACGATGAATATTTACTTATACTTCTGTGTTAAAACGATCCAAAGTTTTGACACGTTGAATTTTACCGTTTTCCGAAAGTCCCCCCCCCCCGATTAATCTCCGTCAATTAAGCGCGAGAATCGTTTTGCTTTACTTCACGTTGTAGCCCTTGAAAAGATGCTTAGAAAGATGTATTTATCGGTTAGAAATTGCTTTTAGCAACTGAGAAAATCGACTTTCTTTTTCGGAGCAATTCAGGGATTTATTATTTTTACGTTTTTGACAACCAAATTTTTAAGGATTTGGATGAAAACTAGAGCATTTTCGATCTTCTGGGATGGCTCCGGACTTTGACAGCAAATTTCTCGGCTTCCAAAGAAGCTATCAGAAAACTAAAGACACCATTTTAACCAGTGTTCAAAGATCTACAAGCTCGTATAACGTTTATATTATTTCAAGTAATATTGGAGGAAATAAATTTTCAATTTTTGGCAAAATTGTCAACTTTCAAAAATCGTAAACTTTTTTGTTTCTCAACATTTGTTGCTCATCTCAACGCTCTCTGATTAAGCGTAGCTTGCGCTTCAATTTGATGTATAAAACGCTAAAGTTTAATCTTGTTTCATGACTTTATTAGTCTTTTTTTGGGCAACACTGGTTATGATTTCCCATTTTCCCTGGAGCCAGTAGTTCAATCCAATTCAATTTTGCAATGGTCGTCATTAAAATTTCGATGCATCTTAAAATTCAAAATACGAATCTCATGGGAATAAAATAGGCATCTTTGGAATGAGCACTTCTATCTCTTTCGTTTGGTTTAAAAGTTTTTCTCTTTCTGCTAAATCGTCTTGTGGCTTTTTTTCCTTAATTTTAACAAGTAAAAACAAAAGAAAAAGTGTCCTGAAATTCCTTTTTCGCTCAAATTAAGTATGGCGTGTTAATTCTTTTATTATGTGCCTTCATGTGATACCAAATTCATTTTCATCTTTTTTAGTTTTCCGATAATTCAGTCCTCAATATGGCTGAGTAGCCTTTGGAAAGAATTATTAGAGTACATATCTCAGATTATCATTCAATCTTTTTCAGGGAACAGATAGCAAGTCTAACTTGTGCAGAACTTCTTAGAGGCAATCACAATTAGAAGGGTAGGCAATACATAAGAAAAGATTAGGCTGATTGTCATATATAACTTCATTTAAAAAAAATTCTGTTCTAGAATAGAAATCTTCTTACATAAAGATGACAGTGTCAATTTGATGACACTCCTTTTACGAATTACATGTTTGATAGTCTGAATAACGATCTCAGAAGAAAGGGACCATGACTAGACTTATTACTTGAGTCGTTGTATAGCTATTGAGTTTAACTGCTGGATGTTCAAACTGTAGTTTGAGCGATCTCGGTTTGCTACTAGTCTCGGTTTCATGAGCGATAACTCAGGTAATAGGTCTAGACTCAGAAGAAATGAATATTTGTTATGTTTTCGTCAAAATTCGCATACTGGGACTCAATAGATGAAGCATTCATTGACTAATGTATGAAAAACATCTACTGTATAAAAATACAAGTATATATAAAACTAATATATATGGAATAAAGATATATATATATATAAATATCAGTAAGAAATCGAATTAGCTAGTTAGTGATACAATCTTTAATTTGTCCCAAAACGATAAAAAATACTACAACAGCATCAAATGTTTGTGACTGTCTTGCTTGCCTCTTTACACCACAAAAAGCATCGATCGAGAGTATAAAAAAGACATCAACTAAATCCTGAAAAAAATAGAATGAAACATTTAAAAATTATATCTTTAAACTTCGTCCTTTCCTGAATGTTTGAAAAGCAACATTATTCTGGGTATCTTCCTGCATTTCAAATCCTATGAGAGAGTAACGATGCAGCTGCAAACAAAGAAATTGAAGACAGAACCCTTCTACGAAGAACATAAAATAAATGGTGTCCCAAGACTCTCATGGAAAAAATAAACCACTTCAATGCCTGCATAAGGCTATAATAAAGCCATTTAGCCCAGAAAATGGTCAAAAGAAAAACCCTCAAAATCGGCCAATTTTGGCCAAAAAGGTAAGGCTATACTAAGGCAAAATGGCCAAAAATTGGCCGAAATCGAGGGTTTCCAAAAGTCTCCAAAATCATAAAAAATAGCCTCGAAGGGATAAAATAAACCACTTCAATGCCTGCATAAGGCTATAATAAAGCTATTTAGCCAAGAAAACGGTCAAAATAAAAACCCTCAAAATCGGCCAATTTTGGCCAAAAAGGTAAGGCTATACTAAGGCAAAATGGCCAAAAATTGGCCGAAATCGAGGGTTTCCAAAAGCCTCCAAAATCATAAAAAATAGCCTCGAAGGGATAAAATAAACCACTTCAATGCCTGCATAAGGCTATAATAAAGCTATTTAGCCAAGAAAACGGTCAAAATAAAAACCCTCAAAATCGGCCAATTTTGGCCAAAAAGGCAAGGCTATACTAAGGCAAAATGGCCAAAAATTGGCCGAAATCGAGGGTTTCCAAAAGTCTCCAAAATCATAAAAAATAGCCTCGAAGGGATAAAATAAACCACTTCAATGCCTGCATAAGGCTATAATAAAGCTATTTAGCCAAGAAAACGGTCAAAATAAAAACCCTCAAAATCGGCCAATTTTGGCCAAAAAGGCAAGGCTATACTAAGGCAAAATGGCCAAAAATTGGCCGAAATCGAGGGTTTCCAGAAGGCTCCAAAATCATTAAAAATAGCCTCCCAGGGATAAAATAATAAAGCCATTTAGCCCAGAAAATGGTCAAAAGAAAAACCCTCAAAATCGGCCAATTTTGGCCAAAAAGGCAAGGCTATACTAAGGTAAAATGGCTAGAAATTGGCCGAAATCGAGGGTTTCCAAAAGTCTCCAAAATCATTAAAAATAGCCTCCAAGGGATAAAATAAACCACTTCTATGACTGCATAAGGCTATAATAAAACTATATAGCCCAGAACACGATCAAAATAAAACCCTAAAAATCGGCCAATTTTGGCCAAAAAGGCAAGGCTATACTAAGGCAAAATGGCCAAAAAATTGGCCGAAATCGAGGGTTTCCAAAAGGCTCCAAAATCATTAAAAATAGCCTCCCAGGGATAAAATAAGCCACTTCCATGCCTGCCTAAGGCTATAATAAAGCTATTTAGCCCAGAAAATGGTCAAAAGAAAAACCCTCAAAATCGGCCAATTTTGGCCAAAAAGGCAAGGCTATACTAAGGCAAAATGGCCAAAAATTGGCCGAAATCGAGGGTTTCCAAAAGGCTCCAAAATCATTAAAATAGCCTCCCAGGGATAAAATAAGCCACTTCCATGCCTGCATAAGGCTATAATAAAGCCATTTAGCCCAGAAAATGGTCAAAATAAAAACCATCAAAATCGGCCAATTTTGGCCAAAAAGGCAAGGCTATACTAAGGCAAAATGGCCAAAAATTGGCCGAAATCGAGGGTTTCCAGAAGGCTCCAAAATCATTAAAAATAGCCTCCCAGGGATAAAATAATAAAGCCATTTAGCCCAGAAAATGGTCAAAAGAAAAACCCTCAAAATCGGCCAATTTTGGCCAAAAAGGTAAGGCTATACTAAGGCAAAATGGCCAAAAATTGGTCGAAATCGAGGGTTTCCAAAAGTCTCCAAAATCATTAAAAATAGCCTCCAAGGGATAAAATAAACCACTTCAATGCCTGCATAAGGCTATAATAAAGCTATTTAGCCAAGAAAACGGTCAAAATAAAAACCCTCAAAATCGGCCAATTTTGGCCAAAAAGGCAAGGCTATACTAAGGCAAAATGGCCAAAAATTGGCCGAAATCGAGGGTTTCCAGAAGGCTCCAAAATCATTAAAAATAGCCTCCCAGGGATAAAATAATAAAGCCATTTAGCCCAGAAAATGGTCAAAAGAAAAACCCTCAAAATCGGCCAATTTTGGCCAAAAAGGCAAGGCTATACTAAGGTAAAATGGCCAGAAATTGGCCGAAATCGAGGGTTTCCAAAAGGCTCCAAAATCATTAAAAATAGCCTCCCAGGGATAAAATAAGCTACTTCCATGCCTGCATAAGGCTATAATAAAGCTATTTAGCCCATAAAATGGTCAAAATAAAAACCATCAAAATCGGCCAATTTTGGCCAAAAAGGCAAGGCTATACTAAGGCAAAATGGCCAAAAACTGGCCGAAATCGAGGGTTTCCAAAAGGCTCCAAAATCATTAAAAAAAACCTCCCAGGGATAAAATAAACCACATCTATGCTTGCATAAGGCTATAATAAAGCCATTTAGCCCAGAAAATGGTGAAAAGAAAAACCCTCAAAATCGGCCAATTTTGGCCAAAAAGGTAAGGCTATACTAAGGCAAAATGGCCAAAAATTGGTCGAAATCGAGGGTTTCCAAAAGTCTCCTAAATCATTAAAAATAGCCTCCAAGGGATAAAATAAACCACTTCAATGCCTGCATAAGGCTATAATAAAGCTATTTAGCCAAGAAAACGGTCAAAATAAAAACCCTCAAAATCGGCCAATTTTGGCCAAAAAGGCAAGGCTATACTAAGGCAAAATGGCCAAAAATTGGCCGAAATCGAGGGTTTCCAGAAGGCTCCAAAATCATTAAAAATAGCCTCCCAGGGATAAAATAATAAAGCTATTTAGCCCAGAAAATGGTCAAAAGAAAAACCCTCAAAATCGGCCAATTTTGGCCAAAAAGGCAAGGCTATACTAAGGCAAAATGGCCAAAAATTAGCCGAAATCGAGGGTTTCCAAAAGGCTCCAAAATCATTAAAAATAGCCTCCCAGGGATAAAATAAGCCACTTCTATGCCTGCAAGCTATAATAAAGCTATTTAGCCCAGAAAATGGTCAAAAGAAAAACCCTCAAAATCGGCCAAATTTGGCCAAAAAGGCAAGGCTATACTAAGGCAAAATGGCCAAAAATTGGCCGAAATCGAGGGTTTCCAAAAGGCTCCAAAATCATTAAAAATAGCCTCCCAGGGATAAAATAAGCCACTTCCATGCCTGCATAAGGCTATAATAAAGCCATTTAGCCCAGAAAATGGTCAAAAGAAAAACCCTCAAAATCGGCCAATTTTGGCCAAAAAGGCAAGGCTATACTAAGGCAAAATGGCCAAAAATTGGCCGAAATCGAGGGTTTCCAAAAGTCTCCAAAATCATTAAAAATAGCCTTCAAGAGATAAAATAAACCACTTCAATGCCTGCATAAGGCTATAATAAAGCTATTTAGCCAAGAAAACGGTCAAAATAAAAACCCTCAAAATCGGCCAATTTTGGCCAAAAAGGCAAGGCTATGCAAGGACAAAATTGCCCAAAATTGGCCAAAATCGAGGGATTTAAAAAGGCTCTAAAATCATTAAAAATAGCCTCCCAGGGATAAAATAAGCCACTTCCATGCCTGCATAAGGCTATAATAAAGCCATTTAGCCCAGAAAATGGTCAAAAGAAAAACCCTCAAAATCGGCCAATTTTGGCCAAAAAGGCAAGGCTATACTGGTTGTACTAGGTAAAAGTTGTAGGAAGAAAGGCAAGAAATAGATTGAAGGGTTGATTGTCCAGTGATAATAATTCACGATATTCAGTTAATCTGATAGTTATATGATATACTTTCTGATAAAACATTTAGAGTGATCAATCACACGCTGTTTAGCACAGGTAGGTCCATATAAACTCATAAAATGAAAAGAGAAAACTTCATGAAATTTATGAAAAGAGAAACATAAAATCGTGTCACATCTAGAGTCGACATAACTAAAGACTTAAAAGTAGCAATTTTATGGCGTAGCTTATTTTTTTGCTAATTTTTGGTATTTAACAGAGTCTCCGAATTCTTAAAACAGTAAATTGCCAGTAAAAGGGTTCCTATAATGGTTCCTATACCAAAAAAAGGCTGTCCTAAACGGGAAGGGCCTTATTATATTAGGGTCTGATTATGTGAGGCCAGATGACCAAGGTAAGGCCAATTTGCCAAGAAACAAAGCAGGTTGGCTTTCTAACTTCTCTAAGTGACCGAATAATGCGCTTAAAGATTGGGAATAAAATGGTATTGCTGTTACGTACTTATCATTGTTCAGCATTTGTAAAATTCTTCATTACTGAATTGATCAGTAAAAGAGTTTGTATGGCAATCTTCTTACAATCGGTATCAGCATCATTGCTTGCAACATCTGTAGAGATAACAAGAAATAATTAAACGTCATAAACATTATAAGCGACTCAAGCTAACCAACAAACTATCATGCTAACTAACTCACTTAGACAACTAACCAACTAACTGATTAACTAACCAACTAATTAACTAACTATCTAGATAACTACTAAATAACTAGGTAACTTGCTTACTAACTAACTAACTAACTACTAACTAACTAACTAACTAACTAACTAACTAACTAGCTATCTACCTATCTAACTAACTAACTAACTAACTAACTAACTAACTAACGAACTAACTAACAAAGTATCTACCTATCTAACTAACTAACTAACTAACTAACTAACTAACTAACTAACTTACTAAATAACAAAAAAACTAACTAACTATCAAATTAACTAACTAACTATCCAACAAACTAACTAACTAACTAACTAACTAACTAACTATCTACCTGTCTATCTAACTAACTAACTAACTAACTAACTAACTTACTAACTAACTAACTAACTAACTAACTAACAAATTAACTAACTAACTAACAATCTACCTATCTAACTAACTAACTAACTAACTAACTAACTACCTGTCTATCTAACTAACTAACTAACTAACTAACTAACTAACAAATTAACTAACTAACTAAGTAACAATCTACCTATCTAACTAACAAATTAACTAACTAACTAACAATCTACCTATCTATCTAACTAACTAACTAACTAACTAACTAACTAACTAACTAACTAACTAACTAACTAACTAACTAACTAGCAAATCAGCTCATTGACTAACTGATTATATACACTAGTACATCAACTACAAAACGAGAAAATAACTAACTCACCAACGGAATTACCTCTGAGAAACCAACTAAACAATTATCCTGGTCGAAAAGGGAAATATTCCTCCCATCTCTCCCAGGAAGTCAACTTATTGAGTGAAACTAGTTGCTATCTGGTTGTTATCTTGATTATCTTAAATTATTAGCAAGTTTTCAGTTTTCAGAAAAGTTTTTTGGTCGGTCAAAACATACTCTAGAAAAGATAAAGCAACAAGATGCTTTACTATACTTGGACACCGAAGCATTTGTCAGAGAGCATTTGAGACCACGTGAAGAAAATGTCTTCTCATGTGACCTGCATACCACGTGATTTGACCTGGTCACATGTTATCTCGACCACATGGTAAACAAGATTAGAAATCATTTGAATAACAAAAGCATTCCTAAGCGACCACCTGCCAACCAAATGTGACCACACAAAAGAAAACCATCGCCTATTCAATATCGTCTGAAAGTCAGACCGGGGGGTTGCTGGTTATTAGAGGTTTTTGTAATGAAACTCAGTCTCAGAAGTTAGGAAAATTTAATGATCAATATTCCGTCGAAACTACAGAAGAAACTTCAGGTTTCATACCTCTATGTAATATGGAAAATACTGTAATTAGAAATAACAGTGACCGGTGGTTTAGTAAACTTTTAAGTACTTCACCGCGGTGGTTCGTGGTCGGTGTCTGGCGGTGTCTGTGCTGTGTCGGCTGAGCATAATACTAACAACACTCCTTACTCTTTGGGTTTCAAACCTATCAAAAAATTACTCCCCCATGTCTATACTTTGGAAAAGCGTGGCTATAGGTCCTTTAGGTCTATAGAAAGAACGTCAAAAGATATAAAATGTAGAAATAAGAATTGAGATAGGCCTATATCAGATTCAGCGATGAGAAGGAACTAGAGGTTACACTCCCTCCCCCCCGTCGAAAAACCCAACTGACCAGTTTATTGTTTCAGCACGAAATTTTGTGGCTTCCATTTCAGGACAGTAGGAATATCATTTAGTTAATAATTCTAGTTTACTCTATAAAATATCACGTACTTTTGATTTTTAAGATAAAAAGCTCATTTGGTTAGAAAATTATATGCCCAGTAAGGCCTAAAGAAATCTTAGAGGTCAGACAGATCGCACATGGTCGATATTTTCAAAGGAAAGTGATTGTGGATTTGGACATCTTTGTAACAACAGGTCGAAAATGGAGGATGCAGAATCAAACCATGAGAACTATGGACCGGAGAATGATATAGTAACCATTGAAATGAGTGAAATACGCCAACCAACGGAGTTAGGTCGAAATGAAGCTGAAGGCACGATGATTTCACCAGTGTCCCCCCTGGTATCACCCGTGGTTGAAGGCCAGGAACAGTCATTCTCAATGGTTTTGACATCAGAAAATAAAATGAAAAATATGAAGCCGGGGGGTAGTAGTGCAAATCAAGGTCCTAAAGCCCCGATGAAGAGAGTAGAACTCTGTATTTCTGACAAAGTGAAGGTCATTGAAGCTGCATCTACAGGCCGCAGTCAAAGGCAACTCGCAAAACAGTTTGGGATATCGAAAACACAAGTACAGTGTCTGCTGAAGAGAAAAGAGGAGATACTAGGATATTACAGAGAAGGGTTTGAATCATGGAGAAAGAGAGCCAAATTAGGACGAAATTCATTCGAAGAGCTGAACGAAAGAGTGCTGGAATGGTATAAGCAACAAACTGAATTATCTGATCAGGCAATCACCGGACCAATGATACAGGCGAAAGCGATGAGTTTAACAAGAGAGTTCGGATTGGAAAACGTGTTCAAAGCTTCCAATGGATGGCTGGAAAAATTCAAACGTCGTTTTGATTTGCCACGGAAAAACAACGACAAAAATCTTAATAAAGACTTCTATACACACGAGGGTGTAACGATGGTGCAGATAAACGGGAATTGCACCCCAAAGGATGAGCATCATGGAGAGGAGTCAGCTTGGAGGACACCCCTAATCAACAGAATGGTGATGATAATGAGCCTCATATGAATTTGATCGGGCATCACGATCCACAGATTCAGATGACTCAACCATACAGCATGTTTGATAGGCCATGCCCCATTATAGCCCCTCCGAGACATGCAGTGCCGATGCCAATCAATGCCCCGACAAACACGCAAGATGCCAACGCGAAACAACATAACGAAAAGCTGAAGATCAATACCATTAAGGACGCATTACTTCATACCGCTGCATTGAAAGAGTTTGCCGTTGAGAAAGGTAGTGTCACCTTAATCGGGCTGATGACTGCCATGGAGCACGAGCTTCAACGGGAAAACAACACCTAGAGGCAAGAAAGATCATCCAGATATTAGAACGGCCTCTGACTTCTAACAGTCAGCAGCATAAAACTGCATGCTTGATGTTTTAGTTATAATGAACAGATCGAGTGGACATCGTGAAAGTATATAATAATTTCTTAGGTTTGTGTGTCTTGATTCTTCAGTGAAAAGGCTTAACTGACAGACGATTACAGTGCTTTTTGAAGCAAGAGATTTACTTCCAAACTGAAACTTACAGAGCTGAAAAGTTTAGCCTCCTCAAAAGCAAGAATTTTCAGCGAGTCAGTAGGTTGGTTTCTGAAATGGGCCATGTGCTGAGAAAACTGTCGAACGAAAAAAGGTAGCTACTTTTATGTGGCAAATGTATCTTTCCTTTGAGTTTTGGACATTGTATATAGTTTGAGTTCAAGTTATGTTTTTTTGAAAAATTGAATATTTCTTTCATAATAAATGAGCCTCACTTTCCCTTTGGTTCACCTTCATTCTAGTACCTAATCTATCTTATTAGAAGCTGAATGGTGCAAGGACCTAGCTTAACGTACAAGAAGAGGTCTAGTGTTCTGCAACCCATTTGATACAC
This sequence comes from Chrysaora quinquecirrha, assembly GCA_014526335.1. Taxonomy (NCBI): domain Eukaryota; kingdom Metazoa; phylum Cnidaria; class Scyphozoa; order Semaeostomeae; family Pelagiidae; genus Chrysaora; species Chrysaora quinquecirrha. The sequence continues at coordinate 778,737 of JACTAT010000036.1, read as the reverse complement.
CGTTTGCCCAAGCAAAGCCTTTCAAGCAACAACCTTCATTAATCAAGAGGACATATAATCTATAATTTAGCCTATAATTTAACACAAACTTGGATAGACCATATCTGCCACTAACTACTCAAATGCCTGATCATTCTGCCTTAACAACTACCCTCTCGCAAATCTCCTGCAGTGCAACTTAGGCTCTAGCCAAACGGTCAGATATTGTTTGTCAAACATTTGAAATTTGCTTGTCAAGCGAAATGTTTACGGTTTAGCCAATTCGTAAAACATTGTTCGTCAAGCATATATGTTTGCGTCAAGCGAAAAATGTTTTCGAACTTTTCAAAAAGATTGCTCAGTAAATTCTGCTGTCAAGCAATGTTTTGTGACGTGGCCAAACGTTCAGACATTATTAAATAAAAAGTTCAAGTGCTTGACAAATATGTTTCATAGTTTGGCCAGGGCCTATAGTTACAGAAACTAGCTGCCTGCATACGAACCCTAAAACCTTCATCTTAGAAAAACCTTAGGAAATTCAGAGCATAGAAAACTGGAAAAGATTTATAAATACCTTGTACCCAACTATGGCATTCCAGCAGATCTGAATTCAGTTCGGTGATGAGAATATGAGAAGGACATGCCAACACTGTCATGCATAAACCATACAACAACGCTTGTCGAATAAATCTAGAAGAAATTAAATGACATGTATGTAGAGTATTAGCCATGAGTTCCTGAGAAACATAGCTACCCTTAAAGTTTTGACTTCAGTACCACAACTCAGCTATAGACAACGATTTTCCTCCCTAAGTCCGTATTCATCGATGCTATCGACGTGGAGAACCAGCAACTCGGCTGGCTGTCCAAAGAACAAAAGTTTTCAAACATTCCGCAATGTCGTCAATGTAACAACAAACTAGAAAAAAATTACAGGACTTTATTGACCGGTACAAAGGGCCAAATCGAGTGACTTTTGGCCCAGGTTAAACAATCAAACATTGTTTTTCAAACATTTGAATTTGTTTGTCAGTAAGAATGTTTAACCCTTTGGCCACGTCAAAACAAGCAAAAATAATTACAATTTGATGCCAGGTGTGTTTGAAACAGCTAAATAACAAATTTTGCTTGACGAAAGCAGACAATGTTCAAGGAACAATGTTTTGTGAAGTGGCCAAACAGTACAACATTTTGCTTGGCAAGTATAATTCAAATGTATGACAAACAATGTTTGGTCGCTCGACAAAGGCCTTTATGGAAGAGAGGAGGTATGTTTAGGGCTTAGGTTGAGATTTATCTACGGGAGTAAAGGTTTGACAGGTAGACAAACTAATCAAAAATACATACGGTTCACGATGAAATCGTATGCTCCAAATGAAATCAAGCATTGCCTTCGCCATTAGTCTGGTTATCTAAAAATGAATGAATATAGTATAATTAAAGTAAGTTATCTGAATGTCTTGTTTTAAAAACAGTTAGCTGAGCATACAGTAGAAATGATGGGAAACGTTGTAAACCTTGATAAATCAAATATCTTTATGATTTATCAAATGAATCAGATGAACTAACGTTTAAACCAGCAATTGCTTGCATAACATTTCCAAGTGTATGAATAAACTTGCCAAGGACCAGGCTGTCTTCACCAAGAAGATCAAAGGTGTTTAATTTGCTAGAAAACAAAGAAATCTCTCATAATCAATGCGTACCCAGTTCAGATGAAAGAATATTATTGGCTTGATCATTTTGAAATCTTAGCAAAGCACTGTTATTTTAGATGTGTTCTTTTTGGAGGCAGGCTAATAAAACTAACTAGTTTAGATATCTGAAACAAGTGAAGTAAAAACATCAGAAATGATGAATGATAAATTTGCTTCGCGAAAGCAGACACCCAACATCAAACTGTGTTATTAATTATAAAAGGCTTCGGCGTGAGGTTGCAGGATTCAACGAAGACTACAGATGAAAGGGCAGTTTAGATGGTGGTGATTACAGGAAAAAGGGTAGTGTTTCTAAAAGGGTAAAGCCTATGGCTTAAAATCTAAAGTTACGGCAAGGGGAAAAGGGCATGTGGTGTTAGGGTTAAGGCCTGGCTAAACTAGGAGACATGTCGCGCGCGACATTGATGTCCCCTGGTGTCTCCCAGTTTAACCACCTCGGAAACTTTGTAGCGAGCTTGAGTTTCAGGGTCACGATCAGGGTTTAGGGTTTATTGAATGAACCTAAGGAGAAACTGAAAGAACTGAGTTTTATAGAAAGGTTGCCTCACGTAAATGAATACAGTAGGTGGCTATGCAGCTAAGAAGGCCGTTGTCACAGGAGGGATAACGTTGCAGAGAATTATGTACCATGAAACACTGTATAGAATTATAGATACTGTAAGGCCCTGGCCAAACAATCAAACATGGTTTGACAAACAATTGAAATTTGTTTATCAAACAAAATGTTTTACTGTTTTGCCACGTCACAAAACATTCTTAGCCAAATATTCTTCGCTTGTTTCCAATAAAACATGCTTCAGTAGTGTCAAACATTTTTTTCAAAGACATTGCACGACAAATTCGGCTTATTTTCGCTTGCCAAGCCAGAATTTGTGACGTGGCTAAACATGTTTGGCAAACCATGTTTGATAGATTGGCAAGAGCCTAAAAGCAAAGAAGCTAAAGTTCTAACCTGTCAAAATCTTTCAACAGTGGAAAGAAGAAATCTCCAGCAACAGCAGAAAATCTGTTCTGAACTGCTTTAGGATCAGGTCTACTTTTTCCCTGCAAAAAGAAACAGAGAAAACAAATGCATAAAAGGAGATGAATTGTTCAGGTAACTATAAATAGGGAATCCTACTAAAAGCAGTTGAATATTTTTTATAACTTACATGTGAAATAATGCGAGTTTTACTTTTAATTCTTTCTTCAACAATAAATTGCCAATTCGGTTTTTCTTTTACTGGTTTGCTTCCTGGTATCACTGGCAGAGGAAGATGCTTCTGAAGATCTTTAGCATTCGATTCTATTGGCTGAGAAAGCTCCTGAGCAGCTGCAGAGATTACCTATAATGTAACAAACCAATTTAGAAACAACAAATTTTATTATCTTGAAAAAGCATCTTCTCTCTGCTTAGGGACAACGGTGTTAGCCTTTACATTCAGTTCAAATATCATTATTACCGTATACGATCCTTTAAGCCCCCTTTCCCTTCTAAGCCCACTCCCAATTAACCCCCTCTTTCAAGGAAAAGATTGAAGAGCAACCTCTCAGCTCCGCTCCCTGTTAAAGCCACTTGCTACTGACTACTTTTGCAGTAAGCGTAGTAAATATTTTTTTTATAAGACACTATATCATTAGATACATGGTCTACAATACCACGATAAATAAATAAATCAATAAATAAATACATAAATAAATAAATAAATAAATAAACAAATAAATAAATACATAAATAAATAAATAAATACATAAATAAATAAATAAATAAATAAATAAATAAATAAATAAATAAATAAATAAATACATAATCTTTTGACAATATATTTGATCCAGCTCTTAACCCTGTCTTAAATATTTCACTTCATATTTTCAACGATCATTTGACCAGGGACTAACGCGAGGAATGAAACTGTTTCTATTTCCATCATGTACTAGAACTAGTACAATGAATTCTGAAATCTCAGACTTCTATTTACAGATTGCATATACAATAGAATATCCAGCTGATATACTGTTACGTATATAGCTTGCAACTGAAAGAAAGAGAACTTTTTTAATACCTCCAGCATATCCATACGTTGTCTTAAGTTGTAATTTTCTTTATAAAACTCCGTCGTTAGATAATTTGCAACCTAAAACCAAAGAAAAAGACATTTTTTTAGATCGATCAAACAGTCTTAATTAATACAGAAAAACACAAAAATTCAAGTTAAACGTCCCTGAAAAGAATATGCAAATCAAGACTGGATGCAAATTAAAAAAGCCATAACTAGATGAGAGCTATTTACACCTTTTTCTGTTAGTAGCATTCCACGAAAAATAGGAACCTGGACTGCATGATCAGAGAGCTAGTGACGTTTCCACTGAGCTATAGAGCTCAATGAAATAGCCGAGCAACTCTCAAGTCATACAGCCCAAGGCTCTCCTCCCGTTTGACTTTCTATGTTTCGGCTATGTGCAACAACCCTTTTCAGCCCAAACATATTTATATATATATCAATATAATGAAAAATATAACTTCTACAATAGTTGCAAAAGAAACATAGAAACAAAATAACAATAAGCCTGTGAAGCTAACATACATCTTAAATTTTTGTTTTTGAATTTCAAAACATAAGAAGTATCGCTCAGTTAACAAAACAAGACGATCATCATCACCTGATGAAAATGAAGTCGAAAATGCAAGTCAAAGGTTTCATAATTCACATTTTCATCGAATCCAAAAGGAAAGATCACAGCTTACCAATTTTGGGCATTTCACTGCAGCCGCAACCATTGCGCCATGTCGCAAAAGATAGAAATTCGAGGTGTCGTAGTTATCTTGAAGGTATAGGAGTATCTTCACCAACTCGACTACTGCCTGCAGAGATGAAGGCAAACAGTTAAAAAGCAGATGAAATATTAGCCTTCGTCACTAAATTGGAGGGTCATGGCCCATTTAGAGATGGTTTGTCGTGCAGGCTAATAGAATATATAAACTACTGATAGCTAAAGGTAGAGTATTCACTCATTTAGGCTCTTTTGGGAACACTGTTCAACTATAGGAGACTGCTTGAAGTGTGAGACATGCCTTAAAAAGTTCATCAGATTTACAAGGGGCACAGGCAATTCAAAGTCGTAAATTATGTGTCTTATCAAAAATAAACTAGGATAATACAAGGCCATCTTTGCAACCTCGTATGTACTTGCTCATAAACTGTAACGAACGAGTTCATATGCCTTACATCATGTTTGAAGTTCTTTATTGCCTTTAAGTTGACGATGTTTGCAACAACTGTGTTTATCTTGAACGTTAGATATTGACAGATTGACAGATATTAGAGCTATGATGATGTATGTAAAAGAACCTTTAATGTTAATAGATCCATCATCATGTATCTGAGAAAAGTAATAATTTTTGAAGCGTAGACACCCGTCATGCAAGCTACCACTTCAAATTTCGAACCTTTCCTGGCAATACTCGACAAAATCATTAAGTAATATGTAAAAAAATGACCGGGGCACAGAACAACCCTATAGATACAGTGATCATCTGACACTAGTTAGCTTTATCAAAGTGAACAATACTGTATATTCAGCGTAAGGTTCTTATTTGATGAAGGGTTTGCTTTGCGGGCTTCGACATACGGGTTTCCAATATAGTAATAAAATGAAGTAAAATTCAGGTGTAAGTCACCTCGGGTAAGGCTGCCTGGTCCCTTCTTATGAGTTTTTCAGCCACCAAAAGGCAGGCTTCCAATCGAGACGGATCATCCTTCGATAACAGTCCTGTAAACGAAATTGCATTTAACGATGAGAAAAAATCACGATGCAAGATTAGGGATTCCAAAATGATACGAAAGGACACGAAACAACACGAAATGCAGGGAGATACGGAGTAGAGTCAAAGACTGAGTAAAATTCAGACATTAATAGAAGGGCTTTCACCTGATATGCAGTCTCTTAGATAAACAGGGGGTCTCACTCCATTGACAACATCATCATCTTCTTCATCCATTGGGTAAGGCTCCAAATCATCATCACTGAAATGAAAAAACAAACTGAGAATTGTAATTAGACACAAGAAAATCGTCAATCTTTTAGTTAGAAGCCTTCAGCTAACAATCTTTAATTCATCAGCATAAAAAGACATAAAGACCCAAATAATACATTCCGAACAGTAGTCCAAGGCTAACCAAGATCACTGTTTTGATAGAAATAGTGGCTGAAATGTTTAGCCATCCCTGGCTCAGTAGCAACCAATATACAAAAACGTCAAATATTGGGTGTATTGTTAGAGACACCTGGAGAAGGCTCAAAGTAGCAGTAAATAAGTGAAAAGTAAATACGTGATAAGTAATAAAGTTATTACCTGTCTAGCTCTGAATTTTCTGACTCTTTCCTTGGAGCTTTCTCTTCACGTTTTGGCGAAGATATCTCCGATGATTGGCTTGGTTCTTGATCTGGTTCTAGCAGTTCATGATCATTCGTTTTTCTGCAAAGTAAATCAGAAAGAGATCGACGAAGTACTACAATATAATCCGGTCAGACGTACCATCAGATAAAGCATACTAATAAAGTTGTCCCTGAAGCCAATAAGAAAATAAAGATACATACTCAAGTGCTTTGGAAGGATCAGCTGCAAGTGATGCTAGGTATAACGATTCTTCATCTCTTTGGAACTAACATAAAAGAACAATAAGATATTATTTTCAGTCATTAACTACACTTAATAGGAAGTGTACAGTAAATCCCCACATATAAGAACCAACAAAATAAGAACCTTCAGGCTGATTTTCTGGAGAAAACAATGCACTAGACAATAGCCTATTGTTCATTAGACAATACCTGAATAAAATCTTAAAGGTTCTTATATGCGGGGATTTACTGTAGCACATAGAGGTGCACATATTAGCGAATATATAGCCTATTGTCACTTATAACGAAGAGATCTAAATAAACGGTGACAAGCATGATCATCATTTCCGACCAGTAGTGTAGCCAACAGAGGAAGGGAAATATTGAGGTCCAACATTGGAAAGGCAAAAGGGCGTCGTCGAAGAAAATCAGGGTGTGGTTTCAAGAAAAAAGCAAGTCATATCCTTGGCTCTATACAAACCTCTCTTTCGTGATGATAGGAAGAGTGACTATTTGGCGCTACTGTTTCCAAACATTGTTAGAAACACCCCAGTCGCCATCTTTCTCAGTGCTATCGTGTAGTCATTCAAACAAGGTATTTTACTTATAGTCTCAATAAGAACTCTTTTAGGGACCCTTGCTGTGGAAATGCTGTTGTTTTCTAAGAAGAACAAAAAAACACTTGAAAACTAAAGGCGAGTCAACCCAATAAGTACGTAAAAAGATGTATTGGGCCAGACCTAGAATCAAATACCTTTGCCGAGCCTAGGATCTGAAAAGATGACGGATATGTTCAAAGCTTGGTGTCCAAAGATGGAACAACCTGAGTAACTCATAGTCTTATCTAGGTTTGCAGATATAGGATATAGTTAAAGAGTAATACCTCGAATTTCAATGGTTCGATTCCTTTGTGTGGGACAATGCGAGTTATCTCCTCTGCAACGATCATACCGAGTTTACGAATCTACAAAAAAGAGAGTCTGTAGTGTGATGATTGTGTGTCTGTAGTGTCGAAGAAAATGGAGAACTCTAGGGAATGAGGTTTTAGAGATAATAAATGTCTTGTCTAATCTGGGTTAGAGAAATGCTTAGAACACATCATCTACCTTCTCGATTGGGCATTGAAGGTGCGGCGGCAGCGTGTCCAGGAGCTTTGAAATGAGACCTGAAAAAAAGAAGAATCAAAACTGAGGTTTTATCAATTCCTTTGCAGCCTTCAGCATCAGCCACAGCAGGAGGAGCATGGTAATCAGCTGTTCACAAGAATAGAGGCGCAAGGCAATCAGCTGGTCACAATGACTCCAAATCTTCTGAGGAAAACAGGACAGCTGTAGTTGAACATTGCAGGCAGACAAGGAAGAACAGAGCCAACAACCCTTCAACAGCCACCAACAACACAGTCAGACGAAGAAGAACAGGGCAAACATTGCTTAATCAAATAGATCAAGTATAGTTTAAAGTGTCAACAGACAAGATTTCCTCTTACTTGTTTTAAGCTCCATGACTTTCGAGTTCATTTCTTTTCCCGATTCTTGATTCAAAAACCCAAAAGAAAGAAGAATGCATTTGGTTATGTATAAATGTTGCTCATATGGTCTGTGTTTCAATGCACTTGAATTGCCCCAAATTTCCAAGAGTTTGTGTGTCGTCTGAAAAAAGAATTTATAATCATAAAACTGTGAGATTGTTTACTGGACAATATTTACATATACACACTATATTGATTTGATTCCTAAGCCTAAGGTGACCTGGCCAATCTTGTACATCACAAAGAGGTAGTACATTATCACTAGTATCATTATAAGAATATTTGTAGTTAGCCATACTTGGACTATCAAGGGCTTAGCAGACAATGCAAGAGCTCGACACGAGTCTGTGGTCACGGACAGGCTGAGGTCCTTGTGAGACGGAAGTCCTTGCGAGGCAATGGTCACAGACGGGCAAGGGCTATTCATTATGATATTAATATAATATTAATCTTTGCAGATAGCCATACTATGGTTATCATCTTAAACTAAACCTACAACAACTACTTGGAGAGAGGAGGATCACTGTTGTTCAAACAGCATTCTCAATGACACCTAGCAAACAAATTAGAAATCTCTAATCACACTTGAAAATACAAGCAACAACCAGTGACCTACTGAAAATCAGGCTTTGGAAGAAAATGCGAAAGCTCGAAACGACCAAGAGAAGTTTCAAACATGTTTTGTTCAACAACAGTGATACAACTGAAGAAACCTGCTGTAACAAAATGAAAAAGCAAAGGAAAAATACCTCCAAAAGGACTCTCTTTGGATCTAGTCTGCTTTCTGCCAGGTACCCAATTATACAATAAGGAATGCTATCCTAGAAAAGATTTGATATTTCTGTCAGAAACTACTTTTAAATTAAAGGAATAACATACAGCAAAGAAATAAGGTTGAACAATAACTTAAGAGAGATAGGATGAAGAGGAAGGAAGCCAATGAGAAAAAACCATTGAAAGTTGTGACAGCAAATAAAGTGGGAAAATGTCAAATTTGTTTCCAGGGTATCTGTTGTTGTTGTTCGTTGTCATAGCTCAGCCTCCAACAGATGACGTAGTATTTATGGAGAATCCTATTTGCCTTGGGTACGAGGTTGCATAATCGTAAAACTTGATCATAAGATATGACCAGTCAGGATGGTGCAGGACAGAGGAAAGTAGAAAAGATTGACGATCCAGTTGATTATGATGCTGATGATAACTTGACGATGATGATGATGATGTTGATGATGATAATATTGACAACGACAATGATATTGACAACAATGATGGCGATAGCGACAATGAAAACTACAAAGCGATAAAGATGAACAGTATCCAATAGGTGAATCATCAGAAGGTCTCAGAAGGTTTCAGTGACTGCTAAGCTATTAATACAGGGAACTATCAAAAGGAAGACATATATAAAACAGCAGATCAACTTACCTTTGTATAAAATCGATGTAGCAGAAATTTATGCGTCATCAAAAATCTGAGTTTGTGATTTTCGGGCATTGAAATATCCCCAAGAAGATCAAACAAAAACTTGTAACTGCAAAATAAGTAACTCTTAAGGAAATGAATAGACCTTAAAAGAGAATAATAAGTTAAAGTGAATGGATATAAAAACATTTGAAAAGCATAGAGACCTTGTGTTTGTCAACAGTAATGGCTCCAAGACAGATTCAAGGTGAGAGTCTTGTACTAAAGAAAATAGTTTCTGGCAAATGCGACATCCAAGAGGACTTTTTGACATCATTTTTTGCAGCTCAGGAAGAAGAACAAGGTACAGCTCATCTGCAAAATAGTTCATGAGAATTTGAATAGTATAATACATATATATAGTCAGTAACTGGAGTTTTGAAAAGATTGATTTGCTACTGTTATAAGGTTTATTATTGTTCTTATACTTACGACCATGATGCTGTACGCAAACATGAGAGAAAATCTGACTAACAAATCCCAAGGAACAATCTTTCGATTCTAGAAGAAAAGAGTCAACATGATCATCAATCATCATCATCAATCATCAATCATCAATCAATCATCAAGGATCAATCATCAATGATCAACAATTAATGATCATAATAATAATCATGATTATAATCTTCCTCATAATTTCAAGAATTCAAAAATGCCATCAATATCATCAGAATCACAATCATAATCACACCTACAATCATCACAATCAAAGTCAATATAATCCAACTTCATTATAACTAAAACAATGTAAATCACTTACCAGCAAGACAGTCTTGTATCTTATATAGAGCTTTTGCTATAGCATTACCAAGAATTCTATAAAAGTTAACTGGCCAAAGCTGCGACCTGTAAAAGTATATACACGCTTTTTTATAAAGAACCTAGCTCAAGGCCTAGTTCTTAAAGTTCCTTATTTTTTTACCTCTTTTGAGACGATTGTAGTTTAAAAAGTTCCTTAATAGTTCCTTAATTTTAACTGCACATACAGTGGTCTTAACAATAAAAGAGAGACACTTGCATGTGAGCAAAGCTAGAGACTACTCAAGGAAACATTTGATACATGCGTAAAGTACAATTTATGTGATTTTCGATTGCAAATGAATGGAATGGGCTTTCTTATTCTGGATTGTTTGCAGTGATTAAAATATTCAACAATGAAAAGTTCCTTAGTGATTTATCTATAGTAGTTTAAGTTCTTTTAAATTTTCGGGCCTTCTACATGTAGGTTCCTTAAAAATTCCTTATAAAAAAAAGCGTGTGATTTCATGACTAAGGAAGCATGCTGGTTATAAAATAGACTTACAGGCTTATGATTGAAGATTCTGATTTTCAAGTGGGTCTTTAAAATTCAGAGAATAAATTTGAGAGAAATTCTATAATATACCCATCACTAAGTTTGAAAACATTTGATGCTCTGTCAGGCAATGAAATGATTCTTCTAATGAGTTCATCCCAGTATATCTGTGTTGCTGTACTATACTGCAAACGTTTAGATCCCTTGATAGTTGGAAGAACTTTTGCTTGGTCAAACAACAACTCTGCAAGTCTTCCATTCTCCAAAAACTTTTCCAGCAAGCTGATACTGCATCTGATGACAAAGCTATGGCTGCAAAACAAAAAGGGATATTTAGATTGTTTGATACAATAATAACGAGGCTGTAGATTCGTTAGGAGCTTGTCTAATCAATGTGTTTCTATACCCACACTTGCCACACACACACATCTTGTGATTCTGTTGCCAAATATGATCAGAGATAATGACATAGACAATCAGAATGTTGCAGCTGCAGAACTGTGTGTCTGATCGAGCCAATTTTGGCCAGATTTTAGAGGTGGGAATACAGCTCTAGCTTTTTTACGTCAATAATGGGGGAGGGGGAGAGGCAACACAATATACTTCTGCCTTGGTAGTGAGTGGTGCACCTGAGACATTTTTGTCTCACTAATGTGACCCAGTGTGCATTCCATGTAACAAACACTGGAGATCTCCAGGGGGGCGTCTCCAGCGTGGTGGTAACAGGGAATGCACCCTGGAATGTGATGCACGAATGAGATCTTGAGGAACAAAACCATGTGCACTCTGCAGACTAGCCCTCTCTCTAGCTTAGGTGAGGATTTTGCTAAACCACTTATAGCGAGGTTACATAAGAAACATAACCTAGACTTTTTTAAAGATTCTGACAATGCAATTAAAACATCGCTTGGATTTCCAGTGAGGAAAAATGAACTGTAGAGATCTTGTTTATCTATCTTTAAAAACCGGGGAAACCATGGTGAGGCTGCTAAACCAAGCAAAATGCTGCAAAAATCTGAATAAAAATTTGTCAGAAGTAATTTTCTGGTTGAAGAGTCAAATGCAAAGTTTGTAGAGTTTTTAACTCCTTGATGGTCTCCAAAAAGCGCAACATGCAAGTCTTTTAAAGTAGCCAAGCAATTATTTTCTTCTTTTGCAGCTGAAATACTTGATTTAATTTGGTTTAATGTTGTTCTAGCATGAGTTGAGTTAAAAACATCCACCATTTTTTAGGCCCAGGCGATTTTGAAATTTCCTGCAAGTCTCGAGTTGGGAACGAGGTATCGGAAAAATTTGTTCCGGATCACTGCACTTAATAACGAATTTGTTTTAATACAAACTTGCATGTCGCTTTTAAGACCAATTTCAATCCAAAAGTGGAGATGTTTACTAAAGGAGTTATCTTGATTGGGTGGTTGATGCTTTTGTATTTTGGCAATGGTTTGAGATGTTCCTATAATATGTTTATTTGTTTAGATTCTACGTTTTCGTGTATTTATTTATCTTAGGGTATTTATTTTATTTTCCTTTTATAGGCAACATTTTAGCAAAAAGCATTCATGGTAGAGTAATAGAGAGGAGATCTTTACCCGCAAATAGGACTGCAAGCATGAAAAATGGAGCTGGTCAGAAAAGGGAGGCGAAAAAGAAAGAAGAAGGCCACGAAACTCTATCAAATTATCATGGCCCGTTTCAACCGCACGAGCCTCATATCAACGACGTCAGTCCGATCGCTCCAATCCAAGCGATGGATCAGATAGCTTGGATTAACGATTACCAGCCGATCGAACCAATCGAAGGTATGGATTATCGAAGTCGGATTCCTAATCGAAAACAGGATCATATGAAAAAGAAAGCCAGGTCTCAAAAATTGAATAACAGGCGGGAAAAAGGGAAACATGCTAAGAAGTTCAAGAACACTGGAAGACCAAGGAAAGCGAGAAGACGTGAACATGCTCTTGCTCTTGAAATGAAATTTCCTGAAAAGAGGCAGATCGAAGATGCTAGCAAAAGTAAGATACCAGTAAAAAGGGAAGCAGAAAGTCAAAATGCATTCAGTAAGCAAAGGATTTTTCCTTTGAAGCTTAATAACATTCTATCAAATTTTATAAGAAAAAGATTGAAAGAAAGATTGAAGTTGCTCCCTTTAGCGTCTTCAAAACTAAAATAATAGTCAATAATTTCCATGCGACGGGAATGGAAGGGAGTTGAAGGCAATACAGCAAGAGCTATCTGAGACCAGGGTTTTAAATAGACTAATAGGGGGTTATGCTAGAGGGGTGTAAAATCCCCCCCCCCTATGTATCTTATATAAACCATCCACTGTCTATCGCGAAAATAACATACAGTAATTACTGTCAAGAATCAAGACAGAACAAAGCTAGGAGCTCTTTCCTGCTTCAAAAGGTTTCTTTGAAACAAAACATTAGCTTTACAATACACTATTTGATAATGTTAATTATATATATAAGGGTTGAAAAAATAACAAAACGATTATAACCTATTAGAGCAATGGTAGCTTCATGCTCGGCTTCACGAAGGAGGGAAAATGCTGTCTTATGTTCTTCTCCTTATATTTACATGATTAAAACGGTGTTTATTAAGGTAGATGAAAACTGAACTTTTTGTACAATAAATAGTTATAAAAGTTGATATATATTAAAAATATAAACATCAAAATGCTTCAGCTAGTTTTATCGCCTGTAGTTCTGTTACTGCAGCTCCCAAGGCTTTCTGGAAACCTTTAAGGTTTCAGACACAACACACACGAGTTTGAAATATTTCGAAAATTTATTCTCACCGTTAACTTGTTCGCATAAGATGCAGTTGTAATAATTACTTTTTGCTTCCAGCATATTTCCTCTCGAAAGCCGCAACATCAAATTTCCTCTTACACCCTTGATAATTCATGTATCTAATCTTACCAAAAACTGGTCGCTCTCTCCACCCTTGGTCGTGAATACCTACAATGGACCACATACAGCCTAAAAGGAAAACGATGATCATTAGAAACTGTCTTAAGATAATAGATGGAGAGACAGTGAAAGCAAGTGAAAGACAAATAGAGATGAGTCGGCGTATAAGTTTGCTTAGTGTCTGGTCTTGACCCAAAGGTCTCCAATTTTCCCGGATTTTGTCCCAAGAACGAGCTTTCGATCTCTTGGAATTCTCGAGAAAAAAATGAGAGGTAGAAAGAGTACACTGAATATACCTGGCACCTAAGAGATTTGAACATCAAAATGCCTAAAACTTATTAAAATACATCTCATACCCAATATCCGAATTAATCAACGATAAAAACCTGGGTATCGTTGAAGTCTATGTCTCAATAAGTACTTTGCTTTCTTACCTACGTATCCATTAGGATCGATGCCATCAAGTGCATATTTATCATTTAGATAAATGGATATTGCAAGGCCAGTTTCAGGTGATTCAGTCCATTCTAGAATCTTCTTTGCCCAGTACATGCGAAGAAATCCATGCATCTTGCCTTCTTTCACCAGTTGTCTCTATAATGGAAGGATAATATTTCAGACTCCTAAAAATGATTGGAGCTTTGAGAGATAGGACGGGAGATAATCCTTATAGAAAGGCTGTTGTATATGTGCATGCCAGTTTGCGATATTCTTGCCCTCTTTATTTTTGCCCAGTTCTGGGTCATGTTCTATGAAGTTTAGCCGGGTTTTTGGCAGTTTGTGATTTGTTACCTTGGATATGGGTCTGCTTGATGGAGATTTGCTGAAATTATGGGTAAATGTTAGTTGTTGGCGCAGCAGTGAATAAAATATCGATTAGCTCTGCCATTGATTGCTGTGCAACATTTTCGGAAACACATGCATACCTAACCCCTATAGGAGATACCCCTTGATTCCACTTTAACGATTTTCATGATTCAGTTGCGAACTTTTTCTGTTAGAGATTATGGTCAAATATGGCAGTCTAAGGTCCTAGCAAACAACGTCAAACAATGGATCAAACATTGTTGGTCAAACATTTGAGATTTGCTTTATAAGCAATGTTTGACCGTTAAGCCATGTCGCAAAACATTGCTTTACAAGCAGGAATACTAAGCAATAGTTTTAAAGAGCAAAATTGTTTGACAAGCATTGTTTTTTTGACATCATGGCCAAACAGTAAAACATTTTAAAGCAAATTTCATATGTTTGACAAACAATGTTTGATCGTTTGGCAAGGACCTAATGCAATCGGTTGATAATCATACAATCGTTAAGACGCTATAAAAAGTCTGAGGAAGAATGGGTTTATTCGGTTTCAGTATCAAGGAAAGCTGTCATTATTTTGGACCTTTGGTCCTGCGACTAGGATAAACCATATGCAGATATAAATGCATTCTCAATACCTGCGCTGCATTCCATAGCGGATCGTATGTTTTGGCATTTTCTAGTTGTTGTTTTGAGTATAATTTCTCTCTTTTGTCATTCTTATGATCATTGAGTGTCTTTTGAGCCCATTCATAACCACCTT
Organism: Chrysaora quinquecirrha; assembly: GCA_014526335.1. Taxonomy (NCBI): domain Eukaryota; kingdom Metazoa; phylum Cnidaria; class Scyphozoa; order Semaeostomeae; family Pelagiidae; genus Chrysaora; species Chrysaora quinquecirrha. Next base: position 763,673 of record JACTAT010000036.1, on the reverse strand, counting down.
TCAAAGAATCATATTTATCCAAGTTGTGAAAACAAAAATTATCAGAAAGCTCTCTTCTTATGATCATTTCTTCCAAAAATGCCGCGACGGAGTCACTGTGTTTCGAGCGGAATTCTCTGGCGCGTAGAGCGGCTCTCTGAGGACTGATCTGACCTGTAAGAAACGACGTATTTCAAACAAAAAATGATATGATTCAGAGAAGGGTTAAGCTATGCTTTCTTAGAGGTTTCTCAAGAGATTTTTCAACCAATAATCTTAAGAGTAAAGTACAGTTGCGAGGCGAAGTTGAAGGTGGGATGATATTTTTAGCGCCAGTCTCAAAAGCAAGCAAGCAAGCAAGCAATCAATATTTATTTGTTAAAGCAGGTTAGGGGTTCTGGGAGCTATACAGCTGATGTGGACCTGCAGTTTGTGCCCCCAGACTGATATTCTAGAACGAATACCCTGGGTACTCATTTACCGACCTCGGAAGGATGGACAGGTGAGTTGACTGAAGGCTTGTGGAAAGAGGTCCCGACGAGATTCGAATCCAAGACCTCACCATCTTGAGAAGAACGCCATGACCACTCGACCACAACGCCACTCTAAAGACCAGTTACAAGACCAAAGTAAAGGTGAAATGATGAATTTAGTGCCAGTCTCATAAGCAGAGAGACTATTAAGACCTTAGCCCTGGTTATGACACTACAGTGAGAGGAGCTCGAGCTCCAACAAAATGAGCTAGCTAGATTGGAACACGATGCCACAGTATCTGGCAGGTGGCAGTATCAATCTGCTCCACGACCAATACTTTATATGACAAGAGGATACAAAATTCTTAATCACTGGGTGACAGGATCTATGTTAGAACCCGAGGGGCATTTCACTCTTCGAAAAAGCGTACGAGATGTCTATTGAAACAGAAGGATTCTTTCACGATTCCCACGAAAACAAACTATATTCCAGCTGAGGGTGGACGAGATTCCAAGGAGTGAATTACCTCTCGTTTGAACTTACCGGTATGAAACCAAGGAGACAAGTTACTCAATGCACTTTTAGTAGGATCATTACGATCTGTACCGAACCACTTCAATCTCTGTTTCACAAAACTTTCCAACATCTCTAGTCCAGCAGCTGTTCCAGGTTTTGCCCAGTCAACGTCTGAAACTGCATCATCGACATCAATGAATTTAAAGACAGAGTCCCAATCAACTGGCTGCAAGGAAAGAAATACAATACTAAGGTAGATAAATCATGTATGAGACAATTGCTATGACGAAGACGTTAAAAAGTGTATGTATACGTAACATTTGGTTCACGCATCTACGCAGAAACATAGACCCCGTTAACACTAAACCGGATAGCTTTCGGAAAATCTTGGTTTTCGGATTGCAGCGGATAGGGGCTGTGTTTACGGCATGTCGGAGATATCCGATGCACTCCGAAAAAACTTTCACTGCGTTTTTAGGTGATGGGAAAATCACTCCATTCCGGTAAGTCTTTGATATTCTTTTCTGGGTGGGGGTTTATCCGGTATTGTGTAAACAATTGCCCTATCCGGCATCGGTCAATGCAAGGCGCGGTGCTCCGACAACTATCCGGTAAGGCGTAAATAAGGCATTGGAGTTCAAAGCGAAGTGAAAATCAAGATGGGATCATCCCAGAATCAACTCGAAAGCTATCCGGCGAAATGAGGCCTTAACAAGATATGGTGTGTAAGAAACCAGACCGAAGGCTGGTAAATGTTTCGATCTTATAGCGCACGTGATTTATGGCGATTGCTAAAAATTTTGACACTGAAATAAAGTATATAATAATAATAATAATAATAATTTCTTGCTTCCAAGTACTTGAATATCTTGATAATCACACAGCTCATATGTGATCCTAGTGACTATAAGAAACAAGTAGACACATACCTTACAAAGTGATTTTGGTGCTTTGTGTTGATGTTGTACGACTGGAGGATATTCAGTGAGAAATTCTGTAAGTTTTTTGGTAATTTTTGGTCTGATTGTTCTTGCTGCGTATTCTAGTTTATCAGATGCTTCCCAGCATGGAACAATATTATGAGCATCAACCTAGAAATGAAAAAGTAGCCTCAAATATATGCATATATATTCAGTAAATAGTGTCACCTTCTTTGATCAGCCAACGCAAAGGCAAAATGAAAAGACTTGCTCGATAATCAGATGCAGATATTGACACCAGCAAAAATTAATCGTTGCCAAAGAAGAAAGTCCAACAGAAAAACGGCACAAAATAAAATGAAAATGTAATCGACCAAGAAGCTAGTTTTTTGGAGGTACAGAGCAACAGAATGTATTGAAAATGAACGAAAAGGTAGATAATTCGATTCTTGAACCGCTGCCCAGTTGCTATCAGAGTTTCTCTGTCTAATAAGGAAACAAGCAAGTGATCTGCTTATGAACAATAGCCAAAGTGGCATGTCAGACTCATGAGTCTTAAGAGAACATTTATAGGACCATGTCTTCTTATAATACCAGAAAATTCCCCTTAATTGGCAAGAAATGCTTTTGGACTTTGAAAATAAAGCTTACTTGACACAATGGAACATTTTTTGGAAGCTTTTTGTTTACATCATTCAACCATTCCATTGGTTTTCTCAATGGTAGAAAATCTGCCACAACAGCACCAATGTTATTCTTTTCAACAAATTTTGGCAAAACCTTTGGTGCTTCCCCCAATAATATGTGGAATGGTATGTCAAGGTCTTGTAATTCCTGGAAAAAAGGAAAGAAGTCATAAGTTTTGGAGCTTCTTGGATTGATATGACCATTACAGGTCTTGAATCTGTGAGCTTTGGCTTTCCAACTCAATCAATCATTCAATCAACTAATCACCTATGGATGAATAAATTTATCAATGAATGAATGAATCAATCAATCAATCAATCAAGCAAGCAAGCAATCAATCAGTCAATCAATCAATCAACCAACCAATCAATCAGTCAATCAATCAATCAACCAACCAATCAATCAACCATGCAATCAATCACTCAATCAATCAATAAATCAGTCAATCAATCAATCAATTTATCAAACAATCAATCAACTAATCAACTAATCAATCAATCAGTTGATCAATCAATTAATCTATTGATCAATCAATCATTCAATCATTCAATCAATCAATCAATCAAGCAATCAATTAATCAGTTGATCAATCAATTGATCAGTTGATCAATCAATCAATCAATGAAGCAAATAAATCAGTCAATCAACCAATCAATATATCAGTCAATCAATCAATCAATCAGTCAATCAATCAATCAGTTGATCAATCAATCAATCAATCAACCAGATAAAATCAATCAATCAATCAATGATGCAATCACTCAATCACTCAATCAATCAATGAGGAATGAAATTGCATTCATAACTTGCCTTAGTTGATAAATCCTACCTTTTCAAGTAGTTGCAATCCATTGATCATAAATCTGTATTGTCGGATTGTTGCATCAAGGTAGGATGAGGGCATACAAAATGCCACAATTAACGGAACTTCCTGTTTTAGAGCCAATCTCTGAGCCCAAAGCAATGCCCAATTATCTTAAGGAAAATAATAAGAACAGAATAAATTGTTGCTTCAATAAAAATAATCAAAATTAATGGTGAAGAGAAGGAAATAAGAAAAATTTTAAGACAACGAACCTTGCACTCGTTGATCTCGAAACATCCAATACAAAATTCCATTGCAATTTTCTGGTAAATCTTTGCTGCTTGAAATCATCTTCACTCTTTTTTTGTTAAATTTGAAATCTTTACCTTCAGGGACAGCATTCCTTCGTCTTTCTTGGTAAAATGACAACACATCAGAAATCCCCTGTTCAATTTCGGATTCATCTACTGACTCTGTTTTTTTCTTCTTCGTGGGAACATCCCCATTTTCTGCTTTCCTTTTGGACGTTTTGATGGAAGAAACCTTTGTTTTCTCCGCCATCTTTTTTATGGATGTTTGACTAGGCCGTAGTAGCAAACGGAGTGCACGGCCAAACAACAGTATGTTTATGTTTATATTTGAGCTTTAGATTTTCAAATTAAATAAGCACTCTAATGAATCTACTTGATTTAATATAAACTACAAATACCGTATTTTCAATCAGCTTCGTGACCGATTAAATGTTTGTGTCTTCACTTCGTAGCTCAAAGTTTCGAAAACATGCTGTTGTTGTTACATAACAATTTCCCGCAGAATTTCAAGCCAGCCTCACTTTCGGAAAAGTTTGGAGAGAATGACGTCAGAGGAGTGCAAAATTCGCTTCTCACCATGGTGGGCACAGGGGTACCAGTAAGACCCTCTATTTATGAGATAGATGAGTAAATTTTCATCCTGCTGTAACGGAGCCTCGATGGACGGGTTGTCTAGGTAATAGGTTCCCTGATTCGAGTGTCGCGAGTTCGAATCCAGCTGAGCTAGGAGCTATCCATTTATGGTCTGGGGGCCGGATATTTGTTCCTCCCCATTCGGCTGGAAGAGGATTAGCGGGAATAGCGATTTCCTGTAATGGGAACCACCGTAAGCCGATACAGCGCCTCAGCCACATTGGTGACTTTGTGGATGCAAGTGGGGAGTATCGCTCTATCCCGGGTCAGTTTTTGTCCTTAAATTGCTTTTGGCATTCATAGTTATTATAAAAACATGCTTACATTCTCTCCGCGAAGATGAATACAATATGAACTTCATCTATCTAACCAACTGGTTGTAAAGATCAGAATCGTGAAAGCAGCAAAGGATTGGGTTCAATTTTCGCAAATTCGATAATTTAGTTGCAATATCTTCACTTTCCACTGCAGGTTACAATACGGAACGATCGCCAGTTTGTTTACATTGACTTAGGGTACGTTCTTTCGGGATTTTATCTGTTCTGAAGTCTGAAAAAAGTAGACTTCGGAGGCTTCAAATCCAGATGCCAAAAAACCGCAATTTCTTTGAAAACGGAAGACTTGCCAGAAGTTGAAGTGGCAAAATTTCTCTGCAAAATCTTCTAACTCTTGAATCCTGAGTGTTTGGAGCCTCCAAAGTCTCCGATTTTCAACGGTCTTCCAAAAGAACAGGTTTTCGATCTCTGGGAAGTCTCGAAAAAAAGAAGACGCAGAAAAAGTTCCAAAAGAACGCGCCCTTACTTAGTTTCTCGGAAATCAATTAGCCAAATTTAGCTTTGTTTGAGAAAAAATTCAGAACAGAAATCAATAGAAAACAAACACTATTTTCTTCAGCTTCTCATCATTGTATATAAGCCGCGGCTACACGTGCGATTTTTCACCTGTTCTGGCGACGCGACACACCTGAAAATGTCCTGTTCTGAGAAATCCTGAGGTGGCTACACGCTGCGACAAAAATGCTGCGACAGAAGTTCTGCGACAATCAGCTTGCGCGATAAGAAGAATGGGTCCTAGAAAATTTCCAGGAAAACGCGCGAAAACAATGCAATGTGTTGCGTCGCCAATGCAAAAAAACCGGCTACACGCTGCGACATTATTGGCGACAAGCCAAAACATGTCGCGAAAAGTTCAACCAAATCAATGTTCTGCGACCGTGTTTTCTCAGGTCGCAGAACATTTTCTTCGAAAATCTATCCCTGGCTACACGTGCGACTTTTAATTTTTACGGGCACAGCAACACATTTTTATCATGTCCTGTCGCCATTTCAAGCAAAAAGTAAAATGCACTTAATTTTTAATGTTGTGTCTACCAGCCGCTTTGGCTTAGCGTGTTTTCGTTTTCGTTTCGCCTTCCGACGTTCTCTTTCTCTTTCTCTTTCCCTTTTACGTTTCTTTTCTTTTCGCCTCTTCTTCCTCGCTTCTTCTTCCGAATCTTCATCTAACTCATCCGATGTTACACTTCCATTAACAGGTTTCTTTGGCGATGATGACTCTTTCCTTTTCTCCACATTCTTCTTGGTTGATTTGACTTCTTCCTGCACATCTTCCTGAACACTTTCTGAATCCTCTTGCTCGCTGTCATCACTTGAGCCCTTGTCATTTACTTCTTCTTCACCTTCTTCATCAGAGGCCTCAGCAACACTTTCTGCATCTTCGTCTACATCTTCTTCTTCCTCCTCCTCCTCTTCATCCTCCTCTTCTTCTTCTTCTTCATCTTCTTCTTCTTCATCACCTTCCTCATCCTCCACCACTTCACTTGCTTCTATCTCATCTGCATCTTCTTCCTCAGAAACTTCGTTCTCAACACCTTCCTCTTCTTCCTGGTCACCACCGTCCTCTTCTTCCGCTTCAACTTCCTCATTAGATTCAGAATCTTCATCAGCAACTTTTTCATCATCTGATGCCTGCCCTTCAGCTTCCGATTCTTCATCAGCTTCCGCCTCACTATCAACACTGCTTCCCGTTTCTTCCTCATCGTCTTCTTCATTTTCCTCAGCTTCACTATTATCTCCTTCTTCCTGCTCTTCAGAGTCCACAGTCGGATCTTCCACATCTCTATTCCGTCCATTGGCTTCTTCTAGTCTCTTCGTTTGTTTCACCCGTAACCTCGATGGCCTTTTCCTTGTTCTCGAAGCTCTCTTCTTCTTTCTTAATCTCTTCACCCATGTTTGCATCTGCAACAACTGGCTCAACAACTTGATCATCTTCACGAATTACTCTGCCAGCGGCATCTTCAGCTCTTTCTATCATGTCCGATCCACCAGTCTCTGTCAACGTATCCTCGGTACTTATTTTGTTCACAACTTCAATTTCACATGATTTTTGTTCAACCTTTTCCACTGTCTCAACTCGAATAGCTAATTCTTCCACGTCGCTATTAGCCTTCTCTTTGCTTCTGGAACAATAACGCCAGCAACATCTCTCTTTTTAGTAAGATCTTCAGAAGTTTCGTCAGTTTGTGTAACGTCTTTTGGTAACTCTGATGGATTTTCATGAACGGAAATGACAAGATCTACTTTGTTATGACCTGAAATATTATCCGCCTTAGTTTGGGCGGAAATAGCATCATCTGCTTCATTGGGACAGGAAATAGCATTATCTGCTTCACTCAGACCGGAAATGACATCAGCTTCTTTACCATGACCGGAAGTACCCGGACCGGAAATGACGTTGTCTGCATCAATAGATGAAGGCGATAATGACTTTTCTTGCAAAACTTCCGCAGACTGGCTAACTTCTTTGGTGTCCGATGTTCCTCTGATCACTTTACTTGACTCGATAGATGATGTAGCATTGCCGCTGTCTGCTGAAGATAAAACAGAAACACTTTCTGCAGTTTCTTGAACAGCCTTGCTGTCAGTATGAGATTCAGCAGCCCGAGTATTTGCCAGTTCTTGCTTTTCTGTTAGGTCAAATGAATCAGATTCAGTTTGCACCGTTGGTTTTTCATCCAAAGGTTTCAACGAAGATTCTCCAAGAGCTTCATCAATTGATTTTATAAGCGATTCAGTACTTTCAATATCACGTAAACTATCTGCGTTATCGTCTTTAGAAGCATCAATGTTCACGCGTGTTGAATCTGCTTTCGTTCCGGTAGACGTCTTTACAATAATTTGATCTTCAACTACTGATTCTTTCGCTGCAAGACTGGAAGGTTCCGATGAAACATTCTCGATAACTTTTTTATCTTCCAAATTGATATTTTCTGCTAATTTTGTGTTCATACCATTAACTGAAACGTCATTTTCTTTTAATGTAATATTATCTGTCATATTAGATTTGCCTGATTGCTCAGCAGCAGACGTTTTCTCGTTCGCTTTATCCATTTTACTAACAGTAGCATCCGCAGCTTGTGAATAGCTCTTCGATTCAGTATTCATAACTTTTCCTCATCTTTCTGTCTGCTTTCCATTACAGCATCGATTTTCGCTGAAGAATCCTCGTGGTTAGCTGCCTCCTTAACCTCCATTTCACTTTCAGAGTGACTAGTAGTAGAAAAATCAACAAGAGGCCGTTTAATTTTGACTTCAACAGTTGATAATTTAGCAGCATCAGCCTTAATCTTCTTCACTTTTTTAGTTTGTCCTTCTTTGCGCTTTTTCTTTGCCGATAATAGTTTCTTATTGTTCTTTGCTAGCATTTCACCCCATGTCGTTGAATTGTCAGACATCTGAGAGCTGTCCTGGCTACTTTTATTTCCTGTTTTCTTTTTAATCTTACCAGTTTTCTTAATCTCTTTAACATTACTAATTTTACTTGTTATCCGAGTCTCCTCATCATTACTTGTAGCAATATCTTTTTTAGCCTTCTTAGCTTCCTTCTGCTCAACCTTTTCTTCAGACTTTCGTTTCTTGGTTTTCTTACTTCCCTCAGATTTATTGCTAGCCTCGCTTTCAGTTATCTCCCTTTGCTTAGCCTCCTTTAATCTAGCCTCGGGAACTTTAGGCTCTTTCCTACTCTTCTTTGTTTTCTGTGATTTCACTTTCTTGATTTTGATTCACTCAATCTAACAGTCTTGAATTCTTCACTGTCAACTTCACTGTTCACTTCAACAGTCTTAAAATCAATGCTTTCTCTGTGACTTTTACTCGGCTTTGTCTTTCTAACAGGCGATGGAGAACGATTCCAGACATGTGGGAGTGGGCCTTCGTTGAAACTTCAATAACCTTTTTATGCTTCATCGAGTGTCTTGTTTTCTCTCACGTCAGGCGAGAATGAACGAGAAATAGAACGAGAAGGCGAGCCATGAGCACGATGTCTTTTCTGCCTTGAATCTTCAGGTTCTTCTTCATTTCTTGAACTTTTCGTTGGTCTCTCTTTTCGTTTCCTGCGAGAATTACTTGATGATCTTGATTCGTGTGTTTTTCTGTCATGCGAGTCATCCCGACGAGAACTCTTTTCGGTTCGTCTCCTCGAGTCGCTTCTGTCTCGGGAATCGTCGGATCTTTTACTTTGTCGTGTTTTGCTTCTCGATCTTGGCGAATGCCTTGATCTGTGTCTTGATGGTGAAATACTTCTCGAACGACTGCGTCTTTTAGGTTTGCTAAAAAAGGTAAAAAATCGAAATTGAGTTGAGTGCTTAGCTAACAGTAAACTCTGAGGATAAATAAATCCACACCAATTCAAAGTGCAAGGGCGAAGATATTGCAAAAAGAAGCGAAAAACTTGTTCGTGTAAGAGTCATAGCTTTCTCAATGCTTTCTCTATGACTCTTCAACTGATCAACCAAAGATAGAGGTAACACACATAAGAGTTTGCTGAAAGTATCGAGAAACAAGCAACAGGTGTATTCAAAAATATTGTGGAATCATTGCATTATTAAAAAACAAAAAGTCTTTTTATCGAATTGAAGCCTTTGTTAATAAGGCAAAAATCGATGCTAAATGAAACGCCTATGCGAACAAAAACACGTGAATTTTGTAATTTAAGTCAATTCCTTGCAGCCCTAGCTTCATACAATTATTCGCATTGATTCCCGTTATTCGAACAACCTCTGAAGTTCTTGGTGTACAGAAATTCAGATGAGGGACAGAAATAGCCCTAGTCCCTACCCTGGCCAGCTACTTTGACGGAATTGCGATATCGGTGAAATACTTCCATTGTTTTAGCTGTCAATCAAATTAGTAATTGGTCAAAGAGTTAAAACAGGGCTGATTACAGACTGTGGAGTTTGGCGCAGCCTCCTACTTGCCCTGGGAGCGATACTGGATGACTGGATAGAAACGTGCGGTATCTTACCCATCTTTCATTTTGATTTTAGCTCTGTAGAATTCTTCCTCTGTCATGGGTACTAACGGTGTTTCAATATCATCAGGCTCCACATTAAAAAGAGGATCAATGAATGCGTAGGACCCAGGCTTTGATTTCAGATGTCGTGAACTAGGTCTCAGATGAGGCGGAACTGCCGTAGGTAATCTAGCTGAAACCATTGAATGAACGGCAGCTGGGTGAAATGCTGAAGCAGCGATCCTAGAATGAAAAAGAAAGGCTGTTTTATTATATATAATAATCATGGCGCTAACATATCCGTGAGGATAATTCTTACACTGTTGTCTAACTCATTGCAGACTATTGTATCTGTCACGTACAATATGCTGGTACTGTAGCATCGAAAGGTGCTATGGCGTCATAGTTTTATCCAGCTAGCCGGTGGTTTCAAGACCTTAGCGAGGTCGGAAGGAGTCCAAGCCACGGAAGCATCATAGCCAGGGTCGATGTCTCGTTGGAGTATCTAATTCTGAGACCCTTGCGCCTGGCTCTAAATACACCATTTCACTCCCACCTTCATCAGTATCAATACGGGTTGTATCAATCATGTTAGCGACCACTGTACTGTACCAGATACGTTCTATATCACTTTGATGTATCATTTCGAGTTGCAATAGCAATCTATAATATCACCGCGTGTTATATTCATCATGTGAAAGTTCACATGATACAATCATACACAAAACGGTTAGACCACAGTTAAAAAGGCTGAATTTAGAAGTTCAGACCGCTGTGGTGACATTTTTTGCATAACAGTTACATACAGGGAAGGAGAAAAAATCCAAAGATTTTGGCCGGTAGGTAAAAACAACGTGGTGACAGATTTCAGTTTGCATGTCTTTTTGAATCCATCAGCAATCATCTGTAACTATGTATGATTCCTATAGCTATTCATTAGCCTGCCCAAATCCACAAATGCTGCCGTGTCTATGTCACCACTTGTGGACTTGGGCACAGGCTGGTTATCCTTGCGCTATCCACAGAAACTCTCTACACAGTTTTAGCTATTAGAAAAGCTTTTATTGAACCAATAAGGTGATAAAATAAGAAAAAAACTCTTATAAATTGCTACCTACCCTGGTGTTGGTTGACGTACAATCACAGGTGCAACTGGATTAACTTGATTTATAATTGCTAAAAAAATAACATTGTAACTTAGTAATAGAGTCAATGCTCGAGTTTCATTAACACAGTATGTAACGACGAATATATTGGGGATAAACATAATGAAATAAGCATATAAATAAAGGCCATACCAGGTGTCATTAATCTTTGTTGTGATGCAACAACTGCAAGAGATTGATCTATGACTTGTGGGCCTGATACCATGATCTATAATTAATAGAAAACAGGATTAATCATACATCATTTTCACCATTAGAATATGTATCATAAGAAGTTGTATAGTATACAGCATCGCAAAATATAGAATGCATGCATTTTCCTGACGCTGCTTTAAAGCCCTGACGTTAACGTAATTTTGCTAAGGCAGGATAACTCAGCTAACACCATTTACCTAGGACAGGAAGAACGGGAAAGCGAAACCTAATCTAACGCACAAACTGGGTCCTTCCATTAATCAGGCTCTGGCTGACATTGGAGACAAACGTCGATGCGCTGTACTTAAAGAAAACAGACTTAGCAAGAGTAACAAACAGGTTTGATCAGGGCCTAGACATAAGCTCTGGCAAAAGAAGCGGTTCTATTCTCCAATGGCGAATGAGAATAAGAATTTTGTAGTTTGTAATATTTCTAGCAGGTTTAACAGGAGTACCTAAGAAGACTTATGACAGCCTTCAGTTGCCCAAAAAAGCAGTTTCATTTCCATTTGCGACTGTATATCTAGATATTGAACTTTCAGAAGCCAGAATTGAATGTGTAGAACGTTGCATTGACACAACGTCAGCAGGAAAGTTTTTTTGGCTACTATTTAACCCCTCTCTTATATCTGAAATAATCATTATTTATGTTTGGTTATCAGTGCTAAATGGGAATCTGTTGCGTAGAAAGCTATAGAGCTTTCTTTAATCAGGACTTAGGTTTCTCACACATTGGTTTCAGGAAAATTTTCTTTTGCAAGCACAACAACATGTCAAATAATATTAGTGGCTACAAAATTTATTTACTTGTGCTGTTGGTACAACTGTTGGCATCGATACAACTTGCCCTGCAACAGATTGCATAAAGATCTGCCCTTGATTTGGTATTGCTGCTGATGTTGGCTGCAACTGAGCATCAACTTGTTGCAACTGCATTTGCTGCAATGCGATTTGCTGTTGCTGGAGTTGAATCTGTTGTTGCATTTGAAGTTGCTGTTGAATGGATAACTGCTGCTGTTGTTGCAGGATGATAGAAGGTTGATTGGTTTGTTGAGCAACAGAGGTGGGAATTCCGTCTGTAGGTCGAGGAGATTCCTTGCCAGATTCAGCAAGAGGGACAGTGGCATTCTCTTCAACTTTGGCCTTTTCCTTGAAAAAAAAAAACAAGTTTATCGTTTAAGACCGAGGGGAATTTAAACTATGATTAAAACCGGTGTTCTTGCTTATCTTTAATTCTGAAACACTCTACAGACAACACGTTTCTGGAAAGTCGAGTCTTTGAGTTGAACAAAAATCCCTAGAAGTTATTATTACTCGGTTACCGGCCTAAAATGTTTTACCATGACACATAAACAGTGAAAAGTATGCTGGCAGGTTTGTTTGACGGAAAACCTTCTGCTTTCACAATACGTTTGCTTTCCGGTCCTGCGAAACCTCTGCTTTCAGAAGACTGACCATACAAAAAAATGGATTCTTAGGAAGGTTCTTAAGAAAAGATTGCAGCAAAGGAAAGGCTAGCTCGAAATGTACCCCAAGCCAACACACAAGTTCATTTATCATTTGAAAATACGATATTCCTCTTACTTGTTCGTTTGGTTGATCAGATGACTGAGCCGTTTCTGTAGACGTTGCAGAACCATTTGTAACTCCCTCTTCCTTTGGAGCGTCTGATTCCATTTTGCACTCTTCGACAGTCTCCTTTGCAATCTCTTCAAATAACTGGGCTTCAGTGGTCGGGCCTACACTTGAATTAAGCACATCAGCATCTGAAAAGCAAAAAACATGGTGCAAAAATCTTTGAAGATTCTGTACCCAAAGTCCACAGAAATATATAGATTTGCAAGCGTTGCTTTGAAGGTAAATGGTGAAGGTGAAGGTTAAATGGTGTTTTTAGCGCCAGTCGCTAGGATCTCAGTAGTTGGTGAAGCAATCGAGTCTTCGACTCTGGCTGTGACGCTACCAAAGATTGTGAGGCCTTGCTAAGCTTCTGACACCACGAGCTAGTTGAATTAGGCCACAAAACAACAACACCGTATAGGGTATGTGAAGGGTATGGATCAATAGAGCAACATACTTGCATTGTGATGCATTTTCTATGGTATTCATAGCGACTTGCTTCAATTTCCAAAAGGTAAACAAGATTATAAATGACACCAGTAACTAATATATTCCAAGACAAGCGAGTAAATGTCGTAGGGAAGCAAGCGGTTATTCTTTCTATAACTGGAGACATACCTTCGGACTTTCCCTCTTCATTCTTTGCTTCAGTTTTCGGTTTTGCCGAATTGAATTCCTCCCTGTAGAATCGTCAGAAAAGACATGTTAGCGAAACGAAAACTTCCGAACCATGATAAATGAAGCTTTCAAAAAGCACTATTGTTTTAAAGGAAAGAACTGGTAACAGGCTGTCCACTGGATCAACAGATGATTTTGTTAAATACTCAAGCCCTGGCCATAAGATCAAACAATGTTGGTAAAACATTTGAGATTTGCTTTACAAGCAATGTTTGAGTGGCCACTTCACAAAACGTTGTTCGACCAGCAGAAAAGTTTTGCTTGATAAAAGAAAAGGTGTTTAACGGGCACTGTTTGGCGACGTGGCCAAACGGTTAAACATTTTGCTGGACAAGCAAATTTCAAATGTTTGACAAACAATGTTTGATCGTTTGGCCACAGATTTAGATGACAAAAGTCGATATTCGCGTGAACTGCCCAAAACGGACAAGACTGATAACCTGAGTCCCAGTTATCGCTCACGAGACCGAGGCTAGCACTAAAAGGAGATCGCTCAATCGTCCAGCAATTCAATTCAATAGCGAAACTACGACTCAGGTAATCAGTCCATAATAAGACATAGAAAGACGTTTGTCTGTCAAGGTTTATGGGAAAAGCACTTACTTTTTATTGAGTAATTTGATTGATATTTTCGGTGCTGGTTTGCTATCAGTTGATGACGTATTCTGCTTGCTTAAAACCACAGGCTGTCCAACATTACTATTTGAGCCACTTGTTGTTGGTAGATGCTTTGTGTTTCTGAAATTCTCAACAGCCTAAAACGTGGAATAAAAATCAAACCAAAATAGTTTTAGAGGCTTGAGCTATGGCAAAACTAGGAGACTTGTCGCGCGTGACACTGTATTTGGCGTGTCTCTCAGGGTGGCAAAACATGCGAGTGACAAGCGAGCAACATGTCCCCCGAGTCAGTTGCATGTTGCGGAGACAAGAAATGTTTCTATTGTCTCCCAGAAACACTTGCGTGTCTCTTAATACAAATTTTGTCGCGCGCTACAAAGTTTCAGAGGTGGCTAATCTGGAAGACACCGAGGGGACATCAATGTCGCGCGCGACATATCTCCCAGTTTAGCAAGGCCTTTAGTTTCTTGAACGTAAACGTTTCTTCTTTATATTTTGTAAAAAGGTATTTTAAAAATGAGAAGAGTTTCTTACCATTAGAATACATATATGTGGAATAGTGGATACACACTTTAAATATGACAAATGATAAATAGCTGAGGGTAGAAGATATATAGGGCTCGACTTAATTACCTGACGCAATGATTTGTTAGGAATGAGATCATCCGGAGATGTCTTGTTCTTGCATGATGGACAAGCAAAGTCATTGTCGATTAGATAATTTCTTATACCTGGAAATGCAAAAAAATTGTGTCAAAAGATTTGCGATATCATCAAGTAACTGCGGAGGAATGATTTTCGTAGTAAACAAAAATGGCAAAGGTCATATTTGTGTCGCATCTAATTGACACTAAGTTTGTTTCAGGCTGCTTCATTTAATTCGACGCGGCAGAAATGCGACCTTTAATCTAGACCTAAGAATACGGTTGAGATAAGGCTGCGGCAGTATATACTACTCAAAACCTTGTTCAAATCTTCTTCATTAACAATAAAACTAGAACTTCCTGCTTTTTCCCACTATGATTGATATGGATAAATTGATAACCCTACATCTATAACCCTAGGCTTGCTCCAAGTCTATTTCTTAATATCCTTCTCCAAAGGTCCACCATTCCGTGTTAACAAAGGAGAGTGCCTGAGAAAGTCTACTATAACCCTAACATCTCATATCGACTATACTGAAATTTGCAAACACCCTTCAAAATCTTCAACATTGATAATCAAACGATAATACCCTAATTTTTTAATCGCTACAAAAACTTCGTGTACTCAGAGTCAAAAAGTGATCTTTTTCATTCGATTGTGATAGCTCCCGAAACATAAACTACGCACTCAAGTAACGGGCTTACAGAAGTCCTCCTACAGAATTCTTCATTTAACTTTCCTATGAATTTCTTCGAGTTTCAGTTGTCCACAGTAACGTTCCACCTTTAGAAACCTCTCTATAAGAAACCCAGGCCCTGCGTTGTCTTAAGAACAACATGAACACAATGGGGTATTCAAAGGAAAACAATACGCGAAGATAGAAAAGTGAGTGGTAACGGTGGGACTTTACTGCACTAATAGGACGAAACTGTATTAATAACAAAACTTACATTCATCGCAATAGCTTGTACCACAACACGGTATCACAACAGCATCATGAAGCAGTTTCTTGCACATCGGACACTGCAGTTCTTTAGGTACAGTTTTGGAACCAACAACATCACTACCAACCACAGGAGTGTAAACAGAACTTGTAGCTATTGCAGTGGGCGGATTCACAGATGTTTGCCGCTCTCTGAAAGATAACAATACATAGATGGTTAAGAGCAATTCAATTAATTTTCTAGAAGTTAGATTCTTAGCTTTTCCCAAGGTTCGGTACAGAAATTTGTTTAGGAACTTGTATTTTTTGTGTTAACAAAGGAGAGTTATATATTTGAACGTAGTTTTTGTCTGAAGCTAGATTATAAAAAAATTTTCAACTAATCGCCCCTCTTTGAGACGGATTTTCAAATACGCGCTTCCATAAGATCGTAATACTAAAATGATTTTCGCACGATCGTAGGATTCCTTAGTGGAAATATCATCAACAATTCAAACGTTAGTGATTTTTCGTGTATCTCATGATCTTTAGGTTTGTGTTAGGGAGCTGTTGAAGGATTGTCGAGTCGTGATCATTGTAAAGACATGCGCTACTATCCGAATTGCGACTAACAGCGGAAACATTTTCGGGCATACTTAAAAGCGTTTTTCGTCTGACACTCCTCAGATTATGAACGTCAGTAAGAGACCGAAGCAGTGAACTACGGCGAAATTTATCCTGAGGAGTGTCAGACGCAAAAAATTTTAAAGTATGCCCCAAAATGTTTCCGCTGTTTATCGCAATTCTGAAGTTTTATACAGCTCAAAAACTATGCGCTACTGGCCCGTGTGCTTCACATAAATTAATAACATACAATAGAATAAACTAACTTTTCCTTCATCTGCATCATGTAGTATTGTTTTGTGACTCCGCCACGCATCATAAAGCTTTGATTATTCATTTTTGGATCCTTTTGAAAGATAGCAAACAAATATAGATAACTAAGCGAAGCAAGTTATTACCAGTGTATAGAGCCCAAAGATTGCTGCGACGCAATCACAAGTTGAAATCGTATTCGACAAATCGCAAGATTCCCCTGCGATCGTGAGATTCCCTACGCCTATCCGATATTATGAAAATGTACGTGATTGTGTACTTACACCAATAGTGGGACAGTTTCTGATAAAATGTCCCTTTTGTCCACATCTGAAGCAAACATACTCTCCAGGCCCAGGTCGCATTTTGTTCACATATCTACAACGTAAAGATTAATAAGAATACTTGGGGTGAAAAATAAAACAATACAAGGTTTGCTCTGGGAGCTTGTAGAGAAGTTGTGCCGAGATTATAAGAAGGGTGTTTCGTGTTTTATTGGGACAAATTCTGAAATCGGTAAAACTTGAAGTTGCGTTTGATTTGTACTGAATTACGAAAACGGCAGGTTTGGAAGAATTCGGGAAAAGTTAACCGATAATACAGTAATGAAGATAAGTAAAACAACAAGAGAATGGATGCTAACTGGTCGGGTTGCCATTGCTCGCTTGATTGCTGCATCATCGCTGATATCTTATCATCTTCAGAAGCATTCGCATTTGCTAAATCACCAGTCTGCAAAATCACATCAATGTATTAAACACAAAAATTTATAGATAAACAGTAAGTCCGAAGACAAAAACAGAAAAGCGCAGTTCCGCAGATCTTTCGCTTTGTTTCAAACGTTGTAGAGCAAAACAAAGAAATGTGAAGTTCAAAGGATGAACTGAATACAGCTTTAGCACGGAAAAGATTAACTCGAAATATGTAGGCCAAGGAAAAGCGACTCGGATCTACTGAATCCCTTGTTTGCAAAGTGAGCCTTGCAGCCTTGATATTACGAGCGGCAGAGGCTACTGGTTATACATTGTTCCGTACAGCCTATGAACCGGTTTCTAAAGCATTTGGTCCACCGAGCCGTATGGCTTCGGAAACCGCTGAAAACCCGAGTTGTGTTATCATGCGAGCTGCTGACTGAACAGACCTCCTGGTGGGAAAAGCTGCCTGGTTCATCAAGATGTCAATCTAATGAGCCAACTCTCTTACAGATGCATTTGGTCCACCGAGTGGTGTGGCTTGTGAAGCGGCTGATATTATCGGCTGTGTTGTCACCCAAGCTGCCGACTCAATAGACGTCCTGGTGGATCAAGCCGCCTCGTCCATCAAGCTGTCAATCCGATGAGCCAACTGACTTAAAGATGCATTTGGTCCGCTGATATATCGAGCTGTGATGTCATCCGAGCTGCGGAGCAGACGCACTGGTAGACCAAGCCAACCTGGTTCACAAAGCTGTCCATCTGATGAGCCAATTGTCTTGCAGATGCACTGGTCCACCAAGCTGTGTGGCTCTAGAAACCAGCAGGTATATTAAGCTGTGTTGTCATCCAAATTGCTGCTGAACAGACGTTTTGGTGGAAGAAGCCATCTGGTCCATCAATATGTCCATCCAGTGAGCCACCCTTCCTGAAGGCGCATTTGGTCCACCGAGCTGGGTTGTAACCCAAGCTGCTTACTGAACAAACAACCTAGTATACCAGGCCGCCTGGCCTATCCAGCTGCCAATCCAGCAAACCACCATGTACACCAGACCAACTGGTATACCGAGCCAATGGCACTGGCAAACAACTTGAAGGTTCAGCAAACCAGCTGGTACATCGAGTTAGGATGTCAACTAAACTGCTCATTGAACGAAAAATGTAATACAATATGCCAATTGGGAGCTAAATGCAAAAAAGCCGAAGACTAAAACTTCTAAGACCTATAATCAAACAAAAAACCTATACGAAAATCATTAGATACCTGATTTAACTTTTCAAGAGAAACTTTCGGGTTCTGTTCCTTGTTGGCGAAAAAGAAAGAGAATTAAAGTTTATTAGATAAACATTTCTGAAAAATAAATCACCATCCACTTTTTCTCTCGACCGATGGCTGATGCTACCTGCAAATGAACTCCCAGGATGTCCCCATAGATTTTACATTCAGGAGATCTGAAATGTCGTTTCTGTTATCTACAGTACAAAATGAAGAGCTATCTGCCGTACAGTCTAATCTGCCGTACAAAATTACAGTCAGGACTCTCCGAAAGCTGCAGCATTTGTTAACAGAAAGCATACGTTTTTCAGGAACTGCAAATGCAAGATTTAACGCCTCCTTACGAAAGGCAGCCCCCTCCCGGAGCCATTTTCCGTTTCTTTTCTAATAAGAGCCCGCTTGCCAAGGCGTTTGATTCAGCATTTACAGTAGACACAGTCCAAAATTCCACATAACAACACAACTGCAACTTTGACGGAGATTTAATCTTTCAAATTTAGTGGAAAGAAAGATTTGTTGAAACTCGAATCCCACCCATTAGGCTTCTGGCAAATATAGACTACTAGTACTACTACACAGGTAGACTGATGCGACAAATAGTCATCGCAAGAAAGAATAGTCTGTTGCACCTCTATTCGAATCACTTCTAAGCAGCACTGAATATGCATTTCACGAAATGCGTACGCATTCAATAAGTACTATGTAGGTTTTTCATCCAGTAATCAAAAATTGAGAGCCCCAAAAAGAAATGTCTAGAAATGTCCCTTGCGGGATTTCGCACTTCTATTAAACAGATGACTGTGTTGTAACAGATAGTGTTTTTATAGGCATATGTTGCTTTGCTTATTTAGAGTACAGTAAGCTAATGGATTTTAATAATCTTCCAATACGGATGATTTTTAATTTCAAAGACCCAAAACTGCTCCCGTTACCCAAGAAGGACAGACAGGCACAAAAATCCAGAGAAGTGGAAGGAAGCCAAACTTAGACCATATAAAAAAAGCAAGTTGGGGGACGGGGAACCAAGACGGAGACTTCTAAGAGGATCCTAGAAGGAAAAGACTAGAACACTATTTTCTAGAACAGGTTTTTTGCAAAACGAAACTTGAAAATTGCATTGGAGAACAATGCCGTTTTCAAAATTGCACGAAACAGCAAAAACATTTTTTGAAATACTTAGCTTTTTTAAAAGCCATGACACTCTTTTGAGTATAAACGTCAGAAACAGACCGAAACAACTGAAAAGTCCGAAATTTAGGCCCAGATGCAGATACAAAAGCACAAACCAGAAAGTAGTGCTGAGATGGCATCGTTTTAAAGACCAATCATCTTGTGAGATACAGTGGTTTTGCTGTTTTCTTTTTAAAAATAAAGTAGTGATACAATTTTGGTTTCTCTGGCAACCTAAGAGAAGCATTTCCCCTTTGCAAAACTGTTATAACTGAGAAACAAAAATCCAACATGCCAAACGTTTTTCCTGGCCAGCAACCATGCCTGTCCCTCAAGGCAATGAAGACTTTTTTGGAAACATGATGTTTCTGTTCCCATGCAGTTGATCAGAATGCAACCACAATAGAATGTTTGAATCCTCAGTATTAATATCAGTAATGATATATAATGTACGAAAAAGGCTGCAAAATCTTGTAATTTTAAGCAAAAAATCAAATGAGCAATCATAAGATTTCAAACGAGTCCACTTTAAATACATTAATACAAATACGATGCTTTCATATTTACTGCATTTTCTACATACTTCTTTTCCTTCTGAATCAATGATTTTCCAGTCCTTCAAAAGAAAATAGAAAAATCAACAACTGCTTCAAAGAGCCAAAACCTCAGCTATGAGAAAAACTGTCGAACTACAATCCTGAATCTGTGTCTACTCCTGGTAATTGTTCCATGTACACAGTGGTACAATTTCATCGGACATAAAAAATTAGGGAATTTTAGTATTTTTTTCATAAAAAGTAAGCGTATTATACCCCCTTTCACCCCCCTCCAAAAAGGTATCACAAAAAAGCACAAGTTCAATGTTACTAAAAAACTATAAGAATTTAAGCAAACTTACACAGCAGCCAGTCTTGCAACAGGAACCCTCTTCACAACAACTGATGCATTTCTTGGAATCATCATTCCAGAATCTTGATAAACTGCAAATGAAACGAGAAAATTGGCTTTTTGTGCCTGAAGCAATAAATAATGATAGAAAAGTATATTTTAAAAATAAATTTGAAACATATCCCACAACAGAACCTGATGTCTCAGCCAGAAAAATAGTTTCAATAGAATACTGAAATTTGAACACATTCAGGGGCGCCGGAGGCATGGGGGCGATTGCCCCCACTTGTTGCTTCTTTCCCTGCTGCCTTGCTTCCGGCATCTCTGAACATATTGGATCTGTTTACTCTACATGGAACAAATGGAGTTAAAAAAGTGACACATTTTAATATCCGGTGCAGGAAAAAATAGAGCTCCGCTGTATACCTACCTGTAGAAAATAAACCAGCCTTTTACTAAATCAAAGTAGTATCTGTTGCTATCTTTACGCTGCCCCTTCTCTATCAGGACAAGCAAGAGAACTGCTGTTTAACCAGCAAGCTTATTTTGACTATTTTAAGGCAGGAATATTTTGTGGGAATAGAAACGTTGGGTCAGGAAATATTGGCCAAAAGTGCCAGAGTTTCTTCCCATTAGTTTTTCCCTTAAAAGTACACTAATTTACGTTATACATGGGGACCAACAAGTGACCAAACAAACCATTTCTACCATAACTTTTCTTAACTTGGGATCAACAGTGACCAAACAAACTATTACCACCACAATTTTTCCGGCTCAGTGCATAGCATGATAGCCTAAACAGCATTCTGGTTACACAGTGCTTGTCAAAGATATTTGCAGTTGAACAGGACAAGTTGCCCTCAAAACAAAGTTGGCCAACTTTGATGCAATCCAGACAACAGGGTTTGATGGCCCAACTTGTCTTGAGCATCTTGTCTTAAGCCTCAATCTGCAAAGTGGAGCACCTTAGCTATTGTCTCTTGGGCACTTCAAAAAGAGGCATGGCCAACCCAAAGGCAAATGACACTGTGGTGTTGTGGTGTCTGTCATCTGGCTGACTGGTGGTTGGCAGGTGCTCAGTGTGGTCAGTGTTCAATCAAAGATGGGGCAACAATTTGCTAACCTGCCACTGAGATCCTAGTGACTGGCTCAAGAACACCATTTCACCTGCTGACCCAGTCTGCAGGATGCGCACCATCTCAACAAGATCTCGAGGGAGCCAATGCCAAGAAACTGCTGGTGCAGAGGCAAAAATATGACTTGAACAAAGACTTTTTTGCATGGAAACAATAGAGGAATGGTGAGTGCCCCACTCACACACTCTGCAGACTGGCTGCTGACAAAAGCAAGCAGGAAGAGGCAATTTTGACCTGATGCCGCATTAAAATTGCAGCAGTTTTAAGATAAACATGAATCTCTGAGAAATTTTCATTCCAGTTCTCAGTTTTCATATCTTTCACATCTGAAAGCAATATCTACAATACATACACATTTTTACATAATTTTAGCTACAGATTTCTACTACAGAAACCACTAAATTTAGTTTAAAACCGGCTTATCTAATTGCATACTGAAATTTTAAGTCCTGGGAATGAATGTTTGGGCTGACTCTGACTGGCACGCCTTGGATCAAAGTGCAGATTCCAAACTGTACGTGCGGGGACATGACCTCAACTTCAAGAAAATAAATCCCTTCCCTTCCTGCAACACCCAGATACCAGGTCATCCCAATTCAATTCCATTCCCAAGACAAGCCCTTCCAGATACCTAGGAAATATTCACCATCTTACCTTCTTTTGTTTGTGCATTAGTAACCTCCAAAGTAAAATCAGAATTCTTTCCGATTTTCTTTTGCAATAAGATCGCGTCTATCAAATCTTTGAGAGATATGCTAGGCCCATCGAAAGTCAAAGTATCGTAGTCTAAACTACTTCTAAATTTATAGTGAATTGAAGACATTGTTCAATAAGTTCAAATGCACTTTAAAGAGTTCTTCAAAATAACTTCGTCTGAAAAGTTAGTGAGCCAAGATCCAGCTCAGGAAAGAAGTGTTCCTCAAATTCAATTTCAGTTTCCTTGTCCAAAATCAAACCAACATGGCGGGCGTCCTGCAAGGTCCAGCTTTTTGACTGCAAAAGCAAGTCTTCTTGTTACCTTTTCAGGCAAATATAGTCTTCATTCAATCGATTGGCTATTTCAGAAACATATCTGAATAACTTTCGGACAATCAGAGCACGTTATATTTCACGATTTCTGATATAAACTCTTTGCTTCTTCAAAAATTCTCCCTCCGACACAAATTCAAATTCTTTCATCAAGCAACAAAGAGAAACGTTTCGAGCACATGCCCTGGATATCCTGTCAAACCGGTTAAACCTGTTTTTATTGATGACGTAACTTTGAAATTTTGAAAGCGAGGCCTAAAATTGTCTTAATTGGCGAAATGAGGCACAAGGGTTTCAGAGAATTCCGTAATGGCGTCCGGAAGGCAAAGAAGTGACAGAGCTCGAAATGTGAGAATTTATCAAAAGATTGAGAATAATGTCGAAAATGGAAAGTTTTACGAAGCTAGTCAACTGGCGAAAACATTATTTTTTCGGTAAGATCGAAATGTTGATCCCATTATGAGTTTGTTATATCAAGATTTTAGTTTCAAGGAGGGGGGATGCATGGCCTAAAGTAAGGCCTAGTAGGCCTTCACAAGTAAAATCGCCTTTCGGCTGGTTTTCAGTTTTTTTAACAGTAATATCATTTTTCCTTATAGATATAAAATCCAAAATAAATTCGAAGAAGCTTCCTCACTGCTCCATGATTCATCAGTTCTTTTGCTGAAGCATAATCAGGTCTGTGCTGCATCCATTCATGTCATTTGTCTGATTTTAACTTTCATTTAAGTTTATAAAATATCATTGTTTGATTTACAAACCTTTGCAATGCAAATGTCTTTCTTTTTAAAGATATATGTATGCTAAAATTGGTTTTGTCATTTATTAATTTTCAGCATGAAAGTGGAATTGATTTAGCAAGACAAATTATAAAGTGCTTTCAGGATTCAAAATGTCAAGTAACAGACCAATCAATAGGTGCATTATAAATATTTAATTACCTATAGTTATTTATTATCATTGTATTTATTATAGACATTATGAAGTACCCTTAAAATCTGAATTTCTGTTTCTGATTCTCTGTTTCAGATATGCTTGTTGATATTATTAAACTCTGCAAAAAAGACAGTCCTTCAAGACAGGATTTCATACAAGAATCTTTAGTGTAAGCATTCCAATTTGCAGTAGCATCTTTGTTTAATGCATTGATGAAAACAGTATGAAACAGTGCCCTGTATTGAACTGTTGAATACCTGTAGCAAAATTCTGATTTCCAAATGTGGTATGAAAAATTGTCTTTATTGTCAGGGCTATTGCAGCTCAGTTCATTTTCTTAACCCAAGTCCCAAATATGTTAAGAGATGGTGGATACAAATCCCAATGTATTGTGCTTTGTGCACTAAGATTAATGTTCTTTCTCTCTCTAGATGGACCTCCTCTGAATACAAGCATGGACACCCAAAAGTTCATGAGGCAGCTGCTGTCAAATATTGGGAAGGTAAAGTACAATAGTTTACAATAGTTTACCACTGTTGAAACCAAGGAAGATGCATAACAGGTTCAATTGGCTTAGCTAAGATGGGGGTGCAGCACCCCCCCAACATTTACTCTGTTGGCAATTCCTTTAAAACTGTGGAGGAGGAACTGGGATTGGTTTGCCTTACTTTCATCATTGATTAGGGGCAGCAATGTCAGAATAGAATGCAGAATATGTTTGAAAGGTCCAGAGTAGTGGAATGCATGAACTGTATTGCACACCATTGCCATCTCTGTTTTAAGCATCATTTCATTTGATGCTCCCAAAACATGTGGTTTGCCATTTGCTGTTCATTTCCTGTATACCACTTACAATAATAGTTTTTGCTTTTTTAGAGGAAAATTATGCAGCAGCAAGATCTCATTTCATGCATACTTCAGAAGGTTCATTATATGCAACATTTCTTGTTGAATATCATGTGACTTCTGGATACCCTGGTGAAATTGATTTGTTTGTTACACAAGCTGTTTTACAGTAAGTGAAATTTAAATCTCATAAATAGAATCATCGAAAGCTGCCCCCCCCTGCCCTCGGAAAAATTGTCAAATTCTTTTATTTTCCTATTGTTCTGCCCCAGAATCGTCACTTCTGCCCCCGTCGCCCTGCATTGCTTCCGGCGCCCTTGGTGCCAATCTCGGAAACTTGTAAAATTGGCTGAAAATTCAGGAAAACAAATCAAACTTTATCCAATGTACCTATTAACTTATCCTTGATTTGTTTGTTTTCTAGGGTACTTTGTCTACAGAATATTTTAACAGCAAATGTATTATTCTTCACGTATACACAAAAGCATCCTGGAATAATGAAGCGAGAAAAACCATACAAACAGCCTTTGCTGAACTTTACAGCCTTTTTACTCCTAGCTTTGGAAATGTAAGATTTGATTCATTTTCCCTTCTAATTGTCATATGTTTTTAAATGGCATCAGCAGACAGGCAGGGAGTTAATTCTAAGGTTGATGCCGAATATTTTGATTTGGAATCCATTTTTGGTAGAATGTTCGAAAAAGCTCCAACCAATCACTGATGAAAAGAATGATAATAGGAAGAGACTCACGAAAAATGAAGAGGCAGAAAAAGGTAAAAAAAGAGCGCAACCTTGAGCTGAGGGTTTCGCTGAGCTGGAAGATTTTGCAGACCATGGTCTTTACCATAACTGTTAATTGATTTTCATTCTCTGAATCATAATAGTGTTTCTCTTTTCTTTCCAGTGGCTCTCTTCAACAATTTACAACTTTATGCGAACAATATCAAATTTCGATATCGAGAGATCCTATTTATTTTGAGGTACCAAGATTTATTTCTCTGAAAACTTTTTTAATGTGACCCTTTCCTGTTTTCGATACGACGAAAAACGCATGGTTACGACGAAATCGTGAGATTCCCTAATTGAATGATGTGTTATCTTACATTCTAGTATTTGGATAAAATTGGACAGTTGTTTTTTGGACTTCCACCGAAAGAGCAAGAAAAGCCAGGAGGATTAATGGGCGTTTTAGGTAAGATCACGCAACGTTTAACCTCAATAACGTTTTAGGTGTCATAAAACAAATGATTTTCAAGGTGTGTGGTTGTAATGAATGATAAGATGTTACATCTAGTGAAACCAGTAGCCATTTTCAAACAGCTTAATGAATTTATAGGAGGTTGCCGTAATTGACAACTTCATTTAACGTTGCCAGATAGGATTCCCTCCAGAGAAAGCAAACATGCAGCAAGCAATCTTTATTTGTTAACAATGCAGGTCAGAAGTTCCGGCAGCTATATAGCTGATGTGGACCTGCATCTTGTGCCCCAGACTGATATTCAAGAACGAAAACTGTGGGTATTCATTTAACTCCCTCAGAAGGTTGGACAACTGATTTGGCTGTTGGTCTAAGGAAAGCGGTTCCACTGAGATTCGAACCCATAACCTTTCGATGGTAAGCAATTGTGACAGCTGAATTGTCTGTCTGTTACTAAGACAAAGATATTCTATCACATGGCGACAGAAAACGTTACGCGAGGAACTCCAAAGCAAGGGGATGCTTAATGCCAAAAACCACTGCCTTGTACTCCTGATCGTTTCCTGTTCTGAAACAGGGTGCACTTTTCTAATTTGCCGATTTTGACCCATAAGTGCCAGACGAAAAAGCTTTTTGTACTACGTTTAACAGCATGTTTGGTCATTCTTGACTATTTTTTATTTCTGTTTAATTATATTTTTCTAGGAGATTTAATGCAGAGTTTAATTGGTGAGCCAGAAACTGAAAATTCAGGGATGGAAATCGAGCCAGCATCAGAAGATCTTGATTAAATCCACGAAGAATAATTTCGAAATATTTGCGAAATCTAGAATATTTTAGCATTATTCTTGCATCAGAACTGCATAAATGCTAATCACAGAGGATTTCAAGTGCACAATTTATGAAAATAGATCCTTATAAAGAGTTATCATTATCGACAAATGTTATTTTAATATTTAAAAGTTCATTATTGCTTTATAAACAGTCATTAAATGTATTGCCTGTTTGGCTATTTATTTTACCTTTTCTCATTTTCCCAGAAAATTCTGAATCCTGCTTCAAATAGAGTAATCTTTCAGTCTTGGTTCTTCCAGTTTGAAGTCTTCTGTTTTTAAGTTGTCGCAATAATGTGTACTTGTAGAGGGAATTACTGGTGCAGTGTACACAGGTTCATGAGACCTTGAAGTGTTGAACTCCCAGCGTAGGCTTTCGATGTCGAGTGAATGCTGAGAATAGATCAGATAAGTTCCGATTAAGCTAGATTAAGCCCCACATAAGCTACAAAAAGAAGAAAAGTCCTTTCGTTCCGGGTGAGCTTTGCATAGCATTTTAGTATAAAGAAAGGAGATTGCCAGTTAGACAACAGTCCCACTGGCAACAAAAAGCTGTTTTCAGTCACATTCTACCACGGAAACTGAAACATACTTACGGCAGTGACTTAGGGCCGAATAACGCACTTTCTTGAAATAACGGGAGGCTTTAGAGAACATGATTTTGAAAAACTTCTCTGCGAATTCTGCGAAATCTTCCAGCTCTGGAGTCAGGAGGGTTTGGGGCCTGCAAAGTCTCTCATTTTCCCGAGAGATGTAAAAAGGAAGGGCTTTTGATCTCTCGGAGTTCCCAAGAAAAAAGTGCAGGCAGAAAAATGTCTCAAGAGAACGCACCCGATGCAAACCTCAAAGAAAACAGACCCTTATCTCTTGAGCTAAGTTTACGCTTAAGCCATGCTTACCGCACAGCGAAAAAGATCTTGCGGAATTTAGTAGAACGTGAGCACGTCACGCAAAAATCGAAAATCGAACGCTCTCATCAAGTTTTCGAATGCGCCATGAAACTGACTCAATGTAACGCGACAAACAAAACCCGACTCGACAAATCGAATTCATAGTAGAACTCTATCTAGCGTCAGCGTTACTTGACGTTTTGGAAACGAACATATTGCACTTCGAAATTTCGACGGATATTTACCCTATAGACATAAGTGAAAAAGCTCGAAATGAACTTTAACTTTACTTGCCTTTTTATTAGCCATGTTTTGCCTGTACTTCATGACATCAATTTCTTTATCGATAACTCCAATGCGCTTGTATGTTTTACGGAATTCTTTCGACACTTCATCTCGCAGTTTGAAATGATTGGACTTTATGTCCTGTATATCTTGACTGATAAACTTCAATTTGTCCGTTGAAAGCTGAGGAAAAAAGAGAAGCATAAATTTAGACAGGTTTCTTTGAAAATTACCAGTATTACCAACTAGACTCTAATTACCAACCTTGGATTCCGAAATTTCATGAGCGAGAAGCGGCCTCAATAAGTGACAGTTACAAAGTTGTTAAAAGCAAGTGTATGATAGGGTTTCACACTGACCTGATTTTCAAATTTGAGATCTTCGATCGAGCATTGAGTTTCTTCAAGACCTCTCTTGAGTTGATCAACTTCCTAAAATCAAGAAAAATTCAGTGAAGTCAAGTCAAGACAATCAAGTCATGTCAAGTCAAGTCAAGTAAGATCAAGGGAAGTCAAGTCAAGTCAAGTCATATCAGGGGAAGTCGATTCAAGTTAAGGGAAGTCTCTCAAGTCAAAAGTCAAGTCAAATCTAGGCAAATCAAGTCAAGTCAAGTCAATTCAAACGAAGTTAAATCAAGTGAATGCAAATCAAGTCATGTCACGCTAAGTTAAGTAAAGTCAAGTTAAGTCAAGTCAAGCCAAATCAAGTCAAGTCAAGCTAAGTTAAGACAAGTCAAGTCAAGCGAAGACAAATCAAGCGAAGTCAAGTCAAGTCAAGTCAAGTTAAGTTAAGTCAAGCTAAGTTAAGTCAAGTCAAGTCACGTTACGTCACGTTACGTTAAGTCAAGTCAAATCAAGTCAAGCCAAGACAAGACAAGTCAATTTAAGTCAAGCTAAGATAAGTCAAGTCAAGTAAAGCAAAGTCAAGTCACGCGAAGTCAAGTCAAAATAAATCAAATCAATTCAGAACCGTTGATGCTTACCGTTCTCAACGTGATCATATCGTCTGATAACTGCGAACATTTTTCAAACTCAGATACCAAATGACACAGATACTGTTTTCGTGGTGTCTTTGTTCGACTAAATTCTGCTTGGTCGAAAGAGATGCCATCAGAACATCGATCAGATTTCAGCCAATTTCTACCAGTGTCACTTTGTGTTCGACTGAATGTTCTATCCGAAGTATGCCAAGTGGAGCGTCTCATTTTGACAGCAAAGACGACAAACTACTATTTTCCCAGGCTTTCCTCTCCAGTTGGCGACAAGGGAGGATCTACAGCGATTCTTGATTCTTAATCATATGTAAGACGAAAATGCGCCTCGTTCTCAAAGCATCCATACAAAACCAAAGCAACCCGAGGCCTCGAGGCCAGTTGTCAACGAACGACTAATGTGACGTCAGATTATTACAGACTGGGGATATTAGCTTACGTGACAGAGCAGTAGGCCACAAAAGTCCCCGCAGCATATGGCGCAACTTTTACGTAAGCTATTTTTGAGCTGACCTTGACCTTGATCGCTAACTATTTTGTGAAATATGGAGACAGTATTTCAACACGTGCGTTCAAGGTTGATACTAAACTACTTTTGCAAGAAATGCTATACAACATTTGTTGCACGCAAAACCATGCAACTTTGTTGCACTGAATGCCATGCAAAATTTGTTGCATGCAATACAATACAACATTTTCACGATAGCTTAATTGTAAGTACAATGTAATACACAACAGTTTCCTTGTTGAGCACCATTCTTGCACAGTTCATTTATCAATATGAAAGAAACTATACATTACTCAACAATAGAAATATAGCTCAAACATCAACAAAACATTTACTAAAATTTTATAGACACAAAGCTGTATGACTCCAGTTATATTGTGAATATGTGTAGGGTATTAGCATTAACATATGAAGAAATTAGTATATGGGTAACAACAGTGCCTGTCAAAATTCTTGGAACACTTGCACTATTTTCACTTCATTGATAGCAACTGAAACCCCTTTCCACACAAACAATGTCGGGTTGTGTTTGTGACAAATACGAAGGAGTTTTGATTTTTATATAATAATCTAAAATCATAAACAACATATTACAAGTTTGAAATTAGCAAAAGCTTTTCGGTTAAAAACCATCCTCAGTGCTAGATGGTATAATGGTTTTTAACCGAAAAGCTTTTGCTAATTTCAAACTTGTAATATGTTGTATACATGATTTTAAATTATTTTATAATGGCAAATTTTAACACATCTATTTTGATTTATTCTATTTTGAGTAGTTTCTAAGTTGAAGTAATTAGAAAATAACCCACAAACAGTAACTTTTGTTAGCATAACAGGGTTTTATAGGCCGACGGCCTCTCCGTTCTTGATCTTTATTATTGTATTGTATTTTTTTGTATTGCATTGCTTTGTTTTGAATTGTATTGTATTGTATTGTATTGTATTGTATTGTATTGTATTGTATTGTATTGTATTGTATTGTATTGTATTGTATTGTATTGTATTGTATTGTATTGTATTGTATTGTATTGTATTGTATTGTATTGTATTGTATTGTATTGTATTGTATTGTATTGTATTGTATTGTATTGTATTGTATTGTATTGTATTGTATTGTATTGTATTGTATTGTATTGTATTGTATTGTATTGTATTGTATTGTATTGTATTGTATTGTATTGTATTATATTGTATTGTATTGTATTGTATATTGTATTGTATTGTATGAGGCCTTGTGACGATCAAGATTATTCCACAAGCACCCGTAATCATTTCATAAAAGTTAGGACTGAAGAAGAACAGAACAACATCGTTTTGGGGGAAGGGGTTGACTTCCTATATTTTGTAGCAACAAAGGGACGACGAGTCATATTTTTCGAGAATTTTTAGTACGGTAAAGTTGAAGTTGCCGTTTTCAAGTCTACTACAAGCTTTGGGTTACGTTACACCTTACCCTTGGTTTGGGTGCATATAGCACATAGCAGGGTGCAGCCACACACGGCGCTCATAACTACCGATTACTGATTAATCGGGGTGTTCCAACGACCTTTGGCAGGCATTGTAACTAAAGTCAAAAGTGTAGGATTGTAACCTAAATAAAACATTATCTATGAATTGTTACTGGTTATTTAAGTAATACTACTTATAGCGTAAACAATTTCCAACAAAACAAACAATAAAAATAAAATAATTACAAAACTAAATTATATACCAGTATTTGACCAGTATTTTCTCGCTTATAAAAGTTTATTCGATCTATAAACAAATGTCTGTAATGTAAATAGGAAGGCTACCTGTGATTATGTGTTTTTCGTTTTTTCGAATGATGATGCTGATCAATTTCATCAGGGGTGCCAATCAAAAGCGGTCTTTTACTGCCAACAACATTTGTAGGATCTGACAAGATAAACAATCCAAAAATCAAACAAATCTGGCATTAGAGACTCAAATGTTTTAAAAGATTTAAAGTAAACAAACAAGAGAGAAAGCAAACAAGCAAGCAAGACAACAAGCAAGCAAGTAGGCAAGCAAGCAAGTAGGCAAGCAAGCAAGAAAGCAAGCGAGCGAGCAAGCAAGAAGCAAGCAAGCAGGCAATAAAGCAAGCATGCAAGCGAGCCAGCAAGCGATAAAGCAAGCATGCAAGCAAGCAAGAGAGCAAGCAAGCAAGCAGGTAAGCAAGCAAGTATGCAAACACGCGAAAAAACAAGCATGCAAGCAAACAAACAAAGAGCAAGCAAACAAGATGCAAGCATGTTAGCAAGCATGCAAGCAAACAAGCAAGAAAGCAAGAGAGCAAACAAGCAAGCAAGCAAGACAGCAAGCAATCAAGATAGCAAGCAAGCAAGAAAGCAAGTTTTGAATCTGTCAATATTGAAGTTGAAAAGTCGTTATTACCAGTCGATGATGATTGGAGCTTTTGTGACTCTTTAATCGCTTCTTTTTTAAGCTCTCTAATTGCCCTCTCATCATCTTCCTGAAAAATAAAGAAAGGCAAGGTATTCTTAAATACTAGAACTATGACAAAAACCTACTTTACTACATCTATATAAAATATTTAAACAAGAGATTCAAACTATAGACTCTTCATTGAACGTTTCGATCTTATGAACTTCTTCAGCAACCTTCGTAAACCAAGAAAACAGACGAAAATGCAGCAAGTAAGCAAGTATCATGAATTTTTAATGCTACTCTTCACAAACTTATAAAGACAGAAGTAGTTGGCCGTCACAGATATACAAACCTAATAGATATAGGAACTTAGCTCAAATGGTACCAGAGGCCCAATACAAGGATTTAATAACGCTTCAACAGTAATCTCTTAAAACCTCTACTCACCTCTACCTTAGTCCATAAAGAACAATGTTTGCACTTTACACCTGACAAAAAGACAAAGATTTTATAACTCTCAAATGGGTCGACTGTCTAACCGAATAAATCGTTAAAGAACACCTTAAATCCTCGAATAAGCACCCACCTTCGAATAAGCCCCCCCATAGAATATGCCCCCATCTAAGAATTCATTTTTGCAAATAAACCCTCCCCTCGAATAAGCACCCATGGGGAATTATTCAAAGGTGTTATGAATTTGTTTTTGTCCACAATACAGCTTCAAACTAATTAAAGCACTGAAAAAGCTACATGATGCTGATAGGTTTTCTATGAATTCAACCAATGATCAGCCATTGGCTGATGGCAAGCAGCTGATGTCAATTATAGAATACAGATAAGTTATCTTGTTTCTCTCTGATATTCTGTCGAAGACACACTGGAACTATTGAACTTCTAAATAAGCTCTCCCCTCGGATAAGCACCCACCTTATATTTCATTTTTTGCTTATTCTAGGGTTTACAGTAAGCGAATAACTGATTAAAACTAGGCTGGAACAAAATACTTACAGGCTTTCCCAGGATCTCTCGGGTGGTTGCAAAAATGATTATACCCTATCTGAAAGGCAAAATATCTCAGATCAAATCATTAATCAAGTTCTACATAATTGTGTTCCTCAATCTTTGGTTCGGCAGGACATGAAATAGACTTAAAAGTGGCAAAAGTGCAAAATAAAAAAGAACGAGACCGTCTTACAGGCCAGTGACCTAAGCCGGTGCATACACTTTATTATTATATTATATATTTTGTTCAGCTCTACGTCTTTAAGGCAAAGATTGTAGGATCTTTTGACCACGAGTCGAACGACTTGACCACTCAACTACGGAATCTCTTACCAAGCAATGAACAGATTGTGAAAACACTAGTTAGAATGTTAATACTTGGTTCATTTGAACTTCTATTAAAATACAAAAAATGTAAATATAAAATTAAGAATCGACGTTTTTGCTCAACTTACATTTGGTTTACGACAGATGTAACACATCGTGGTGCCACAACGACAAGTCATCTGGAAAACAAGAGCAAAAGATGTTACCCCTTGCAACATACACTATCAAAGGAGTGTCTGGGACCAACCTGATGGGCAGCTCAATCAAATCATTGCCCCATCTAGCCCCCCTCCCCTGAGTTCAATGTTGGATATTTTGCTCTTTCACATAAGAAGCAACCGATCCATCATGCGGGCAATAATGAATTAAATAGGGCAAGGGGGCAAAGACATAGACCCCAAATCACTATAACTGGGTAAAAAATTGTTTGTTAAAAACATGCACAAGTGTTTATATATTTTTGTGTGTTGGGCCTTACGAAACAGAGGGGCATCGAGTCAAACCAGAGTCAAATGACTTTCTGTTGGTGCGACAACGCACGGCTCGACGTATGAAACAGTCCTAATACATTCGATATCTTCCCTTATCATCCATTCCCATTTTTCATCGTTAATTTTTTATAATGATTACACATACATACAGCATTACCTTTTTACATGATTCATTTAAACAGCGGAATACTTTATCATTTGGTGGCAATTCCGCCGCGAAATCACAGGCAGGGCATCTATGAATTGAAGACAAATATTCAAGTTAAAACTTAGAATTAGAAGCTGGCATTAAAACGAAGGTTGATTCCTTTTGAGCAAATTAAGCGAGCCAACGAAACCAACAAAAGATTAGTTTGCTTTTAACTTATTTGTCAAGGGTATAATTTATTTACCTTACTAAATCCGGTAGTTCCGCCATTTTTATTGACTCGTCTTGAAGGCGCTCGTTATATTTTTCCAGCATGTTCTTAGTCAGGGCCCTTTCAAGTTGACCTAAAAAGATTATTGAAAAGATTGACCACGACGTATCAATTAATCATGGAATATGCTAGTCATACAATCAAATCAGTCACTCACTCATATAATCAGTTTAGGTCTGACTAAACTAGGAGACATGTTGCGCGCGATATTGATGTACCCTCGATGTCTCCAGGTCTTGCCACCTCGGAAACTTTGTAGTGCCACAGTTATATGGTAGCGCGCGACAAAATTTGTAGCAAGAGACACGCAGATGCTTCTGGGAGCCAACAGAAACATTTCTTGTCTCCGCGACACGCAAATGACTCGGGGGACATGTTGCTCGCTTATCACTCGCGTGTTTTAGCCATCCTGGGAGACACGCCGAATACAGTGTCGGGCACGACAAGTCTCTTAGTTTAGACATAGCCTTAGTCAGCCATCGTTCACTAGTTTTAGAATTAAAATCGCATACAACCTTCTTTAGACTTTCAGTGATTCGAAGTCCCTGGCCCAAAGATCAAAAATCGTTCACTCAAACTGTCTACCATTTGGCCACATCCCAAAACATCGCCCGGCAAACATTATTTGCTTGGAACAAGCAGAAAATATTTTCGAATTTTTTCAAAAACATTTTAAGAAATTTTGGAAGCAATAGTTTTGGACGTTGCCAAAAGCGAGCCAAACGGTCAAACATTTGTTGTAAAGAAAATCTCAAATGTTTGACCAACAATGTTTGATTGTTTGAACAGGGCATAAAGGCGTTTGAATTTCAATATTGGTGCTTGATAAGGCTGATAATGCCAATCTTTTTCTCGACAAACCTCTATTTTCGATTGAAACATTGATTACAATTTGCCTGAGGAGCGTAAAACGTGAACAAAAAAACGTATAGCGATCGTTATAAGTAGTTAGGTGTAGCGTCTGGGGGTTCCCTCGCGCGTTGTCGACGCCATCCTATTCTGTGTGGTGTGCGTCGCTTCCGACCTCAATGGAAAGGTCCAATTGTCTTGTTTTTGTTTTTATCCTGCAGATAGAGTATAATTGTAAATGTATTCTTTTTTAGATTTATTAAAAAATTTTCTATTAAGGTTGTAGGCCTAAATTAGCTGTAATGTGTAAATAGTCTTCGTAAAATAAATTAATGATGATGATGATGATGATGATGATGATAGTCGGGGAAAAAGAGTCTCTAAAAATTCACTATCAAAAGCATACATTGTGATGAAAGTGTCAATTAACGCCTTGGACTGCTAGAACTCTTCTCCGTGATTGTAAAACAAAAACTTAAAGACGGTACATTACTTACTTAGTGGAAATCTACTGCTACATTCCGAAGTCATGCATAATAGTTGTGTTTTACCACCACCAAATATTGCTTCTTTTGCATAGGACTTGAGGCATTCTTCACAAAACAGGTGACCCTGCATTAAACAAACATTAAGCCTAGACTTTAATCGGAAGGTTGTGAAGTTAAAAACGATTGTGATACTTACCCAGGACAAGCTCTCGTAAGCTGCAAGGCCTTGAACAAACGGTCAAACATTTGAGATTTACTTTACCAACAATGTTTGACCATTTGGCTAAATCATAAAACATTTTCCCACAAGCACAATTGCTTTGTAATGATTATGGAAAACTTCAAAAACATTTTCACCTTCACCAACCTGTCACCAATGTTTTGGACGTGGCCAAACGGTCAAACATTTTGTTGGACAAGCCAATTTCAGATGTTTGAAAAACAATGTTTGATCGTTTGGCCAGGGCCTTATGGTAGTGACCATATAGAGATAAATCCTATCCCTATTCAGTGGTACAGTACTGTAATAATAATGAAAATAGATTATAATCATGAAGAAATAAATAAGAAAAAAAAGAGAACAAACTATTAATCAAATTAAGAAATAACTAAATTTTCTATATAAAAAAGCATCCAAGCCTCACCTCCATACACTGTACCATGTGTCTGAGCGGTGACTCTCCAAAGCAACAACCACATTCCATTGCTGATTGTAAATCGTCCTAGAAAAAAACAAATGACTCTGTGAAATTTATTCGAAACTAACAAGAGAAAAAAGAAACGAGAAGAACGAACACGAACTAACTTAAGAGGAAGGAAAACGGACAGGAAAAGGGATATGAGATTTGTAGTAATTAAAAGTGATATAAATATCATTAAAAAGTGATATTTATCAAATTATAACATACCTCATCTGAGGGGTTCTCTAATGATTCTGCTAGTTTAACAAATTCTTCCTGTAAAATAAATAAAAAAATCCACAACAAAAAACACAAGAGCAGGACTAATCCATGCAACAGATGATAAAACCTCAGAGAAATAGCTTTCAAGCGACGTTTGAGACAAGATCGTAGAAAAATCATTACCGAGAGTATTCAGGTTGCAAAGCAATGTTTGTGGCGTAGAAAACGGTCAACTATTGCTTATAAAGCAAATTTCAAAACATTTTCTGCTTGCCGTACGCAAAAATGTTTGAGGAGCAATGCTTTGTGATGCGATTAAACGATCAAACATTTTGTTTGATAAGCGAATTATAGATATTTGCAAACAATGTTTGATCGTTTGGCGTGGGCTTAAGATTCAATTACGACCACTTTCCATCGCATATTATCATCAGTAGAGTGATAATCACACGATCGCTTCGATCTTGTGAAAACAACAATTTACTATGAACTTGTAGTACAATCGTGTGATCGTTAAATGTTACAATAAAGAGATCCAATATACATACATCCGACTGTTTTTCTTTTTCTTCCAAAAAATCAATTTCTTTCTGCAAATTATGATCGAGAACTGCCGGTATTTTCTGTTTTGGTCTTTTTCCTTTCATAAATTTAATACTGGTACGACACAAAGCAGGTTCACAATGATGCCCGGTATGTGTAACTTTTTCCAAATATCTAACTGTTGCTGCATAGTGTCCACGATGTGCGTTCAATGCTATATTGATATCTCTCGTTGATATCTGTACATAGATAAAAGAAATTAATAATCATGAAGTTTCGTTCTAACATTGCAGAACAGGAATCTGCTGAATGATGAGACACAAATATGGGAGCTGAGGCTGAGCAATATTCTTACAATATTCTTAAAAATAGGATGATTCTGAGCCTGAATATTCTTATAAACAATATACTTATAAAAAGAAAAGAGCGTAGGGTGATGGGTTTAGGCTATGTTACACGCTTTTTAAAAATGTTTTTCTATGTTACACGGCGCACATTTTTTTTTGAAGAAACTAGCTCAAGGCCTAATTGCTAAAATTCCTTATTTTTGGACCTCTTCTGATCAAATTGTAGGCCTAGTAAGTTTCATCAGTTTATATAAGGCAGAATTTACACGTAGATGCGGATCGAAATGCACCTATCAAAAAGTAAAGACAATTTGCAATGTGTTTCCAACACCAATCAGCTTGCGGGATACAATTGGAAGATCAATAGAATTACTTGAAGAGTCCAAATAGGAAACGGACTCTTTCTATCTACACAGAACTGGTCTATTGTTTCGGTCTGTTTCTGCTGTTGATACTCTGAGGATTGGGATGGTCTGACAAACAAAGCTTCGAAGTATGTCCCAATATGTTTCTGCTATTCCTCGCATATCATACTGCCTAGGGTATTAAGTATGAAAGGCCAAAAGTGGCTGACAGCGGCTGCCAGAATTAACTGGGACACCCTTGATTTTGCATATGAATGAATGTTCTTGAGTCTTTAGACAATCAACCACATTCTCCAGAACATCCTTCTCTTCTGAGCAGTCGTGCGAGCCTACAAACTAGCGGAAAATTTTAGTCTTGCTGTCGATTGTTCAAGGAAAGGAATGGAGGTGAAACCATAGCAGGCAGAAAATAGAATTTAAGCATAGGCATTCCAACACATTTGTCTGACTTGGAAGGAGAGTCCTTAGAAAAATGCAACAAGAACCATGAACTATCTTCACATCAAGATGAAGGACTGGGGTTGCACTCCTCACATTAGTGTTTGCATTATTAGCGTAATCCTTTTTCCCAGCAAAGAAACCCGGTATTCATGCATAATACATTACCTCTTTGAATTTAGCCAATAGAAGAATCAAACATTGCATTCTGAAGATGTCTGAAACTGGCTTGAGACTTTTAACATCCAAGTAATCGACTTTCGTCTCAACTTCCTAAAAGACAAAAGTATAACACCAATAACAGTAACAGTAGAAATAACTGCTAAGGTACATAGATAAGGGTTCTTAAAGGCCTGGCTAAACTAGGAGACACGTTTGGCATAACATTGTCATGAGTGACATGTCCCCTTTATGTCTCCCACTCCCAGTTCAGCCACCTTGGAAACCTTGTAGCATGCAGCGAAATTTGAAGGGAGTGACAACAGAAGCATTGCTTGTCTTTGCGACACATGAATGACTTGGGGAACATGTTGCTTGATTGTAACTCGCACGTTTAGCCACAGTGGGACACGTGACCAATATAATGTCGCCTGTGACATGCCTCCTAGTTAAGCTATAGATTTAGTTCAATTTAAGCTTTTCCCCAGGAAAAGTGGTCATGTCAACCACAAAATTTCTACTTTTCTAAACAAAACTCTTTAGAAACTACCAAAGTCCTTTACTTATAGTAACTTTGCCTTAATTGAACCTGAAAAAGACATTAAAATACCCTTTTTCTAATGAGCAGCAATCACAGTTCATTTCAATCAATTGGTTAAATCTTTGCGGCACAAGAACCATCAATGCATGGATGATGAAATTAGACAGGTGGTTTAGTTAAAATATTCCAAATCGAGAAGCATCAGTCTTACCTTTCTCTTTGGGGAATCTGAAACAGTTTTCATTTTAGGATATGGCATTTCAAATAACTGCTCTACAACACTACAAAAAACAGAAAGTACCAATAAATAGGGAGGTCAGTGATGGAAATTCAACATTCCCACAGTTCGGGCCAAGATGACTTAATTTCCAACAAACTTAGTAAAATGGGAAATTAACTGATTCTTTCAAAGGAATCTGACAAATTTCTGATAAAACAGGATAACCTGGGTGGGGCTTTAGCCTACAATCAAGGGACAAAATTGTTGAGACAATTCTTCACAAATACCTTCAGATTCCTTAAAGCCCCACCTAGCCCCCTTCCCAAGTTCAATGTTGAATTTTTAGTTTCATTCACATCAGAAATAACCATTCCATCATGCAGGCAACAGCATTTTATGATATTTGTGATAAAATGATCAACATTGAATAGGGGAGGGGGGCAAAGACGTAGACCCCAAATCAATATGACTGAGTATTTGTCTCAACATATTTTGTCCATGATTGTAGAATGAATTTGGAATTCAAAGAAAAAGGTGTATATTGCAATACAAACAAAACGCATACTTATTAGCAATCATATCAGGTGGCATTCGAACATATTTCATCACAAGATTGATGGCAAAGTTTCTTTCAACATCTGGTATGACTAAAAGCTAAAGAGAAAATTCCTTAATATAGGATAACATATTTTAGTTCTAAGTAAATCTGGAAGATTATGGTCTCTGTGGCGCAGTGGTTAGCATGCAGGGCTCACAACGAAAATTTTTCAGATTCGAGCCACGGTCTTTCCACTTGTGATTGCAGAAATAACAACCTTGGGCAAGTTGTTGACAAAAATGTGCCTCTCTCTACCCAGATGTATAAATGGTTACCTGGTCGCTAGTTATGAGCACGCTGTGTGGCCGCACCCTGCTATATGCTATATGCATCCAGACCAGGGTTAAAATGTAGAGTCGACTGAGTAGCCCTAGGCTAGTAGAAGACTCAAAAACGGCAACTTTACTTTACTTTATTACTCTGGGACTAGGTCGTTACATGTCAGGCAAGGTCTTTTAAAGCCTTGCTTAGGATGCCTAGACAATTATTTCAATAATAGAACAATAGATTTATTGTTTCTCTTGCTGTGAAGTAAGGTTCTCTTGGTTTCTCTTGGTTCGATTTAAGCCTGCCTGTTTCTTATTTTTCAAGTGACTTGTCACTCACTTTTCACCCCCTACCCCTCCCAAAAACATGTTTACGCTGGAGAACTTTGCTTGTGCGTATCTCAAATAGTTTTGGAGATAGCGAAAATGTTTGACCCAAAATTCAGCCTGGTGTTTCTTATAAAGGTTGTTCTTATAAAGGCACGTCAAGTTGGAAAAATCCCCAATAGTTCAATAAGGCATGCATTTCTTAAAATTTCTTACCACATTATGGAATAAAGACTGGTTGGACCATTTGCTTCAGAACTGGAAGTATCAATTCATTAGACCAAAGATTTTAGAGAGAATACCTACCACTTGAGTTAAAGCTTCCTCAAAAACATTGTTGCAGTTAAGATTGTCAGCTGGATTCTGACCATTGAGAAAAGCATTTGTATGATTAACACCAACATCAGCAGAATTATGCCCAACTGTTTGACTTCCTACAGGTGGTGTTGTTTTAGTCATATTAGGTGTAATAGTTTTGGCTGTAGTAGATTGCACTGTTGGACCTGCATTGACTCCACCTTGTTTATTGTTGTTGACTTTGTTTACAAATGGGATCCCATCAGGGGTGCCATTTTCAGGGGTTTTTACAGTATTCCCATGTTTTGATACTGGTTTTTCTTTCTTTAATTTTTTGCTAGGTATGATAATCACATCTGAATCATTACTGGAGGATGAAGAACTTTTGTAGAACTTCCAGAGCTGTAAGATGAACTGGGAAGGCTTCTTCTCTCAAGGTTAAATCTCATTCTTTCTGGTTCTCGTTCATCGTCAGAGCTTGGGTCAGATTCAGATGAAGATTCTGAGTCTGAACCTGGAGATGTAGATGAAACATTTGAGGATGATGACGTATTAGATTTTTGTTGTCTGATAAAACCTGAATTTTCTTTTTTATTTACTTTTTTCTGTTCTGCCTTGAGCCATGAATTGTTACCATTTGCAGGTATCTCGATCTCTGCTGGAGTCAGAAAATCCTCAATAATGATATTATTTTCAACAGGAATCGCTCCATCTTCTCGGTCCAACAAAAAGTTTATACACAAGGGAAGCAAATTCGCAGCAGTTGCATGCGCCTGTTGTCCTGGCTGATTTTCAAAGTCGTTTTTCACAAGTTCGACAACATTTTTGAGTCCATCTTCTTGAAATTGTGGAAATACAGGTTTCAGTTGGGATATTAATAGTTCATTTATTGTTTCAGGCATTCTTCCTGAGTTCTGTTTTTCATCTAAAACACAAAATAAACTTTCACCAGCAAAGTCACCACCATTTTCCCGCCTCCTTGCTCGCGCTGGAGAACATGCGCCTGCGCAGAAAGGCGAAGGTGCGGAAAACAACAGCGAGGCTTATCTGAAGCGAGGCCATCCTTAGAAATCAGCTAATTTTGCTTTTTACCCCCCGGTAAAAATTTAAGTAGCTAAAATGACCAATTCGAGTTTCATGGATTATTTCAAATTCATTTAAGAGATAAAAAATGAATATATCACCTACCAGAACATCTTTTAGATTCAAATTACCTTAAATTTCTCAGGAAATTCGCAAAAAAATTTGTCTTTGTATTACTGCAACTCCGTTATCCCCCCTGAAAGGTTAAATGGTCCGTCTTCCAGCCACAAGGCTATCCCAGAATCCACTGCAAGAAACACAAAGTCATTCTCGCTGGAAAAGTTGGATTCTTTCTGAAAAATACATCGCGTGAGTATCTTCAGCTTGCTTTTTCTAACTTTTTCTATCCATTTGTACTGCTTGCATCGATTAAGTTTTACATTTCATAGCTTTTCGATATATTTCTGTATTGTTTTTCGTAAGTTTTTGACACTTAAATAGCATATTTGCACGTGCCGATTTAACTAAATTCAACGCAGCATGTGAGGACTAAATTTTCACAAAATCGACTCGGCTTGTTGCAAAATCACAAGAATCGCCAATTTCCTGATTTGATTTAAAAGATCTTGGAAATTTGAGGGTTTCTTCAAACGGAATAAAGCGAAATTTTTTATTTCTTAGATATTTCTTACATCGTAGAAAGCAGCTGAATTCTCGAGTCGCGCGATCATGAAAATTAGGCCTGTCTGATTTAGCTTCTTTATAATAGCTTGGAACTGGTTTTAATCTGATAAAATTATTTTATTTTTGCAGCAATGGCAGACGCAAACGCTGGATCAGCCGGTGGTGGACGTGGGGGATTTAGGGGCGGCTTTGGCCGTGGTGGTAGAGGGGGTAGAGGAAGAGGACGTGGTAGAGGAAGGGGTAGAGGAAAGGCAGATGAAAAAGAATGGGTTCCAGTTACCAAGCTTGGAAGACTGGTGAAAGATGGCAAAATCAAATCCCTTGAAGAGATCTATCTTTATTCCTTGCCAATCAAGGAGTTTGAGATCATTGATTTCTTCTTGGGTGCAGCTTTGAAAGACGAGGTCCTCAAGATCATGCCAGTCCAGAAGCAGACACGTGCAGGACAGAGAACACGTTTCAAGGCATTCGTTGCCATTGGGGATTACAACGGACATGTTGGTCTTGGTGTGAAATGCTCCAAAGAAGTTGCAACTGCAATCCGTGGTGCTATCATCCAAGCTAAATTGTCAATCATCCCAGTACGAAGAGGTTATTGGGGTAACAAGATTGGTAAACCCCATACTGTTCCTTGCAAGGTGAATCATGAAACAAAGTTTTTTCTTAATTTTGGTTGTAGTTGAAACATGCAGTGCTGCAAAATTGGCAAATATCATGGGGAGGGTGGGCAAGACTAGATAGAATGTGTGCTCATTGCCTACCAAATTGGCACAATGATGTTTCAACATGTTTGAACAAAGGGCCAAGGGGGCATTCCAGCTACAGTTCTGAAGGTGGATAATTTTTTCAAGAAGTTCCTGGAAATCAGCTTTTTAGATAAATGAATCTTGTCATTGAATGATGAAAAACACGACGGTCTTCATAAAGTCTTCACAAAGATGAAGCAATGATGACATCATGAACAAATATCTGACAATGGCAAGAGGTTAACATTCTTGTTGGTACCACCGAAGGGGGGGGGCAGCCAAAGGTTTGTGTCCCAAGAAATGTGTAGTGCTAATGCCCTTCACAGTGAATCAGTGTGTCCCTGAAATATAAAAGATGCCATGATCATTTCCTTCTGGTTTTTCTTGCAGGTAACTGGAAAATGTGGATCTGTTACTGTCCGTCTTATCCCAGCTCCTCGTGGAACCAGCATTGTTGCTGCAGGAGTTCCAAAGAAGTTGCTTCAGATGGCAGGAGTAGAAGATTGCTATACTTCAGCTTGTGGTACCACTGCCACAGTAGGAAATTTTGGTATGTACTGTATCTAAGGACCAAATTTCTGCACTTTTCTTTGTTATTTCAGTTGGTCCACTGGGAAATTTCACTGCATGTTTCATCATGGGTACACCCTTTGGCATTTTTATCCCTTGTCAAGTGTGCCTTTTTGGAGACTGCACGGATATATTGCATTCCTTTATAATAGATTCCCTAAAAAGCACCCTTCCATAGTAGAAACTGTTCTCAGTTCCTTGCAATGATGGTTGTGGTCGTCAACGGGAAAAGATTGATTTACCTTCCTTAGGTGAAGAGTGGTAGGGTTCATTGCTCTT
This sequence comes from Chrysaora quinquecirrha, assembly GCA_014526335.1. NCBI lineage: Eukaryota > Metazoa > Cnidaria > Scyphozoa > Semaeostomeae > Pelagiidae > Chrysaora > Chrysaora quinquecirrha. The sequence goes on along the minus strand of JACTAT010000036.1, from coordinate 720,397 downwards.
TGACCATAAACTTCAATCCAGGATGGTATATTTATAATATTAAATGACACTTGTATGTAACAATTGTTCCTTGTTTTCTTTTCTCATTCCTCATAACAGTAGTGATGGGGTATAACATCTTCTAAAATACACTAGCTTTTTCAATTTGTCTTTCATTTCCTGGACGCTTTCATAGTTCCATCCTGATTCTTGTCAAGATCTTAATAGCGTGAATTTTCTTTTTAGCAATGGCTACATACCTTGCAATTGCCAGAACCTACTCCTACCTGACACCAGATATGTGGAAAGAAACACACTTCCAGAAGACACCCTATCAAGAGTTTACAGATCATTTGACCAAGACCCATGTACCAGGAGGACGTTCCATGGCACAAGTTGCCAGCGGAAACTAAATGACTGAACAGTATTGAATATAAATTAGTTAAAAAATGATGTGATTTGGGTTAGAATGAAGTGGAAAGGAAAAGTTGAGATTTTTGGAGCCATTTGTGTTTTCTTTTGTGTAAAAATCTTTCTTCATCTTCAGGATGAGTTATAAAGAAGCGTATGGGATCATGGAAGGTTCAACAATAAAGCTAAAAATGTGCAAAAAAGCATCTTTGGTCATATATGGGATATTAATTCTGCCTGTTTTGATCTGTTTCTGGCGTTTAAACTTGGGGGAGTGCGAGACAGAAAAGCTCTTTTGTTTAACTAAATATTTTTTGCTTTCCCAAGTGTATACAGATCAAGTCTTCTGTAAACAAATTTTTCTGTGGCCAATTTACGTTTGTGACGTCATAAACCAATATAAAGCGAATTGGCACAACCATTGTCGGATGCGCCATACTCGAAAGTACGAGAATTTCCAACTTAAAATCAGGGGTACCAGCCCTGAGGAAAAAAGGCACCATAAAAAACTAAAATGGGCCCAAATTTTGGCTCATTTTCGGACCTTTTTGACGTCAACGTGACATCACGGAACACTGCCCATCAAATTTTTTCCACGAAAATGACCCAAGCGGTTGTCCCGCACTTTTTACCCAAAGTTTTCACCTATTGAATCACGAACAAAAGTGACGCATTTTTGCCAAAAAGCCACTTTTTTAAGTCGGATGCGCCGGAAAAATTTTCAAATACACAGCACTTGTCATATGTTATGAAAAATGAGAAATAGCTTGCATCCCTCCAGACTCTGCAGGCCAAAAAATATTTTTGACTTCTACTAGCTTTAATGCATATATATTGTTAAATGTAGTACAAAAATACACAAACGAAATTAAAAATTAACTTGCAAGTCTCAAAAATTTGCTACAAAATTATATAGTAAAATTAGAAAAAATACCAATTAAAAGAAATATCTGTTAATTTGGAAACAGATTTGAATAACGCAGTTTATTGGCTGCAGAAATGTTTCATAACTTTGATTTGATTTTCCATGTCAAATTATCTTGATCATCTTATTAAACAAAAATATATTACAAGGCTTTGATCAGATCATCTCGTATACGAAGTCCTGATTGGCTTTTGTATATGTCACATGAGTGATTGAAGCATGGCGATTGGCTGAAACGGTCAGCACGTGATTAAACACTTCTGTGGTATCTTCGTTAACTTATCTTGGTTGCAACAACTGTCCTTTGTGGGAATTCTCGCAAAATTTCGTGGTCAGTGGAACACAGTTCAAATACTCGCAACCAGGGCAGCTAAATTCTTGTTTGATATAAAACAAAATGGCTCCAACAGTAGAAATAGCAATTAAAAGCGCTAAAGCGACAATGACTTGAATTCTTTTCCGCCGAAGATCCCATTTACCGAACGTCAAATACGGTAGAAAGGCGAATGCTGATAGTAGGCCATAAATAAAGCCAAAAATATGTGCGAAATTGTCGATGTATGGCAGCAAACCAGCAACAAATAAAAGCAGTACAATGGCAGATAATTTGAGTAAAGCCTTTAGTGGACTTACAATCATCTGCCAGGTTTGAAATAATTCGACGAATAAACATGCTATTATGCCAAACAATGCACCAGAAGGACCAACCTAAGGGGATAATACGATTGCTTATGAGAAAATGTTTAGAAAAACAAGTGAAAACATTTCTAGCTTATCTATTTGACTTTGACAGCATAAGGGCAATTTCAAATCGTCTTGTAAATCCTTTCCGTGTCATTGCCATTGAATGATTGAGTTAGGCCCTAGCCAAACGATCAAACATTGTTGGTCCAATATTTGAGATTTGCTAGTCAAGCAAAATGTTTGACCGTTTGGCCACGTCCAAAAACATTGCTCCTCCAACATTTTTTGTTTGCGTCAAGCAAAAAGTGTTTCTGAACTTCACGCCACAAATTTTGTTTCATTGCTTGATAAGCAGACTTCGCTCTGCGATGTTTCTAAGGATTTCTAAAACATTTTCTGTTTGTCAGAAACAAAAAATGTTTGTCAAGCAATGTTTTTCGACGTGGCCAAACGGTCAAACATTTTGCTTGACAAGCAAATCTCAAATGTTGTTGACTATCAATCTATACTTAAGCCCTGGCAAAACCATGAAACATCAGAAATGCGATAAACAGCAGAAACATTTTCGGGCATACTTAAAAGCTGAAGCTTCTTTAAGCTTAAGCTTAAAAGTATGCCCGAAAATGTTTCCGCTGTTGATCGCAATTCTGAAGTTTTGTACTACTCAAAAATTCAACCAATAAAAATGTCAAACATTTGAAGTTTGCATGTCAACCAAAATGTTGTTAAGTTTGGCGACGTTGCGAAACATTGCTTGACAAACATTTTTGTTTCTGACAAACAGAAAATGTTTTAGAGATTCTTAGAAACATTGCAGAGCGAAGTCGGCTTATCAAGCAATGTTTTGTTATGATGGCGAACATTTCAACATTGCTTGATAAGCGAATTTCAAATGTTTGGCAAACAATGTTTGACCGTTTGGCCAGGGTCTTGGCTTTAATGAAAACAACTCACAAGTGAATCTTAGATATTGTGAAAGTTTATCCATTCCTAATTTCATTATTCTGCGATTCTACGGCACATCGACTCAGAAAGACAGAAATTCGATTTGGAAACACAATGCCTCAAAAGCTTACCTCAACTTGGTAAGGTATCAATACAGAACTCCACAGATTCCCACCAATACCACTAACCAGGTATATAAAAGTAATGCGGGCCCAGCCTGCCATTTTTTCCATGTCACGCAAGATTGTGAAATTGAAAACCAATGTTACTAGCACATGGATGATTCTGGAAGAAACAAAATCAATTATTAGCAAATTTTAAGAATCTTTTCTAGAGTAGTTGGTGTTTAACTGTCCAAAACCATTTTTACTCAATCGTATATTGCAAAACAGTTATATGGACGCATTAAAATGGATCCCTAGGCCCTAGCCAAACAATCAAACATTGTTTGTCAAACATTTGAAATTTGCACAACAAGCAAAATGTTTTACGGTTTGGCCATATCGCAAACACTGCTAGTTAAACGAAAAAATTACTTTAAACGTTTGCAAAACCATTGCTAAGTAAATTCAGTTCGACAAGCAATGGCAAAACATTCAAACACTACTTGATAAGCAATGATCTTTCCACAAGTGGCATACCACAATAAGTGGGACTCGAAACTGGGCTGCATGATCAGAGAGCCAACGACGTTTCCACTGAGCTATAGAACTCAACGAAATCGCTGAGTAATTCTCAAAGTCATTCACTGCTGCACTCCTCCCGTTTGATTTCTTCGTGTTTTGGTTGTTGACCCTTCTTCAGCACCATACATATGTATACATATTTGTCATGAATGGCTCTACTTGATAAGCAAATTTAGACGGCTGACAAACAATGTTTGAACGAATGTTTGAACGTTTGGTTAGGGCCTAAGAGAGATACACTGAATTTCCTTAGAAATCTCTTATATTTCATATTGATCATGACTGCATCACACCAAGCCTGCAGGAAAGTGTTTAAGAAAAGAAAGTTATCAATATCTCTAAAATGTTATAAATTTACCCAGCATGAAGAAAGAGAGACAACCATAAGCGGTATACTTGGTCCGGTGTTTCTGGTTTCAAAAACGGTAACAGACCACAGACAGATCCAACACAATCAACCTGAAAAAACAATTCCGCATTTTATCAATCCAGGAACAAAATGCATCTGTAATGACCCTTGAAGAAATGGCGTAACGCAGTTACAGCTCCTTTTGTTAAAAAAAAACCCCCGACCAAAAGAGGACCCCGGAAAATGTTTCGTATTGTGCTTATATGGCTATACTATGCTAAAAAACTTCATAAGGTCATCCCATACACAGTCATTAACCAGGAAGCCCGTGACGTGCATATTCAAGGTCCTGAAGGGCATATCTTCAAAAATTTTCTCACTATTCCAAAACCCATTGAGGATACTTTGTTTCTAGACTTATTATTTTCCTCCCACTCTTTCGGAAACAGCTTCTAACAACTACAACAACATACAGCTGTTTCCTCAGAGCTGTTTCCTCAGTAGTTGGAGCGGGGTGGTGGAATGTGGAGGAGCGTAGACTACGACGAATGTAATAAGTCTACTTTGCTTCGCCGTCCCGCCATAAGGGCCTCCATCTTACTAAATTCCTACGGGCCCCGAGTGTCTCCGTTATGCCACTGGAATAAAGTAGTTTAAAAAACGTTCTAATAATAGTAAAGCTTACTTGTGAACATAGGGTGGCTGTAGCATGGTATCTCCCTCCAAGGAATTTACAATGCTCACTACTTGTAATCAAACATTTGGCCTGTACGCCAACGCAGCAAGGTCGGCCTGTTACTTCGCAGCGCAAATGAGGATAATCGATTTTGCTCAATGTCTTCAGGTCCACAGTTTTCTTACAGATCTAAAGAAAAAGAAAGATAAACATTGTCAATTCTGAGTCAAAGTCGATAGCTTAGCAAAGCAAGTCAGATTCAAGTCGCCAGGTTCATAACAGAGTAAACCCCCCCCAGACCAGAACATAATTTGAAAACAGATTGAAATGTTCTTAACAATGTGGTACAAAACCAATTTCTAGTAAACCGAATCTCAAGCACTACATTCAGACCCTGTGGCAATATTATCCAATAAACCTTTGTAAGTAGCCTGCTTCAAGAAGATGCAACAAATCTAAGAAGTTTTTGTAGGAAATATATTCGTAAAAAGCTACGCTCGTATTAGCAGGTTTCCTAGCAGTTTATAGGTTTAGTGATTTTATAAGGTACACCAAGGAGTCAAATTCGACCACTAACTATCTGATTGATGAAGCAAAAAACCTTGCTTAATACTGAATTAAAATATTGTTTCTCTTCTCAAATTGCAAGGAGCCTTTTAATAGCAGCTCTAAGACTACTTACCGGCCATTTTGTAATGTCATACGGGGGCCATTTGTGAGGTGCAACCGAGGCTGGATTTGTACAGGCCCTGAAAAAGGGATAATAACAGCATGATAAAAAACCAATCAAAATTTAGCCAAACACATTTTTAGCGCAAGATTATGACATTTTGTTGTTGTTGTTGTTGTTACTTTATTTTCAGTAGGTTGTTATTTCTAGCTTCTTCAGCTAATTTAGGCCTACTATGCATGCCGCATCTAGGCATGGGACCCCTAGTTAAACGTCCCTTCCGGAGGATGACAGAGTGAGTTGTTTAGGCATCCATCTGGAAAGTCACCCATCCAGATGCTGACCTCGCAGGACCAAGCTGAACTTCAGCTGCATAACGAGAGCTGGAGAGAAGCTTGGCCACTCACTCCATTGATGTATGTTAAAATTCCAACTTCAGAATAAGCAAATAAAATATATAATGGGAATTTGTTAAAATCTTACGCTGGGTCTTGTCCGCATACGGCTTTAGAACCACTTTTAGGGCTGTAGTCAATGAATTTAGCGAAAGAAATCTGAAAAATAAAAATAACATTGAAACAAAGTAAAAAACGTATAGTAACGTATAAGTGTTCCATGAAGTGTTCATGAAGTGTCCGGATAGTCCCTCCCCCTTGGCTGGCCGAAGATTCACGGGAGAATAGCGATTTCCTGTAACGGGAACCACCGTAAGATGCGACGCCTCAGCCACATTGTCTCAGCATTGTGGATGCAAGTGGGGAGCATTCATCTTAGCACTGAGCAATGTTTGTGCATATCCTTTATCTGCTGAGAAATCATTAGTTGGCTACACGCTGCGACAAAAATGCTGCGACAGAAGTTCTGCAACAATCAACTTTCGTGCTAAGAAGAATGGGTCCTAGAAAATCTCCAGGAAAAGACGCGAAAATAATGCAGTGTGTTGCATCGCCAGTTCAAAAAGACCGGCTACCCGCTGCAACGTTACTGGCGACAAGCAAAATCATGTCGCGAAAAGTTCAACCAAATCAATGTTCTGCGACCGATTTTGTTCGAAAATATATCCCTTGCTACACGTACGACTCTTAATTTTTCCGGTCTTGGCGACAATTTTTGAACAGGTTCTAGCGTCTTTTCAAGCAAAAAGTCGCACTTGTACCCGCGGCTTTGACCACCATCGGAATGCATCGATAGATCGAAAATTGAACAGAAGCTTAAATAATGTTGTCCTCGCTCAGTGCGGTGCTGATCAGCATTGGTAACGAACTAAATCAATCAAGCAGCAAGCAAGCAAGCAACAACCATAAAGCAGATGTGACCTGAATCTTGTACCATACAACATTGAATCTATTTTCTAGTGAATTAAATTTTGTTCAACCACACCTCGCCAATCTATGATTTACACTGAATTCGACTTGAAAGTGGCGTCAGGCAACGGGGGTAATGTTATAATAGAAAGCAATGTCTTACCATACATTCTTCTCTTGTAGTCTGTATGCAACCAGTGAAATAAGTCTGTACACAGCAGCCTGTGTTGTTTTCCTTGACGATTTCTTTTTGGATTGTGTTATACAAGAGTTTATCTCGTCGCATGCATGGAGCATATTTTGCACCCAAACGAATAAGGTCTTCCTAGAAGAAGAAAGGTAAAAAATTAAGGTTAGCATAAAGTCCTAGCCAACGATCAAATACTGTTTCTCAAACATTTGAAATTTGCTTGTCCAACAAAATAACACAATGTTTGACAGTATCTTTGCGTCACAAAACATTTATTGCTGGTTTGAAGTGAAGATATATTTTTAACTTGTTGATATATTGCCAAATTGCATGGCATTTCAAGGCACGGTGGCCTACGTCCTTGCTCAAACGATTAAAGAATGTTGGTCAAACATTTGATATTTGCTTAGCTAGCAACGCTTGACCATTTGGCCACGCCGCAAACATTGCTTGTCAAGCAGAACAACTCAGCAATGTTTTTAAAAAACTTCCAGAAACATTTTCTGCTTGTCTCAACCAAAAATGTTTGACAGACACCGATGAGGCCCAACAGTAACGTTGTGTTTGATCGTTAAGGTAGGGCTAAGACACAAAGATGCAATAGGTGAAGGTAGGTGAAGGTGAAATAATGTTTTAGCGCCAGTTGCTAGGATCTCAGTAGTAGGTTAACTAATCGAGACGTCGACTCTGGTTGTGACGCTACCGTGGCTGGGCTCAAACCCTGACCACACTGAGCTCCTGACACCATAGCTGAATAACACCACGTTGCCACAGCACTTTCAAGCAGTAAGGTTCATTAAGTCTCTCACTTGCAAAAGGCTTTAAATATTGCATAAAAGGCAAAAGCATTTTCATTGGTCTATCTTTAAGTACTTCCCTCTCAACAAACATCCCTAAACTTAGGCTTTTAATCAGATCAAATCGCTTGACTTTTAAAAGACAATTCTTTACCTGACTTGGTCCTATCCAGAAATTTTCGAAAACTGATTTTGACAAGACTTCAACTTGCGTTTTTCCATTTCGACTGATTGTAACCTGTACGGGGAGCAAAATAACATATTGAATCATAGCATAATAGTACTGAAGGCCTACTGGAAACAACAGTTAAAAGTATGTATGCTCAGCCTGAGGCCTGCCCAGGCGAACATTTGGAACGTGACCTTTAATTGAAAGCAGGTTTCAGATGGAATATAAATATGTATACATTTTTACATGTATAATAAAATTATCAATAATCATCAAAGATGTTATTGCAAATGAAGAATGTACAACAGTATATTTCTATAGAATGCTTAGAAAAAAAGCATAAAAGTTTACAAAAACGAATTACCTAGGACAACACAACTACTATATCACACTTACATACAAGGACGACATCAGGAGGAGCAAAACATCATGACTACCTCCTGGCATTTAACATAAACCTAAACACAGCTAATTATACAACATAAATCTAAACACAACTAATTATAATAATTACAGAGTGCTATAAGCCTAGTCAACTACAAAACTACGAAGAAGAGAATACTAAGGAGGAGAGGAGATCTTAAAGTTTTCACCTGACTTATTCAAACCGTTTGGAGGCCTTGATATACTTTAGCGTTGCTGTAAGAATCTTTGAATTTGAATCAAATTGTAACTGGTCATGGCCATATAGGAAGACTCTTTGTTTAGAAGATTTATTAAACCATGAGGTAACAATATATTATATCTATATTATTCATCGTTGAATGTCTATATTCAGTCGAATACTTGGTGCAAAGATGACATCGCTAGGCAAGAGTCTCGATGAACATTACCCACAAAAGATAGTAAACTCCAAGCATTTTCTGACTTTATCTATAATCTATACAACGGAAAAAATAAAAAGTACCTCACCTCTGACTGTACTGTTTTCTTCGATGTTCCAACTGGTGCAAAGCTGTATATTGAAACCATGACTATGAGGACTAGAACTTGCACGAAGGATACGTAGTACGTGAAGTAGGGCCTAAAAATAACAAGAGATAACAAAAAGCTGTTTACAAGATTTCACTTTGCAAGCCAAAGCTTTAAAAACTGAGCACAGTGCAAAGCTCTATCCGTAGGGGTAATGAGATCGTCATAGATGACCACAGCTATTTATGCAGTCCCAAAAGGGAATAGGAAGTCCTGGACTTATCAAGAGAGATTCTGAAAGGTCTTCCAAACAACTATCGCTAAAGGGGGGCAAAGTAACTCAGTCAAATATTCGGATAGGGAGGATAAGCAAGAATATCAAAAGTATTTTTCCTGAGAAAACGTGAAATGTTTATGCAACAGGTGATGCAATTAAGATGGGTTTGTCAAATAGCATGAATATCAGATGAGTGACTATGTAGTAAAATTTGTTTGCCAGCTATCCTTTAATTAGAAATGCACTAGAATAGTACCAAATATGCCTAAACTATCAAGCATGAGCAAGATCTTATTAATATGTAGATAACATAAAGTGCAGCCCACTTGGAACACAACTTTAGTTCGATTGTCAAAGATCTAGCTCGATAGATTGTCAAATATCGTAGACAATGACGCACTATCTCCGCAACAAGGAATCTAACGGCTATCGGCAAAAAGATTCTAAATTAAAGAAGAAAAAGGACAGATATAAAAACTGCAGCATTGGTACATCAATTTTCTACCAACTTAGTTACCTGGCAGAAGTTCTTAATGGGCCCCAACCCCAAACGCTTAAAGAGCCAATTTATATGCTCACTAATTCTAACATACCAAACATTGTTATGATTTTAATAAAATTTGAACCTGTGATCAGAGAAATCTTCCAACTGTTTTCTAACAGTACTTGGCAGTCTTTTCTTTTTCCATTTCCTATTTAATAAATTGCCAATAAATCCAAGTCCAAGTTTTCTTTTGATTGTTGGTCGTTTCTTGATAACTGGTCTGTGCTGCATACGATGTCTTCGTTCGCTTGGCGTTCTAATCACATGTGTTTGAGCTGCTTTGATATTTAATTGTTTTGCAATTACTTCTTTATCTCTCTCTGAAGCTTTCTCTTTTTGTTGACGTTTCCATCCTGCACCGCTAGAAGAGAAAGACTACATTACAGATAACAGTTTACAAAGTTTTATTTGTTAATCTTACTAGTTAAACATTAATATAAAGCATCTTAAGAAGAAATGATTATCAAAGGAAAAAATGACGACATGAGAATGACAGAGTTATTGACGACAAAAATGATAATAATATCGACGATTACCATAAGGATGAGGAGAAAGACAACGACGATGATGATGATTGTAAGTATGACCAGACCATGGTGATGATTGTAATGGTGGTGGTGTCGGTGATGATGATGATGATGGTGATAATTATGATGATGATGGTGGTGGTGGTGGTGATGGCGATCATGATGATGGCGATGGTGATGATGTTGGCGAGGATGATGACGACGATGATAATAAGATGATGACAATGATAATGATGAAAGTGATTATGATTATGAGCATGATGATGATAATGATGATGATGATGATGATGATGATGATGATGATGATGATGATGATGATGATGATGATGATGATGATGATGATGATGATGATAATGGCGGTGATGATGGTAAGAATGATAATGACGACAAGGAAAATGATGACGACGACGATGATTATGACAACAATGATGATTACGTTGATAATGATGATGATGACAACGAGGGCAAAGATGATGATAATGAAAATAATGATGATGATACAAATGAAGAAAATAACGCTAGAAAATACCATCACTCATTCATACCAGATCTAACTACAAATATTCCTAAGACTATGAAGCGGTCTTGTTATCCAACATGATCAGTTCATCACAGTCCCTCTATAGAAGCTGAGACAATAAGATATTAAATCAAATGCAAAAAACTTACAGAGCTGGAGACGATGCTCTTTCGGGTAACGCTGGTGGAGCAAAATCAACTTCATCCCCCCTTTCTGGTTCTTCTTGAATCGCATCATGAACAGTGTGATGGAAATCAAAAAACACGCTGTCACGAAGATCTTGTGACATTGGTGAAGCCACATAATGGAGATCATCTTCATCTTCTTCTTCTATTTCACCGGCTAGATCTTTCGGTGCGAAACTTCTTCCACTGAATACACTATGAGTGCGATCATTTGGCTGAAAACAGACAAAATTACAGTGAAAACTCTGATACCTGTCGGACAAATATTGCTGTCCGTTACTGAGAGATGTCCGCTGTATGGAAGTTTATTCATACGAAGAAATAAGCTTTCGGACCAAAGAAGTTGTCCGTTGCTCAGAGGTGTCCATTGTTGACATGTATCATTTAATGGAGGTACTGTACCACTGAATCCGTTTAAGAAAAAAACGACAAATGTAATTTAAAGAAGCACCGCAGTAGAATAAGCGCTGCGGGGCCTATTTGATTATATACAAAGTAAACTAGGAACGGTGTTTGAATTAATTTCGAAGAGTCAAGTCTCAGAAATGAACGGATTTTGAAGAGTCACTAATCAGAAATGGAGTTTTTTCCTTCCTCAAAATGAGCAGAATAACGTTAGTAAAAAAAATCTTCTTGCGGTAAATTTTGTTAAAGTAAAGTTGCATCCATTAATTTAAAACATTATTTAGCCCTAGTTACACTAAAAAGTTTAAGCGTCCTTAACAATCTTTGAAATAAGCACTGCAGTTAATTGAACGCCACAGTCAAAAATTGTCACACCTAAAAACTTGAGAACTTTAATAAGCGTCACGGCACTCAATTGATCATTTATTGGATGTAGTTCAAATCTTTTTCTCTGACACTCTTAAGAGCATGAAACAGCAGAAACAGACTGAATAGATTAAAGAAAAATAAAACCTTTACCTTTGTACTGAGTCTTCTTTTCAACCCATGAAAAACCATACTTGGTACTGACTCCCTTTTACTTAATCTTGATTTATTAAGAGGCCCAACACTTGCAATGCTTTTTCTTGGCACTCCATCCATATCAATTTCTTCACTTTCAAAATCAATCAAATCATCTTTCATTTTTCCATAACGTTTACTGCAATGACGCATTCTTCTCTCTTTCCATTTCTGGTGCTGAATGTTTTCTTCAGGATACAAGCCGAAGAAGTCCAAAGTGTTTTTTGCTATGCTCCTACAAAGCAGCAAAGAAAATGGAGAAAATCAACACCAGTAAGTTTCCATAATCAATCAAATTGCATTTACAGAGCCTGTCTGTACATAGAAACCACAGACAAGCAGTGACAGCAATGCTAGACTGCTTATAAGGCCCATCAAGAAGTGACACAGGCTCAAGGGTAATGTAATCATACAGAGCCGATCATAAGGTGATTCCACTTTTGTAACCCTCAACAGAACAGGCCTTTTACCCTGTCAAAGCCCCTCTTGATAGTTCTGCTGCTGATCATCAGGTTACATAAATTATCTCTGGATTGGAGGAATATGTGGGGTAAAATGACTTGAATGAGTCCCAAGTTGATCATGTTAAGGCAGGGGGAGTTGGTAGTTGGGCAAGTCATCCTTTCATCAATTGCAAAAGAATGTGGAAAGTTAAATACAATACATTCCTAGGTGTTCAATACAAAAAGCGGTCATCAATATGCATGACCATGTCACACAGTAACAATCTTTCATCCAACAGCTCCAAAACATTAATGAGAGAGTCCAACATTAAATTACCCACAAAGGTGACCATTGCTCACCAACACCCCCCTGTCTTCAAGTCTAGAATTAAAGCAATATGAACTCACATTCTTACAGACTTTGCTCTGCTGAATTGCCTTTTGACAGCGGGTTTTGGTAAACTTCCTTGACTTCCCATTTCCTCATCCTCACTTCTTGCAGGTAATGATTCACTTGATGTTGTTCTTGGGTCTCTCAGTTTGTCTTTTGAATGACTTGGTACACAACTCAAAGAAGACAATGGACTAGAAGGAAAATTATCAAACAATTAATCAAATTGGAAGATTCTTTTTAAAACAAACATTGGTGAAGTTGAAGTTGAAATAGTGCATCTAGCACCAGTCACAAGGATATCAGAAGTAGATGAGCTAACGAGACTTAAACCCTTGCTGTGATGCTATGATGGAGTCCATGTGAACTGTCTTAAATGCACTTGAAGGACAATGCCTTAGACAAGGAAAAGTCACGAAAACAGTGATGGTTATAGGTTAGGGCTAAAGAGGCTATGTCTTTCACCCTTCAAAGGGGCTAGCTTCCAAACAGAGACATATGTTATTTGATATGACATATGACAAATGAAAATGGCCATTAACTTAATAGCTTCCATTTATCTCAAGCAGTCACCTGCTTGAAAAATATTTTCACTTTCTTATAAACTGGATTTAAACATTACTCTTTATCTTGAATGTACACTGTCTAAACTAATCTGCATTTCCCTTTAAAGATAAAGTGTTATGAAAACTTGGCTGAATTATCTCAAAAGATTTCTGTTTTGAACAAATGTGCATCTAAGTTTGTTTGTAAATTTTATTGCAACAATACATTTTATCTCAATGAACATCTGCCAAGCTTGTTGAAAGTCAGTCTTCTTTCCTCTCAATTTAACAGAACAAAGAGGCAGACAATAAGGACTTTTCTTTCCAAAAGCCCACATTCAAGCTCAGCTGTTCCTTCTTTTCGAGACTGGAAAATGAGTACCCAGGGTGTCAATTCTAGAAACAGGGTGGATTCCATGCAACCTTGATGAAAGAGATTACACCAATGAGAACTGTTTTCATGCCAAAGAAACAATAGATCAATTGTTCAATCAGAAAATAGTAGTGCTTGCTATTGTTTTCCTTAGAGATTCATGCCAGTACACCAACAATTTTTGAAACTCCACGCCAGCTTTCTCCGGAGTAGGCTACATGGATTCCACCCTGGTTCTAGAATAAAATATCAGTAAGGGGCATAAGCAACAGGTCTAACTACCCTTCTAACTACACCAGCAATAGAAAGACTGCATTCTTGATTGCTGCATGCTTGTATCTGTGGGTTGGCTGCCCCAGCCCACTAGGTACTTCTTCATTGCCTTTTCTAGAGGCATTTCATTTTTTCTTATTTCACTTTCTTTGTCCTTGACCTCCAGTGAAATAAGATATCTGATAACTTGAGATAAGCAGAAAGAAGTTTGAATTCTAAGCTGTGGGATAACCTTGATTGCGGTTGAAAGGAGGAAAGGATTTCGTGATAACGCGATTTTCAAAGTTTTTAAACAACGTTCACCACACAACTGGGCTGCAAATCAAACTGAATAAAGTAAAAGAAAAACTTTGCACGTAACATTTGATGGTAATAAAAGTGAAACTCGTTTCGTTAATTGCCTCACCCATGTTTTTCCTCACAACATTTTCATTCCGCTGATGTTGGCCAGCAACCTCTCCAAGTTCCACATCTTCTGTTTTCTTCGTTGCCTCCGCTCTCCTTCGTTTGCAAGGCAGAGGTGGGGCACAAGTAGGCCCAGTGTCCAGCGACTCCAAAGACTCTGTTGTTGGCTGGTAAAGATTCGACATTCTTAGGCCAACATGGAGGAAAACCTAATAACTCTTCATAAATATAAAGTAAAGATGTAATGAGTCATTAATTTTTCATGATAATCGTTTCCCATTCCAATAAAGTAAGCAAATCAATTTTCCTGTCGTCCATCAATTTTCCTGTCGTTCGTCCGTCGCCCACCACATTCCGAAGCGTTTGTGTTGTTGGGCCGCCAGCCTGTGTGCGCAAGCGCAAGTTATCCCCACCTTGCAGATAGTGTCCTCTCACTTGCACAGGAACAAGTGATCATCACACGTAAAAATTTCATTTTTCACTTAATTTTGAAATTTCAAAAAATTTTAAAACAATTAAATAGTGATTTATGAAGTGAGAAACAAAAATAAAACTGCTGTTTTTAATTATAAAATTATTTGAGCCATGAAAATTACTTTTCATGGCGCATGCGCCTTTCGTACATTACCGGACTCGACAGGATGACTGGAAAATAATCTGTGACATCAATGAGTGGATAATACACAATTGTTCAGTGTCATAAGTTCGAAGCGTAAGCAAGGGGTATCCAAGCGTAAGCACATGGTCTAGGGGCCGGATATCCCCTCCCTCGGTTGGCTGGCGGAAGACTCATGGGGGGAATAGCGATTTCCTGTAACGGGAACCACCGTAAGATGCGACGCCTCAGCCACATTGTCTCGGCAATGTGGAGGAAAGTGGGGGCATTCATCTCCAGCACTGAGCAATGTTTTTGCATATCTGGTTTTCAGATTTTTTAATTGTATGACTCCACAATAATAAAAAACTCATAGAAAGTCCCCGAAATCCCAAAATTCTGAACCTGATCTAACCATGATGTGAATCTCAAAACGAGGTAGTGAACTGTCAACTTTTGTTAATTTTTAAGCCATGGCAAAACTAGAGACTTGTCGCGCTCGACCCTGTATTCGGGGTGTCTCCCAGGATGGCTAAACATCCGAGTGACAAGCGAGCAACATTTCCCTCGAGTCATTTGCATGTTGCGAAGACAAAAAGTGGTTCTATTGTCTCCCAGAAACATTTGCGTGCCTCTTGCTACAAATTTTGTCGCGCGCTGCAAAGTTTCCGAGGTGGCTAAACTGGGAGACATCAAGGGACATCAATATTGCGCGCGACATGTCTCCTAGTTTAGCAAGTCCTTTATTCTGTGGTTTTAATTTCCTAGTCTCAATCATAGAGATCTCAATTCACCGTACCTTTCTGTTGTTAAAGTTAGCCTCAATACAGATATTTTTCATTGCGTCATAAGCATAAATCCACCACGTTCTGATGCTGACCTTCCACCACTTGCGCGCGCTTACCAAAAACCCCAGAATGCCTTGCAGTCTTCAATTCAGCCCAATTTTACCAAGAATCGACGAAAAATCGCAAACTATTAAAAGTTGCAAATTTGAAACATTATAAGAAGTCTAAAGCAGAGACAACAAAAACATCATTTTTGAAGCATTATCAATTCGATTTGAAAGGTTAATAGACAAACATGACAACGTCAAAATATGAAAACCTCAGAAACTCTAATTTTCTGTTTTATTGATAATCTAAATAAGTTAAAAGAGATTTAGAATAAGGGAATAAGGAAATAATGGCAAGCATTATCAATTACTAACAAAATAATATTTACTAGACAAGACTTTTATGTTGCTTTTACTGACCAAGAAATTTTGTTTGAAATTTGAACGGGCACTGGCCAAAAGATCGAACATTGTTTGTCAAACATTTGAAATTAAATGTTTTACCGTTTGGCCATGTCGAAAAACAATTTTGAGCTTGCATGATGCAAAAATGTTTTCCAACTTTTTCAAAAACATTACGCAATGAATTCTGCATATTCATGCTTGTCAAGCAATGTTTGTGACGTGGACAAACATTCAAACATTCCTAGATAGGCAAATTTCAAATGTTTGACAGACGCTCGAGCTCGAAGAAAAAGGGGTAGAATCCTTTCTCAGGGGCGGAAAACCAAAACGTTCGATATGTTGGTTTGTTCGTTAAAACAAGAGATTCTGAATTTGACTTGCAAGGAAGTGGCATTTAGTTTCTTATATTTTAAACTAACTCTTGGTCAGTAAACGCTGTAGAAAGTTTTAAATAAGGTTGATTAGCTCAAAACTTTATCACACACCACTAATTGATATAAAAAGTGAATTATCAAGAATATTTTACAGAAGATTTATCTATCTAGCACACAAACGATTAGAACTAAGTAAAACGTGATCGTGGAATTGTATAAAAACAAAGTCTGGACAAAAATACAGCTAGGAAATAGCTTAGCAAGACAGACAACTAGATGTGCTTGCTCCTTTCGAAATACTATTTGGCATTAATGCTTTAGCAACTTTTGCATTTTCTTATCTCACTCTCCGTTGCCCCTCTTTTGTGACATTATTGTTTTCTTGTCCCAAGATTAGCCTCCCGAATCTCTCCGTGACAGTTGTCACCCTTTGTCACGTCTACCTTTCGTTGCCATCCTCTGTTCATCCTCGTGCTCAGCTGCAGTAACTAAGGAAATTATTCCCAGAATTCCCCAAAAATCCTTCATAAAAGCAAAGGACAGACAGCCGCCATGTTTTGCGGCAGCGTCGATTGCGAATATATTTAATCTGGATTCAGGGCGTCTACAATGCAGTTGCGACCTGTTCTCATTATTAAAGATAACTATTCGAGATGACCCTTCACGCAGTCTGAGGATAATCGATCGTAGAAATCTTAGGGAAACCAGCCTTTAGTCTAAGGATCAGAATGTTTGCTGTTCTCTAAAAACATTAGCAATATCTTAGCAATATACCTCGACAAAGTCTATTGCAAAAGTTCATGTATTGCTTCTTTTCGTAGAGGGTTCAGTACACTCGATAATTTTGAAAACGTCTGTGGGGATCTGTCGTAGTTTGGAGCAATTTCAGGATATACTTCGAAAGCTGCTACCTGGATACAGATGAGTTATTTGTTGCTGCGCTTGCGCCAGATGATAGTGTCGTTTCAGTTCCGATGCTGAGTTGTGAGAAGGCACTGTGACTTGATTCTAAACTTGACATTGATCCCCTGCGAAAAAGTCAAAGCTATATATTGCAAAAAGTCTTCAGACAAATAGAGTTTCTTCAGTCTTGGTGTGCCTTACTTCATTGCCTTGATACTTCAGCAAGATACAGAGAGTCATTAATAGATTAAGAACTTGAGGCCTTAAACTTGAGGCGTAAAACGATCAAACAATGTTGGTCAAACATTTGAAATTTGCTAGTCAAACAAAATATATCGCAAAACTATACAGTATATTTTGCCATCATCACAAGTTTGGCTCATCAGACATTTTCTACTTTATGCAAGAATAAAAAGTTTTTGAAGTTTTCCAAAATCATTTCTGAGAGAATTCTGCTTGTCAGGCAATGTTTTATGCCACGACCAAACAGTCAAACATTATTTGTTAAAGCAAATCACAAATGTTTGATCAACAATGTTTGATTGTTGTGCCAGTGCTTTAGAATGAACTTTCGGCGCTCATAACTACCGACCAGGTACCCATTAAAACATCTGGATTGAGGACAGAGGAAGGCACACTTGTGTAAACAACCCGCTCAATGTTGTTATCTCTGCAATCACAGATTGAAAGACAATGGCTTGAACCCACAATGTTTTGGTGTCGAGTCCTGCACGCCATCCACTGCGCCACAGAGACCGACTTTATCTCTCATGCATGGCTGCTTTGAAAACTTAAAGATCTAGGGTTGCTAAGTCATCTTTAGACCTACCGATGCTCAGACCTCTAAAAAGACCCGACCGTTATAATCTTAATAAATCGAGTAGAAAGTCGTTCTGTGCGAAATCGAAACGTGCGTTGGCGTAAAAAGACATTCTTACCGAAAAACATTGTGGTTAGTTTCTGAGTTATTGTTAAGAAATCCATGAGCGTTGTACTTCCTAATACAGAGCAGATAAATAGAGAGAAAGTCATTAGTCGTCTATTGTTAGTTTAGAATAAGGATTGCTGGTCAGGCAGGATGAATGAGATTAAAAAGGAAAGGAGCAGTGTAAAAGATGTGGGTATCAAGACTACTTATTTACAGACTAAAGCTAACATAACAGTAGGCTAATGTGATGAGCTTGCACTAGGCTAAGGTACACATTCAAAAAGTACACAGTATCGTTAACGTAGAAAAGTAATCGGTGTTGGAAAGATGTTCGTTAAGGAAGCTGGAAATTGGAATTTGGAAAAGGTTTGGGTTATGATTAGGACTTAAATTGTAGAAGATTTTACTGTGGCAAAGAATGGAGGGTTTGGATTAGGCATTTCATGATTTAAATAGCCAGATTAGATAACGCGTTACCTGAACTCTCTAGACGGCAAAACTTCATAATAGAACATTATCTTCGTCCTGTGTAGTATCCTAGGTGCACCACGTGATGCTGTTGCTTGTGATGAGTATTTCCATTGAAGTATGAACACGCCTGGCTGTGTGCAAATATGGGTCCCCTATGGGAAGACATATTGATTCAATATCAGTCAAGAACAAAGTAAAATAATACAGATCTCGACGTCTCAATGCTCGTTCAAAAGCTTATATTACTGAGGTATTCAGGTGGTTTGAGTGAACAGAAATACAAATCAGTAGCAATTACAATGACTTATGCAAGTTGTACTAGGTCAACAAACTGTACAGTAACAATTCTGCATAGAAGAGCCGGTGATCTTTCTATAACAGGCTGAAATGGTTCTTAGATAAATGGTCCGTAACAAGAAAACAGCCTTGATTGCTTAAGAAATTATCATTGTTAACTCAGTGTACAGTATAGTAAGTGCAAGGGTTATACAAATTAGCATGTCAGCTTTTCAGCTTATGGATTCTCAAGAATTTCTAGCGATTCTTCCTGAGCAAATTTTCAGTCTTATAAGACTGAATTTTGTGTTTAAATTGCACTCTTCTAAAAATATAAGCGACGGTTGAAGTGTAGACTTGTTACATTCCTCCCACTCTTTCGGAAACAGCTACACCAACTACAACAACAAAATTGCTGTTTTCTAGCAGAAGTGCTGCAATCTTTAGCTATTTTCAAAATAAGAACCTGTTTCATTTGATTGGTGATTAATTGGCGAAAGATCAGCCTGGGTATTCTAAATCAGTAGTTTTCTTTACTGTATAACGGGTTGCATTGACGAACAAGAGATACCCGCATAAAATCTTTTAGTAACAATATGTAATCTAGGCTCCACAGTAAAAGACTTCCTCTTATTCCAACATCAAGTTTCCCTGATCGCCCCTCATTTCTACTATATCGCACCAATATAGGAGACGTCGCCCTTATTAATAGAAAAGTTATATAGGGAAAATGAATTTCGCACCTGAATTGATTCACCTTGCGTACATAAAATTGGTTTCTCAACAACAACAGCATCAATTCCAGGTCTTATACCAGAGAACCTTGACGTCATCGATTCACCAAGGCAACCAGTGATATTACCGCTGCTTGCCTCACGTGGTCTTTTGTGCCGCAAGACTGTAAAAATGACGTCACCATCTATGATGTCGAAATCCCAAGTTATAACAGATTCTGCCTCAGATACAGTGACCATGACCTGAAAAAACAAGAAAATAATCATTTAAAACTAGGCCCTCTTCAACGTTCAACCGAAAGACAAATGTACGGCCTGGGTACTCATTTTGTGAATGGACAGGCTGGGTTAACTGTTGGAATGTCAAGAGGAATTGAGATAATTCGAACTCAAAATATCTCGAACGTTAGCCGAACATCTTGATTATAGCACGACAATATTGCTTGAAAGAAAGCGACAGAGCCAAAGCCATTATGAATTAACCTCGTACAGATATCATTTGAATTGACTAACCTCGTGTGGAGATCCTTTCAAAACATGTTCCGTATGATATAAATCAGCGCCAAGCCAACTGGAGTCCCCACTTTCACCGACATTTTGATATTTGTAGAATGTTTTAGGCACTGGTCGTCCCTCCAACACGTTACACTGAAAAATAGAGAAATCAAATATAATAGTTAGTTAAGCTTGTCACTTGTTTGTCGTCGCAGGGATTGCAACACTGAATTTTGTTTTCGAACAGTAACAGTTGCTCTAAAAGTTTACATCTGATCTGACAGCTACGAGATAATCTGTACGCTTTGGCCAAAAGATAAAACAGTGCTGGTTAAATATTTGAAATTGTCTTGTCAGATAAAATGTATGACCGTTTGGCCAGGTCGTGAAACATTGCTTGCCAAGCATTTTTCGCCTGTTCGAAGTACAAAATTCTGCAAAAAACATTGCCAAGCTCAGTCTATATGTCAAGTACTGTCTGGCAACGTAGTTAAAAACATTACTTGTAAAACAAATATCAAATGTTTAGCTAACAAATTCGAGCAGTAAGTTCTAGGGTTCATTTTTACAATCAAATCACC
This sequence comes from Chrysaora quinquecirrha, assembly GCA_014526335.1. Taxonomy (NCBI): domain Eukaryota; kingdom Metazoa; phylum Cnidaria; class Scyphozoa; order Semaeostomeae; family Pelagiidae; genus Chrysaora; species Chrysaora quinquecirrha. The sequence goes on along the minus strand of JACTAT010000036.1, from coordinate 699,654 downwards.
CCCTGCCTTTCTCTAAGACACGTCAAAAGTTAATTTTGGACATGTTTTTTACGTCTGCAAAAATCCGAGATTTGTAACAAATTATATTGAAATCTCAGTCTCTTGCTTCTTATAAAAGTTGTTAAGTTTATAGGAAACCCATAGAAGACGAAGTAGAAGGTGCTTCATAAACCCTCAACTGAGCTACAAAAAGAACTGGAAAGACAAGATTTTTCTGAAACTCAGGAAGAGGCCAATCTGAAATTGAGACTAAAATCAATAGCAATCTACCTCGCATTCACCTCCAAGGAAATCTGGAATATACTCTGGTGCTATATAATCAGTGAGACCTCCAGCTCCCTGTAAAAAACCAAAATTAAACAACATCATTTACGAGGAGTTGCATATGAATTACCATATACAAGCACTCATGAATTAAAAGATCCACGTTGACCTCCTGTTTTGTTCATGAATCATGTGTGCTATTAAGAGGAATGCCGGAGGTATATGCGATTTATCCGCTTACGTACCTGGTAATCATTTCCACTGTAAATTAGAAACTTCTTTCTCGAGTTTTCGTCGATAAAAGGACTTAGTAAAGTCCAGACAACTCCAAACGCCCTCGGCGCTCTGACAAGTAAAAGACGACCGATTGTTTCGGGGTAATTTGCTTCTACAACTTCGATAATGTTTAGCATCGCTCGAACGCCTGAAGAGAAGAAATAATCCTTAGAAGAAAAATTGAAATATAAATAGATTCTTACTTGATAAAGACTAGGCTGATAGAGAAATTATAAATTCAGGATACTGAAATGAAAAACTAGAAAGAAGTAAGAGAAGAAAGAAAACACTTGAAAGAGACTTCTCAATTTTGCAGTTTCACTGAAGTTTGTAAACCTAGTCGTTGTAAACTGTGAAAGTTTCTATCCCAAATGCTGATCTTCGCATATAGGGAAATCTATTTTGAAACAACACCAGGTCATCAGCAGTCCAATACATCTGTACATAACAATGGAACATCAATTAGCGAACACCCCTAAACACCAGAAACCTCCGAACAAAGCACAAATATTTTTCTTCCAAAGGCCTTAGCCAAGCAATTAAACATTGCTGGCAAAACATTTGAAATTTGCTTTATAAACGATGTATACCCGTTTGGCCACGTCACAAAACATTGCTTGGCAAGCAGAATTCGCTCAGCAATGTTTTTAAACAATAATAAAAATAATTTATCCTTTTGTCAAGCAAAGTATGTTTGACGAGCTATATAGGTTCTGTAATTTGGCCATACGGTTAACATTGTGTTTGAAAAACAAAATTTAAAATGTTTGATCAATTTGATATTTCTTTTTCAAACAAATCTCAGTACAAAGGTGTCCATTATACGGAGGCTACATGGTATTTGAGGAGTCTACATGAAGGTATATGAAGGTATACGCTTTTGTGAAAAGAATGATAGTTTTAAAAACATACCAGGTCTCCATAAATGCCTCATGCTTAGGCCATCCAAGTCACATAAACAGGTCCAAGAGCTGAAAGAAACCAACTTATAACATAAGGGAATGGTTGATGTGATCTGAAGACAAATTAATGAGACTTTTGGTGTGGTTCACTCTTGGTACAGCCTCAAAGGCAACACTGTTGGGATGAACATGAATTATATGATGATAAATGATTAAACTCACGTTACGGGTTTCCCAAATATTTTCGTTGCTTCTTCGCATTTTTTAATTCCTTCCTCGTTGATTGATACAACCTTTAGAATAAAAAGGGCAAAATAAATATATTTTTCCATTCACTAGGATCTACGACATTAGAATTAAAAATCAAAACAAATAAAGTCAATCACAAATATTACTCTGCAATCCTTTGATGTAATCTTTCATAAACGATTTTTTTGAGAAGCAAAAACTTCGAAATGGAAACAAAAAAGCTTTTTCGTCTGACACTCTTTAGAGTATAATCGTGCGACACAGACAGAAACAATTGACTAAGGCGGAATTTGTACCCATATGCAGATCGAAAAGCAACTATCAGAAAGTGAAGCTGAATTTGCATTGTGTTTTAAACACCAATCAGCGTTACCGGATACAGCGGGAAGATCAATTAATTGAAGGGTAGTTCAATTAACTCCTAAAATAAGAATAGTCTTTGACCTGTTTAACGAAGCCTTCCTCTCCAACAGATTTTAGTAAACCTTTGATATCCATTGTACCAAGACGAATCAGATAAACTGGTCGACCATCTACAAAATGAAAAAGCATTTTGAGTTATCATTCTGTGATGACCAGAACTAAAGAGGATGACAGCTACTCTACAGCTTTATGCAGTTCCAAAATTTGAGTGAAGTAGTGATTTGGTTTGGTTAAGACAATGTCTAATGGGATCCATGGTGAGATAGATTTCTAAGGTTGCCTGAGATACTAGGAAAATTATTTTAAGAAATTAAAGCTCAGAGAAGTAAAAAGTTGCTAGTATAATCAATGGTGCTTCCTGTTGTGGCAAAAATAAAGGTAGTTGGTTGATTGAGAAATGGTGAGAACGTCTGTTTGGATTCGTAATGGGATATTTAACATTTGGGAGGGCAGGACTAGGATTAGCCTGCGCACAGACTCAATCTAGAAGTCTACAGTTTGGCTGAGAACTGATTGAGTCTGTGCGCAGGCTAGACAAGGATTAACAGACACAGCTCTCTAGAAAAACTTTTGACATCGTCCTGGGCATATCATGATTATAGTCACATCAATCTAAAAATTGAAGTATAGAGATGTTATACTACAGCGTCAAGTGTTGCCATACAAAAGGTTACGATATAGCAATAAATTTGATTTGTAATTACCTTTATCATGACGATGCCATCCACCAGGATAATACTCGACGAGTTCAGGCGGAGGAGCCCACGTTTGAAAAATCAGATCAACGTGATGCTGTCTGCGCCAATGTAATGTATTTCTTAACAATTCAAATGCCTATGATAAGCAAAATAGTTAAATTACTTGAAGAGTTCTAACAAACTGAATAAATGAAAGAAAGCATTCATCAATCTAAAACAATACCTTTTCCATATTACAGTCCCTTGCACGCAGAAATCTAAGCAAAACTAGGTCTTTTGGCATCTGAAAGAATAAAACATCAATTCATCACGGTAAAATCAAAGATTTGTCCACGAGTGGCCCATCACAATAAATGGGATATGGGATTCGAGCCTGGACTGCATGATCAGAGAGCTAATGTCTACGTAAATGAGCTAAAGAGCTCATGAAATCATCAAGTGACTGTACAAGTAATCAATCAAAGGCTCCAATCCCGTTGATCTTTAGTCATTACCATGCATATTCATGTATATTTTTCACGAAAGCGTTTCTATCAGTGGCAAACCACAACAGAAATATAGAAAATATTATAAACTTTATATTATGAAAATGATAATGATAATGATAAAGCATATCTATGTAGCTTATAAGACGTCAGCTATTAGCTATAGATTGAAATTTATTGTCATGCTAAGTTGAGAAATCGCAACCTCTTCTCCTCAACAAAGACAAGAAGACATTGCCTAGACAGTCCTATAAAAATGTTTTAAGCATTAAACTAATACAGGTATAACGCAATCTCAAAGAGTAATTATGCTTACCTTGCCTTGATGAGTTGCGGCCAATTTTCTCCTCAGCTAAAATGATAAAAGGCTTCATGTAATTGTAGAAAAAGACACAGACCAAGCAATAAGACTTGAATTAGGATAATGAAAGACTGAATTATGTTGATCAAAATAAATCATTATAATCTAAATTTATGTTTACCTTCATAAGCGTACTTTCTTCAATTGGAGTGAGCTGACCAAGATACCTCTCTATATAGCTATCTTCCAATTTGTATTCTGGAAAAAACAGAGGAAGGTTACGCTGTAAGAAGTTTACAGGACATGCTTAAGATGGGTAGCATCTTGGTTTGAAGGAAATTACCAGCCTCAATAATATACATGAAATTTAGGCGCCTTTCTTCTAAAATGTATGATTAAAGTGACAAGAGATACATGATGATATATAATTAAAACGATTAAAACAAGAAAATATTAGCTAAAGCAAAATATTCCTTTACTGTACAGCTCGTTACAGTTTCTTCATTGAAAATTCCAGGCTTAAGGTAGCCCGTTATAATCTGTTGTATGCACAGTGGAATATGCGTCTACAATATAGGGCTTACGCTTAGAGATGATCAATCATACAGGTAACGACAGCAACATGCAAGAGATACATTAGGCCAAAACCCGTAGAGATAAACATTAAGAAAACCCACAACCAAGAAGCAAGACTAAGTATTATGGAAACATAGATTAGCCTCTACTCGACTGAGTTAAGTGAGATTTTTCGATACATATGGGCATGTCACAGAAGCAACCTCGTACACAATCCATAAATCAAGAAGAGGGTTGAGATCTTTACCTTGTAAAGGTGGTGGCTCCACAGCTTCTATCAACCTTTCATCTTCACTTTCAATATGTTCTTGTTTACTTATTACTTCATTTATTTCATGTCCTATTTCTGTTTCTACGTTTTCGTCTTCATCTGGTCTTTCAATTGAACTTTGCTTCTCAACTGTACTCAGAACACGGGGCCGGCCTTTTGATTCTTTAAATAATGGCAAACCAGTGACGCCCTGGGCTATTAGCTCGTGTATGTAATGTAGAACAATTTCTTTGCCCTGAGAGAGAAAAAGATTTTAAAAGAGTAAAAGAGACGCCCTGGGCCATAAACCTATTGGCATAATGAAGGCCTTCTCCGTTACCCTAGCAAGATAAAACGACTGGGCGTTTGAAAAAGACGCCTCGATCATTAATTTGTTGGATAGTATTTCTTAGTTGGGTTGAAGTATTTCTTAGCCCTCAAGAAATGAAAAAGGCTGGACTGTTGAAAAGAAACATCCTGGCTATAGTCTTGTTTATATAATGCAAACCGTCTCATCCACACTTGAAACAAATAACGACTGGGCTATTTTAACGAAAGTCCCTGGGCTATAAGCTCAATACTATAATGTAAGACTGACTAGACTAGAAGTCTTTGCTCTGAAGAGACTGAAAGATTATTTAGTGTTTGAAGGATATATATTCAAAGGTTTTTCTCTGTCTTGATTCATGCTTAATTGGAAAGCTTGATTCTAACACAAGATACTGCCAACGAGAATAAACCTTTCACTGTACCTTCTTTAAGTTGTTGGTATATGCCTTGATAGCAAGCTTTTCAACAGCACTTTCGAAGCCAAAAAAATTCTTTACACGTCAAGCCTAGCATCTTGCTCAAATACGGTCCAGTCTTGATGTTCTGTGTGTACCTACGAAAAGCAGGAATTAGGAGAAATTAACGAAAGGGGAATCTATTAGGATATCCATAAATTTCTATATGACTATCAAGTACAGGTCAACCTAGAACGTAACGTACGTTTGAGCTTAGCATTTACCTATAGTAGCTAGTCAGTTATAGTAGTTGTTAATTACTTAGCTAGTCAGTTAGTTATTTATTTAGTTAATTAGTTAGTAAGTTAGTTAGTTAGTTAGTTAGTTGGATAGTTAGTTATGTGATAAGCTAACTGGTTGATTAGTTAATAAGTTAGTTAAGCTGTTTAGTTAGTTAGTTAGATAGTGTGTTAGTAAGTTTGTTAGTTAGTTAGTAAGTTAGTAAGCTACTTAGTTAGTAAGTTAGATAGTTAGTTAGTTAGTTTGTTAGTTAGTTAGCGATTAGTTAGCAGGTTGGTTAGCTAGTCGGTCAGTTAGTTAATTAGATAATGGAATAGAAATGACAGGTTGCAAGGGCCGTCTAACTGTTTTAAACAAGATTATGAAAGTTTATTGCCTCTGTAGCTAAAAAGGAAGAGACTGAACTTACACTATAATAACAATGCTCTTTAATTTCGACTCGGTTTGCAAAGCTATCATTCCATGCTTCGATTTTCAAGGTTCGATCTCTTCTATTCAGACTATTGCGTTGAATAAAGTAGACATAGTCTACACCAGCGATCTACAAAGGAAAAAAATCCTTTAGTATTCTTAATCCTTCTCTATTACTGACCTGCAAGTTCGAGAGAGAACCCATATGGATAGGGATGTAGCCTAAAGCCTCCATCGAAGGTATATGGATTAGGTTTATAGGACTTTACCCTATATTGCCCAATTTTCACGTTTGAATAAATGTTATTTACGTTTAGCCCCCCTGTCTCAGCAGCAGCCGCGCGCAAAAAGACGTGGGCGAAATTTTCTTGAAATCTTGGTGTCGTCTGACCAAGGCTTACTAGGATGAACTTGCATGATGGATGAATCAAGATTGGTAGATAGACGTATACAAAGGGAGAAACACCTAGGAGGGCACACACGGGCTTGAATGGACATACATTGAAGTTATGTTATTGTTTACGAGGGGTATAGATGGTGTAGATGAACACCAATAAAGCAAGTATGGGCCTTGAGGTATACAATCAAACTCAACTCTGCGCAAACAGAGATTTGGTTGTTTGTTGTCACTAGCAAAATATTATTGCTGCTTGCGAAAAGTTGGACGAGATGTTGTCAGTAGCCTATTACGCACATAAGAGTCGTGTTGCTTAAACATAAGAACGCCAAACTAAGAGTTCTGTGTCACACAAGGTCGAAACAGACGTTCATAGAATCAAGAACTAACATTTAATCGTATAATAATTTACATTTCTACGAAATCAAATATTATTTTGCCTGAATTTGCAGCTGCAGACGTGAACTTGAAGTCTTAACTGATTTCTTTTGACGTCAAACTGTACGTTGTAATGCAAAAAACAGACGTTAAAATGCAGGGTATTCTATTGAGTCATTTTAGTCTCCAGAACATTCCATTAAGTATAAGTCTAACTTAATCATTTAGAAACCAATCGCTTTAATTATTGATGACATTACCAAGCAGCTGGTTCCTGTTTTCGTGACCAAACGCTAACTTTGGATTGCTCGAATTAATTTCCGAACATTCCTCGTAGCGAACAAAATCTTAACAATTTGGTTTAGGGCTCGATCGGTATATAGTGGAACCTCCATATGCGGACACCTACGAACCATTTTTTGTCCGCTGTAGAGAGGTGTCTGCTGTATGGGGTGTACCATATTTTCTTCAAGGGGTACAGCAAATTTCTTGAAGTCCATCTAAATATTCTCGCTGTATAGGTAGATACACACTTTTTTTTTATAAGAATACAGTCTATAAGAATATTCAGGCTCAAAATTGCTGACATTTAAGAATTATTTAAGAATAATCTGAGGCTCAAGCTTGACGAGGATCATTTTTATTTCTCTGCCTTTTTTACACTGCACAATAAGTGTGATTGTCAGGCAACTGTATTTGTTTTGAAATGCATACATCCTGTCTGACTCTTTGATACAGTAACTCTTTTTATTAATAAGCTAACAAATGACAAAGATTTGACTTATTTCTCTTGATCTTCAGGCCAATTTACAACATTGTATTGATGATTAAGAATAATTTAAGAATATTTTCAGGCTCAAAATCGAATAAGCTTAAGAATAATCGAGGCTCGGCAAAAAATAAGGTATTCTTATAAAAAAAAAAGTGTGTATGACTGATTTGCCGTAAATGGAGGTTGCATTGAAGAACTGAACTGAAGTTAATACTTGGTTCTCCAAAAGTACACAATTTCATAATATATAAATACATTTGTTTTGCTTTAGTGGTTTGTTCAGATCCCTTTCTGGCGTTTCTTTCAATACAGTGATATAGTGTGAATGCAGTCTAGTATAGTAGTATCGTATAGTACAGCAATATAAGAAATCTTTCAAAGGATTGTGAAATAACGTTAACAGCAGAGGGGTGACAGTCACAGAAAGAAGAAATGTCTTCGCTAAGTTTCAAGTCTTGTACTCTGAATAAAAGTTACGGAATTTGAACAGAAACATAGCATAAAATGCATCTCCAGCCCCTCTGACGTGCTCCTCTGAAATTTCTGCCTTTCAGGAGACGGTTAGCCCCAGCGAGGGGGTTGAACCGTGGTCAGACGGGGTACCCAGGGGTAGCTTTGTCGGGTAGGGGTTTACCGCTGAAATTTTACGATTAAAGCCACCTTTAATCGTGTATTTTATATCCTTACCCAACATTATGTATGTTTATTTCATTGATTTAATAAATTTAGCTTCCATCTTTCACGTAAATTCTAGCGAAGAGGAACCAATGTTTGGAGAATTTTCGGCAAAAAATCGACCTTGTGAGAAGCGAAGCAAATATAACCGTACAATATGTTATGGATCCCCAGAGGGTCAAAACATCGAGAGGAAACCACAGCCTTTGATCATTTCCTTAAGTTTAGTATAAGCTTGTTTTGCTCTTACAAAAAGCTCTCACAGAATACTTAAACATATTACTCCATATCTTTTCCGTATCTTTTATCGGCAGTCCATATGGTCTCATCTTGAACTGATTGTAATCAAATCATTTAAGCCTTTTCAACCTCGACATAGCATAGTCAATGAACATAACAAGGGACTGAAGTATGTTACTTTGACATAAATATCCATGAAAATTTGTAACCTGGACAAAATGTGGTAAAAGCATCAATGTACTGCAATGTCCGGGGGGTACTTAATATTGTTTGGGAATGGGTATGTGCCACCAATATGGGTGGGTTTTCCCTGAAATTCTCCATGGCTTTATTTTGGCAGGAGATAAAAGCTTTGACGGTGAAAATGACCAGGGGCAAGGTCTTTCAGTTGGGTAGCAAACATCAAATAATGGAGGGGTGAAATGATTGTGGAGGGCCAAGGGGGGAATGCTGCGCCTGTACCCCCTTGGCTATGCCGCTGGATCTTATTCTAGTTGTTCAATCTCAAAGACATGAATTTTTATCAGACAGATTTCCACAATGTACACAGAACTGTCTCTCTCTTTTCCATTCAAAAGAAAAACCTTTTATTATTTATTATTGTTAAATTTGTTTGTAACTGTTTTAGAAATCAGATAGGATTACTCAAAATTCTTTTCTGAAATGGTTTATTTTTGCAAAACATACTACACAGTAAGCTTGAAAACAATATTGGATCATGAATATTTAAATGGGTGAGCCATGAAAATAATAGACTGAAAAATTAGTATTATTGCAATCATTACAAGATTATCAATTTTGTATGGAAACATGCAGGTTATTCTATTCCAGAAAATAAATTATTCACAGAGTCCTTATATTTCCAAACTTTGTGAATTAGAAGGATGGTTTTAGCAGACCAGAAGGGACTTTTCAAGAAAATTCTACAACAAATGTTAACTTAATTTGAATGTATTTGCATTTCGAGTTTAAAGACAAAATTCTAGGTCAATTAGTATTGCTCTGGTAAAGATTTCAGTCCTTTGAGGTACTGAATTACAATAAAATCTGTCAAAAATATGTGTGTTTCTCAAAACAATTAAATTTGTTATGTATTTAGATTTTGCTGAACAAGCAAATTGCTCTCCTAAATCTAAAAACCCTTGAAAAATTTTCTATGAAATTCAATAGAAATATTAATATGGGTTATTTGGAGTGCAACTTTTGAAGACTTTTACCAGAGCAATGTTCTAGACATAGCTTCAGTCTTTGCGAAGTGCTTACAGCTTATCTCTTGAATCTTGCATATCCATACCCCCCACAAAAATCCTTTTTGGTGGAAATTCTTAAGAAACTCTTTCTCTTTGATTGAAATTTCTTGGTCTTTGGTCTTTACAGGTATCAATTCAAGAAATATCTCAGTCTATCAGTTAGAACTTCCTTCTGAGACAAATTCTTTTCAATTCAGGAGGACCCCTCTGTTTTAATAGCACACTCACCATGTAATTATTAATTCTTTTTTGGAAGACCTTCTAGGTTTTGTTTTGGCAATCAACTTGTGTTTCACAGAAATTGTGATTTTGAGAGATTATGATAAAAATCTCCATGGAAATTTTTTTGTCTTGATGGGATTTTTAAACAAACACCTGTATGTTTTGGTTTAACTTTTAGAATTTCTGACAATCATTTGACTTAGCTTAGAAGAAAAACCTGCAAATTATTAGTATTTGATATTTTTAGAGACATAACATAAAAAGCATTTGATTTAGGATTTCCTGATCAGCTGATTTAAGAAATAATCACCTCTTTTATATATATATGTCTGTTGAATAATTGCATTCTCAATATATAAACTTTGGTCATTTTTAATAGGAAGCTCTTTATTAGAAATTCAGTACTGTGGTTACCAAGAAATTATGAAACTTTCAGTACTTGCTCCAAAATGTTAAGAAACTATAGATTTCAAACTTTGTTTTGGAGATGCAATGATGTTGATACTTTTTCCTGTAATAGACAGAAAATCCTTCCTGCTTTGCAAACCAAACAATAGTTTTTCTGCATACAGACAAAATTAAGAGCATACTAAGCAAAAATTTAAAGAAATTTTTTGAGAAACTTACTTTTTTTACAAGGTAGGGTGCATCGACACTCAATTTGCACTTTCTCTCAACAATGTGAATAGCTTCATCATCACTTTTATATTCATAAACAATTTCACTGCCAAGAAATGCAGGAATCATGGGGCAAGTCGGGAATCGCTTCTGATAGGCCTGAAAAGACAAAAGAGGGAAGCTTTATATAATTGTCGGGAAATTTGATCGTTTATTTGCTTCATTAAAAAGTCGTGGCGTCCTTCCTTCCCCTTCACACCTTTCTTTATGTTATAACCACATCAACATGATAGAGTGGGCTTGTCTAAAATTAAAAATAATCATCATTGATTCGCGATCAAAACCCGATAATAAGGCAGTCGACAAGCTAAGGATTTTTCCTTAGAAATTCAGGATACTAAGTAAACAAATTTGGCAACTTAGGCCAGAAACTTCAACGTTGTAATTTGCGAAAACAAAGTAAGAAATGAAGTTTATACCCACCGCCATCACAAGTTCAAAAGGGTATTCGTAAACGCGAACCGGTGATTGATATTCCTGCACCATCTTGGCAAGACAGAAGCTACGCCAACTGAGAGAATATTTCACGCTTTTTGAATATCAGCTATTAATGTTTATCAATTTTATAAAGCCACATAATTGTTATGTTTCATAAAGCAAAAAGAAAGACATCACCATTTTACAAATGCCTTGGTGAGAATGATCACAACGGCATCATATCCGGATATTCCCAGGCCTTCCCATCATGCTTTGCGAACGCAGAACTCCCCATTAGCAATTCAGTTCAATGTTAGCTAGTTAGTTAGTTAGTTACAGTTTCAAGTTAGTTAGTTAGTTAGTTAGTTAGTTGGTTAGTTGGTTAGTTAGTTAGTTAGTTAGTTAGTTAGTTAGTTAGTTAGTTAGTTAGTTAGTTAGTTAGTTAGTTAGTTAGTTAGTTAGTTGAAGTTTGTATATTGGTTAGTTAGTTAGTTTAATTAGTTAGTTAGTTAGTTATTTAGTTGGTTAGTTAGTTAGTTAGTTAGTTAGTTAGTTAATTTGTTGTTAGTTAGTTAGTTAGTTAGTTAGTTAGTTAGTTAGTTAGTTAGTTAGTTAGTTAGTTAGTTAGTTAGTTAGTTAGTTAGTTAGTTAGATAGTAGGTTAGTTAGTTACTTGATTAGCTTAGCTTAGTTAGTTGGTTAGTTAATTAGTTTGTTATCTAGCTATGCAGTTAATTAGTTGTTAGTTTGTTCGTTAGTTTGTTATTTACTTGGTAAGTTTGTTAGATAGTTAGCCTTTTACTTTCTAAGTTAATTAGATAGTTAGTTAATTAATTAGTTAGTAAGTAAGTAAATTAGTTCATTAGTTAGTTAGTTAGTTAGTTAGTTAGTTAGTTAGTTAGTTAGTTAGTTAGTTAGTTAGTTAGTTAGTTAGTTAGTTAGCTAGTTACAGTAGTTAGTTTATCTCGTGATGTTGTGCCCTAGCCTTTACTTGGAAGGAATTAGAGAGAGTTGGCGACTGTCCTCCTTCTTCGTGGCAAACTTTAAATTGCTTGCAGGAATCGACCTCGATCATAGATTGCGCATCGAAGATAAATATTTTGGTCCATAATTAATTAAGACAACTAGGAAGTCTTTGTTGAAAATTAATTAAATGATCAATATTAATCATAGTTAAATAAAAGTGCAGATTTCCTAAACGATTCCTGGTAGGAAATAATCAAGTGAGAAAGGCAATCAAGAGATTTCATAAAAACAACTTCTTATAAAAGAAATTCATAATAGTTTATTGGTTCATCGAACATTTTTATTTTAAAATATCAGGATTTCTTGGATGTTTCTATTGATAATTATAGCGTTTCTTTAAACATTGATTGAGTTATGATTCATGATTAATTGAATTGATTGATGCTAATATAATGATTTGGCGATTCCAATCCTTGATTTGTTCAATTCAATAATTTAATCGTTAATACTGCCCAATTTTTAATCTTTGATTTTTAAAGCTGCCCAGTTGATTCAGTGATTCATTAACTCGTTGAGTTCTAGAAAGTGATCAAAATGATTTAATGAATCACAATGATTCCTTGATGCTTTGATTGCTTGATTTATCTGTTCTTGATTTATTGATTAAGTGATTTGATTGATTCGTTTTCTCTTTGACTTATTGCTAATTTTGAAGAAAGCTCTTGATGTATTGATTCACTGGTTGGTTCATTTAGCTGTTGATTTCTTGATTTCTTGATTTCCTCATTTCTTGATACATCCGAAGTTCCATTCCAGTTATTGTTAAAAATAATTTTCTTTCCAGTGCATTATCTAATCAACCTTCAAGTCATGGGCATTTGAGAAGGGCATCTGGAAACTCTTTCAAAGATTTTTCCTGTTGAAACAAATATCAAGGATTGTAAAATGTACGACTTTTGCGAGAAGAAGTTTTTGTAAGGACTCGGCAAGAGCTTCAGCTTTAAGCGACATTAGCAATGAAGCATTTGCTGTAATTAGCAATAGATTATCTATCTGGTCGTCTCTTCCGAGGGTCAATCCACCCCCTGGAAATCTTGCACGGCTGGAAATTCTATTGGCTATTGCTTTCATGGAAATCCTACTGAAACCCTATTGTTGAAATGGAAATCTCGTACGTTTTTTAAAGAGTGAGATGCCCCTCGCTCCCTTCACGCAGATGCCAGGGCAGGAGTTGGCGTAGGCTGCGATGATAAGCTTGATGGTTGTTCTGCAGTATACAAAGAATTCTTCGCAAGCTTACACGTGATGCAGTGAAAAATAGCCGCTTTCGGCAGCTGTGCACGATAGGGATAGTTACCGTCTTTCCTTAATTAAGCGCCCGGGGCGCTTTGCAGCAGCTTGCAAAAGGTGCCTCTTTATTCCTCCCATCAGGAGCTTCAACATACATACAAAAATGTGGATCTGGAACCGACCTGATTGATAGCTCATTGCAAAGGGAGGGTGCTTATTGGAGAAAATATGATAGGCAGCTATGTAGTAGAGTTTGTTGCGGTTAGGGAGTAGCTTGAATAAGTAGACATCAAGTATAGCAAAAGTAACGTCATGATAGAGTAGAGAAAACAGACTTAATGAAAGTTCTAGATACAAGGTGAAATAAATGTGGTTGCATTGGGAAAGAAAAGTAATGCAGTGACAAGCGGCATTGCGCATACCCCGGTGCATACATCGATTTATTCACTTTGCATATACAGTTGTTTACAGGCAATACGCCTTTAACCATTTGACGATCACACTTGTGCACGATAAGTTCAAGCAAATCGGTATGTGGCTTGGCGTGGCGTTTACCAGACTTCGTAGCAATATCTTGAGAGTGCTTGTTAAAACCTTCAAATGACGAAGTACAATATACAGTGTGCTTACCAGTTCTCTTGCATAGCCTTGCATCACTTCCTCCGCTCTTGTTCTCCATTTCTGAATGATAAGAAAACAACTAAATATTAAACTGAAAATAAGACTTGGAGATACAACTGCCCTATTTTTGGGGTACATCGCCCTCCAAACCGAAACAACACTATGTACTTATACAATGTACCTACATACCTAACCCTTTACCGGCCGAGTTTTGAAATAATCAACACAGACAGCTCAAAATAGCAAATTTAAATAGAAATAGGTAAGAAATAAACAAAATCGGCGAAAAAATTGCTCTGGGGGGCGTGGGTGATTTTTGGCAGTGCTTCCCCCCAAAAAGCATTTTTCTTCCAACAGCCCCAACCTTATTTTGGATGTTGATGCACTATAGGCCAAATGATAGTACGTTCAAAATGCTTCAAGAAAAGTACTTACTTTCCATTTCTGAAGCATCTAGATCGACAGAAATTAAATGTTTCGAATTTAAAATTAGCTCAAAATTTAGGCCCTTCCGAAAAATTTCCGACATCATCATCAAAAAATTTGAAATTCTTCGCTCTGGAGCCATTGCTAGGGTGAAGAAATTATTCCTTCATTGCTTTGAGGGTGACTAAACATACTATACTCCAAATTAAGGCTTGCCTAATCAGCTGGAACAAAATAAATTCAATTCAATAATTTGTTGCCAATTGGCAACCCTGGCCGGTAAAGGGCTAATGGAAGTGGAATGAACTACATACTAAGAACAAGACTTAAATAGCAAAGTACCTGGTTCTGTTCAGAAGCCAGGGCCTCTTTTAACATAGAAACTAGGAGGGCAAGTGCCCCCTAGTCCCTTTCATTGCCCACCTAGTTTCATAAAGTTGCCCCCCCCCCCTAGTAAAATTGTCCTCTCAAAGAATACTCCCAAGAAAAGCCAATCTAGGCCAATCTCGGGGTTGTATTTTGAAAAATTTTCTGGGGGAGCATGCCCCCAGACCCCCCTTATAAGGAACATCTCTGGTGCGCTGTAAGCAGTTGGCGCATTTACAGCCAGCTGTAGCATCAGTGTAACTTGTACGGTATAAATTCTCATCTGAAGTACAGATGTTCATTGTTATTTCTCCAGCTCTGCACGACTAGCTGTGCATGAACTCCTGACAACTACATATCTACTGGAATGAACTACATACCTCGTGACCCTGCCTCCATTCCATATTCATTTCTTGAACACGTTGCTTTTCCCATTCCACTTCAGTTCTCCCAGAAACAACCTCACCAGGAATAATCCATGGCAACCCTGAAACGCTCCGTTCCTCCCTTGTACTTCGGCGTGCAGTCCCTGCGATGTCCAGCTCTGAATTATTTGAGCGCTCCGAGCTTGGATAAGATTGACTTCCACTCAACCCATATTCTTTGGACTTGAAGTCTGCAGTTGGCTGTGATTTGGATCGTGGGTTTACTTGCTCGAAACCTTGACTATATAATGGTGCTGAGGTGTATCGGTATTGCGTGTCTTTCACGTTGTTTCTTTCATGTGAACTTGCCGATGGCGATGAAGGTTCCTTTAATGTTCTGCTTGTGACTTCATAATGCCTCTGCCCTGAAGAGGATGCCTGCCCTTTCCTTGCCGAATTATCTTGCTTGTAATTCGTGAAAAAAGATTCATATCCAGCTTTGGGATTCTTACTTAATTGCTGTTCCATAATCCTGACTTATAAACTGCACCCTCTTAGCAGTTTACAGAGTTAAACACACTGTTGACTATTGTAATGGTAGATATGACGCGTAATGTACTACCAGTATAAGTTTATTTGCAACCCCATGGTAACGTGAAGGGTACAAGGCTTCAGCCCTTCGTTTGTTAGTATTTCCTTCAAAGCAGCACAGAATGGCTAATGAATGGTCATTAATACATGTTATTCACAACAGACAGGTACCAAAGACTGAAAAACTCTCAACATAATATGAATGTTCAATTCATTTCTCTTGTTTTATTGAGAAAAATTCATACCATGCTGTGCCAGTTCGTGTAAAACAAGATGGAGCTCCTCAAGGATCATGCCTATGACCTTGAATATTCATATCACTTCTTACACCGAACTAAAACCGAACTTAAATCGAACTAAAAAGTGCAAAAAACAAGCTCTTAGTACTAGAAGAAGTCCGCATAAAATGGATATTCAAAATTTTTTCCTTTTGAAATATTCCGACAAAACTGTGCGGATTCATGGAAAGACAAATGGGGTTCCTCAAGAATCATGCTTATGCCCTTGAATATTCATTTCACTTTCCACAGTGAACACAAACCGAACAAAAACCACGGTGCAGCAGCAAAGTTCCAAGTTGATGAATAATTATAATCATAAAATGAATAATCATAGATTTTTCTCGTAGAAATCTTCCGACAAAACTCTGTTGATTCATGCAAAGAGTCAAAGACTAATGGGATTCCTCAAGGATCATGCTTATGCCCTTTAATATTCATTTCACTTTTTACAGCAAACTAAAACCGAACTAAAATAATCAAGAGCAAACAGCAAGCTCTAAGGACTAAAAGACATCCACATGAAACGAATAATAACGATTTTTTCCTCAAGAAATCTTCCGACAAGACTGTCCAGATGGTTGCAAAGACAATTGGGGCTCCTCAAGGATCATGCTTATGCCTTTGAATATTCAATCGTTTGTTTCAGCGAGTCAAAACCGAATTAAAATCATCAAGTGCAAACAAAAAGCTCCAAGTTCAAAAGACTAAAAGGCATCGGTATGAAATGAATAATCAAGATATTTTCCTCCTTAACCCTTCCGAAAAACAGTGCGGATTCGTGCAAGACAAATGGGGCTCCTCAAGGATCATGCTTATGTCCTTGAATATTCAATCACTTTTTACAGCGAATCAAAACCGAATCAAAATCATCAAGTGCAAACAAATTCGAAGTGAAAGTGGAAGAGGTGGCTCCCCAAGGATCATCGTTAGGAATTTAGCTATGCAAACTATTTTTTTTGCTTTCTCGCTTAACCGAGGGTGAGTTGTTTAAGTCGTTGCTGAAGATAACAAGAAATCAGACTGAATCTTTTAGTGTTCTAATTCTGTTGAAAACTTGCCGACCATGCTGTTGGAATCGCATTAGATGGGGCTCCTCCGGGATCATGGTTAGGCCTTGTGCCATTAGAAAACCCGAAAGTCACATGATGTGACTCACATCCTCATAAATAACCAAAGCCTACAGTGATTCACTATTGGCAGAAATTTATAAGACGTTTGGTAATTACTAATTAGACGAAAAATTTGAGGATAATAGCTCTACATCCAATCAAATGGATTTTGTCATGGCAAAGAATTTTCATGTGTGATTTATCACCATTTATTATACACCAACCATTGGGCTCTGAATCATTTCTTGTAGCTGGTACGATCCCCCTGAAAACTTAAGATTTCAATAAAAAAGCAGGTGGATATGAGAAACAAAGCAGGGAGAATGGTGGATTAATATCCGGCCATAGATCAATATGAGTGATTCAAAATTAATTTGTAATGTGTTGCAAGGAAGGTCGTTCCGGATCCTGTAATTGCTGTTTTTATTGAACAAATCTGAACATTTATAAGCGAAGTTCGAGAAGTTCTAATCGCATTGAAAGTTACTTTTGAAATACATAGTGTTTTCATCACCTGTTACGAAATTCACAGTTCACAGGCTGTGTCAGAAGGAATTCGCAAAAAACTTCCTGAAATTTTGACAGTTTGAAATTTGGGTGTTGTCAGATTAAGAAATGTCTGCATTTATAAACGGTGATCGCAAGGGCAGTGGTGAACTAGCCTCCAACATGCATCTACAGTTTGGGTTGGTGAACTCGGAAGGAAAATACCTCACAGCTGAGTCTTTCGGCTTCAAAATAAACGCAAATGGCAGCGCTTTACGAAAGAAACAGATGTGGTCTTTTGAACAAGAAGCAGGAGAAAATGGAGGCTATTTGAAAAGTAATCAGGGAAGATATTTAGTCGCAGATAAAAATGGAAATATTCGATGTGATAGCGAAGAGAGAGAAGAAGCAGCAAAGTTTTCAATCGAAGTTGAAAATGATGGGCGTTGGGGAATCAAAAGTCATTTTGGTCATTATCTGGTTGGAAATGGAGACCTTGTTTCTTGTCCTACAAGAAAACTCGAAGACAAAGCGAAATGGGCAGTTCATTTAGCCATCCATCCTCAAGGTAAACCTGAAAAGTGTGTCAAGAAAACGTCATGTTCGGCAAGATGGGGACGAACTTCACGCTGATGAGGATATTCCGTGGGGAAAAGATGCTGTAATCACTCTACAGTTTCTTGGTGCACGTTATGCTTTGCGTGCTGCTGATGGTAAATACCTGAACAAACAAGGCAAACTTGTCGATGAAGTCACACCGGAGTGCGAAGTTGTTTTGGAATTTCATGACAACCTGGTCGCTTTCAAAGACAAGGAAGGAAATATCTCATACCATATGGGCCTAAGGGGAAAATCCAGGCTGGCAAAGCGACGCTCACTGCTTCAAAAGATGAGTTGTATCAAATGGGAACAAGCCACGCGCAATGTGTCCTCGTGTCTCACAGTGGAAAGAATGTATCGATAAAACAAGGCAAGATTTCTATGATTTTATTTTTATTTTATTTTACATCCATTCAATCATGCTGTGAAAAGCGGGTGTAAACTCATCTTTGCCGACAAAAGTTATTGTCAATATTTTAAGCTTTTGCAAATTTTTGTTATTAAATATTAAATAATCTTAACAAAGAATGAGATCTTGTGGGTTAATAAAAATAAAGTAAGGAAAGCAGGGGTTTCCTAAAGGTTTCATCTCAAATCCAGGAAGTGCAATATAAAGGTTTCTGTCATGTGACCAATGAAACCATTTTGAGATGAAAACATTTCCGGGATCAGAAATGAGCCAGGGCGCGCTTTTCATCCCACCTTGCAGACGGGCTGGTCTGGTATGCAGGAAGGAAGTAGCGAAAATTTATGGACGGCCCTTGCAATGGAGAACACGACGACAATCAGTCAAGGGAGGGCGGAGGCATATGTCGTTCTGAACCTTTGAAACCCTCGCGAAAACATTAACCCCGACAAAGAACCCTAATAAGATTCTGAAGTCACAAAGGAAAATCAGCTAAAATCCAGTTTTAATAATTTTGCTTCTATTGAAAGGCGAAATCACGCCACGTTTTTAAATCAACCTGAAGTCAACGAGGAAGCCATATGCGGTTACCCACTGAATGGAATTTTAGACAATTGGAACAATAGGAAACCTATCTTTAGCGATTTCGGTTGTTCGTTTCAGATGTTATGTGTCTGCTTATGAACAATAGATGCGAAGTGGTTTCAGCCCATGGTTCCTTCAACCTCTGTATCGAACGCTTTATTCAATTATAACATTCCCCGATAGGTATTGATATAATAGAGTTCCTTGTCAGTTAGGGCGTATTTCATTGGGAACTCTGAACCTTCAAGATTTTGAAATCGGTTGATGTCATCATAGTCTACGATATCATTGAACCCAATAATGGTTGCTATTTCTCTTCACCATGAGCATGCACATTCAGAGGGCTGGAACCAAATTTCTTAGAGATCTGGGCACTAATCACGCTAAAAGCTTGAAGGTGCTGTGGCGTCTTGGTCTCATCCAGCTAGCGTCTCAAGAGCTCAGTAAGATAGGGGCTCAAACCCCAGCCATGGACAGGGTAGCGTCACACCCAGGGTCAAGGTTACATTAGTTAACGTAAAGTACTTCCAAAATCTAATAGCGATTGGTGCTAAACACACCATTTCACCTTCACCTTTAGTAGCCTGCGATCAGACTTCTCTGGCTCTCTGAGGGAGGGATTCGACATGCGAGTTGACTTTCTTTTCTTCTATTCCTCCCCTCTTTCTGTACTTGACAATAGCTAACAGTACTGTGCCTGTGCCTCATCATGTTGCAGTTAAAACATTCGAGAGTTGATATAAAACAATTTTTATCTTTATCTAGGCGTCGATGTTACAGCAAACCAACTCGAGGTTGAAGACACGGAAATATTCCAGATGGAGTACACAAGTGGCTCAAACAACAAAGTTGCGTTCAAGACAAACACCAACAAGTACTGGGTTATGGGTGCGAAAGGAGCAATAACCGCGACGGCAACTACCGTTACGCCGGATTCTGAATTCCAGCTTGAGTGGAATGAGAATAAAATCTCTCTGAAAGCAAACAACGATAAATACTTATGCCCTAAGATGTCAGGACATTTGGTAGCATCTAGTGACGTGGTAGCGGAGAAAGAGAGCTTTGTTTTTGGTATCGTGAACCGCCCGCTGCTTGTTTTACGCGGAGAATTTGGATACATTGGTTTGCGGAGCGGAATGAACAAGCTGGAATGCAACCGTGGTAACTATGATGTCTTTGAGTTAATCTTTGAAGATAGTTACTACAAAATCAAAGCGAAAAACGGCAAATTCTGGACGCTCGACGATTCGAAGACCGTTGTAGCGGCAGGAGACGAAGCAGGCGGTGATAAATTCGCAATAATCCTCAAAGATACCAAGCATATGTATCTGAAAGCGGTGGCAAACGGAATGTATCTAAAAGGAGACCAGAGCGGTGGAATTAAAGCTGTGGCAAGCGAAGTCGATAAGAACTGTCTTTGGGAACATTAAAATCATCAAATATTGATCATGCCGGTTAATTCTATTTGGGATTCAAGAAATTATAACAAGTATCAAAACTATGATTAGATGTAATTTAATTTCAGAACAAAAAAAACTTATTAACGAAAGCTGTAATCTTGTTTTGAGTAAAGAAATCGGAACGAACTCACAAAGAATCCAGGATAAATTTGAACTTGCTATATGTAATGACGATAAAATCCTATTTTATGACATTGATAATAATTCAACCTTAACATCTAACTTTTGATGCTAATCTTTTTTGTTACACCCTGAAATTAATCTAGTTCTTCTTGATATATAAGAATAATTGATAGAAGACCAGGGAGGTTAATATAGATTGCTAGTTACTATGTTAAAAGTATTATTGTAGTGGATAACTATGTCTCGTAATAGCTGAAATTTTTGTCACAGCTTAGATTTAGGCCTATTAATTAATTCAATTTATCTGTACTAGATAATTGCTGAAATGTTTAGACTATTTTTGATGTGTAAGACCTTTTTGAAATGATGATAATTGAGAAAAAGTCGCTTACTTTCTTAGCTGATTCGAATATTCTGCGGAGACTTTTTTTTTAGAAGATAGCTCGAAACAAAGAAAACTTGGCTCGCAATTTTTAGGCCAGTCAAAAGTTAAAAAAATTGTTGATAACCAATAAAATCTCAAAGCTGGCCAAGAGATCGTCTACAGTGAATCTGATTGGTTAGAAATCTCTGTCAATCAAATAACTCAACCAATCAGATTTTTGTCAGGCATGGACGATTTTTCGTCAGGTACTAATGATAAAGTTTTCAAAGAAATTTCTTCGAAGAGACTGTTTCGAGTATTTTACCAAAAATTTCAATTCCGAGTCAATATCATCTATGATTAAGAAATTTTATATTAAAAATTTTGATTACCTAATTTTTGAATGCAGGTTTAGCTACAATGTTCCACTGAGTGTCCCATTTTGAGTTCTGAAAATACTGAAGGTTTTCTCTGAATTTTTCCAGCGTTTGTTGTTCTTTTGGAAAGCCACGCAATAACTCCTTGAAAATAGATAGCAAGTATTTTTCAAATAGCAAAATACAAAAGCCCATAAACTATCAAATAAGCTAAGAATAACTGCAGTCAAACTGCTAGGTTGGGTACTGCTATGTAGCTAGTAGGCCGTTACGTTAGATCGATCGTAAGAAGATAGAGAAAAAGAAGAAGGCAATAAAAAGAATCGGATAAAGAAGGAGAAGACAGAAAAGAAGAGAGAAAAAGATTCAACAAAAGAGAAGATAGAGAAAAAGAATAGAGGAAAAAAGATTCAACAAAGAAAAAAGAAGACAGAAGAAGAAGAAGAAGAAGGCAGAGGAAGATTCAACAAAGAAGAAGAAGACAGAGAGAAGAGAGAAAAAGATTCAACAAAGAAGAAGAAAAAGAGAAAAAGAAGAAGGGAAGAAAGATTGGAACAAAAAAGACGAAAAAAGAAGAAGAAGAAGACAGATTCGAACAAAGAAGAAAAGACAGAGAAAAGAAGAAGAGAAAAAAGATTCAGACAAAGAAGAAGACAGAAAAAGATTCAACAAAGAATAAGGAGACAGAGAAAAGAAGATGAGAGATAAGGATTCAGATAAAGAAGAAGAAGACAGAGAAAATGAAAAAGAAGAAAATTCGGACAAAGAAGACAGAGAAAAATAAGAAGAAAGAATAGGATTCGGGCAAAGGCATGAAATGAAATCATGTCTAGCTATAAAATTTATTGATTACACTAACCTCTAACTGGTCAGCCAATTGTGTATTTGAATTAAATATTCTTCCATTTCCGCCATCAGTGATTAATTCTTGAAGACTGCAATAAGAAAAATGTCTATCTTAAGACAAGAATGTTTAAGCAAAGGTGAAGGTGGTGAAGATGAATTGGTGTATCTTTGCCCCAGTTCCTAGGATCGCTGAAGTCGTTGGACTAAGTCCTCGACCCTGGCTGTGACGCTATCGTTGCTGGAGCTTGAATGCCGATCTCTCTAAGCTCCTGACACCACGTGTTTACCTGGGATCGAAATGCACCAATAAGAAAAGCGAAACTGAATAGAAGATGATGATTGGTGCATTTCGATCCGCATTTCGGTATAAATTTCAACATAGTGAATTGTTTCAGTCTTTTTCTGGCCTTTATAATCAGAGGAGTGTCAGACGAAAAAAGCTTTTAAGTATGCCCAAAGATGTTTCACTATTCCTAGCAATAATCAGTTGATCGACCACATGAAAAGAAAATAAAACTTACCATTGGAATCCAATAGCACAAACTGGAACTCCACAACTGAACATATCAACAACCTATAGAATAAATAAATCAGGAGCAACGAAAAAAGTTTGCTTTTTAATGAACACCTGGTATTTGATATCTGAATTACCTTTTAGCAGCACCCAGGGGGGGACTCATTAACTTTCAATATGGGAGGGGTCCATGCCACTATTTCCTTGCAGATCCCCAAATATTGAGTTTAATGTTTTTGGGACCCCAAATATTGAGCTATCTATTTTGGACACCAAAAATGTTTTGGCCACCTAAGATTTAGCCATCAGTTTCATGACAGTTTACAATTTATAAGCTCTTGGCAGTTGGATGGGTCATTGTAATGAATCACACCAAATCGCACGAGTCTTTCTTCAGATTGTGGACCCCAAACATTGAATTTTTGTCCATGTTATAATTCACAGACCCCAAATATTGAATAAGCTTAAGATTTCAGACCCCAAATATTGGCATGGACCCCCCCGTACACAAGCATCTCTAAATACCTTCATAGGAAGATCCAAACCTGAGGAAGACGTATGCAAACACACACCAAGATCCGCAGAGCCTAAAATACAAAAGTGTGAATTGAACATCTTGTATTTTCATGCACGTTGTAAAGGCAGTACAAGTCGTATGACAAGGCAGTGCAGCACAGAAGTAACTTAATAAAAAATCCTACCTATTAATAGTGGATAATCTTCGGCAGATAACCAAGGAGTTAATATTTCAACATTTACAAGACTTTTGCGTTTTATTATTCCTTGATAATACTCTTTCAGTGGGCCTTTTCCTACAGATAAAATAAGAATTAATGTAAACACTGTTGTGACATTTCTAAAGGTACTGAAAACCTCTAAATGATAACAAACAATTTAGAGCAAGGCCCATCTAGCCTGCGTGCAGACTCAACTCTTTCTCATCAAAAGTGTTGATGAGAAAGAGTTTTCTCCATCAGTTTTCTCCAAATATGGCAACCACGAGAAATACCACAGCCCAGAAAGTGCACCAGCATGAAAAGTGAACACGAAGGAGGTGTTACGAGTTATCTCAAAGTCATTATGATAAAAGGTTTGGATATTCTAAGTTTCTAGGCCAAGGGATTTCAAATCTCTTCATTTTTAATCATTTATTGATCTTTAAGCCGCTGGTTCTTATTTGTGGGTTTGTACTCTACAATATCAAATTGAAAATTCTAACTGAATAGAAAGTTTGTAGGACTTCAATGCAAACAAGAAAGCAATATGAAACAATTTTATGATACGTGACTCTGCAATGATTCGATTAAGCCCAATATGACATATTCGAAAATCGGTAGCCAAGAGGGGCTTACTCAAGAAGGGAGGCTCTTTCCGATTAATCTGGCAGGATAAGGAGGGGGACTTATTCGGCAGGAGCTTTATGTACCTTTTCCAGCGCAGAAGTTCCCTATACAAAACTTATATTGGTTGATACATGTCGATGTTAATTGGCAGCTTTGAAGCAGATGTGGGCATACAGCTGATGGTTCCAGATGGGGGGGGGTTATTCGAGGGCAATTCACTCCTTGGAATCTCTCACACCCTCAGTTTAATCTCTATTGCTTTTGTAGGAATCTTGCAAAAATCCTTTTGTTTCAATAAGAATCGCGTACGCTTTTTCGACGAGTGAAATGCCCCTCGTATTATTCCATAAGAAGTCCTCATTAACAATAGGCAGTATTTACTGTACGTATTCTGAAAATTCCTTAAGATACCTGTGATGACGCAGATTATTCTCGGCAAGGTGTGATCAGCTTTTTGCGATTGTCATATTCTAAAACAAGGCAGAATACAGCAAAGTATTAAACACGAAATAGTTAGTACACCCAAGACAAGATGGAAAACAGAGTAAATACTGCAAAGAGCAAATTACAGAGAGGAGCCTACAAATAACGTGTCTGAAAATCTATAATTTTCAGTCGATTCTCCAAGCCTGTGTACTGACTCATGTCTTTCTTATATTATCAGCACGTAGGCTACAATCATGGACAAAATATGTTGAGACAAATACTCAGTCATGTTGATTGGGGGTCAGTGTCTCTGCCCCCTCCCCCATTCAATGTTGATTACTTTCTGACAGATTTCTTTTTACATATTATGCCCGCATGATGGGTCGCTCAATTCTGTGGCGAATGAAACGAAATTATCAACATTGAACTGGGGGGAGGGGGGCAAAGTGAGCCAAAACGCTATGTGGAGGTACATCTTCAGTATTGTCTCAACAATTTTGGCCGTGATTGTAGCTGCTCCTCAATGTATCTGACTACGTTTTCCTCTGTTACTGTCTTCACAATGACTGAAGACCACAAATCAAGCATTATCATTTAACACTCCTTACCTTCGAGAGCAGATAGAAGTATACTGAAGTCCTCGTCCTCTGTAAAAAATAATAAGGCATCTATCAAAGATATTTTCCGAACAAACACTGGCGTTTTAGTCAGTGGGTTGTTTGGCTTCTTCTTTGGGGTAATCAAGGTTAACTACCTAGGTAGCCAATGTTGCATCCTCGAATCAAAGGGAGCAGGATCTGACGAAGATGACAACGAAAAGGAAGAAGGAAAGAAGAAGAAGAAGAAGAAGAAGAAGAAGAAAGAAGAAAACACAGGAAGAAGAAAACGGAGAAGAAGACAAAGAATAAGGAAAAGAAGAAAAAGAAGAAGACAAACAAAAGAGAAGAAAAAGAAGATGGCAAAAAAGAAGATAAAGAAGATAAAGAAGAAGGAGAAGAAGACGAAGAAGAAGAAGAAGAAGAAGAAGAAACAGACGGAGAAGAAAAGAGGAAGAAGAGAATAAATTCTTTAAGATATCAAAAAGGCATTAGATGAAAAACCATGAATAAGATGAAAAGAAGAAAATGAAGATGAATAAAACATAGAGATCAAGAAGTGATTATTAAGAAGAAGAAGAAGAAGAAGAAGAAGAAGAAGAGAAAGAAGACCCTGAAGACGTAGACGAAGAAAAGAAGTTCTTGTGGTTTAAATGAAGTTTTTACCTGTCCAGCTGGTACTACTTATCAAGAGAGCAGGCCTGTTGCTTCTCATCTTGTATGAAAAATTCTTCCTTTCAGTAAAAGCGGAGAACTCAGCAGATTTTTCCATCACTGAATCGTCGTCGGCTAGAATTCTAAAAAAGACAGGGATAAATGAGGTCTTCGCCTCACTCTAATAACAATGCGACTAATTCTTATAAACACTGGTTAGCTAATGGTATCGTAGACTGATGGTTAAGGTAGTGGGTTGAATATAAATTGAAATGATTTGAAGCTTACGAAATAAAATCTTAGGAGCATTGGAAAATTACCTTTCGCCGTTAAGCACTGAATATTGCTTGGATAATTTGACAAATAGCTATAAGAAAATATTGATTAAAAATCACACCAGCGACAAATGTTAATGTTATATAAAATGATGGCTTTTCAGTCATATGGGTACGCATGAATCCATTCCTTTTCGGGACCGGGATAATAGCAATCTCTTTGGGTACGCTAGAAAAGCGAATCCATTTAGATCAGTTCCCAATCCGTTCCAGGGTAAATGCAATGAAATCATACCCATATTGAACCCGAAAGATATGGACCTTTATGATCCGTCTCTTCATCTCTCGTGTAAATGGGTCTAAAAGAATCTGTATAAAGCAATTCCACAATAGCTATTAACCTAAAAGCTATTTGGGATTACGTATGCCGACTGTTTACCGATCTATACTCTTTCTAGAAACGCAAATCATTGATACAACCAGGTAATGCTGTAATCCTGGGGCCTTCAAATCTTCAAATTTTTCAGGATTAGACTGTTGTATCAACAGAGGCTTTTCTTCTAAAAACCCTTATAAAAGATTACTTATCATTCACCTCATGCTTTTCTTGTGTTGAAATTTCTTTATATCTTTCCACTGGTCTATCGTAGAGAACTGATGCACTTGAGAGAAAAGAAACGATAAAATAACAACCATAGTTTAAAAAAAGTTGAATCCCAGAATAAGGAGACCCAGATATAACGGACGTCTCGGTATAATGAACCAAATGTCTGATTCTGTCGACTAGGTGAAACGGTGTCTTAAGTGCCAGTTGCTAGGATCTCATTAGTAGGTTCATCAGTCAGTCGCTAGGATCTCAGTGGTAGGTTAACTAGTCGAGACCTCGAGCGGAAAAATTTTCTTTTGGCGTACTTGAAAGCTTTTTTGTCTGTCATTTCTTAAGTATAAATGCCAGCAGAATACCGAAACAATTGACTAAGGCGGAGTATATGGATGACGACGGATCAAAATCCCTTAAAATTTTGACACCACAGGATTCAACTGTATCTTTAGAATAACCGAGCAACACTACGCTTTAAGAGTAGAAAAAGCAATTAAGTATTGGAATACATGCGTCTTTAATTAGGATAAAACAAACCTTATAGCCCATCGTTGCTTTAAGTCAATTTGCATTGCTTTTGTTACACAAAAGTTTGCGTGAGATAAACTGCCAAAGAATCCTTCAAACCTGAGGACAAAGGATTAATTTAGAATCGTTTCATTCAGAGGATCACAAACTTTGCGGTTTAACTTGAGCTGATTTGGTAAAAAGAAAGACAAGATAGATAGCTAACAACGCACACTTACCATTTTGCAAATTTAACAATCGGATGTGCAGAACTCTTCAGATTCATAGCTAGTATAGTATAACCATAGTTATGCCAATCAATAACAAAACTGCTTCCCTTTATGAAACAAATTAACCATGTTACTGCTAGAGTTGGTATTGTTGGTGGGTTCTAAAAAAAGTACAAATCAATTAGTTAGTTAGTTAGTTAGTTAGTAAGATCATTTTTTATTTAATATGCTTGTAAGCTAGTCAAATAGTTAGTTAGGTCTTTAGTGAGATAGTTAGTTAGTTAGTAAGCATAGCTTGTAAGTTGTTAGTTAGTTAAATAGTTAGTTAGTTAGTTAGTTAGTTAACTAGATAGTTAGTTAATTGATTAGATAGTTAGTTAGTTCATAACCAATAGCTTGTAATTTAGTTAGTTATTTAGCTAATTAGTTAATTTGTTATTTAGTCAGTTAGTTAGTTAGTTAGTTAGTTAACTAGTTAGTGAGTTGGTTGCTTATGCTTAGTTAGTTTATTAGATAGCTAGTTACTTACATAGTTACTTAAGAGAAGGAGTTTAAATCATGCTACAAAAAGAGTTTGAGAAGAATCTTTTTAAAGGAATACCTGAACGAGAACATGGCTGGATTTTTCAATTTTCAAAAGCAAATGAACAAAGACACTTATTGTCAGGTAGATTGCTTTGTATACTAAAAAGATCTTCCTTGGTACTCCTAGAAGATAAAGTTAACAATGATATGAATAAAAATGGGTTTATTCTTTAAGACAGCTAAAACATCACATATCAGGCAAAACAAGGGTGAAGGTAAAGGTGAAATGGTGTTGAAGCACCAGTTGGTAGGATCTCAGTAGTAGGTTAACTAATTGAGACCTCAACCTTGGCTGTAATGGTACCGTGGTTTGGCTCGAACTCTTATCACACACTAAGCTCCTGACACAAGGAGTGAGCTGGATTACACCATGATGCCACAGCACTTTCAACAATCCACAAAATCAAGCATAACAACCCTTTAATGTGTATCAAAGGCATTAGAGTGAAAAGGTTCAAGTTCAATAATCAGCGTCAGCCCTCAGTAGCTAGCAAGCAAGCAAGCATATTTATTTATATTCCTGCAGACCAAAACACTTCTTTTTCTTACCACTTAATGACATATCTACTTTAAATCATTATACCTTTCAGGTATGATGGAGGATTTGGTAAGTAATGCATCTTGATATTGCCATTTTCAGTAACTTCTTTAACTGGCTCTGCACCTAATAAAAGGAATGATGAATGATTATCAAACATGTAAGTACTGTAGGTACTTTTATTACAATACAAGCGCCAGAATGGAAAGTTTGCAGTGTCCGCTGAAGACTTTCACTGAAGGGCTTCTTGACTCTGCTTTTGACACTACTGTGGCTGGGGCCTGAACCCCAACCCCTGGTTGGAAACTTTGTTGTGCGAATGGAAGAACTTCCACATACAATTTTGGCCAAGTCTACGGAGTATGGCAGTTTACCACAAGATCTCATACGTGCAGAAGCATATCTCCATTGTTCTTTTCTGTTGTGTTCTATTGTTTATCTTGCTCGTGCACACGCCATACTCCAAAGCTCCGAAGATTGGATTTTGGCTAAAACAATAGAAAACAATAGCCCCTATTGTTTGGAAAGCAATAGCCTTTGGTGTGTGGTAGGCAAAGATTCTAATCTGGCCCCAATCTTGCGGAGCTATTGAATTTCAGTATTTCATGGAAACAGTATCTGCACGCTGATGCAGCCCCCCCTTCATACCCTAATCATACCTTTCTGCCCCACAAAGTCAACAATGTAGCCATTTTCAGCCAGTGATATTGCATGATTCTGCATTCGGGGGCTTCTTCCTACATCACCAATGACTAAAACACATATTCTTTTAGATTTCTTTAGCCTATATAGCAGGCCAGATACAAACAAGATGACTAAAATCGTTTGCACAACAGAGACAAAACACAACAGGACAAACAGAAAGTCCTCCATCTTTGCTTTGTGTTGTGATCAATTGCGCGTGAGCATATCCCTTCCACCTTTCCAATTGTTCATAAGAATTGCGTAATAACGTATCCCATGTATCCCATGTATTCCATGTACCATGTATCTTAGGATATTGTGTTGAAACAAAAAAAAAAAAAAAAAAAAAAAGTATCCCAAGATGCAGCGAGTGCAGATTTTCCACCTTGCTCTCTTTAGATCAAAATGGCGACGTTTGGAGACACATCTCTTCGAAATGTTGGCTCATATTTGGCCAAGAATGCCTCCATTACAAATACATGGGATGGTCTCGCTCGAGCTATGAGAAACTACAGAGCAAAGTACATTGGTTGTAGGAATGCTCGCATGACTCCATTCTGGCATGCCGTTGGTTTATGCATTGTTGTCAATTACTATTTTGAGTATCCCCACTTGAAAAGTGAGTGGCATTTGTGTCATCTGTTTCTGCCAAGTCTGACAATATTTTCATTACATTTGAGACTTAATTTTCTCTGTTTTTCTTTCAGAACACGCAAGGCACAGAAAGTATCACTGGTAGTTCAGAAGATGGTGTGCAAAAAGATGAAATTTTAGATGAAATGTTGAAAGGAAATTTTTGAACTTGAAATGTTGGAGTGACTGTTTCTGTATTAGCAAAATTTATCAAATTATAGCTATGCCTGCGAGTTAGATGTTTGAATCTATTTTTTTCAACCTTACGATGTAAAAACAAGAAAATCCCCCTCAGATAGTATACCGCAGTTTCAATTCTAATGCAGAGATTTTGAAACTTATGCAGCTCAAAAATTTTGAAGAGGATATTTGACATTAACAATAAGGATATTTGAGAACATATTTTTAAACAACAATCAGATATGATCAATACAGAATGTTACATTTATTGAATAAAATTCTGCAAACAAAAACAACAAAACTATATATTATTGAAAGCATAAGCAAATTTACATGCCTTTTGTAACTATATATAGTAAAGGAGCTGAAAAATTCTTAATATAAGTAATTTCAACAAGACCTAGACTAGTAGATAATTTAGCAGAATTTCTAACTAAGAATTTGTCTCATAACTAAAGGGTCAACAATACAGTAACCAAAATAACAAAAAATATCACCAACCATTGATTATATATGGAAAACCGAGAAGGCATTAAAGACTAAACTTAAATACTCCTATACTTGGTCTAAAAAGATTCAAGTCAGTACAATTGATTCATCTCCTTGTTCTTCTTTGACGTTTTGCTTTGTGGTCTTCATCGCTGCTCTCTTCTCCTCTGTCATCATGTTCAAAATAGGGTTTCTTGCTCCGTTTCCTTGAATTCTTGTTTTCCTTTTCAAGTGAATATCTTTTTGTATATTTTTCTGGTGCAGGTGAAGGCATCAAGCGAGGAGCATCTCTGCGAACCCTAAAAATGAAACTCTTTAGTTGAATGTTTCAAAATGTACATAGAAAGCAAAGTAGCAACACTTAGCATAAGTAAGCAAAGTATCAAGCAAGCAAGCTCTAGTGCAAACAAGAAAGCAAGCAAGCATGCTAGCTAGCAGGATAGAAAAGCAAGAAACCAAGAAGGTAAGCAAGCAAGCTAGAAAGCAACAAGCAAGAAAGCAAGCTAGCTAGCATGTTAGCAAAGCAAGAAAGCAAGCAAGCAAGCAAGCAAGCAAGAAAGCAAGCAAGCTAGAAAGCAACAAGCAAGCAGGTAAGCAAGCAAGAAACCAAGCAGGCAGGCAAGCAAGCCTGCAAACAAGCACCAACCAGGCAAGTGAGCAAGTGAGACAAGAAATCAAGCAAGAAACAAGGAAGGCAAGCAAGCAAGCATGCAAGAGAGCAGCAAGCAGGCAAGTGACTGAGAGCAAACAAGGATGCAAGCAGCAAAGCAAGAAGGCAAGCAAGCCTGCAAGCAAGCACCAATCAGACAAGTGAGCAAGCAAGATAAGAAAGCAAGCAAGAAAGCAGGAAGGCAAGCAAGCATGCAAGAAAGCAGCAAACAGGCAAATGACCGAGAGCAAACAAGAAAGCAAGCAGCTAAGCAAGAAGGCAAGCATGCAAGCAAGCTCATAAGAAAGCACCAAACAACAACTGAACAAGAGCAATCAAGAAAACAATCAGGGAGCAAACTAGCAAGCTAGCAAGCAATCAGCACAAAGAAGAAAGTGTTCAGAAGTCAGAATTGGTAAGATAGAGTTAAGATAGTGTTAATACCTCCTCATAATAATAACAGCTCTTCTCTCCACCAAGATCTTCTGGTCTGATGCAATGTGTCACCTTGTCTGCTGCATAGCCACTGTGAAAAAAAGAGAAAATTCATATTGCATGTATAAAGTTTATTTGAGAATCTTTTGCTTTATATCAAGTTATTCATTTAGTAATTACTGTAACTATGACTTTCACTCACTCTAATTGAGTAACACATCCAACATTCAAAGGCACTGAAACAATTGGCTCTGATGTACGAATGGGATTGAAAGAAAATTTGCAACCAAAAGATAGAGCACAGTTGCTGAAGAATGATACTGATATAATTGGTCTTTCAAATATATGATAGGGATCGATATGAGACACAATACAGCCTCCAGGCATATAATCATTTATGACAACACTGTCCACATAGTCCTTTGGTACAATTCCGGCTTTTACTAATGGCCGGACAACCAATTTTTGGATCCAACTCGGAATTTCATCGACTTCGCCGACCGGAAAAAGCTTTTCCTGACCAGGACCTCTCTCTGACATCTGCTTTCCATAAATGTAGCCTTCTCCAAAGAAATATTTTGTGCGCAATGGCGCACGGTCGACAGTTCGCGATTTATAATACCCCCTATCCGCTTTTTCAATTATGCCTTCTATTTTATCTTCGATTTTTCTGCATTCACTCTTGCTAAAGAATTTTTCTTGTTTTATTCCTGACAGAATTTTACGCCTAACTGAGGCCAGCTCTTGGTCGCTATCATCATCACTTTGGTCATGACGACTTAGGCCATTTCCCCGCTTCGTTTCCTTCACGTCACATGTTTCTTCGTCGCTGCTACTTTCAGAGCTAGATTTTTCTCTCTTCTTGCTTTTTGAAGTTTTAACAGACCCCTTCAACTTCTCCCTCAGGTCCTTAACGCCAATGTTTTCCATTTTGTCACTCTCCATAATTGGTAGACTTTTAGTTAGATAATTTTTCGTGCAGCTTCGAAGAAATGTTGCCATTTTGTGGCGAGCTTCTGTCACACAACTTTGCACAATTTTGACAGCAACAGCAACAATTATAATCACGTGATGTCAACAAAACGATGCATTATGGGAGTTTGAAGAAATCACGATCTTGCCGTGTCAGTCGTGTCGTGCGTAGTGCTACGTAACTCGTTACCGGATTAACGCCAGGTATCGGGAGCTTGCAGAACATTTTGCGATGAGCATCGTCTCAGAGAGGGGGGTGTCTGGATTTTGCGGTTACACGGTTATTCCAAATTTTCGGCTCGGGTTTTCGGTTTTTTCAGAAAATTACGCGGTTTGTGATTTAGAAAATCTCGTCGGTGGACGGTTTTGCGGCATTTGTGGATGATTTTTCCAGTTTTTGATTAAGATTTTGCGTTTTTGGTACAAAATACAGACTGAGTAAGGCTACAGGTTAGCCTGCAATGAAAAAAATTGTTATCGGAGGAAAACGTCTAAAAACGTGAAGTGAACAGTTAAAGTTGACTAATCTAGAGTTTTGATAGATTCTGTTCAATTTTTGTGAAAACGGAGACTTTAAGATCGTGCCATCCAGTTTTATTCAAAAAATTACACGGTTTTACGGACTTTGAGCCACTTTTGAGCAGTTTTACGGCTACAGACCCCAAACACCCCCCTCAGAGTCTTACTGGTTTCCATTCCAAATCTGCAGGCTATTACAGACGAGACTCAATAACTCTTGTATGGACAATTTGTAATAACTATTACTCGAACATTTTGCCATTATGGTGAAAGGTGCGGGGGAAAAGGTGTCTTTAGCGCCTGTCGCTAGGGTCTCAGAGTAGATTAACTACTGTAATGGAGACCTCGACCCGCCTTGACCCTGGCTGTGACTCTACGCTACCGTGGCAATGCGACTGTATCTGCTATTTTGTCTATAGTCGGATGAGAAAGGTCGCTTTCGTCTTGTGGGAAAGAAAGCGTTTAAAATTACAGTCCATGACGACTCATGGAATAAAACAAAGAAAATATGTTTTTGTTATTATGCCTAGCTCGAAAGAGATTGAGGAAATCACGATCTTGTCCGATCCGATCTTGTCGTGTTCGTGTCGTGTGTGCGTATAGAATAGTTCTGTTTGGGTTCTTTTAATACGGTTCTATAATCACCCAGACAGGTATGTTGTTCGAGCGAGCATCGTCTCAGAGTCTTGCTGGTTTCCAACAAAACTCCACCAAATATGCAGGTCATATGGACGAGACTCAATAACTCTTGATGGAGCTCCAACAATTTGTCATTATGGTAAAAGGTGCAGGAGAAAAGGCGGGAAAGGTGTATTTTAGCGCCTGTTGCTACCTAAACCTAGGGTCTCGGTAGTAGATTAACATTAACTAATCGAAACCTCGACCCGCCTCGACCCTAGCTGTGACGCTACGCTACCATGGATGGGACCATGTCTGCTATTTTGACTTTATCCACAGCGTGGAACGAGAAAGGTCGCTTTCTTCTTGTGTGAAAGAAAGTGTTTAAAATTACCGTCCATGACGACTCATGGAATAAAACAAAGAAAATATGTTTTTGTTATTATGCCTAGCTGGAAATTTTGCTTTCGTTGCTTCCTTGTTGCCAAAGGAGGATGGCGAAGCTGGTTGGCATTTGTACTTTAATTTCGTTAATACATTTTGTTTGCGATTAACAGGTAACAGGCTGTCAATGTTTTCTGAAAGTATGAAATGAAAATGTTGGGCTTATTCTTTGCTGGTGGCTCTCTTGATTCTCAATTCGTAAATTTTTAAATAAATTAAAAACACATTCTGGAAACTAAAACAATGATGACTAAACTTTCCGCAGCTGCTGTGAACTGAACTTAATGCGAGTTAATGAGCTACAAGATTTCAAAACTGGTCTGGTGTCGAAAATTGCACAACACGCCGTAAAATGTTAGAGTAGCTGGTTCTGTTTGACATGAAATAATCTGTACCTACAGAGGAAAGGAAATCTCTTGTCAGAAATGGATTTGGTGAGTTTAAAGACTCTTTATCTAGCAAAAATTGTTATTTTCGGTCATGAATAAGTAATAAATGAAGCTAGACATAGGACAAAACACATTTATGAGAAGTTGTAGTAAATTAAACGCAAAAATATCCCTAAGTACTGAATTAGGAAACTTTTGAAACGTGCAATCTGTAAATCATGCTACAATAAATGGAGGGTTTATGATAAAAACATTAAAATGATTCATTTCAAGTTTCAAAACTTCCAAAGCAGATTGCAAGAAAGAGAATATGTACACTAAAGGAAGTAGAACTGTTAGAACTTCTGGTTCTGCAATTCAAACGATGCCAAACGATGGGCACGATGGTGTATTCTTGCATTTGTTGTAGCTTGTACTGCAGAAATTCCGAGGGGCGATTCACTCCTTGGAAGTCTCGCACACCTTTGCTACAGTATGAGCTGGGTCAGGTTTTCTTTAGTTTTTCGTTTTCTTTTAAAGAGAGAAACTAGAGTTTTATACGCGTTGTGTACAGTGTTGGACGATAGATTCTAATGAAAATTTTTAATCGTCTGGAATTAGGAACTACGTAATGCCACAAACCTTTCTACTGAAAAACTCCGTTCATTGTTTCAAAAACAAGGATTGATGAACATCTATGATACTTTTGTCTTTATTTATGAGCTTGTAAAAATAATTTCTTTGGTGTCCTTGGTTGCAGAACAATAGTGGAATAAATGGAATAGAAGGGATTTAAATGTCTGTTTGTTGGCTAGCAAGAGATTGCTCAGTTTTGTTCTGGTTTTGTCATAGATAATGGTTTTGTCTGGTAAATTTGTTTGTCAAGGAGATAGGATCCCAGGACATGATAAAAAATTCTCTTTGTCTCTGTCAGCATTAGAGCGTAGTAGATTTATGCACGTTTATGACGTATGAAAACTATTAGGCCCTTGCCAAACGATCAAACATTTGAAATTTGATTGTCTAGCAAAATGTTTGACCGTTTGGCCAGATCGCAAGACATTGCTCGTCGCACATAATTTGCTTGGGTTGCGTCAAGCAAAAAATGTTTTTGAAACTTTTCAAATTTCAAATACAAATTTTGCTTGCTTTTGTTTGTCAAGCAATGTTTGATCGTTTGACCACCAATCCCACATTGCTTGTCAAACATTTCTTTTGTTATTACTTCAACAACTTGCAACAACATTTCAGCACCTAGCAACATTTCTTAGCAAGGTGTTCGCACTTGTCCATGACATTAGCAACTTCGTTGTTCCAAAATGTTGGACAGCAATGTTTTTGGACGTGGTCAAACGGTCAAACATTTGTTGTGAAGAACACGTTTTTTTTTTATAAGAAACCGGTTTATAAGAAACCTAGAACTAGACACCCAAAAAGTTAAGAAACTTTTAGAACTACGAGGAAGAAGAAAGGAAACTGTAGAAATTTTTGCGTCCGTTTTCCAACATACTGATTCACATTTGTGGAGGTAGTAATTAGTTCTCAAGCATTTCCATGCGATTTCTCGCACCAGCGTGGCTAATTTCGTGCGATTTCTCGCACCTATCAGCAATACTGTATCCCACAGAAGGTTTTTTGTCGTTTTTACTGCAATTTATTACAATAAATTAAGAAACTGTTAAGAAACTTTTAGAACTAAAATTGGGCCAAAAATTAAGAAACTTTTAGAACTAGGCCCCAAGCTAGGTTTCTTATAAAAAAAAACGTGTAAATTAAAAATGTTTGACCAACAATGTCTGATCGTTTGGCCAGAGCCTTAAAAACTATCTGTGTCGAGTTCATAAGATCTTCTAAATTAAGGGCAGGGCAAAACATCAACACCCTGGATAACGTATGTGCAGTACAGCGGTGGTTGTGCAGTACAGCGGTGGTTGTGCAGTACAGCGGAGGGATAACATCAGTACAGCGGAGGGATATCATCAGTACGGCGGAGGGATACCATGAGTACAGCGGTGGATGTTCAGTACAGCGGTGGGATACCATGAGTACAGCGGTGGATGTTCAGTACAGCGGTGGGATAACATGAGTTGCGTGGAGGGATACCATCAGTACAGCGGAGGGATACCATAAGTACAGCGGTGGGTGTTCAGTACAGCGGAGGGATACCATGAGTTGAGTGGAGGGATACCATGAGTACAGCGGAGGGATACCATCAGTACAGCGGTGGTTGTTCAGTACAGTGGAGGGATGACTTGAGTACAGCGGTGGATATTCAGTACAGCGGAGGGATACCATGAGTTGTGTGGAGGGATACCATCAGTACAGCGGAGGGATACCATCAGTACGGCGGTGGATGTTCAGTACAGCGGTGGGATGACATGAGTACAGCGGAGGGATATCATGAGTACAGCGGTGGATGTTCAGTACAGTGGAGGGATATCATGAGTACAGCGGTGGATGTTCAGTACGGCGGTGGGATACCATGAGTACAGCGGTGGGCGTGCAAACTGTTTGAGAAATTGCAACGGTGTTGCACGAATATGGCAGTGTCTGTGCGCAGAAACAGACACGTTTCGCTCTTACCATTCCATAGGTTTAGAAAATCAGTACATTACGGGACAGCATAAATTCACACAATTAAGCTCAAGCCTGCTTTGGGCTGCGATTTTTGGAACAGACTGGCTGGCTACTAAGTGCCTGTATTTCTCCAACATTTGCTGCTTTACTACGGAGAGTTAGTTTCACAAAAAAATTGTACAGTTTTTTTGACAAAGTGCTGAATTCATGACTCAATCAACATTAATCGTTGTTAATACTTGCAAATACAAATACTGTGAGAAATCACAAAAAACAAATTGGCTTGAAAACTTGTTATGTACCTTGATAAAGAATCGCTAATTGTGTGAATTTATGCTGTCCCGTAATGTACTGAGTTTGCACGCCCACCGCTGTACTCATGGTATTTTTGTAGTAATCTGATGGAAAAAATTGAATCCGTTCAATATTCTGCTGCATTAGCGGTAACTGGCGCATGGAAAGGCACTTCTCGAGAGAAACTTTATACCGAGCTTGGGTGGGAATCGCTCAACCTGAGACGTTGGAGCAGGCGTCTTGTTTTATTTTTCAAGTTTGTCAACAACCTAACACCTGAATATACAAGGCAGCCTATTCCACCTCTTCCACAATCCAACTATCGCCTCCGTAGACCATCTATAATTGGGCAAATACGTACAAGAACAATGAGTTTTGGTGCAAGCTTCTACCCAAACTGTCTTTCGGAATGGAATAAACTTGACTCGGAGATAAGACAATCGCCAACTGTGGGCATATTTAAAAAGAAACTATTTTCACTCATCCGTCCCTTCCCAACCCTGTCTACAGCATCCACGATCCGAAAGGCTTGGCAATTCTAACACAACTTCGTGTGGGTCTAAGTAAGCTAAATCTTCACAAATTTAAACACAACTTTAAAGACACAGTAAATCCAATGTGTCTTATCAACGATGGGGTTGAGGACACGGAACACTTTTTGCTGCTCTGCCATAGGTATGATGCGCAAAGACAGGATCTTCTCGATACCGTCAGAAATATATTACAACCTCAAGGCTTATCAGACCTTTCTGATGAAGCGCTTCTTAAAATCCTACTCTATGGTGATGAAAAGTTGCCAGTTATGTCCAATAGAATGATCCTTGAGGCTACATTAAAGTACATATATGCTACCGAACGCTTTGATTGAACCTATGCCATCTTTACTTTATCATAAATGTTTTTGTGTGTATTGCTTTAAGTTTATCTTCTTGTATTGGTATTAGTATTCACTAGTATTAATATTTGTAATAAGTGCAGGGTTGCCATGTATCTTCATGCTCCTTGCACTATCGTCTTGTTCTGTTTATTTTGTTCGTGTAGTAAATTGTAAAGTTTTTAGCCGAATTGATATAAAAAAAAAAAAAAAAAGGTAATTTTCATGGCTCAAATAATTTTATACTCAAAAATAGCAGTTTTATTATTGTTTCTCACTTCATTAATCATTATTAAATTATTTGAAAATTTTCGAAATTTAAAATTAAGTGAAAATGAAATTTTTCACTCATTCCGTTGTCAGAACTCTTCATGGAACACTTCCAGGTCCTGTCTCTCCCACCTCTGTAGATTATCCAATCAAATTGCCTACACTGTGAGCATGCATAAATTTACCACGTTCTTGTGCAGACCGATCAACGTTGCGAAGCAAAGTTGAAAATGGCGGCAAAGCTAAGTGTGGTCGCTAGCAGCTTGAAGAATCTTCAGTTTGGAACGTCATGTCAAATGTAAATTGAGTAGTTGTTTATGCATCTAGAGCTGTGATTCTTAAAATGTTTTTGTAGGTTTTGAACTCACTTAAATTTTCCCTGCTCCTGCTTTTGTGTGCTGCTGACCCACAAAAAAGAAATGGAAACTTAGTAGGCCGAAAAAGGGTTCCCGTTCCCCAGCTCCAAACGTCTCAATATCTCAGCCTTTCCTCTCTTATCCTTCTCCTATGTTTGGCCTATCACTAATGTCAATGATTTTTATTTCCTTAGGGAAGTAAAGTTTGGTTTGATGATGGCACAAAACTTGGATATTTGGTTCTTGGTGTCCTATCCGAAAATGTTGGCTCTTCTGTCAAAGTTGTACATGGCAATAGAGTAAGTATAGAAATGGATACAGTACAGGTTTTGCAATACAAAATTTGCTTTTTGTCTGTGCAAGTTATTGCCTTAGGGCCTGTTCATATGAGCCCTCTTACTGGGCCAGTCCACTAAGCAAGATCCCACCTAATTCACAATTTCCATACAGAATTCAATCCTTTTCATATGGGAAAGTGGGCTGGCCCGGTAAGCGAGATCTTGCTTGAGAAGTGACAAGTTCTTGGCAAGCGGGCTTAAAATTTCTCATATGAACACTCCATCCCACTAACCGGGCTG
The DNA here is from genome assembly GCA_014526335.1 of Chrysaora quinquecirrha. NCBI lineage: Eukaryota > Metazoa > Cnidaria > Scyphozoa > Semaeostomeae > Pelagiidae > Chrysaora > Chrysaora quinquecirrha. Next base: position 660,295 of record JACTAT010000036.1, on the reverse strand, counting down.
GAATTGTTTCAACAGCGCTTGTGTGAAACCACAAAAGGACTTGAAGTTGCCGAAGTGAACAATTTCAGTCTCGGTAAGTGGGCCAGAATTATCCCATATGAACAGAACTTGAAATTTTTCTCGCTTAGTGGGCTGGCCCTGTAAGCGGGCTCATATAAACAGGCCCTTAATACATTTTCAGTTGTCGTTACCCACAAGTTGCCTGCTGTAAAACAATAGAAAGGTCATGTGACCTATAGATTTTCTATCGTTTATTCCAACTGCAGAGGCAAAGTGAAAAACGGCATAAGGAGCTATGTGGAGCATATGTTCTAGGTTGGAGAATACCAGGAATAGAATGCATTTTGTGTTATTGCCAAGCTCTAGTGCTGTAGGAATGGACAATTTTTGTAGGGGGCACCATTTTTACGAACGTCAAATTTTCATGGTGTCTAAACGACATCTAAAAATTAAACACTTTGATGGACATGGTCCCTTGCATGTGCACCTGAGATTTTAAAGAAGAATGGTTATGTTGACCATTTTAGGTTGAATTAGACATATTTAGAATTATTAAGTTTTTTCTATGTCATAGGTTTATACAGTACCAACCAAATCTGTTAAACCAGCAGAAGACTCTGGTCCAGAGGGTATAGCAGATATGATACAGCTGAGGTGAGCCAATCTAGTACCATCAAAGTTATCCAGTGAAGGCTTAATTGTGTATTTTGCACCAGTCGCTAAGGGACCGTGTCCATTGGATGTCTAAAAAGTCTAATATTTTAGACGTTTTTTTCGTCTAATTAGACATTCAGCAAAATTCAAGCAGCATCTAAAATAATTAGACGCATTTAAGACCTGTGAGAGTTAGACGAAATTAGACGCAGTTAGACGTTTTTAGACCATTGCGGTGAATATCCCCATTTGTCAAAGAAGCAAACTTGCGAAACTTAATCCCTATAGGGCACTTATGGGGTGTTTTATATGTTTGTTGTAACAAAAGATCTATTGTTCCTGCCGCATGTTATCATTAAAACCCAGGTTGAAATGGAGTTTCTTAAGTGTCAAAAAATTTCTCTCAAAGGTAAACCATTTGTGCTTACGCTGGCTACGTCTGCTGGCTACGTCTAATCTGGATGAAATGCGGCAAAACCCTACAGTCTAATTTGGTCTAATGTGCATCTAATAATCGTCTAAATTTTATGTCTAATGGTCTAATTAGACGAGGAGCTAAAATGATTAGACGAACGTCGAATTTTGATGGTGTCTAATAGGCGTCTAAAAATTAGACATTCAATGGACACGGTCCCTAAGATCCGTAAGATCAATAATTTTGAGTGATCCTACATAATTATCTTCAATTATTTATAATATTTTAAGTTTTTGCTTTTTTATAGAGACTTGCACGAAGGGTCTTTGATTTGGAACTTAAAAAAACGATATCATGCTGAAAAAATCTATGTGAGGATACTTCAATATTTTGTATGTTAAAGTTGATTGCTTTCTGTGATACTCCCCTTTGCTACAGAAACTTTAAAAACATTTCAACACAATATCAAAGGGTATTCGGGCTACTAACTGTTGATGTCTTATGACATTGTAACCAATCAAATGCATTCTGTAAGCTTTCTACTTCCATCTTAGTTCATTTGATTTTTTAAGTACTTTTTCCATCTTGTAGACTTTCATTGGAAGCATTCTCATTGCTGTCAATCCGTACAAAATCTTCAATATATATGGACTGGAAACAGTTCGAAAATATCAAGGGCATTTACTGGGAAAATTACCACCGTAAGTGAGCATTTTTTGTAAATCTGACTCAGGCCCTGTTTACACTATACTGGATAACTAGTGGAGTGCCATGCCTTGCCTTAACCCATATCGGATAGGGCAAATGACATTGCATTACAAGCATTGAAAGGGCAATGAATACATTAACATTATACCGGATAGCTATCATTGTGTCTTGATTTTCATATCCCATAGACCCATTTACACTACACCAGATAGCAGAGACAACAGAAAATTCCAATAGTTAATCCCCTCTCCCAAAAGAAGGTCAGTTAAGTTACATCCAGAGCAGAGTGAAATTCATATCAACTACAAACGGAGTGGAATCACTCCATTTTTTAGCGTTTCATATTGGATAGCTCTGGCATAGTGTAAACACCAACCCTATCCAATACGAAAATCAAGATACTTTGAAAGCTATCCGATATCATGTAAATGGAACCTTATTCTTTTTAAACTTTTCTTTGCTCTGATCCTCTCGTTTTTTCGATTATCAATGAAACTTTAATCAATGAAAATATTTCTAGGCATATATTTGCTATTGGGGAAGCTGCATTCTTTGAGATGATGAAAGAAAACAAGAACCAAGTCATGGTTATCAGGTAACTGTAGATAGTTTTTAAATGGAACAAAATTTCAAAATTGCAAGAAACAACGGAAACACCTCTGGACATACTTTAATTTTTTTTCGTATGACACTCATCAGAGTTAAAACGTGAAATACGTTATTTATTTGTTAACTTTTAGTGGAGAAAGTGGATCGGGCAAGACGGAGTCAACAAAACTTGTGATGCAATATCTGGCTGCTGTAAACAAATCACAAAGCAACCTTGTAACAGAAAAGGTAAGATGTATATCGCAATTAACATATAATATAGCTGAAATCATCTTTGAAGGTGCTTTGTCATTGTGGTTTAATCCGAGATCGTTTTGGTATCAGTGAGCTCAGTTTGATTGGGATTTGAGCAACTGCTTCGCTAGCATCAAAACAAGAAACTGTTTCTCTAACTTCATAGTAATATAGAATGCAAAAGCCCAGATATGTTTATTGTAAGATGACAATGAACAAAGGTGCAAAAGTCTTTGGTTAAAAAGCATCAAGTGAACAGTCAAACATCTTAAGATGCTTATTCTAAGTTGAAGTTAAACTATGAAGCTTAACTACAGTATGATAGTGATGAGAATGGCCAATTATGAGCGAGTCGAACTTGCAATATGCAGATATAGTTTCGATTCCCACCAAAGTCAGACTCGCCATCAAGAGCAATGAGAGCGAGAGTCCCCACCTCTCTGTTATTCCTGGCAAAAAGCAAAATGAATCACAAAGTGTGGTCAAATTAGGGGCAAGGGCTGGGGTGGCAGTGCTTAGGATAGCCGGGGGCCATCCATCAATCATCTGTCTGTACCTGTCTGTCAAGCTCTAGGGCAGAATCGACTAATACAAAAGCCATTCTTTTGTAGATTCTTGAAGCAAACCCATTGCTGGAATCGTTTGGAAATGCCAAAACATTAATGAATGATAATTCAAGTCGATTTGGAAAATACATTGAAATCTTTTTTAGCAGGTAATCCATACATTTTGTAGCATCTCATCCTAACGTAGATATCCTTTTATTCTTAATTTTTCCATACCTTTGCATTTGCATATCTTGCTGACAACTCTTACTCTGTAGACAGACAGTGCTTGAACACATATTGATTTCACTCCTGTCTCACAACTGCGACCTAATTCCATAATTAAATCATCAAACATTGTTTGTCAAACATCTGAATTTTGCTTGCCAAACAAAATATTGTCTCATTTGGCCACGTCGCAAAACATTGCTCATCAAACATTTTTAGCTTGTAACCAGCAGAAAATCTTTTGCAAGGTTTTCAAAAACATTGCCAAGCAATTCTGCTTCTCAAGCAATGTTTTGCTACTTGGCCAAGCGGTCAATCATTTCTTGATAAGCAGAGAATTCAAATTTTTGACAAACAAAGTTTTTATGGTTTGACCAGGGCCTTGCATCAAGAGAAGTCGATTTGGTTTTCTCAATAGGCTCGTATCATGAGCACGAATTTGTACATGACCTAACATGAGTTTATTGTATTTATATGGTGTGCTGTAGTTTGTCTATATATTCAAACGCACTTTTTCAGGGGCTCAATTTGTGGTGCCAAAGTATCGGAATACCTTTTGGAGAAGTCAAGAATCGTTTATCAGGTAATTCGATGTGATTATTGACTTATTGGAAAGGTAGCAAACTGATTTGGGAGCTTAAGGACTGGATTGTGAACTTGAATCACTATGCCATTCATGTCATTAGGTTGGTGGCTGTTAAGTAACCATACAGATTGAAGGCTTGAGGCCCCTTTAAGGTTGTGCATTTGCTGAACACAAACTTGGACATCCTAGCAAACAACTTGGTCATTCTAAGGAGTGCAGGGTGGGTAGTCACGTTCTGCAAGGGTATTCATAATCGAATAATGACCGTAAAAGCATCAATACGGGATATGATATTTAAATACTAGGTACAAATTTTACCACCTGGAATGGAGATCTTCTTCAAAGGGATATATAGCCCCCAAGCTGTTGTTAAAATATAAATACGAATGCTACTGTACCTAGCTTTAACTGTATATATATAGTCTGAGCATCGCCTGAGTGCATTTAACCTGTTGTATCTTTCATGCTAACGGGAAAAACTTCTTTTGAAGAATGGAAACATAGGATTGATTGAGTAGTTAAAAAGTTGGAATATGTTTTCCTTTCACAGAATCCTGGAGATAGAAATTTTCACATCTTCTATGAGATGATAGCAGGCTTGTCATCTTCTGAAAGAGAAGTCTACGGGCTCACAAAATCGGATGATTTCTTTTATCTTGACCAGGTATTAATAAGTGTTTTTTTGTATCAATGTTTCTTCCAGTTATTTCATGTTCTTAATACATCAACGCATCAACGCAGCTTGTCAATATCAAAGCTCTTTGCATAGCAATGTTTTAGAAGGAGGTTGATAAACGTTAGGGGCAAGCAGCGTTCATGTCGTGCCTTTTCTTTTCCCTATTATGATTTACAGTTTATCATATTTTTAGGGTTCAAGCAGTGTTATTGCTCAAAAGAATGACGCCACTGACTTTCAACATACTCTCTCAGCAATGGAAATTCTTGGAATCAATGTAAGATGATTTCAGATTTCATTCTCTAAAACAAAGCCTAATGCATGAAAGTATACTTTAGCAGCCAGGTTTCAGATACATAACGGGAACATAAGATGCAATTTTGATTCAATACGATACTGTTGAATACGATTTAGTCTCATTTGATCAGTGATCACTTAAGCTCATGTAAAGAGTCTATGAGCTCAAAACAAAGTTTTAATACCGAGAGTATTAACCCTCGGCCTCTGTACAAAACCTCGCAAGCTCCAATCATGGACAAAATATGTTGAGACAAATGCTCAGTCATTTTGATTTAGGGTCTTTGCCCGCCCCCTCCCCCAATCAATGTTGATCATTTTATCACAAATTTCATAAAACACTGTTGCCCGCATGATGGATCGGTTATTTCTGCTGTGAATGATACAAAAAATTCAACATTGAACTGGGGGAAGGGGCTAGGTGGGGCAATAAGGAATCTGAACATACTTTTTAAGAATTGTCTCAACAATTTTGTCCATGATTTTCGATTTTGTACTGACGGCTTCAGGTTAATATTAACCAACAGCATGGACAGGACGAGGAGTAGTAACGGGAAGCATAGGGTTGATACATATATTTTTGGGATTTTTGGCGAACGTTTTCAATTATAGATTTGACGGTTTCAATAACTTCTAACTGTTTTACTGAAGTGCAATTTAGTTTAATCCTTTATTTAATTACTAAATTTTGGTTTTGAATTTTGCTGGAAATTTGGATTAAACAGTGCAGGAATCGGTACTCTGTAAATCCTTCATTGAAGAATTTTCGTAAAAACAGCTTCTGAATGATTAGGACTGCTTATGAAAACTGTTTTAATCATGAAATTGCTTAATACGGTTTAATTGCGGTATCTTTTTTCATCACTTTTAGGATTGTTTTTTTAATTTGTAGAGAGAAGAAAAGAAAGGGATCTTGGGTATTTTAGCAGCGATTTTGCACCTTGGTAACATTTATTACGGAAGAACTCAGGTAGAAAGCTTTCTTAACCCTTGTTCCTACTCTGATCTATCCCTTGGGTTGTATAACTGTCCAAGTCATACAACCCAACGCTCCCCTGCAGTTAGAATTGTAGCCGAGATCGTTCGTAGCAAAGGGATCTTTAGCTGATTTAGTTTTACGTGCGTGCGGGATTTAACACGCGGAGTCAGACGACGTTTGAGAGACGATTCTCTATCTTTTCATTCAAGCTGACTTTACACTGACTGCCTGACTGACTGACTGCCTGACTGACTGCCTGACTGACTGCCTGACTGACTGACTGACTGATTGATTGACTGACTGACTGAGTAGTATTCGCCAATACTACTTCAAATTTAAGCCATGTTTTTCTTGAATGGTAAACACTAGGATAGAGCTTTCCACAAGGGGCATACTACAATTGGTGGTATTCGAACCTTGATTCAAACATTTCAGCCCAAGAGCCCAATGAAGCTGTTGAATAACTCTCCAGGTCTCATACAACGCTCATAAAACTCTCCATCGTATTATGTTGAAGCTACATAGGCTCAGCCTGTCCTGTAAGCAAACCCAATTGATGCTCCTCTCAAAAGGCTGTATTCCTTAGCATAACGTCTCATTTACTTCAATATCTAGTATATCATATTTTTAGCGAAATGGCCAGGAAGCTGCAGTAATCATGAATCAAAAAGAGATTGGTCTCGTTGCCAAACTACTCCTTATTGAACAAGATGGCGTGTCCTTGTCTTTAACACACCGAGTAACAGTAAGTAGCTTTTGTAAACACGTTTTTGGTAAATGTTTCTGCAAAAATTTCCTGCTAAAAGGAGAAGAACTCTAGGATATGAGTCTTCTGCCATACAAAACTGTTTGATGTGTACTCGATTTGACGTTTTTCTTTTCGCAATCGAACTTGCCGAAATCGCACCTTTAGTTCCCATTAAAAGACTCCATGACGGCAAATTATTCTTCTGTTTGTGATCAGTACAACAAGGAGAAAGAAACGACATTGAAAATAGATATTGCTTTTTTCCTTGGTATCAAAGGTGTTTTTATAGATAGAGAGTAGAGACCAAGAAAGCTCTGTATAGGATATGCCTAGTCTTTCAGAACCCAGGTATGATCGGGAATAATTCAAAAATAACAATGATTCATGACAACATTACGCCTCAGAATACGAATACGAAGAGTTTCATTAGAATATTTTGTTCACAGGAGGCTGCTGGTGAAAGATTTTACAGCCCTCTGAACATAGAGCAAGCTCTCGATGCAAGGTATTGATTTCTCGTTCTTGAATTTGGTAAAAAAACATTCAAGCACACCAAAACGAATCAGAATATACGGAATTTTGGCGAAATAAATCATTTACCGATAACGAAAATGCAGTACTCGTCGCCCGAGTATACTGAGAGCTGAGAGACAGTTTTTACGAAGTCAAGTTCTCGGGGAAAAAGAGGACTCTTCCTCTGTCCAAAATAATGAGGAAGAATACAGAACTAATTTTCCACATCAGTGATGCTAGTTCTGTATATATTTCAAGCACTGAGAATTCTATAGTTGAAACAGTTTGTAAAATACATAGCAATGATACGGCCCGAAACTCTTAGGCATACTACAATCAAAAAGTGTTAGTCAAATATCTAGAACTTGCTTGTCGAACCAAAGCTTTTACGGTTTGACCACGTCCCAGAAAAATTTCTCGTAGAACATGTTTTGATTGTGGCATTGAAATTCTTCTTGTCGAGCCATGGTTGCGATGGGGCCTAACGGTCGAACATCAAACATTGCTTGTGAAGCAATCTCAAATGTTTGAACAAATAATGTTTGAGCAAAGAGGTTGCCACTTGATGTCTCAATACACCAACACTAGTTCTAGTACCATTAACATTCCCTTTTAAAATTTTTACCATTTTGTTCAGGGATGCCTTTTCTCGTGCTCTTTATTCTCGATTATTCACTTGGCTTGTAACGAGAATCAATCAAAGCATACACAAACCAGAATATGAAGATTCAACATCGATCGCCATTTTGGATATTTTCGGATTTGAGGTGATTTCATCTTAGCATCTTCTACACGTTCCTCTTATCGTATATTTCTTATGATTGGTTAGCTCTAGGATATATTTTTCCCTAAGTGGCATACCACATCAGATGGTATTCGAACCTGGACTGCATGACCAGAGAGTTAATGACGTTTCCACTGAGCTATATAGCTCAATGAAATGACCTAGAAACTCTCCAAGTCATACAGCCCCAGACTCTCCTCCCTTTTGACGAAGACGTTCTCTATGTCGAGCCCTCTTTAGCACCGTACTTATTTGTATATATTTGTCATGAATAGCACCCCTCATGTCAAATTTTGTAAAGGAATGCCTAGTCAATTTTCCTACATTCTATGAATTGAGAAATCTCTTTATGCTGTTAAACTCGGAATATAAGCCCCCTAGGTTGTAACCTCCTGAATAAAAACCCCCTTACTAAAAACGCAATATTTCCTCCGCATTTTATTTCTCCCATGTACAAGACCCCCAGACGTTGGCGCAAGCCCAGTCATACGTTTGTCTATGTGCGAATTTGACTTATGAACAGTTCTGTTGGTATATCCTCAGTTTCAATGACTCTTGACGCAGTGTTTCATCCCTATTACAAGCCCCTCGGTTTTAGGCCCTATTAGAAGTGCGGTTGAATAACAACATAAGCCTATGCAGTTTTTCGTTGCCACTAATTATTTTTTTCTTTAATTTTTAGGATTTCAAATCGAATTCATTCGAACAATTCTGCATCAATTTCGCAAATGAAAGTTTGCAAGCATTCTTTGTTGATCATGTCTTCAAGCAAGAACAGGTAAAGGAAAGGCATTTTCACCATTATGTATCATTGTCTATTATTGTATTTTATGTATTCTTGTGTATTTTTTTAAATCGATTTGATTTTATTGATTTTATGGGTGTTAAAAGTTTGAAATTCTATAAAGGATTTTACTGTGAAAAATTGCTGGGGTGAAATTTTACACCCTCAATCATATTACACGGTCAAATCCCTTGTAAATTTTCAAACTTTTAATCGCTGTAGAATCAACATCGTAAGAACTAGAAGCGTAAAAATTTGCCTCAAGACTATAAAGAAGGTGCTGAATTCGAATCTGAAGTCGAAATTTTTCTATGACCTTATTTTCAATGCTTTTGAAAAACGAGGCCCTTAGTTGAAATGGTCTATCCACTTCCACTGTATGTGAAGGTGAAATGATGTATTTAGCGCCAGTCGCTAGGATCTGAGTAGCTGCTTTACTAATCGAGACCTTGCCCCTAATTTTGACGCTACCGTAGCTGGGGCTCGAACCCCGACCTCGCTGAGCTTCTGACACAACGAGCCAGCTGGATTAGGCCACGATGCCACAGCACATTAAACTTCAATTAACTTTTTTTCTAGGAAGAGTATTACCAACAGAAGATCCCCTGGACAGAGGTCTCATTTATAGATAACCAGCTCTGCCTCGATTTGATTTGCAAGCCTCCATGTGGTATCATTCATATCCTTGGTGACGAAAGCAACTTTCCACAGGTGAAATTTCGTATGGATGTATTTTCATTCTCTTCTATCTTTGAATGGCCTTGTTACAGACGTTAATTTCACTATTTGACAGTCTTTAGGAGTCTCTAAGGGTCCCCATTCTCTATCTCAACGACCCTCAGCGACTGAATCTTTGGACGTCTTTGAAATAGCGAGAAATAGCGGAAAAATCTTTGGACATACTGACTCCTCAGAGTATGAACGTCAGAAACAGACCGAAACAACTGACTTAGGCGGAATTTGTACCCAGATGCGGATCGAATTGCACCAATAAGAAAAGGAAAGCTGATTTGGTATTGTGTTTTGAGCACCAATCAGCTAGCGGGTTTTAAAGAGTCTTTAAAGATTCCCTGAAGATTATGTCTAATGTTTCCGTATAGCCGCTGGCCGCTGAGTATTTCCGTACTTAAAGACTGCGAGATCCCAACAACGATGCCCGTCATTTTTTATATGGAAACCAAGGCTTAAGAAAATTGCTTTCGGTAAGACGTTCTTGCAAGTTCTTCTTACTATCGCCTTGTCTGAAATTTCTATTTTCCTTTTAGTCCACCGATCGTTCCTTTCTCGATAAATGTCACCGTCAGTTCAAAAATCAACAGTATTACAAGAAACCAAAGACTGATGTTCTGGAATTTGGAATTACTCATTATGCTGGACTTGTTATGTACAAAGTTGAGATGTTCCTGGATAAAAACAGAGATAACATGCGCCTGGAGATGATTGAGCTATTATCAGCCAGCAAATCACCGGTAAACTTCATTTGATACATTTGATATCATTTTGACGCTTATGATTGTTATGCTTCGAATTCAGCCCGTTTATCACTGAGCATACGTGCATCAAGACTCGTCTGAACCTTTCTGAACCATTTGAATAAGGCGGAATTTATAGAGGCGGAATTTATAGATGCGGATCGCAATGCACCAATGAGAAGTTGCTGCTGAATTGGCATTGTGTTTTAAACACCAATCAGCTTGCCGGCTACACCGGGAAGATCAATAGAATTAATTAAAGGGTCCAAGTGAAAAAACGAACTCTTTCTGTCTACACAAGCCTTTTGGTTTTGATGTGGATAGGTTCCGAAACCCCTAATTGAAAGATCTTGATTTGCCAATGATTTTAAAACAATCCTCGCTGTAATTTTCTGAAAAAACTAGGGTTGTAAGTGTTATCGAGTAAATGATTCAGGCCATAGGACAACACTTACTCGATAACCCTAAATGTGCAGAAAATTACAGGATTGTTTTAAAATAAAAAAATGTTTTTGCTGTTCATCGCAATTTTGAATAGCTTTTAAAAAACCTGCATTTGGACCCTCTTCTGGCAAGTAAATTTATTTCTTCTTTCTAACTTTCTTTTCAGATAATTGCAAGTTTCTTTCCTGAGAACTCAGCAAACGGATCTTTTCAAGTGAGCAACATGCTTATATCATCATCACGTTTGATGCCTACGAATAATGGCAGTGCAAGGCGAAGCAAATTCAACATGGGCAGAGTTCCAACTGTCGCCGGAGGATTTTCTGATTCACTAGCGAAACTTGTCAAGAAAATGAAAGAGTATGATATACTTTAAACATCTTAATATTATTTATTCAATGCATTCTCGTAATCGTTATAGACACTGTGCTTTTTATTTTCATCAACAAGAGGCACATCACAGACAATCTCCTCCACTTTCCTAACACGAGGACTAATAAATATGGAAATGAGTCTCTTTCGTTTAGGGGTAGCATGGTTTGGAGTCAGCTTCCAGACCAATATATAAGCTGCAAAAAGCGATGATCAATTCACAATGTAAAATCAAATCATCAAATCAATCAGGATGTAACTGTGGGTGTAACTATTGGAACCTGAACCCAGTCTGCATGATTGGAGGGTCGATACGATCATATATCTGGAAGTCTCAAAATAAAGTCAGACAGGCTCCCCCCATTGGTTTTGTGGTTTAGTTATGTAGCCTTTTGTCAGTGCCATGCTGGCTTTAATAGTTTGTTTTATGGCAAACACAAAGATGGATTTTGCCCCAAGTGATGATATGTTATCAACTCACTTAACCTATTCATTCTATATCTTTTTAATGTCGAGATTTTCCAGACGCTTGCCTTTATTTTCCACTTTTTTTCAATCATCCTAAATTGATTTCAGGTGCAGCCCATATTTCGTCAGATGCATACGGCCTAACACAGAAAAGGTATGGTCGACTGACGTTACCATGATTATTTTCTTATTATTTTCTCGCCTGATTTAAGCATAGCTGCCTTCTCTCGCATCACTTCGCCTGACCATGCTTTGCAATTATTTTCTTTGCCTGACATTAAACTGAATTGGTTTTACATTGCCTTTTTTTACCTTGCCTCTTCGCACCCTGTTCTGTTACGCATTGTTGTTTCCCTGCCTAATATTGCTTTGCCTTACCACCCCACTTTCATTTCGTCACCTCACCTTGCCTTGCGTCACCTAATCTCCCTCTACATCGCCTTGTTCTGCTTGTCTAACAAATTTCCCCTGATTGCCTTCTCCTTGCCATTTCTTCCTTTACCTCGTCACACCTCGCTCTATTAAGCATTGATGTTACCCTGCCTAAGATTGCTTTTTTTTCTTTCTTTACAGTTGGTAGCACTATAGCTTAAAATTAACAAACTTTTAGCTAATTCAAACCAACTAACTAAAATTTTAAAATTAACAATTAACAATGTAACTTTGCCTTACCATCCCCTCTTCTCTTTCCTCACCTAAACTTACCTAATCTCCCTCTGCCTCATCCTATTTTGCTTGCCTAACAAATTTCCCCTTATTGCTTTCTCCTTCCCATTTCTTCCTTTGCCTCGTCACACCTCGCTCCATTATGCATTGATGTTACCCTGCCTAAGATGGCTTTGCCTTACCATCCCCTCTTCTCTTTCCTCACCTAAACTTACCTAATCTCCCCCGCCTCACCCTATTTTGCTTTCTTAGAAAATTTCCCTTGACTGCTTTTTCCTTGCCATTTCTCAATTTGCCTCGTCACCCCTCACTCTGCAATGCACTAATTTTACCCTGCCTAACATTGCTTTGCTTCACCTTCCCCCTTCTCCTTCCTCGCTTCACCTCACCCAATTTACCTCTGCCTTACTTTATGTTGCTTGCGCAACACTGGAATTAATTGCTATGTCTTACCCTTACTCATATGTGGATATACCATTTTCCTACGTATTTAGATTAGTTACAGACATATCCTTCAATTCAATTTTTAGTCTCCAATGTTATTCCAAGACTCTTTGGTCATGAACCAACTACGATGCTCTGGGATGCTTGAGACAATCAAAATCAGGAAATCTGGCTTCCCAGTTAGAACAAAGTATGAATCATTTGTTAAAAGGTATTCAAAACAGTTTATATATTCATATTTTCAGGCCTGTAGTGAAGTAGCTATGAGCAGTATGGACTTTGACGTCATACGTAAACGAGAACCCAGAACGTATGTAGACCGCATATAGGCCTGCAGCCAGTCATAAGTCATTCGTATGTCTATACTCATTAGTTGCATGCAGTAGTCGTATGTGATAATATCTGATATTGATAGTGTTGTGCTAGTTAAACATAGTGATATAGTGTTTATTATAAGGCCTTTCATAGAAGATTGCGGAGGATTGTGTTAATTTAAGCTTATGGTAGTTATGCAGCTAAGTGGCCTATTGGTGAGCTCTTGCTCTGGGCTGAAAGGTCGTGGCTTCAATTGCTGTCAGTTCACTTCTAAACATGATGTATTTACCAAAGGTGTTGTGGCATCCTGGCATAATCCTGCTGGCACATCGTGTCAGGAGCTCAGTGAGGTCAGAGTTTGGAGCCCAAGTCACGGTAGCGTTACAGCCAGGATTGAGGTCTCGTTAGTTATATCTGCTTCCGAGATCCTAGCGACTGTCGCTAAAAACAATATTCCCCCTTCACCTTCACCTACACCCTCACCATTACTGACGTGCGAAGCTAGACTGAAATCATAATGCTAATGAACTTTGAATTTCAGTATCTATATTTTTCGTAACATTCATGATGATTGCCTGGAAACGTGAAACGTGTGATAGTAGCTTGATTATAACATTAGATAAAGGCATCCTTGTTGCTTTTTAACCCTTCGTTTATCCCAGACAGAATGAAGTAGGTTGAAACTTTGAATTTCAGTAATTTATGTTTTTGTGATACTCACGATGATTGCTTGGAAACGTGAAACGTGTGATAGTAATCATTTCAACGATTACGGTAGATAAAGAGCTCCTATTTTTGCTTTGGCAACTAGACACCCTTCTTCAACCACAGAAAGAATTTAATCTTGACCTAGCTTGACGATAAAGTTAGAATGATAAAGTTAAAGATAGAGATAAAGATAAAGAAAGAATAATAGTTAAGACGATATTGTGGGGATGATGTTATCTGTTGCCCTGGTAAGTACAGTAGATAGTCCCAGACAACATGAATTAGCTACTGTTTCTTAGTAATGTATCTTCTGTCTTTCAATTCATGAAATATTTCTTTGTTGAATCAGTATTTGTTGACGAATCCCTTTCTTGTCATTGCCAATCCTTTAAACATGTAAGCTCCTTTTTTGTTAGAGTCTGAATATATTTTCCTTCGACAGGTACCAATGTCTGTATAGAGGACGTCTAAGGCCAAATGCATCAGCAAAGGAAAGCTGCAGTAAGATTATATCCACTCTGCTGTCAGACGGACTCCGAAAAGATTTCGAAATGGGAGAAACTAAGGTAAAACATTCTGACTTTTGTAGGACCTGTGTTCTCAGTTTTCAGTTTTAACTATCTAACTAGCCAAGTAAATCACTAACTTAGAAAAATAACTTAAGTTTACTAAGTAACTAAGGAACTAATTAACTAACTGAGTATCTAACCAACTAACTTATTAGCCAACTAACTAGCTAACAAACTAACAAACTGATTAACTGTCTAAATAGATAACTCACAAACTAACTAACTAATTAACTAACACAAACTAACAAACTAATTAACTAACTAAATAGATAACTCACAAACTAAATAACTAATTAACTAACTAACTCACAAACTAACTAACTAATTAACTAACTAACTCAAAAACTAACTAAGTAACTAATGTGCTAACCAATAACCCAAGCAATTTATTTATCAGCTAAATTTACTAGATTGGTTCTTGGCTCACTGTAAAATGCTCCACGAGTCTGTAGTTGTAATAATAGAGTGTTTTCAGCAATTAAGTAATGAGAACATAATTTTTCATTCTGTCTCGTCTATTTTTCTGTCATACTAAGCACATCCCTTTAACAAGAGATAGCTTTGTAAAATCCTGTTAACAGTGTTATTTTTTGGTAGATTTTCATGCGTGAACACATGGAGCATTACTTAGAAGAGAGACGTTACATTACACTGCGAAATATGGCAATCATGATTCAGAAACATGTAGGATATTTTTTTTGTTAATTACTCATCCTATCTTTCCTCGAAGTAAGCTATTGGCTGTTGGTTGTTAATACCTCTATTATATATCGTAAAAGGGAAGTTTTGTATTACTGATAAAGAATATGACCATAAACTTAAACATTTTGATAAGAAAGCAAAGGATAGATGACAATTGTTTGTTATTGACTATATATTCGAATGTACTTTCCAACAGTCATCATCAGAGATTTTTTCCTTTTTTAAACTTAGAGAACTTTTTTCTTTTATTCAAGGTGCGTGGTTGGCTTGCCTTTAAGAAATACAATCGAAAACTACACGCTGCTTTGGTTATTCAAAGACACTTGCGGGGATATCAAATAAGGTAAACTAAGTAACTGTTATTAAATTGTGCTATTTATGTGCCGTTTATTTAGAAGACGATTATTACTGTTATGCTTTGTATGAGAGTATTCAACCTGTGTAAATAATCCACTGACATATAGCTAATATGTCCCAAACAATAGAATTTAAGACTCTATCATTTTGTAGTTAATGTGCACGCTTTTAATTATACAAAGAACCTGGCTCAACTCCTTGTTCCTAAAGTTCCTTATCTTGGGAAATCTTTTGACTAAATTGTAGCTCAAAAAGCTCCTTGATTGTTCCTTAGTTTTAACTGCACATTTAATGCCATGACTATTGTAAAGAGAGACTTGTATGTGAGCAAAGCTGGAAACAACTCTATTGAAACATTTGATCATGCAATTTTTGACTGCAAATGAATGAAAACGGCTTTCTAATCCTTGATTGTTTGCAGTGGTAGAAGTCTTCAAAAATGAAAAGTTCCTTTGCGATTTTTTCTTTACTAGTATACTAAGTTCTTTGAATTTTTTCGGCCTTCTACATGTAAGTTCCTTATAAAGTGGTTCTTCATAAAAAGTGTGTATATGAAATCCATCTTCTTTGACAGTGGAATATGCAAAGGGCTCGTCTTTTCTTTGAAGGAAATTACAATGGTTCTTTTGATTTCTTGTAAGACTTTAGATAGTCTTGAAATTACTTTTGGATTTGCCTCGTTTCTATGTTCATGCTTACTGTTGTTTAGTAAAACCGATGCTATAGCCAATTTATGTTGAACATCTACTTGTGATTCATAGGCTTAATGTTTATTTTGTAGAAAATGGTATAATGAACTCTTGCGTGGAATCGTTGCCTTTCAATCTCTATGGAGAATGTACTCACAAAAGAAGAAATTTCAACAAGCCAGGGACCTTGCAAGAAGTGAACAACTGGTTGAAGATCAAGCAGCAATAAATGATGTACCCGTAAGCATTGATTACTATTACTACTGATACTAAGCACTTGATACTGTATAGATATCATTGTCTTTCAACTAGCTTAAAGCATAATGCGTAACACAACTCACGAGCTCCTATACACAGAAGACACACCTTTTAGATGTTTTGTGCCATACTGATCAGTTTGGTTCGTATGAATGAACAAAATTTAAAATCCTTAGTTTGAAGTGATACCATTCAAAGCACGTCAGAATGTAGAGTTACACCAATAGCGACTCCTAGTGCCTAGAATGGACTAAGTTTGGGAACAATCATCTTGACTATTTGACGAACCCTGTTAAAAATGATCTTAGCGGACTATCACCTGTTGCCCTTGTACTGTAGCTTTTGCCTCTACTTCAGCAAGACCCATTCAAAATCCAGTAGAGTCCCTATTGGTATACATTTAGATGTATATGTTTAACAACCAAGCACTGAGATGTTCAAAATTTAAGCTAGTTTTTAGGCTGAAACTTGAACCCAAAGTTATAATATTTCATCGTTCTGGGGAATCACGAGTTTTCCTTTTGAAAACTGGTATACGGTAAGAAACCTGACTTATCGCAAGTAAGAAAGCTTGGTTCTAGCTTCATATGATACCAAAAAGCCATGGCACATCAACAATGTCACAAACAGGAACACAAGAACTATGCATCTAAGTATAATTGAACTTTTTTTGCAGAGTTTCGGGGGCAATAAAGAAGAAAATACGTTGAGACACAGAAATTTGTTTGCAAATAAGTTTGAATTGTGGCGCTCTTTTTGTCAATATTTTCCATAATATTGTCCTCAGTTTATCGTCAACAACCTGTGGAGTCGTTTGTTTTCTATTCCAACTATTTCTAGATCAAAAATTAATAATTTCTTGCTCAATCAATACAAAAAACTATTTTATAAATAATTTATTGCATACACATAGCAGAAAAGCTCTTATTATTATTATTCATTCAGTTTTACCCAATTGTTCGTAGAGTCATAATTGGCTTAATTAAGTTCAAAGGTTTCGCCTTCATCTTTTTGATCAAGAAGTTTTTTTGCCTGTGGAAAGAAGCAAAAACTTGACGAATATTAAATTATTTGAGAGAGTTTGTTGAAAGTTCAGAATAGCTTTTGTTTGAATGGAGATAGATAAATAAAGTCATAAACTAAATAACTAATTAACTAAATAACCAACAAACTAACTAACTAACTAACAAATTAACTAACTTACTAACTAACTAACTAACTAGCCAAATAACTAATTAAACAGTAGCTAGCTAGCCAACTAACTAACTAGTAACAATCCAATTAAGAAATGAACTAGCTAACTAACTAACTAACTGACTAACTTACTAACTAACTAAATAACTAATTAAGTAACTATAACTAACTAACTAACTAACTAACTAACTAACTATAACTAACTAACTAACTAACGCACTAAATAACTAAGAAACTAACTAAACGAACAAACTTAGAGCCCCTTCGAGATAGGGTGCTTAGGAAGAATTTGACTTTAAAAAGGTGTAGAGATTTCCATTTCAGCGCAAGGATATCTAACTGATTTCTGTGTTTTCCATGAAAGTTGTATGAGATTCTTATTTGAAAATAGGACGGATGTACGAAGTGACCATAAGAGAGCAAGGATGTACGAAATTTTTAATGGCCTAGGGAAATTTCTTTTTCTGTGAAGTGACGTGCCTGCCATGTTGTTATAAACTTATCAACAATGTCGTTGGATAAGTTATATATTATTAATGTCCGATTCTACTTAATAATAAGCCTGATTATTCCGATGACTAATATGCTGGTATCCTTTGAATTTTTCGTGTTCTCTTTTCAAAAAAACCTGCTAAGTTTGACATATATAAACAACTGGACTTCAACGTTGAGTTTTTTGAAGCATTTTATTAGTTTTGGGAAGGTTTGCTCGACGAAATATGAAGTGAGAAATCGCTCGCCATTTTAGGTTCTGGATACCATGGAAATCATGCGACGTAATGACGTAGATGTCACTCATTTAGAAATCCCAGCAGAACTTGCAGTCGTCTTTTCAAGACAACATTGTGAGTACCTAGGCCCTTTTTATGTCCTGGTCTGTATATGATTTCTATCTCAACATCTTATACCCTGCAGAATCTTTTAGCCATATAACCAGAACATGCCATTTACGGAATGTCAGTAACTGGCCTAAGGTACCGAAAACTATCTCTGTTAGGCTTGTGTAACACAAGCACAAACAAGGGGCAAATCACTTTCCTTAGATGTGGACGAGATTTTTGCGATTTTCACAAGAGAACAATATAATTTCCTGAAAATTATTAAAGGATTTTCAAAAAAATAATAGAATTTTTAAAAAAGTGGATGAGATTTTTTGGAGAGATTTGCCCCTCGAGCACAAATTTGAACAGCCTTATGTACGCAGGAGACCCCGGATTAATACTCGCACACGCCAATGATCAGCTTGAGAGTGCCGATGACAGTGAAACGCATATGAGAATTGGGTTATGGTTAATTCATGGTTACGGCTCGAATATCGAGAGAGGGGGAGAGGCCCTCTATCTTATAACCCTGTATTCATTTTGTCAAATTAGCGTATGATTCAATGGTTTTTCAATTTTAGCATGGCAGCCTGTACATCAAGATTATAATTTACTAAAAGTGAACAAAGTGATTGAAAATGATCTCACAAAAAATGGACTGCCAGTTGATATCGATGATTTTCCATTTACAAAATTCGTTCAACAATTCTTCCAGGTAACGTTGGTTCATATTGTTACTCGTTTACTAAAGAAATATTCCAATTACCAGAAGTCCTCATGTGGAATAGAATACCCTATCCTTTCGTTGCAGATTATTTACATTTATTTCTCATTCTTCTTGGGAGGAATTGTTCCCACCCCGCTAAAGTATTTCTTGTCACCCAAAAGGGTTTTGACCCGTGTTAATACAATTTGAGAACATCAAAGGAATTCGCTTTTAGGGACATGATCTTTCGGCACAATTTTGGACAACTTTGGGACGACCTACACTTGACTTTAGGGACGATTTAGGGATGTAATCGAACCCTGACTCTAAAATCAGTAAGAACACAGCGTGTGCATAAGTATTAGGGATCGTTTGTGGAAGGAATTGGGTCGACTTATAGTCAATTTTGGGACAGAGTTAGTTTAAAGATTGCGAGAATGAGCGGAATCATCTATGGACATACTCGATAGCTTTTTTCGTCTGACGCTCCTCAGAGTATAAACGTCAGAAACAGTCCGAAACAATTGACTTAAGGCGTGATATAAACCAAGATTGTGACCGAAATGCACCAATGTGAAAAGTGAAGCCAGAATGGTATTGTGTTTTGAACACCAATCAGCTCGTGGGATACAGCGGGATGACCAATCAAATGAATCAAAATTTGGTTTTGGGTCGATTTGTTTTCTGTGCAAAAAACATATGTGAACACAAATAACATCGCTATGAGGCTTAGAGTGAACAGGACATGAAAATCAATCCAATTCAACATGTTTGTCTCTGCAATCGCAGACCGCTTCCAAGATTAGCTGTGACTTCAGAAGAATTTAATAAAATTTTGCCCACACAAGTTTTCTCACAAACTTTAAAAACACAATCCTCGGAACTTGAAGTTTCAACTGAAATTTTACTGATAAGACAGTTTATACTGAGATTGCAACTGTATTCGTGGCAGTTGAAATAGCATCATTAATATTAATGTGAGATAAATCCGTGTTACTATTTGATGTTCTTTTCCGTAGCTGTGCGTATGATTCAGTTTCTTTCAATTGATGGCGTGGATAAGGCTTGAATGAAAGGGGTTTACCTGTTGAATAGGATACGACTTAGGGCCTGTTTACATGGAGGCGGGCCAGCCCGGTTAGGCGATACATGAACAATCAACCAGCCCGTTGAGGCGAGATCCGTGATCAAGGACGCGGATCCCTCCTGGCCGAGATCTGCGGGAACAATAGAATCTTTTGTTTGTTCACTTTGCCTTATATGGAGAGCGGACCAGCCCTGTCAGACGAGGCGAAATTCTGACAGGAAAGAATGGAAAAGTGTTAATAAGCAAGGCTAGCTCGGCTAACCAGGCTGGAAAATTTATCCATGTAAATGCTCTGAAAAAGGATCTTGCCTAACCGAGCTAACTCGGGTAACCGGGCTGACCAGCCTCCATGTAAACAGGCCCTGAAAGAGGCGGTTTATTATTTTTGATGTGGTGGATAGGCCTGTATGGCGGGTTTTAATACGGAATGAAGCAGAAGTAGCCGAGGTAGAGGGGCCAACAGGTCAAGTCCTTCGGCTCACAATTGTGAGGTCGTGGGTTCGGATCTCGTCGGGATCACTCTTCACAAGCCCACAGTCAATTCAGCTGCCCATCCTTCCATCGTCAGTAAATGAGTACCCATGGTATTAGTTCTAGAATATCAGTCTTGGGGCACAAGATGCAGGTCCACATCAGCTAGATAGCTACCATAACCCCTGACCTGCGTTAACAAAAAAGATTGCTTGCTTGCTTGCTTACTAAGGGCTGGTTTGAATGCGTGATTTTGTTTGAGGCTTTTAAAGTATGGGCTAAAATGCTTGGTCTGGTTTGGTCAGGGTCGTGGTTAAAGTCTATTCTGCGATCACGATTGGCTGGTCAAACATTTTAAATTAGCTTGTCAGTCTAGCTAAATATCGTTGACCATTTGGCTACGTTGAAAGACATTGCCAGTCAAAAATCTTTTGCTTGTGCGAGCAGAAAATGTTTTGAAATTTCCAAAAGGGTTTCTTAGTAAATTTTGCTTGTCAAGCTATGTTAATGATACTGCCAAACAGCTATAAATTACTTTCAAAGCAAATCTCGAATGTTTGACGTGGTTTGACCAATAGTTGTTGATCGTTTGGCCAGGGCCTCAGCCTTAACTTCAAAATTCCCCCTTTTTTGCTTTCAAGTGTTATACGTGAATCTCCACATGTGGGTGGATCGGAGCCAATTTAGTTTCTCTGTTTGTAATTGTTTCAAGACTTTGCTTTGTCCGTAAGAGAAGGATTGTAGGCTGAACGTGTGCGAAGGCAGCTGTGTGTTTGCTGTAGTTTTCTCATCAATAAAAACGCAGTTATCAAGAGAAGCATATATGAAAATCTTTTGAATACGTTGAAATGCTTAGTCAATGTTGAGAAAAAGATTCAAGTAAAGTCTTGTGTTTAAAGTTCGACTAAATATGTCCCTTTCTCCACAGGATGATAAAGTTTTACATTTTATGAAAACACCGATCCAGTCGCCGTTTCTAAAGTTGAGAAATGCGGACGCGAAAGAAGCTACTGACATCTTCAAATTGGTGAGTATTTAGCAACTATTGAAATTAATATAAAAATGCGTATTCTGTTCGATCCAAAAGAAGCAAAGCTTTTCAAGTTTGTTTGTTTACTTATGACAATAGATGGGATTCGAACAGACTTACAAATATGTACAGTGCCGAATAAGGCTCTACATAGCCGAAACATAAAAAAAGAATCAAACGGGAAGAGAGCTGTATGACTTTGAGTGTTACTCAGCGATTTCATGGGCTCTGTAGCTCGGTGAAAACGTCGTGGGCTCTCTGGTCATGTAGTCCAGGCTCGAACCCCATCTATTGTGGTATGCCGCTTTTGGAAAAATCTATCCTAGGGTTCGCCATTCATGAGAAAAATATTTCCTTTATGTGTACACCTGCAGTTCTCTGTAGGTCTTAACGTTTTGAGGCTATGTCATAATCATTCCTTGACAATCAATTTTCGCTGGATGCAATATGTTTTGAACTATTTCATTGCCTAGTTGTAAACATACTGCCGTATATGAGAAGTCATCAGTATCAATTACACTCTCCTCTCTTGCTGTTGGAATGCTCCACTCCCGTCTTTAGTCTGTTCAGAGCCAAAAGAACGGAGGAGTTTCAAATGTCAAATAAGTATTCCTCCACTGTTTTCCTCATATACCAAAGTTTTTCATGGATACTGGGCTTAAACTGCTTGCAAGAAATTCATCATAATTAAACTATTTTTCTTGACGTCACTTATAACCAGTGTACCAGGCTGTATGGTAGTTTAACATTGCTTAACGTCACTTATAACCAGTATACCAGGCTTTAGGGCAGTTGAACGTCGTTTAACGTCACGTATAACCAGTATACCAGGCTGTGTGGTAGTTTAAAGTTGTTTAACGTCACGTATAGCCAGTATACCAGGCTGTATGGCAGTTTAACGTTGCTTAACGTCACTTATAACCAGTATACCAGGCTTTAGGGCAGTTGAACGTCGTTTAACGTCACGTATAACCAGTATACCAGGCTGTGTGGTAGTTTAAAGTTGTTTAACGTCACGTATAGCCAGTATACCAGGCTGTATGGCAGTTTAACGTTGCTTAACGTCACTTATAACCAGTATACCAGGCTTTAGGGCAGTTGAACGTCGTTTAACGTCACGTATAACCAGTATACCAGGCTGTGTGGTAGTTTAAAGTTGTTTAACGTCACGTATAGCCAGTATACCAGGCTGTATGGCAGTTTAACGTTACTATAGGCATTCTTTGTTTGTAAATCTTGTTGCATTTTTTCAGATCATGCGATTCATTAGCGATTCTTCCATGACTGGCACTAGGGAATTTATACTTGGAAATTACATTGTACAACTTGTAAGTATATAAACGTATGATGACATTGTAGATAGTTTAGTCGAATCGTCAGTGCAACAGGTTTAAAGATATGAGGACTTTATGTTATACTGATTATATATGATGTGGACAGAAGTTTTTCAGAAACTGGACAAGAAAAGCAGCTATCTTTAGCTTAAAAGACATGTTTCGTACATTCCTTCTTCCATTTTCAGTTAAACTTCTGTTAATCAACTGGCTTTTGTTGAATGAAGTAGTTTCCGAAACATGACTTGTAAGATAAAAATTGTTGTTTTTGCCCTGTTACTGACAAGTACGCTTAGAAACAAATAATCACTATATCACAAATAATCACTACAATAGATGGGATTTGAACATGGACTGCATTACCAAAGAGCCTACAACGTCTTCACTAAGCTATAGAGCTATAGAGCTCAATGAAATCGCCGAGTAACTCTTCATTCTGGTATGCCACTCGTGGAAAAATCTATCTTAGTGTTCGCCATTCATGACAAATACAATTAATCACAATCAATCACTTTCCTTGCAGTAAAATAAACTATACATTTGTCGACACGTTTAAACATTGGTTAAATGGATAAAGAACAATATATCCATGAAAGTCAGCCATTTTTTTTCTGTTCAAATTGTTAACTGAGAATATATCTGTTTTAGGGAATAAGAAGTCCTGATCTGAGAGACGAAATTTACAGTCAGCTTTGCAATCAAACTTGGGCTTGTCAAGATGAGATGTTGCTTGAAAGAACTTGGCTCTTGGTTGCACTGTGTTTATGCTGTTTTCCTCCGTCAGCACGAATGTATAAATATCTTCTCAAGTAAGGAGTATACTTTATTTAAATTAATATGAATTTATTTAACTTTTCTTTAATTTTCTTTACTTTTCTTTACTTTGCTTTGCTTTTCTTTACTTTACTTTACTTTACTTTACTTTCCTTTTCTTTATTTTGCTTTACTTTATTTTTCTTTACTTTACTTTTTTTTACTTTGCTTCACATCACTTCACTTCACTTTACTTTTCTTTACTTTGATTTACTTTACTTTACCTTCCTCCCTACTTTACTTCACTTTACTTCATTTTACTCCACTTTCCTTTACTTTTCTTTACTTTGATTTACTTACTTTGAATTTTTTCTGACAGGGCTCTGATTTGATTTGATCTGATCTTCTATAATCTCTGCTTCTCTTATTTCATGACAAACTTGTCTTGTTTTTTAAGGTTTGTTTCTGATCATGGTTTTGATACATACAAAAACATTTGTCAACATAAACTTCTTTGCTGGAAAGCGAATCAGCCATCGAGAGCCCACCCTCCTTCATTTCTGGAGTGGAGAGCAATCAAAGAAAAAGCTAAAATGGCCATGGAATTAGAAGCTTCTGATGGTAAGCTCTTTGTATTCTGAAATATGAAGAACATCTGTGGCACAATTTCTGACTGATAATGGTCGTAAGATTCGTTTTGCTAGTTTTTTCATTAGTGTCAATTGTGCAGTGGTATTCCTTGTTGCTCTGAAAATTTAGTTGAACTGATGCGTATTCCTAAGGCTTGTATCTCGTTTAGAGGTCATTTATTACTTGGTACAGTTGATATTCGCTATGTCGAACTCTCAAACGAAACTGGAATTTGTTCGAGATAGCGGATGTCAACTGTACTTCTCGTAGAGTTTTTCTCGTAGAGACAAAAGAGGACATTTGACATCTGCTAATGTGAAGATTTTGATCTTTCAGGCCTTTCAGCAGATGTGGAAGTAGAATCAAATACAATTGGTGAAGAGATCGCTTCTACAGCTACAAGGACAAGGTAGCTGCACTTTTTGTCATCAAACATCTTAATTTCCTCTGGATCTGTGTAGACACAAAGAGTTCATTTTCTCACTCGGACTCTTCAATTAATTCTATTGATCTTCCCGCTGTATCCCACAAGCTGATTGGTGTTTAAAACACAATGCCTCAGAGGCGGACTGGCAGCGAATCTCAAGGGTTGCTATTTCCAGTAAAAGGGGCCTGTTTTCACTATAGCAATTTGTCTTGTTAGTTGCTTCTAGCGAGCTCCTGTGTAAAAAATCAATTCAAGGCAAGGGCTACTGTTCATGTTAATACTTCTTTTCTTATTTGGGATATTTCGATGGCAAAATCGTCTCCCTTTTATACATATTTTCGCATTTCTATATTTTCTTGCTTCCATATTTTCTTGCGCATAAGCTGATTATCTTTTTATTTTTACTTCTTTCCAATTATCTGCATTGAGAAACAATTTCTGTCATTTCCAACTGTTTTCATACTGAGCGAAACCAATCCAAATCTCTTCGAAATCCCAAGAAATCGAAGAGATTTGCTCAAGAAACAACAGAAACAGTTTGTTAAAGACCCTATATAACAAGAAGGCCCGGGTTGCAATCGCAACCTAGCATCCCTGCCAGTCCGCCCCTGTGATAAGACCCCCAAAGTTAGTAAGCTATAGGAAAGCTTGGGCAGGGAACATTTCCTCAGTTTTTAGAATCTGTACCTTGGTATGAAGTCTGTCTGGGAGCCAGTATCTTACCGAAGTATGCGAGAAAATAAACTGCATATGGCGAGGGGCTATACACTTCTTGGGAATCTTGCACAACCTTGCCGTAATTTCCATTGATTTCAAGGAAAACCCCTTGGCAGTCCTTTGTTTAAAAAGGAATGTCGTACGCCATTTGGAAGAGAGAAATGCCCCTGGACATATGCCTTTTCAAGTAGGATGCAGTAAAATCAATTTCTTTTTGTTTTCAGCGTGCATCCATCAATTAATATATCACACAATATGGATGAAATGCAATTTATGAATTACCAAGATGGCGAAATCGAGCAAAACATAGTCGAACATAAACGAGATGAATTGATATATCAACTTCACAGTCCGAATGAAGCATCACACTTCAGATACGATCACAAAGAGCTTGTCAATGCAACGCCAACCCCGTTAATGGTTATTGGAGCACCACCGATAAATCCACCACCGCCGCCGCCACCTCCACCGCCACCACCTCCGCCACCTCCTATTACCTCGCCACCATTCTCACCAATTCATAGCTCGCGGAGTTCACGGAGCTCAGATACGTTAGAAACAGCATCGTTATCCAGCATCTCGTCTCCAAAAGGCCCCCGTGGAAACCATGGTGGTGTTCCCGCAGTAAAGGCGCGGCTATATCACTAGAGGAAGTCAGAGACCGTGCGAAGATGCTCGGAAAATCCCGCAAAAATAGATATTCCGGAATACCGGACGATGATATCGATCCGATAGCTGCAGAAATTAAACATCGACACGAGATCGACCGGATTGACCAAGAACCGGATTCAGATTACCGTCCGGGTAAGAGCCCTCAGAATAAACATCAGGAGTTTAATTTCAGCGTCATTGCCATGAACATGTTTAATGACCAAGAAGATAACCGAACACAGACCGGACTTAAAATGGATAATCTTGTACATAATACGAATCAAGCTGTTAGCGCAAAAGTTCCGGCATTAGAGTTGGCTAAGAAGAAACCACCAGCTGTTAAACCAAAGCCTGTAAAAGGTCCTGACCCAAATCAACCCGGTGCGGTAAGTGCTTATGTTGATCAGTTGTTTAACCCGGTTTACTTGAGCGAAATGGACGATTTAAGAAGCAGTGCGGTCATTAGTAATAAGATCAAAGGTGGGAGTAAAACAGGAATGCCGTATCCAACAAGAACACCGAACCAAAACTCAGAGAATCCGGTTCGTAATTCATCGTTCATGAATGGGAGGATCCCGGTTGATATTCCAACCGAGGCTGACCAGCAGCGTGCCTTAATCCAGCAGTTGCTGCAGCAACAAGCAATGATGCAAGACACCCTACAGAAAATTCTTGAAGAAAATAAAAAGGCATGGGAATATGCGGCTCAGAGATCAGGTAATACGATGCCAGAATTGCAGCAGCAGCAGCAGGAAATGCCTGCCGAAATACCTGAGAAAGACTATAACCTTAACGACAGCAGGAGCTCTGCAGATTTTAAGAGTTACGACCTCGAAACGGTGCCTAGAAATCAACGTGGCCTCGATTCTGCTGCTGGTGAAAAGTTGTTGAGGATTGCGGAGGAGGAAAAACGAAACCACGCAACGTATGGTGGGAAATCAGTTAGGAAACTACCAGGTGGAATTAGAAGTGCCATCCAGCAGTTTGAGACCCAGACTCCTCGAATCGAGGCTGAGATAAATGATAAGCAAAAGGACGAATTTACTGAGATGGAATCAAAGGAGAATATTGCAGACACACAGGCTGTTCATATTCAGAACAGTGTTGATATAAACCCACAGGTTGCCCAAACTCAGAGTGGTATTGTTAGTTCACATGCAAATAAATGGGGAAAACTATCGATGGTGAATACGCATCTATTTGAACAACAATCATCTAAGTTGTTACCAAAACCTTCTAACTATTTCCTCACGTATGGAAACGTGCGTTGGCAGATTTTGCTACGGAAAGAAGTGAGTATATAAAGATGTCCTGGCTTTTCCTTTAATTTTCCTACACAAAAGATCTTAACGAGGGGGTCATCAGGCATGACAGTTTGCTGTTTTTCGACTTTTTGAGAGCGGTTTTACGATTTTTACCTTCAAAAAGTACGGTTTACGGTTTTTCAGTTTGCGATTTCGATGCGGTTTTACGGTTTTGTACAAGCATGTACACTAGTACAAAGTTTCGGCTAAAGATTTGCCGTGTTAAGGTTTTTTTACTCCCTATGACCCCCTTTAACTTTCTGAATTTTTCGCTCTTTCTCCGTTCCTTGCAAATAAAGATAAATAAAGTTAATTTTTCATTTCAGATTTTCCTTCCAGAGGACAATGCTGTCGAGAATCCTGTTTTAAAAGAACTCATTTACCAACAGGTTAACAATTTATAACATTCATATCATTTCTAATTCTATCCTTAAATCTAATATTGTTTTATTTTTTTATTGATTTATTTTATTCTTATTATTTTTAGATCATACATGATATGTATAGTAGAATATGCTGCAGACTATCCCAGAAGGATCGTGTGAATCTGCGGAATATTTTCGGTGAGAACTGCTATATAGTTTTTTGATTTCTTGTATTATTGATTGCATGGTTATTGACTATTGCTATGATCATGATTATGATCTATTTGATGATTGTGTTGATGTTGATGGTGATCATGATGGTTGGGATGATGATGGTTGTGATGATGATAATGATGACAGTAATGATGATTATGATGACGATGATCATGATGATGATGATGATGATTATTATTATTATTATTATTATGATTATTATGATGATTATGATGATGACCACGATGATGGATGATAATAATGATGATGATTATGATCATAAGGATAATGATGATGTTGATGATGATGATGATGGATGATTATAATGCTTCTGATGATGATAATGATTCTGTTGTTTATAAGATGACGATGATAATCAGTGAAGATCGTTTTGATTATCCCTAAGATGTATGTATTAACGAATGTACATTATCACTCATCAGTGGATTCACCATATATCGTATGAACCTTTACAGAAGCAACAGCGAACAGAAGAGATGAACAGACCCCAGAATCTACAAAAGATCTTGTCATATCCAAAGTCAAAGAATTTGATTTCTATTTCTCAAGAATATTCCCTGTGACGGTATGTTGTTGAGCCTTCTCTTTTCTTCTCTTCCTTTTTTGCTTTTTATAAGAAACGAAAATTTTTGACCAGCAGTGGCGTAACAGAGCAGTTCGGGGCCCTTTGGGATATTCTGCTCTGTGACCCTTCATAATAAAAATTTCACAACGAAATCAGCGAGAAAAGTATTTTATGCGACTGCAAGGAACAACCATTGTAAAATAGTTTTATATCAACGGGCATTCATTCTGGCGAGAGCGCTGGTTAGCGGTCCTTTATCGATCGCCCTTCCTCTTGGTTCTCAATCGACAGAGTAGACACAGCAAGCTATCTTTAACCTGTTAGCTGGGGGAATATTGGCCGATTAAATCACATTTTAAATCAAATAATGAAAAAAAACATGCATCTTGAAAACCTTTTTGGGCCCCTTAGGCTTGAAGGCCCCTAGGAGCTGTCTAACCCCAATTACTTGCCATTTCCGCAGTGTTCGAATTTTTGTACTCGTTAATGAGAATTTCTTTTGTCGTGTTTCTTGTATGAAATGTTTGTCCACTGCAAATTTTATTTACTTTAAGTACCTTCCTGTCTTCATTATGTTTCCTTTCTATATTTCCTGAATATTATATGTTAATCATCATCAAAGTTTTTATTAGTCTAATTGATAAATATCTTCTCCATAGTTATCTATCAATTAGTTTGTTAATATCGATTTTGATTTTCTGTATTTAAACTTCTATAAAAATTTAATGATATTTCAAATGATGATTCTAATTTGAACTTTCAAGGGTACGACGCATCGCGAAAGCAACACACATATTTAGCTGTTTCACACAGTGGAATAAGATTGGCTGAAAGGGAGTCTCTTGATGAAGAACTGAGTTGCCATAATCATCTTGCGTAAGTAATAATAAACAATCGATCATTTTATTCTTAAAGAGTATATCTGACCTACAATCCTCGCCAAAAATGCTGGGACACTTCGAATTTTTTTAAAATTCTCGCTCTAAAGACGCATACCCTCTACCCGACTCAATGTTGGTGAAATCCATGTTGCCAGTGGTCCCAGCATTGAGTCGGGGGCAGGGGGTCTAATTACCCAAATATGTTGTAATGGGACGGGGTTTTTAAGGTAAAACATACTTATACTGTAACATACTGTCCCCAATATTTTTGGCGAGGATTGTACTTTAGCTTTTCTGTGTGGAAACCCTGCTTCGCTATCAAAACAGCTTGAAAAGAATTACAATCAGCTGTCTCTAAACACCCACCGCTGTGAAGCATAGCCTCTTTTAAGATGGTAATAACTGGCATGCCACAATAGAAGGTATTTGAACCTGAAATTCATGATCAGAGAACCAACAGCAATTCCACTGACCTCAAGAGTCCATTGAAGTCATCCAGTTACTCTCCTCCCAAGGCTCTCCACCAATTTAAGCTTTGTGTTTCTTCTATACCTAACCTTCCTCAGTACCATACGTATTTGTGTATATTTTTTGTGAACGGAAAACAGTAGAATTGACTTTTCAAATAAGGAATTAAGGAATTTTATTAAACCTCTTGTTTGATAAAGGAAGCATGGTTTCTGATCAAACCAGTACGTGGTACAAATGAGCGGTACTTTGTATGCATTTTCTACTCCTTTTGCCTTTTCGTTGAGTTATTGATTTCTCTTTTCAGTTTTTCAGAAATCATTCAAGTGAAAGCATTCAAAGATAGAATAGCCCTAGATACGATTCTGCATAAAATCACTCTTCAAACTTCTCGCGTAAGTAACAGCTGAGTTGATTGTAACCTTTAAATTGTACCCTGTCAAGATTCAGATCCACGATCGACCGATCGTTCGCCAAATACCTTGACCGCACGGCAACCGCTCATTTCATGGTATATTTCCTGAAGCTTTCAAAAGCTTTGCTGTTTGATAAAAAACTTCAGTGGCAGAAAGAACAAAAGGCTAAGAAGCTTCTAAAGATCTTATTGATTTCATTCAAAGGCTCTAACTTAAGAAGGTGATGTGGCGTCGTTACCTAATCCAGCTGGCTCTTTGTGTCAGAAAATCATCGTAGTCGGGGTTCGAGCCCCAGCTTCGATAGCGTCACAGCTAGGGTCGAGGTCTTCATCAGTTAACCTACTACTGATATCCTAGCGACTGGCGCTAAATACACCATTTCACCTTCATCTACTTATATTTTTCAACTTTCCCATGTTTTCTTGTCCTGATTGAGTCAAGAATCTCATTTAAAGAGTGAAGGCTAATTTTAAGACATTTATGAAACTACATTATAAATGGACCTAGGCTTTTTTACTTTCCTGACTTTGCATTTTGTTGGTTGTTTGCTTCTATAATGCATTATTTCAAGGCTGCTGCAATCAAGAAGTTGATTGAAATTTTCCTGAAGAAACACAAAAAGGTTAGTTATGAAAATTTTCTTACTTTATTCTCATTGAAAACTCTTTAGTTTCTAGCTTTTCACGATCGCCATTCATAAAATATATAGCTATACAAGTATGTATGGTGCGGAAGAAGGCTTAACATAGCTGAAACACAAAAAACTCGAACTGGAGAAGAGCCTTCGGCTTTATGACTTTGAGGGTTAATCGGCGGTTTCATTGAGCTCAGTGGAATCTTCGTTGACTCTCTGATCATGCATTCAAGGTTAGAATCCCATATCTATTGTGGTATGGCACTTGTGGAAATATCCATCCTTGTGTTCGCCAAATACATATAAATATGAAATGATGCTGAAGAAGGGCCAGCATAGCGAGGCACTAAAAGCACTAAAGGTCAAACGAGAGGAGAGCCTTTAGCTCTGTGGAAAAGAGCCTTGGGCTGTATGACTCAAAGAGTTAATTGGCGATTTCATTGAGCTCTTTAGCTCAGTGGAAATGTCCTTAGCTCTCTGATCATGCAGTCTTGGGTTCAAATCCCATCAATTATGGTATGCCACTTGTGGAACTACCTACCCTAGTGTTCGCCATTCTGACATATATTTTTATTTTCAGATGGAGTTATATGTGCATGCACTGTACGACTATAAACCACAGGACAATGAGTATCTTTCATTCAGTAAAGGTGATATCATTCGTCTGCTTGAAAGATCTGACTTGGAGGATGGATGGCTGTTTGGTTTGGTTCATGAGAAAAAGGGAAAATTCCCTGCTAATTATGTCGAAGATTATCAACCGGTAAGATTTGATTATGATCGATTATGATCTTGAGTATGATGACAATGATGATGATGATAATGCTGATGATGGTGATGATGATGATGATGGCTTGGCCAGTAACCCTACTACCACGTAAAGGTGAAGGATGAAATGCTGTATCTAGTGCTAGTCGCTAGAATCTCTGTAGTAGGCTAATGTATTAAGACCTCAACCCCATCTGTGACGCTACCGTGTCTTGGCCTGGAACCCTACTACCATGTGAAGGCGCAGGATTTGTAAGTTGACCAATCAAGACCTCAACCCTGGCTGTGACGCTACTGTAGCTTGGCTCGAATCAAAACCACAGCTGGATCAGACCATGATGTCACAGCATCTTCGACCAGGTTGTTCTAGCTGACGCCACACGAGCCGCTTAATTAGACCACGACACCGTGCACTATCATGATGCAACGATTGCAATGACAGCTAATATCCCGAGAATGATGATAGCAATTGTGATTTATGAGCTAACAATCATTGAGTCATACTTCTGATGAGAGTGTATGTATTATTTTTTGCAGACATCGATTCTCCAAGCAAAAGCTGAAGACAGTGCCTGGTCGAAACAGATTCGAAAGTCTTTGAAGAATAGAGAATTCCAGGATCCGCCAAATGAAACCGAACAAGATGATGGGAAGTTTTCAATGATGGAGTTCGCATTTCGTTATTTTCGACAAGAGTAAGTCCAGTTTGTTTCAGATACACTTTTTGAAGAATGTATTTTGCGATTTTCTAGATGTTGAAATTATTCTCCTATTAAATAGGGTCTTGATGTTGACATTGATATTGATATTAATATTGATATTGATATTGATATTGATATTGATATTTATATTGGTATTGATGTTATTGTTGATATTTTTATTGATATTGATTTGATATTGATATTGATGTTGATATTTTTATTAACATTGATATTGATATTATCATTGATATTGAAATTGGCATTGACATCGATATTGATATTGATATTAACATTGATATTGATATTATCATTGATATTGATATTGGCATTGATATTGACATTGATATTGATATTGATATTGATATTAACATTGATATTGGTATTATCATTGATATTGATATTGATATTGATATTGATATTGATATTGATATTGATATTGATATTGATCTTGATGTTATTGTTGATATTTTTATTGATATTGATTTGATATTGATATTGATGTTGATATTGTTATTAACATTAATATTGATATTATCATTGATATTGAAATTGGCATTGATATTGATATTGATATTGATATTGATATTAACATTGATTATGATATTATCATTGATATTGATATTGGCATTGATATTGATATTGATATTGATATTGATATTGATATTGATATTGATATTGATATTGATATTTATAGTGATATTGATATTGATATTGATATTGAGTAATTAGTATCTAGTTTCTGTATCTTTTAGAGAACTAAATAGAAATTTGAAGCAATATATGCAATGTTTTGGACATTGTTTTCTTTAGGGATGCTAAGTCAAGTGTTAGAAAGAAAGGAAGCTCGCAGTGGACTTGGAAAAACATGACAGATTTAGTCAAGTATTCAGAGGTAAGTACGACTGCTATCTAATATCGTATACGACTGACTATTATAAACAATATCGTATACGACTGACTATTATAAACAATATCGTATACGACTGACTATTATAAACAATATCGTATACGACTGGCTATTATAAACTTCATATATCTAATGTTCAAACCTTTTAGCTGTTATCTACAAGGAGCTTTCGTAACAACTATATTAAGCTTCTTGTCATTTCTGTCTTAAGGCTGAAATGTGGCGTCGTGGTGTAATCCAGTTGACTCGTAGTGTCAGGAGCTCAGTGTGGTCAGGGTTCAAGCCCAGCCACGGTAGCATCACAGACAGGGTCGAGGTCTCGATTAGGTAACCTACTACTGATATCCTAGCGACTGGCGCTAAAACAGCACTTCACCTTCACCAATCCTACTGCAAATTTTAGAGCGAATTGTTTGTTGAAAGTGTTTGTTATCTTAGTGTTACTAGTTTTTGTATCTTCTGATTTGATGATATATTTTTGCAGGAACCACTACAGAATTCGTTATTGAATTACAGTAATAAGAAATTGAGCAAGATGGCGGTTGATGTTTCAAAGGGTAGGTCCTGAATACAGATAATATTGACGGTAGACTGAAATTTTCCTGCAAATATCCGCTATCTTTATACCTGTTTCAGAGAAAGGTTCCTTGCCCAGTTTCTAAACTCGATCCAGTGTTATGCATAAAATAAACATATACACATATCCGTACTTATCAAGATAAAGTATTAAGCCCGGGTCAAACGATCAAACATTATTGGTCCAATATTTTAGATTAGCTTTGCTACAAATGTTTGACGTTTAGCTACGTCCAAAACATTGCTTGACAAGCAAAAGTAACAAAACTTTTTGTGGCGTCATGTTTTGAAACATTTTTGCTTGAAGCGAACAAAATAAGCTGAAGGAGCCATGTTTTTGGACGTGGCCAAACGTGAAGCATTTTGCTTGACAAGCAAATGTCAATTGTTGGACCAACAATGTTTGATCGTTTCGCCTGGGCCTTAGACATAATAATCACCGCTTTATCATGACAAGCCTTTGATATATATCGGGGCAAATATTCGGGCGAGCTCATGTCTTATACTATTCATAGTTTCTTTTCTCCCTAAATTTAGCTATTTGGAAATTCATGGGAGATTTTGCTAGAAACAGACAAGAAAGTGACGAAGAACTACTCATGTATATACTCCAGGTGAACAGTTATTGTGATCTTCTACTGGTCGGAGTTACATGGATGAATTTATATGAATTGTGATCGATGATAGAGTGAATAATCTAGAAGTACTGTACTAACGATTTTGTTGCTAGTGAATCATGATTAGTTGCTTGATTTATGGAAAAACATTTCTTATATTAAGATAGTGATGACATGATTAATCATCGTGATCGTTATCAGTATTTATTCTGATCACTATGATTAATGATCGCGGGCAATTGTTATTGTGATTCATAGTTGATGATAATGGCTATTTTTTTAGATATTTGATGATGGTGACTGTTGTGTTTTTTGATCGATGAAATCATTGTTTTGATTCATATAGATGGCCATTGCAATTGTTACGTTGATTTATGATCTTGATCATCTTGATTAATGATCTATGTTTGTGTTTTGCAGACTGGTAGAGATGTCCTGGATTTGAGAGATGAAATCTACTGTCAACTTGTCAAACAAACGACTAATAATAAAAGCCAAGAAAGGTATCTTTTGACATTCTCTTGAATGGCAAATACTAGGACAGATTTTTCCACACGTGGCATACCACAATCGATGGGATTCGCACCCAGAACCGGATGATCAGGGAGCCAACAACGATTCCACGGAGTTATAGCGCTCAATGAAGTCGTCGAGTAATTCTTCAATTCATACAGCCCAAGGCTCTCCTCTCATTTGGCTTTGTGTTTCGGCTACGTTAAGACTTTTTCAGTACCATGCATGTTTATATATACTCTTCATGATTTTGAAACGCTAGAGTAGAATTTTCCACATGTGGCATACCACAATAGACCTTTTCAAAGAGAGGTCGGTTCTGACATTTTCTGGAAAATGGTAGGCATATCGAGTAAGGGAATCCTCTCCACTGACAAAGACCGGAATTACAGTCGCTTCAGAGGAAGAAGTGCAGCAGATTTTACTCCAAATTCACGAATAATAGAAGAAAAGACAGAAAAGGGAATCCTGCGACAGCAACTCAGGAAACAAGATGCAATTAACTAACTAAACGGAAAACACTTGGCTAAATCGATCCTAGACCTAATCCAAGACTGCACGTTCAGAAACCCAGCGAAATTTCTACTGAGCTTGAAAAATTTGAAAAATCTTACTTGCTTATAACAGAAAATTGTTTGTTTTAGGAACAGCTTGGGTCGTGGATGGAGATTGATCATGATCTGTACAGCTTTCTTCGACTGTTCACAGTGGCTGAAACCTTATTTGTTCAAATATCTGAAGCTTGCAAAAAATCCAAGAAGAGAAATCCATGGTAAGTCGTGGTCCACTGTTCATTTCTTTTAATCATCAAATGAATATGCTGTTGGTTCATGGATGAGATACACGCCTTTTCATAAAGAACAAAAGAGCCCTACTTGTAGAAGGCCGAAGAATTAAAGGACTCATACTTCTAAATACAAATTGCCTAAGGAACTTTTCAGTTTTTATGCCTTCTGCGATAAATGGCAAACTTGACAACACCAAAAGAAATTTTTGGTACTACAATTCGATCAAGTGGTCCAAAAATAAGGAACTTTTCATACTAGGCCTTGAGCTAGGGGGATTAAGTTAATTAACACTTGAAGCTTATATCCCTGCATTAAGATGCAATAACATGCTAAAATCGCTACAGACACAAAGGCTTGCTCTAGAGAAATAGAGAAGATTTCAGCAGAGCGCCCCCCTCCACCGTTTTTTTCCCTGGACAATTCTCATTTGATTTATGGATACAAAGAGACTTGGAAAATTAACAACGTTGTAGTCAGGCTAGACGAGGCTGGATTTTGAGCTAATTGATGATAAAGGCTTAATCCCGAAACACTTTTTTATTTGTATTGTATTGAATTCGCTAAATATTTTCTCGTGTACTACTAAGGTTTGTGCAGTCTGTGACTGATTTTATTACAGGTGCTGCTGCAGTCAGTGAGCAGAATTTGATCAGATCTTTCAAGTATGGTGGTAGAAAATATCTTCCACCTCCAAATGAGATGGAGATGCTTCTAGTAAGTGATTTTTTCATTTCTCATATTCTCTATTAATTTTAGCCCTGATTAAGCAATCTTTTAATAAGCCTACTGTTAATAAGGCTAAGTTCATGCGTTGAAGTTTTGCCACAGCATTTAATTCAACTACGAATTTTCGCTCTTACTCCGCAATAGCCGAGCTGTGAATTCATTCTTATGGGATTCTTATCCATTCGACGTCATTATTCAACACCAAAACAGGCCTAGCAAGCAGTTTTGGTTTCGTCCTGCCTCTAAGCCTTTAAGATGTTTTAGAGGTGCTATAACAGATTTCGTTGGTTTTAATAAACAGAGTTTTCTTTTTGCAGCAAGGAAAACATGTAAAACAGCAGCCTGTAATGTTACCTGGGAATCTGAGATGTACAATTCGCTTCAATACTAGCTCAGTAAGTTACAAAATGCTTAAATCTCTCATTATGAAGCTATCTTGCCGTAGTATGCCCGAAAATGTTTTCCCTGTTCATCGCAATTTTTAAGTTTTGTATTACTGAAAACTATTTTCTTGACTTAATTGCTCGTCGTTTACTTGACATCATTCTGAAATCATACAAAACATTTGTGCCAGGAATCTGGTAATAATCATCCATGCCATATTCAATATGATTAGTCGTCGAATCACTCTAATCACGATCAGACTAATCAAAATGAAAATGATTACGATCGTCAATCCCCAATCACAATTATCTCGATTGTCACCCACCAACGAACCTGCACACCGGTGCAATTTTTTTTAATGCAGCCTGCTTGCTTTTTAGACCGGAGTTGACAGTGTGTCGGAGGTTTGCCATGAAATGGGCCTTGAAGATGAGGATGATATTTCGAATTCGGGATTTTCACCTATCTGGAAGATAGTAAGTATTCAAACATCATCATTATGTTTCAGTGAGTTTACTTACCACAATAGAATTCACTTTTCTATCGTACTACAGTTCGAAACTCTTCACTTTCAGAAA
Source organism: Chrysaora quinquecirrha (assembly GCA_014526335.1). NCBI lineage: Eukaryota > Metazoa > Cnidaria > Scyphozoa > Semaeostomeae > Pelagiidae > Chrysaora > Chrysaora quinquecirrha. The sequence continues at coordinate 622,825 of JACTAT010000036.1, read as the reverse complement.
ACCTGTTACTTTCCCTTCAAAAATCTGATTACATCTTCGACGTGATTTCTGAACTTGAGAAACAAGACATCAAATTCCTTCTGGCTTTTCGTAAAGTTATTTGGTATCAACCAGTGAAATTTAATGATCAGCTGTTAGTTGAAGTCCTATATAACCAGGTAGGACATTTTTATATCATTATTTTAAGTATTAAACGAACAATACCTGCCTAAAGTGTTGGAACGCCTGTGCTAATATTATATTTCACTGCCTGCTACGGTTTCACTCTCCCTCCCTTCCTCCCCCTCAAACAATGTTGTTAAACACTACAATTTCCTGTTAGCAACTTCCGACCTTGCACGACTTCAAAGAGAATTATCAATAGTATCATCATTGTTTGAGGGGTAAGGAGGGATCTAGTGAATATACTTGATTTTCTCGAAATGTTGGTGATGCATACGAAATATCTAGGGCGTTTGGCAGCCATTGGAAGGTTGCACTCTCTTAAGACTGACAGCAGTATCTATTATTATTTCGTGTATTTTTGATAGATGAATAATCCTATAAATCTAAAGCTACAAGTTTTATCTTTGTTGTTCCGCAGGTTCTGCCTGATGTTTTAAATGGAAATCTGATTCACAGAAAACTTGTTGCTAACCAAAACAACATAGTAAGTGGTCAACTGTTTTTCTGATCCGAATTTGGGCTTATATTTCGTCGTCGTCAATTATTAGTCCTTTTATGATATTTCATACTCTCAGGATTGTCAAATGAAAATGCTTTAAGATGGCAGAATTTTTTTCTGCATTTTCTGCAGAGTCTAATGTAGTCAGGTGTACAAAAAAGTCTGTAGACGTGAAGCCTTTACCCGGAGATGCAGTTAAATCTTTAATATATCGTTAAAAGTCAGATAATGATTGTATGATAAGTTAAAGATCCTCCTTGACAGTGAGGAACCCTCCGTAGTCCAAGCCATTTGCACATTTCTTAGAGAATCTAAGCAGAAATGAAAAAGCGAACACGCTAACTTAGTTCAATTCATTTCAGCTTGATAGTCATTGAACGAGGATATGACAAAACGTTTTTGTTCTTTTTGTTGCAGACAACAGATTCTATTGCACTTTTGGCAGCATTGCAGCACAAGGCAAACGGAACTAAGGCAATGCCGTCCCTGTAAGTGGTATTCGGGAATCGAATTTGTGGTGTCCCAAATATTCTCCTTTTTCGTGTGTCTTATGACTTTGTGATTTAACATGATAATACCTTTCTTTTAGCTCTGAAATATCGTCCTTAATTCCAATCCTTGCCTTGGATTCATTAACACCAAACCAATGGACTGTGAAGGTTCAAGAATCACTTAATTCTTTATTCCACTTCAACGCACATTCAGCAAGACGAAAATTCCTCGGTAAGATCCAAATTTACCTATAGCTTTTTTTCTTGAGCCTTAGCTAAACGACCAAACATTGTTAGTTAAACATCTGAAATTTTCTTGTCAAGCAAAAAATGTGTTACGGTTTGGCCACCTCGCAAACCATACCTCATAAAGCATAATGTTTTTGAAGTTTAAAGAATCATTGCTGAGCAATTCTGCTTGCCAAGCCATGTTTTGCGACATCGGCAACCCTGTCAAACATTGCTTGTGTAGCAAAACTAAAAAATGTTTGACTTATAGTGTGTGATCCTTTGGCCAGGGCTAAACATTTCGTAGAGAATGAACGCCAGAAAGAGACCGAAAAAAATTGAATCTGCTTTTTTCTGAAATTTTGCAGTTCTGTAAAACCCAAAAATTGTGGAAAAGATTTGACTGTTGCTACTTAAATTTCTTAATACAACCTTGGAAATTTTTTTGCAGAGGTCGTATCAACTTGGCCGTATTATGGATCGTCATTTTTCTATATCAAGGTATGTATTCATGTTATATGCAAAATAACTGTCTTCCGCTATCTTGTTGCCTTTTATTGCTTTGGGTGACCTTGTGTTACTTTGCATTATCTAATGTATTCTTTATGTATTCTTTATGTCTTTCTTGCCTGGTATTGCACTGTAAGGCCCTAACCAAACGATCAAACATTGTCAAACATCTGAAACTTGCTTGTCAAACAAAATATTGTCCTGTTTTGCTACTTGCAAAACATTGCTTGTCAAACATTTTTTTGCTTGTGACAAGCTGTTGCTTTTCAAACATTTTTCAAAAGCATGGTGCAACCAATGAAGATGATTTTTTTTTGCTCGTCAAGCAATGTTTAGCGACGTGGCCAAACGGTCAGGCATTGTTTGTGAAGACTGTCTCACATGTTTGACCAGCAATTTTTGATCATTTGGGCAAGGCCTAACTCATAGTCTGATTTGCCTTGAAAATCTATTGATCAGTAATTTTTAATGTTTCATCTTTCTTCATTTTAGCATGTTTCTCATCCAAGAATTCTGAGCGAAAGTATTCTCGCAATAAACAAAAATGGAGTGCATTTCCTCAGCACATCGTCAACTGTAAGATACCAGTTTCTTTCTAATGAAATCCATTTCAACAACTCCTATGCATCTATCTTTATGTCAATCATTTTCGTCTCAGACTATAAACATCAAAAACAGGCCAAAACAATTGACTAAGGCTAACTATACCGTATTTTCTCGATTGAGCGCCCGGAGAGCGTATTTAAAAGTATGTCGCAAAAAGGAGCAATTATTTAAACATTTGTGGATATACTTACGTTCCCGACGAAAACTAAGTTTTGCAACTACTTGCAGAAGGAATCTCTTGATTCCCCTCATCGAGAGCTTGCACTATCAAAGGATTGTCTGGGACCAACAACCTGACTGGCAGCTCAGTCTAAAGGGGGCGCCACTTTGACGGAAGGTGCTTATTCGAAGAAATACGGTATACCCGGGTACGGAAAAAAGCTTGTAACACGAAAACATACTTAGAATAAGCCGTTGATTTCCTTGACTATTGGAAAGCTGTTTGCCTGGAATCCTTGATTTTTAGAGTTGCTTTGAAGCTTAAGGGGTCCAATGTTGTTTTTACGGAAAAGACCTGATCTGTTGGTGTCCATTTCTGTACTGTATTTATTTTTGTACGCTTGTTTTTGTGTTTATGACTGATATTATTTATTTGCAGGAAACCCTTGTTTCATTTGATTACAATGATATTATATCAACAAGAAACCTGCGAACTGAAATTGGCAGATTATTTCTGGATTTAAAATGCGGTAATCTGATGATCCAAAAAGTTACTCGACTGGAAACGCCAAGGGTGAGATAATTTTTAAAATTTGTCTATTTATTTTTTCTGTTTTGAAGATTATTCTCCAGTTGTAAGTTGGTTTGCCTGCATTCGCGCTTTTCTGTCAGCAGAGGTTGGGTCGCTTGCAGAATTTCTAACCTCAAACTTGTGCTTGCGTGAAGGTTTCCTGTGTTGTAGGTCAGTTTACCTTCTGGGAAACTGTTACGAAGCAGGGTAGCTCTTATTTGAGGGTTTGTGCCACATGTGCCTGTGAGAATACAGAGGATGGACGCATAACCAGAACAAGATTTTGAAAATGTAACCCAGAAACAGGACATTGTCTAGGAAAGATACCCCAGAATACAAAACTCCCAGCAGCTTTGACACCCCAGGCTTGCCACTTATCAGAAGGCTTGGTTGGAAGACCATAGATTCTCTTCACGAGCTGGCTCCACAATACATGTGTAATCATTTCATAAAAACATCACAGCTAACCTCTAGGAACCTAAGGAATACAGCCACTGCCCTAAGGGGACCAAAGAAAAACTCCAAAAATGGACAAAAATGTTTTTCGTTTAGAGTGGAATGGCTTTTCTGTTAAGAGTAAGCTGGCATCCTCCTAAATAGATTTAAGCAGCTGTTTAGGGAAAAATAGCTGCAGACTTTCGTCATATGGATTGCATTTAGATACTGATATTTATTTTCTTCGTTTACTTTGAATAGTTATTTTTAGATATTAGGTTTTTTTACTAATTTAACAGTTTTTGGGGTTTGACTAAGATGTGTTTATTTTACAGGGAAAGGAGATATCGAATTTGATTGGCCAATATATAAACAAAATGACCGAAGAACAACAGAAACAAGACATGAATAATGGAATTTACAAATCGCATCAAACCACAACAGCTACAACTAGATTGTAATGATGGCAAATTGCAAGAGGTTTGTTCCATTTTGAAGTAGCCTCGCTTGCACATGCTGCCTCACTTGCACAAGCTGCCTCGCTTGTACCAGCGTCCCCGCACAAACCAGAAACTCATGAATCTCTATGAACCTAGTGTTCATCATAGCAATCACTGTACCGATTAGCCTATAACACAGATGTGGGTCTAATTGCGAATTTCGCTACGAAACTGACACTATATCTCTAACAAAACTACATGGAACAATTGAAGAATTTTATAAACAATTTTTCGCAACACATTTTACAAATCATTCCTTTCACTGCCTTAGTAGAATTCCTGAACTTCACATCAACAGAAATATTATTTAAAAAACAATTTATTTATTTATTTATTCACTTATGAAGTTATTTATTTGTTTATAGATTGTAATATTTATACAGAGTGGCTTTATGATAAGTAGACACACTTGGGATGTAATTTTTGTAAATTAATGAGTAAATATCAGTTTAAACATAATTCAAATTTAGCTGTCGTTTCACAACTCCAAAAAGATGTTGTACAAAAAGGGTAGTAATCGCAGTGCCTAAATAGGATATATACATACAGGGGGGTTTATCCGGAGGCTTAGGCCCTGGCCAAACGATCAAACATTGTTAGTCAAACATTTCAAATTTGTTTGCCATGCAAAATCTTTTACTTTTCGGCCATGTCGCAAAAAATGCTTGTCAAACATTTTTCATTGCGTTAAGCAAAAAATGTTTCTAAACTATTTCAAAACATTGCGTAACGGATGATTCTGGCTTGTCAAGAAGTGTTTTGCGAGGGTCAAACATTGTTTGTAAAGCAAATCTCTAACGCTTGATCAACAATGTTTGATTGTTTGGCCACTGCCTTAGTCAGCATATAGGGTTTTTATCATACCGTTAACTTGAGGAGTCCGTCCTAGACCGCTGTTACGCGAGAACAATTTTCATTAAAGTAGGTAGCAATAGCGTTGCAAGATACGTTTCACGACGCGGAATCTGATATTTGAAGTCTATACTTTATTTCGTTGCCCGAGTAGAAGCACATTCTTCTCAAGTTTTGCATTCAAACTTCTCGCTAAGCCGAAAAAGAAAAAGAACAACTTATTATTAAGTGTTTGCATGTTAATCAGAGCAGTGCTTGCTAAAACTCATTTTGCAATTCCGTCACCAGCAAGTTTCCAGTAATGAGTCCCTTGTCAAATATCAAACATTGTTTGTCAAACATTTGAAATTCGCTTGTCAGGCGAAATGTTTTACCGTCCGGCCACTTTACAAAGAAAAAGTTTGAACTTTTTCGAAAGCATGATTGAATGAATTTTGCTTATTCATGCTTTTCAAACAAAAACAATGTTTTGTGACGTGGCTAAATGTTCGAACATTGCTTCAAAAGCAAGTTTCAAGTGTTTGATTGTTTTGCCACGGCCTTAGGTTACCCTGGAACAAGGGATTTGCGACTAAGATATAAGATAATTTTAAACAGCTGAACTTATAATTCTAATTTTTTTAAAATGAGGCTAAAATGATTTTTAATGATTTTAGCATGTATAGTTGGATTTGTTAACATCTCCAATTAATTATTGTTCATTACACTGTTGCAGATCTTAACAAGATGAATGCTTATTTGACTTGAAAATCTCAGACCTGCATTACGTACTTGCGTAATTTTTTGTCCAAGATATTAGCCGTTTAGTTTTCACTCTCGATGGCTTCGTGCAACCAGAAACCATCACACTTTTATTGTCTTCAAGATGTAGATTTCATTCTATTTTGAAACCATTTTATTGTATTCACTGCATCTTCATTGTCTTAGCGATGCTGATTTCATTCTACTTGAAACCATTCTATTGTCTGCATTGCATCTTCATTGTCTGAGTAATGCTTTTCTCACTTGATATTGAAACCATAACCATTCTATTGTCTCGAATGCATTTGCATTGTCTAGATGATGCTCATTTCGCCAATGATATCATTTCACACGATTTTCGAATCATGCTGTTGTCACCAAATCGGTCGATCGAATCATTGATTCTATTGTTCGTCAGCTACTTTAATTAACTTTCGAACTGCCTTTTAAGGTATTTCAGCTTGCGCAACGCATGAGGCATTGAGACTGAATCCCTTTGGGACCAAACCACGTTTTTCGTCAAGCCGTATCGCTCTACTTGTGTTGAGATGATTTAGGCTCTGCAGCACATGTTGAGCGAGTTTCTTCATTTCATGGAAGCATTTTGAACACTTTCTAATCAAATATGGATAAGGAAAGGTTTATTGAACACATGCGGACGTAAACTGTTCATTACTTGGCGTTGGTTTGGTTTGGTTAAAGATCTCGAGTTTCTTGCGTCTTCGTAGGGGTGAGTTGGCGTTAGATTTGCTTTTAAAATGTTGCTACATCGAATGCTTCTAGAATTTCAGAAGATATCCTTGCCATATCAGATACATTCGGTCAAGTTTGCTTGATTTTTTAGATCCGTTTATAGCTACACGAGAGAAGAGATATGGATCCAATAGGTCCTCACATTTCGGGTACGATGTGGGTACGATTGCATTGCGTTTACATGTGAACGCATCCATATTGATCTGCTTCTCTATCGTACCCGAAAAAAATACGATCACGTCCCCAAAAAGGAACAGATCGATGCGTACCCGTGTTAACGAAACCCGGGGTTACTTCAATCTTCAATAGATCAGTGACGGGGGTGTGCCATTTTCGTAATAAAAATTTGACCCCAAAATTTATGATAATTCTAAAAAGTATACCCCAAAGTTAACTCGACAAATACTCAAAAGTCTTTTATTAGAATTAGACAGCTGCATTTATTTGGCAGTTGTTGTGACTATATCAAAATTGATTATCTTAGTAAAAATGATACCCCCAAGTTTGTAATTTTAGCAAATTGATACCCCAAAATTTATTATCCACCGTTAAAACTATTTATATTAAGTTTGTTCCAGAAAAGATGAACAACATTGAGTAGCATTTTATTTTCAACTAAAAATTATGGAAAAACAATGAATATAACAACGACTTGTCTAATAAGAAATGCAAAGTCTCTAGTTTTTTCTTGAAGTTTTTATTACAAGAAGTCTCTCCTTTGATATCTGTCTATATCATAATATGACGTCACAACAACTCGGCTTGCGAATTTGCGTCCAGTGAGTGCGTCGGAGGCTGCTCTTGCCTCTGAAGGGGATGAATATTCGATGTAGATCTGCAAAAAAAGAAAAATCTTGAATTAAACTGAATAGATTATACATAGGTTACATAGAAAGTTCCACAAGTGGCATACCACAACAGATGGGATTCGAACCTGGACTGCATGACCAGAGAGCCAACGACGTCTCAACTCAGTTTTTGGCTCATTTTGTTATAAAGTTAAGGAACTCCATCCCAACTCAGACCAAAGGTTCCTTAGCAAAAGAACGTGTAGGCTTGCTTGCTTTTCATGCTGATTATACTTTGATATGTGTATTTAAACAATAAATATTCAATTTTAATTTCCTGATAGGCACCTTTCGAAACTATTGGTAGCTTGTTTCTGTAATTAATAATTTTGGTTCATTTCTGAAGTTCCTACTCTGAAAGATATCAGTCTCAAAATCTCTCAAATTTTCGATTTTGAAGTGTTTTCATCGATGTAGAGCAACATTGTAGAGCAAAAAAGAAGAAGAATCAAAATTTGGAAATAAAAACAGTGATTTCTAAATTAAAAATCACAATTTCTACGGTTCTTACCTTGCCTAATCCAGGAACTTTATAGTCAGCGACCGGTCGTGGTATTTCCATTGTGATGATTCGCCCAAATTTAGAACACTCCTCTCGAATGTCTTCGTAAATTTCTGAAAGAAAATTATCGGTGTTTATTTATCATTTACTGTCAATTTTTTTCTTCACCTTAACAATTAAATCGTAGGGTTCACTTAGTAGAAGTAAAATGCTACAGTTACCCCTGGAGCTGCTACTGGTTTCAGTGTTATGAAACACTATTAATAATTCAATCAGGGGGTTCTGTCTTACATATTACGTATTCTTCGTCGCTTTGAATAAGTAAAATGTTACAGTAACCCCTGGAGCTATAACTGGTTTCTGTGTTATGTAATACGCTTACCAATTGAATCAGGGGGTCCTGCCTTACATACCATCATATTCATGGTCACATTGTAGAAGAAAAATGTTACAGTAACCCCAAGAGCTCTACCATTTTCCTATATTATGTTATATTAACAATAATTACATCAGGGGGTTATGTATTACATACCATCGTATTCTTCGTCGTCTTGTAATTCATCTGGAGTCACCATGTTCATCAAACATAAAATGGTTGTCGGGTCGTCGGCTGCTTGCATGTTTAAGCCGGGAACTTGGACTTGAACTGGTACTACTCCAGACATCTGCGAACATAAAAAAGTCAACCTGATGATTAGTTTTACTAACAGGCCTCGTAGAGCAAGCAGCAAATTTGAAGTAATACTAGACGGTGATGTTGTGAACTAATCATACCACGCCTGGAATCTTAGCACCAACACTTGCTCTTTGTACGATGAGTTTTTTATCGCCAAGCTGCATGCCATTCATACCTGCGATTGCCTAAAAAGAAAACACTTCATTAAAGCTGTGAAATAAATACGTATATCAGTCGACCAACAGAATAGCCTAAACCTCCTTCTAGATAGATGTATTTGAGCAATGGCAATTTGAGATAGGATGTGTGTAAAGTTGTGGTAAACTAGGAGACATGTCTGCTGACCAAACATGTCCCCTGAGCCATGGAAACAAGATGTTCCTGTTGTCTCCCACAAACTTTTGTGTTTTTGCTTCAAATTTTCCCCGCTACAAAGTTTCCGAGGCGGTCAAGCTGGGAGACATTGAGGAGATATGTCACACGAGTGATTCCTTGTTTAGCCAGACCTTTATTATGCATTTCTGAGCGACGATGTCTATTTTTCTTTATTGGTTTTTCTTGAGCCATCAGATTTCTTTCTATAACGCTTCTGAAGGAGCACCCCTACCTCGTCAAATGGGGGTAGCACCCATAAACTCTTTGCCTCTCTTGGCCAAACCACTACCATTTTGTGAAATTTGTTAAAGAAAGCATCAAGACTTACAACGTCTGTTAAACTGAGATCGACATATTCACAGAATGCATATCCTTTTGATAGGCCAGTTGCACTGTCTTTCACCAAATTGAATGCACGAAGTTCACCAAATGAGCTCAGAAGCTCTTTTACCTGTAGCAAAATATATTCAAAAATCAAAAATTGGTTCTCAAAATAGTTTAAAATCAAGATGCTCACATCAAGGCTTGTATGGCGATGCCACAAATTTATTGCCACTTAGGTCAAGACCAAAAGATCAAACAACATTGTTTGTCAAACATTTGAGATCTGCTTGTAAACCACGATGTTTGACCGTTTAGCAACATCACAAAACATTCCTTGTCAAAATTTTCTGCCTGACGGAATTCTCCATCGTCAAGCAATATTTTGCGACCAGTCCAAACGGTCAAACAATTTCTTATGCTTGACCAACAATGTTTGATCGTTTAGCGCGGGCCTTAGAGTTGATTGATTTATCGATGGAAGAATTTGGTTCGTTAAAAAGATATATCAATTATGTTTAGCTACGAACATACACTTCATCTCCTGATTCTTAAAAAGGTTTTCCTTTTAAAAGCTCGCATTGGAGAGGTAAACCCCTCTCCAAAATCCTATGCCAATTACTTGTTTGATTGGAAAATCAAAGGAAATCCATTTGCTTTCAAGGAAATCTTAGTCATTTTAGGATTTTTTCGCATCTTAATTATCCTTTAATGTTAACTGCATATAACTGACTGGCAAAGAACTGTCTTTACTTACTTTTAAACGAATTTAACCTGAAATTTAAAGACACATACGCATGACACATACAAACAAACGCCAATACGGTGAACAAAAAAAAAAAAAAACATATTTGTTGACAAACAAACAACGATGAACGAACTAAGGCAAGAAACAAAAAAGACAAAAAAGAGAAGATGAAAAACAAAGAACAAGAAAAGAAATAAAAAGTGTAAACAAACACTGAAAAAAGTTAACAAGGACTAAAGGAAGAGAAAAACAACGAAATAAACAGAAAAAAAAACAAAAAGCAAAAACAGAAACAGGAAAACAAACAAAGAAAAAAAGAAATTAAATTAACAGGCAATCAAAGAAAAAGGAAGAAACAAAGACAAACAATAAACAAAGACATAAACACAAACATAACCAAAGAGAAACAAAAAATCAAAGACAAAAACAGACATACAAACAAATAAAACAAACGAAAAAGGCCAAACAGAAACAGAAACAGGAAAACAAACAAACAAAGAAAAACAAAGAAAGTAAAACAACAGACGATTAAGGAAAAAAGAAGAAACAAAGACAAAAACAAACGCAACAAACAATCAACAACAAAAGTAAAGGTACAAATAAAGGAAACAAAAAAAACAGACAGACAGACAAAGAAAAGCAAACTAATTAGTACAACTTAAAAAGAAAGAAACACCAAACAACAAACAAACAAAAACAAAAAAAAGAAATGATATGACTGGACGATAACTGAAAGACAGAAACAGTTCATTGATAGTCCAAATCAAGGTGATAGAAGATAGCTCTCCATTTGCATATTTCTCGTATTCAAACGTCTACCATAAGACACTTGCCTTTTCCAAGCATGAGTGTTATGACTTTTGGCCCCCTGGGCTACAGATAAATGGGGGAAATAAAACGAAAATTATTAGAAACTTTGCGCATTTAGTACACACGGATACTGCTTTCACATTGAAAAGATTAAACCAGCTTATAAAAGGTTAAATTTCCACCAATCAAATCGATTCTATTTGTTAGACTGACCAATCAGAGCAAAAAATAAACTGGTTTAACTTTCAATGTGAGTGCAGTATTACAACGCACCTACGGATATCTTAGGATTATATTTCGCCAGCATCTGCCATCACAGAAGCCACTGAAAAACGTCGCATTCCGTTTTAAAACTAAAATGTATCAATGTTTACCTTATGAACTTCATAGGGTTTGCTGGCTCTAACATACAGGCGTTTTAGCGTTCCTGTTCATTACGTGAACTTTCACTGATCGTAAATTGTAAGATACATGTCTTACGGTCAATATTAAGCATCTTAGTTAGATATGAATGTCTAACTGCAAGAAAACCATCTAGACGACTAACTGTGTTGTAAAAATTTTGGTTTCTTAAGGATGGTCACTCCTCGTCCAGCCCTCTTTTAAGCATTTCTGTAATTATAAATTTGAAAGTTCGGGGATATAACTTAATCAATAATATGTAAAACGGTGTTTGACTGAAAGTTTCAAAAATTTCAATTGGCTGTCATATACGAAATGCTTTGGATATGACTGCAGAAAGAAGCCCAAACAAACTTTGGCTATCTGGAGAAAGCAGATGCTGGCTCTATTTATTAATCAAGAAGATTTACTATCTTAAATAACTAAGCAAAATAATTGAAACCGTTAATTAGGGAAAAACTCTAGACGCATTACGTAGACTAATGGGATTACATACAGAAACCTGTCGAAGACCTTGGTCTTATTATGGGTTTAACCCCCCGCCATGGCTCCTGAACAACGATTATAAAATTAAGATGTAATCTAGTAGATCTGTAGTTTGGAGATACAAATCAAAGATCTTATGTACCAGTTTTCACTGTATGTAACTCAGTAATTATTATCAGCTTTCAGTGATCTTAAAATTGAATTAGACCTTCTCCTTTTGTGATGCATAACTTACCTTGGTGCAAAATGAAAACCATATAATCATTAACCTTACCTGATCTTCGTTAAGATAATTTGGAAGTCCACCAATGAATACTTTATGTGGGGTGTCAGGGACAACAGTTGATACAACTCCTGCAAACGAATTTTGGTTGATGGATAAGAAGTTGTAATTTAAACATCTTGATATATTAGTGTAGCTGTTTATTAAGCTATATTTAGAAAACAAGTGATTCCATATATATAGAGATAGACATTGGTGAACAGGGTAAGAAAAGGTAAGGTTCACACGGTCCTTGGGTAGAAGAAATTCAGTAAGAACAAAAACGAGTCCCAAGCCACACCCAAGACACATCTGTTTTCATTGTTAAAAGAGGAAGGTTTGCCGTCAGGCGTATTTTTGTCTGGAGTAAGGATACTCTTCAGGACTCGTATACTGGACAAGTACTATGTATGTCAACCACTGTCCTACAATCGGATAAAACTCAAAATACTAGCACGAAAAATGCTCTTCTTGCCACATATCGTTCCCCCTCTCCCCAAATCAGTGTTGTTATCATACCAAAAAAACAGCTGAAAGTAAAGAACAATCTCTAAAACAACACAGAAACCCAACATTGGATTGAGGGGAGGAGAGAAACGTTATCATTAACACTTTGCAGAGAGTATTTCTAAATTGATGAAACTTGATGAAAGTCTTATTGAGTTTTGTCCGAGATTGTCGGTTTGACGTATGTGCATTTTCACATGCATGATTTTCTGAGTCTGTGATAGAATGGTTTGAAGTAAAAGATAGTTAACTGTAAAAAAATGTCTTGAAAAAGAAACTCACCGGGTATATGCACAGTTGCTGCTTCTGTAAAACGAAAAAATACATTTAGTTACATTATTTAGAAAAACTAATACTAAATATTTGAATTCAATGTATCAGAGGGAAACTTAACTGAGGATGGACGAGATTCCTGATGAAACAAAAGGATTTCCAAAGGATTTCAGTAAAATCAGTAGAATTTACGGCAAGAGTGCGAGATTCCCAAGAAGTGAACTGCCCCCCGAATTTTGGAGCTATTAAATTTGGTTTTAGTTATCGCTATTTAATAGAGATGCTCGACAATCAAAGGCTATTTTAAACTAAACAGCAACTTTGTTGTAGAAATAAGTTTTTGTGAAAATTTGCTATTTTAAAACCGTGCAACAAAATGTTACGTCTACACCCGTAAAAGGCCATCAGTAAAACTAACAGTTCAAAAATCCAGCAACAGCTTAAATGGTTATAGATGCAAGAGTCTAATAGTACGGCAACATTCGCTGAGAGCATTCTTCAGAAAAACTGGAAAATTGTATAAAATCTTAAAATGGAACCATATTTGAGACAATAATGATAAATAATGACCTGAGATTCCAGGAATGGGTTGATAGTCTTGTGGTCGTCTAATCTTCACAGCCTGACCCTGAAAGACATTAAAAATCATAGATACAAATTTCGCTCTGAAGTTAGAACTGATCTTATGATACATAAAACTGTACAAAAAATCATTAATATCCCTTTGCGTACATTATGAGGAAGTTTTATCAAAAGTAGAACTGTTTTATATTCAGGTATACAAATAGTTAAGGTGGTTACTTTTTGTGACGTGGCCAAAGAGTCAAACATTGCTTGTAAAGCAAAGCTCAAATGTTTGACCAACAATGTTTGATCGTTTGGCCAGGGTCTAAGACGCAGCACTTTCAACCTTAAGCAAGGCATATGTCGACATTGCGCATAGTCCGAACGAGTTTTGCTAATCGGCTATTTTTTGGAAATAATTTATCGCAACTAATTTCTTGACATAAGCGCTCTAGAAACTAGTTGGCAACTAGCTCCATTTTTACGGTAACTTGTCAGCGCACAGATCCAGAAAGTTGTGCATGTTTTTCGTTAATGATTAACCTTTTTTATAAGGAACCACTTTATAAGGAACCTACATGTAGAAGGCCCAAAAATTTAAAGAACTTATACTACTAAAGAGAAAATCACTAAGGAACTTTTCATTGTTGAATATTTTTATCACTGCAAACAATCAAGAATTAGAAAGCCCGTTCCATTCATTTGCAGTCGAAAATCACATAAATTGTACTTTGCGCATGTATCAAATGTTTCCTTAAATAGTCTCGAGCTTTGCTTACATGCAAATGTCTCTGTACGATAGTCATTAAACTGTATGTGCAGTTAAAATTAAGGAACTATTAAGGAACTTTTGGAACTACAATTGTCTCAAAAGAGGTCAAAAAATAAGGAACTTTAAGAACTAGGCCTTGAGCTAGGTTCTTTATAAAAAAAGCGTGTAGTTGACAACTGATTCCTGTCAGTCGCAGTCGATGTGAGCGCTCTAGCGAGCGCGATCAACTATAAGTTCTGTTGACGTGCCCACATATGCAAGCAGTTATGGCTTTAGATGATACAAAGCATGAGAAGAGAAATGTGAAAGAATGCAAAAATACCTGAAGCATTATTCCATCAAATGCCATGGCCTGTGTTGTTTCTTCAACACTACGAAACTAAAAATGAAAAGTGCAGAACTTTAAGCAATAAAATGAAATGAAAAAACATGAGTTAATATTCTCAAATTATGAAAAACTTATAGCTACACTATATAGCAATAAATAAACGCTGGAATAATGAAATATACACAAAAAATTGAGAAAAACGAAATTGAGAAGTTAGTTACCTCGAGAAAAGCAAAGTTTTTATCTAAATTAATCTGACATGCAAGCACTGGATTTCCAGGCTGTGTGGAGATCTTGGCTTCGATCATTTTGGCATTGAAAAAGTCTACCATCAATTCCTGAAGAAAATGAACAAAAATGAAAATTAAATTTGTCAAACTGAGCAAAAACAAACTTTGTGTCTAAAGTTGGCATTGTGTTTCAAACTCAGTTAACTTAGCATTACTTTCTGATTGATGCTTTTTGATCTGCATATAAATTGACCTTCTTCAATGGTTTCCATTAGTTTCTCACTTTCATACTACAAGTAGTGTCAGACAAAATTAAGCTTTTAAGTATGTCCAAAGAAATTTCTGATGTTTCTTGCAATTTTGAAATTTTTTATTGCTCAAAGACGCATTCATATTGTGCCATCATCATCATGTTGATCTTGCCCGGAAATTAACAACACATTATTATGTGATGAAAAGTTACATACCTCTGTTATACCAAATGGTATGTTACCAACATACAATCGCCTGGCTTGCCTTGTCATCTGAGCACCCTGTGGTAGAGCAACAGCAGGGACTGCTCCTCCAGCAACAGGTGTTGTTATAGCAACTTGTCCAGCAGCTAGTCAAAGTAAATTATTTGCTGATTAACTAAATCTCATCATAATAATAACATGCACCATGCTGTTAAAATTAATCAAATGCCTCCACTCTGGTCCAATAAGCAATGCTTTCAAAGACAATATAAGCTCAAACAAGAGCTATACCTCCAAAAGCACTGAATCAGCACTTCATGGTATGCCCAAGGAATGTTAGATGGCAAATGCTATATTACAAGCTAGAAAAAGGCACAGAAACAAAGACTTATGAATCGGAGAGAAGCTTGGTTAGACTTGAAGACCAAGAACAAAACATAACTTTCTCATTAATGGCCAGGAGGGAGACATTTTATGTTTGAAGAATTTGAACATATTGGAGAGGAGGTGGAGTGTCACTCACTAAAAATCGCTTGAACAATGGAAGACGTGTAACAATATAAAGCATCTCTACAACCATCACCATGATCACCCCTATCACAACAACCACCACAACCACACATACGTTCAGCACCACAACCACCTCTACTACCACCACCACACCCACCCTACCACCACAATCACCCCTACCAGCCAGCATCATGATCATCATGGTCATCAACATCATCATCATAACCACCACCATTATCATCATAATCATTATCATCACCGTTGTGCATTACAATAAACATCTTTTATTATTTGACCAAAATAGCTATATTTCTAATTGGCATGGTATTATGATGAAAGCCTCTGAGACAACTTATAGAGCACAAGGAAGTTAAAAAGGCATTTCCTTATAAAACGTCATGCATAGAGTGAATGAATGGGTGTATGTTAATAAAAAGGATGTGGCTGAGAATTAGACTTATTACACAAGTCGTAGTTATCGCTATTGAGTCTATGCTGGATGCTCAAAATACTCTGAGCAAACAGCAGTATGGTTGTTGTTGTGATTGTTGCTTAAGTTTGCAAAGAGTGGGACGCATGTAATAAGTCTAGCTTAGAATTTAAATACCAGTTGAAAGAAGAGTAACAGGAACAAAGTGGTATTTATTGGTTATTAAAAGTATGCAAAATAATGATAAACTGCACATCAATTGATTTACTGATTGGAGACCCAAAATCTTATGATACATTAACTTGTCTTACCTCTCAGTGCTTTATATTGTACTGGACTTGTATCTTCATAGCCAGGAGGAGGAATATCCCAGAGTGTTTTCCTGAAAACAACAAACCAATTCAAAATTAGTTGATATTGTATGAATTCTTTGTTAAGGGTTAATACTATCCAGTGTTTGAAAGCTTATGGATCATTCTATGTTCCAGGTAGTGGGGAGAAACTTCACAGATTTGTGCATTTCGTTGCGTTAAAAGAAGTCAAAAGAGGATTTTGTATTCATCCTAAACCAATTTTCAGATTTTGTCTTCTTGGCAGGTAACATATTTTTTTGATATTCCAAGGCATATTTTGGACTTTTTGAACAACCATTTTAAATGGATTTTTGGATCCTTTCTGTCTCACACACAGTAAAATGACTGTGTGCTACAATTTAAGTGGTTTTAAGAACAAATAATCAAATCATACCCTGTGATGCTTTTACATCAGATTTAGCCCTGCTCCACGTGCCCCTCCCCTTGCTACACCACTGATGGGAAAGGCCTGTGTGTGCTCAATCAAACAATTATGACTTTTTTACCACAATTTGAAGTTCTCTTTGAGTTGAATCAGACTGTTTACCTTTTCACAGGTGAGGGTACATGGGGTCTTTCAGCTCTTCTCCCTCTTTCTCTGCTCCTGCTTCTTCTGCGGGGACTCCTACTTCTTCTCCTTCTTCGATCTCCTCTGTCTTTGCTACGGCTTCTGCTTCTGTTGTAACGCCCTTTGCTTCTTGATCTACTTCTTGGAGATCTTCTACTACCTCTTCTTCTGTCATTACGGCTGCCTCTGTCATCAGAGTCACTCTTCTCCCTTTTTACATCATCTATCACCAAATGAATCATTGAACAGCCATTTTAAAAATTCAAGAACGATTCAATTGATTGGTACTAATATAGGGGGCTGAAGCTAGGGGGCTTGAGAAACCCCCAATATTTTTGAAAACAATAGTATTATGAGATCGTAAAGTTGTCATCACATATTTAATACAAAAGAAGAACAAAGACATGCAACTCTTGAAGACAATTATAGATTTGTTTATAACCAAGATGACAATAATGAACAAGTCGTTTGCCTATGGTGCTACAACAGAACTTCATTTCACTGCAGTTTACTTACTAAAAATTGGTCATTATTCCTTAGATAACAATCGTTAGTTTATTTTCACAATGTATGCGCTAATTCCGTTGTGTAATAGACGAAAACCATTATTGGTAGAAGATTGGGAATCATATTATCTATGTCCATCCATTTCGTCTTCTGGCCTAGCAGTAGGCATAATGGGACTTGACTTGCTAGACTAGTTTTAGTTAGGCACCTGTCAAAGCATGTAGCTAGTCATATTACAAAACTCACCTCCACGAAGCTCCTTGATCTGTTCTTGAACATCAAAATCTGCCATAACTGCCAAAAGATTCGTCGGGAATAGAGCAATTTCTTGCTAAGCTTTCCTGAAAAGAACGGCAACAGCCACAGCCAACAGAAAGCGAGAAAAACGTTCTGTTGGAGGAGCTGTCACTTGGTTCCCTGTGTCTGTGTCCCAGAGTTCATCGCGCGCGCCTTTGCACTTTTCCGATTCTGGAAAAAAATACCAAAAAATTGGAAAATCCTGTTCGATTTATGAGATTTGAGATTCGAGATTTGGATTGGTTTCGCTCAGTCTGAAAACAGTTGGAAATAACAGAAATTGTTTCTCAATGCAGATAATTGGAAAGAAGTAAAAATAAAAAGATAATCAGCTTATGCACAAGAAAATATGGAAGCAAGAGAATATAGAAATGCGAAAATATGTATAAAAGGGAAACGATTTTGCCATCTAAAGATCCAAAATAAGAAAAGAAGTATTAACATGAAGAATAGCCCTTGCCTTGAATTGATTTTTACACAGGAGCTCGCTAGAAGCAACTAACAAGACAAATTGCTATAGTGAAAACAAGCCCCTTTTACTGGAAATAGCAACCCTTGAGATTCGCTGCCAGTCCGCCTCTGTCGATAAACCTGGTTTATCAAGCTCCGAAAATCCTATTCGATAAACCTGGTTTATCAAACTCCGAAATCCTATTCGATAAACCTGGTTTTAAAGTACTTTGGCTCAAGCTTTCGCTTTCGGTCCGAGTTCGGCTACCGCTGCTAACCTTCTTTTGTTTTAAATAATGATATTGAGAAATAAGAAATTTAGCATTGGTTTTGGGGTTTCTCAAGATACTTTCTCGTTGTTGCATCTATATCTCTACTTTCTTACAAAAGCAATAAAAAACAAATGCGATTTAGCCAGATAGGGGTGACAGGATTGTAGAAAAATAGTACTAGAGGGGTGGTACCTGGTGCAAAATTCTGAAAAAAGAGTGGAAACTGGTACCTCTATCAAAGCAATTTCAATGCAATTCCATTCGACACAGTTGTTAACTTCGATAAAAATTGGGATTACCTGGTACCGGCACCGACAATTTGGGCAGGTGGAACTTATGGTACCAGTACCAGAACCCCCCTGTCACCCCCCTCTAGCTAGATGGGTATTATCACTGTTAACCACGGGTAATACCACTTCATATCACTGTATCTACTCTTTACGAAGCATGTGACTCGTGACCTACTGTTATTGTGCATGAACAGTTAAACAGCAACAACAATACCTTAGCCTAAGCTTTAACATATAACATCTCTAAATCCTTCTATCTTAACAAAGACATTGCGCATCTACTTGTTTGGCTTTAAAACATCATGAAGCACAGTGCTAAATTCTGGACTCGAAGGGAATCGAGATAGCAGGTCTAAACACTTTGAATCAAGGGTAATCAAGTCTGTTTGTGATTGATCTTCTAATTGCGTTGAACACTCCTCTTCGATCACAACCGTTTCAATCGATTTTGCCAGCGATTCTACCGTATCACTGCTTCGCCATTTCTTGAAATACTTTGCTGCCAAAGGAGCCTTCGTTTTGTTTGCGTGTTCATTTATCGCAGGCAACGGTGGAATATTCGTTGAGCGTGCACGTGTAGCTTTAGTCTTTGTCTTCTTTTCCTGAGGATTTGCAGTGTTTTTTATCTTTGGAGCTTGCATCGTGGCTTTTTGTAATTTTCTAGCTACTGCATCGCCAAACCTTTGTTGCTCTAACTTCTGCTCCAATACATCATCCCCTGTGCTCTGTCCACGTTTAAAAGATGTCCGATTTAGTTGAGTACAGCTTGTCTTAATGTCTGGCATCTTAACATGTTCTTGCTCTGCTAAATGCCCACTTAGATTACCTGGGATTGACTTGGATCGTTTGTAAAGCGTGAAGTTGTCCATTCCGCGATGCCTTCCCATAATCAAAATACTCGAACGCAGTTTTATGTACCTATCCAGTCTAGGTCTGCTTGTAAAGCAGTGACAGGCAGTAACCCTGCAAAGCGACCAGAAGTTTGGTTACTGGTAAAAAGACGACAAGTTCAGCTTATTCCTAAAACCATTTCATGGTTCAGGTTTTATTGACTGGAAAAAGAACTAAATTCAAAGCACCAAGCACCAAATCTAATTAATGCTTTCTATGCTATCCTGTCAGTTGGTTACAAAAGGATTATCCAGTAAAGCACCCTGTGTTTACAATAACGCACAAACACCCGTGACTAAATTGGATTTTCGTATTATATCCATTAATTTTATTTATTTCCATTTGAAAGCTTTTGTAGTCTTAGCCTAATGAAACGGAAAAGCAAATTCCATGTTTCTTCAGTTTTCGGATAATGAAGAAGATCGCTCTCTTTGAAATTTTCGCTTCTCTAATCTGGGGGTCTGGAAAGGAGCGGGCGGTTTAAAATACAATTTAGGCCCATCCATCAGAGGGAAGAATCGGGCGATCGAGCTCTGCAGAAAAGTTTGTACTTTTCAAATAATGTGGCACTTAGACAAGATTATATCGTTCATAAATGTTGGTAAGATGCCTATTTACCTATTAAATTAATCGATTATAGCAGATATCTTTAAAAGAGGGAGAAATTGGAAAAGGCGAATTGGAAAGGGATGGGGGGAAATGAATGGGCCTAAATGACGACAAGCTCGATGGGAGGCGCTAGGCAGCCGCGGCAGCAGGGTAGGAAACCAAGCAAAGAAAGTCGAAGCTATCAAGCTATCATTCTTAATTTTTGAAAGCAGATAGAAATTTGAAGTAGCTTATGATAGTTAGTACAGTGTGTCTGTTTGTTGTGTGTGATGTGTCTGCCCCCCTAGCCCTGGTGGGCCCACAAGGGTGTAGCAACAGAAATCTTCCCATTGGGGGGCTAAAACTTCTGACAAGGGACAATTGGCTATTATGTGCTTCCATCTGCCCCCTGAAAGGCCCTCACTGCTGTTCATCAAAAGCAAAATGTCTTCTGGATTTGGCACTGGCACCTTCTTTGAGAGATTACCTACGTATATATAATGATTTGTTAACAACAGCTTTCATTTTCTCATCTACTCATCCTTGTTTTTCAGGCACCGTTTCCTTCCATGTGTTTTATTGCGATGCAAGAAAAAAGATGTTTTTATTGCCATGCGGCAAAAAAAGAAAATTCAGGAGAAGATCCAGGATAAAAGGAACCACGATGCACCCTCAGATGCACCCATCTCCACTAGCTTTGGAGAGGGTTCCTGGCTTGAACACTTTCTCAACACAGTTTGAAATCTCTCTGCCTCAAAACCGGGAGAAACATTAAGAAGGTAATGTTGTTGTGAGTTTTTTTAATGAATATAATATTTGGTAGGCCTAGAGAATTTTCATCAATCATTCCCAGGACTTGAAGATGTTAAGTGAAATTGTTGGTGAAATCAGGTCAAAATCACATCTCAAGCTCTGTCCAAGGTCTGTTCGAAAGGTCCAATGAACCAAGGTCCAATGTCCCAAGGTCCAATGTCCAAAGGTCCAGTGTCCCAAGGTCCAATGCCCCATAGTCCAACTGCAGAATGCTCCCAATGCCAGGCTTCATTTGAAATTCTATTGAATATGATAATTTAGTTAAATTCACTTCATCTGGATGACAGTATTACTGTGAACAAGAGCAGCATGAGCTCTGAATAGAACTTTCAGAGGAATTCCAGCAAAAGCAAAACATAGGGGCCCTATGGGCATGTTCGAAGAACGACTCTGGTTGAATATAGCTATTTCGGTCAAATGATGAAAGATGTTCATCGGTATGCACAACGATGACGATAATGATTATGATGATAATGGTGGTGGTTATGATGATGATGTTGATGAACACGATGATCATGATGCTGGTTGGTAGGGGTGATTGTGGTTGTATGGTGGGTATGGTGGTGGTGATAGAGGTGGTTGTGGTGCTGAAGGGGTGGTTGTGGTGGTTGTGATAGGGGTGATCGTGGTGATGGTTGTAGGGGTAGTTGTGGTGGTGGTGATAAGGGTGGTCGAGGTGATGGTTGTAGGGTGGTTCCGTGGTGGTGATAGGGTGGTCGAGGAGATGGTTGTAGGGCTGGTTGTGGTGGTGGTAGCGTTCCTTTAGATGTTGCACACCGTCAATGGTGGTGATAGTAATCATGATGATGATGATGATGATGATTATCATTATTATTATTATTATGACGATTTTCATCGTGAGGATAATATTAATGATGATTTGTTTTGAAAACTGTTTTGAAATTGCCGCTCTTTGGCAAAACTCTTTGTTAAATGTTGAGAATGCCTGAAATGTCATTTACCAAAGCAAGGTGGCAATTTTCCAGTTCCATTTAGTAAACAAGGATGAGTCAGTTGTCACATGACCCCAGATTGACAAAAGTGCTTGCAGGCCGAATTGTGAACAACTAACCGCAAATTGCGCATAAATGGCCGAGACAATGGCCCTAATGGCATTCTTGACAATGGCCCTATTGTTACACGTTTTCCATTGTTCAAGCGTTGGTTAGTTGGTGAGTGTGTGAGTGTGTGAGTGAGTGAGTGAGTGAGTGAGTGAGTGAGTGAGTGACATCCACCCCACACCAATGTGTTCGAAGTTCTTCGAACACAAAAATGTTAAAATTGAATCAAAGAAAAATAACTAACAGTTGTGCTGATTTCGTTCTGTAAGACCTGGTTGTAGCGTGGTGTCCGAGTGGTGGAGGAGCAGAAACTAACAACTCAAGCAATAAATCTAATAGATATCCATCATTGAGCGCAATTCTTCTTCGTGTGACAGGCGTGATGAATCTTCGTTCCAAGCACGGTTGATGTATCGATTTCCATTTGACAATAGTTTGACTCAAATTTCTCCATGTCTCCAATATTTTCCTTTCTCCCTTGGACCTCACTTGCTTTAGGTACGAACGTACGCAAATCTTCGATATCTCGAAACTTCTTTAGTTAAATTTCCATTCCTATGGTAGTTCGTGATGTTAAGGTTCAGCTGTAAAAATTTTCATGACGAAACATGCGCGATGGCTCGTGCTCGTCTTCTATTCTTTTTAGTCGTCGCAGTGAATTAGAATGACAAAAAAAGAAATTACTTCAAGTTTTCATCAAACGGTGGCTCTTCCCACGAGTTTGACGAAGTGGGAAGAGAATACACGAAGCGTTGTTATCGCTATTGAATTGAATTGCTTGACGCTCAAAATTGAGTCAGGGAAAATGTTATGGTCCTGCGGCCATTCACTGGAGGAAGGTAAATTAGAACAGAGGGAAATCTTTTGCCCCAACCGAAACACGCCTTGTTTTCATTGTTTAGTGAGGAAAGTTTTCAGTTACTGTTATTTTAGTCTGGTGGAAGGTTGAACAATTGTTGGAACCTGGGTCATAACTACTTGAAGGTGCTATGGCGTCGAGCGAAGGTGCTGTGGCGTCGTAGGGTCGAGCCAGGGTCGAGGTCTCGATTAGTTAACCTACTACTGAGATACTAGCGACGGCGCCTAATACACCATTTCACCTTCACTGGTGGAGCGAACAACAAGAATATACCAATTCAATGTAAGCGAAAGTTAGGGAGTTGTGTTGAGTAGCAAGACTAAGCGAGAAACCCGGCTTTAAAGAGTTATGGGGCCGAATAACTGTATTCTCCAGGATCCGTGTAATTCTTCTTCTTTCTCCTAAGCCATTTATTAATAGCCAGGGACGCTAAAGTAAACAGAAATAGAATATTATGCATACACAATGAGAAGACGATCGAATTAAAAAATAGTGCAGGTGGCTTAGGACGTTCTCAGATGTTTGATTGCTTCTTTGTTTTGATTGTGAAGTTTGTATTTCTATCTAAATAGGATTGTTTATTATCAAACAGAATCACGCAACAATGCAGAGAGCTTGACAGTTTTGCTGTTTTTTCATTCGAGATCACATGAACTTACTATCGAAGACCGAGATGATAATAAGTGGAAAAATAATCAAAATCTATGATTTCTACATAATCTTTTCTCTATATTTCTGGTTATAGAGGTCTGTTATCCTGTTAACTTCATCATTCTACGCCGAGAATAGGTTGAGTAATGGATATTATAACTTTAATATTCAGAAAACCCTTCTCAACGATATTTTTCTGGTTTCGACGGGCCAAATAACCTGCCGTCATTCAGTTTGTGAAAACACGGGGGGCTATGTCTTTCTTTGCCATCTATGATACATCCTTTTTCTTTACACTTGAACATAAATCTCTTGAAATGCTCTAAGACACAGATGTGAAGTAGTCACTTAGTTATTTTGAGCTGGGAAAAGCACGAATATAAACCGCATTTATGATGCATATTTTGACAAATTTATACTATTTTTGACGGTTATCTTTGAGTAACTTGAATAACTTGATAAGGAACTTGTCCAACTGATGGTAAAGGTTGAGAAGGAATAGAAGATGACGTAAACATTGTGTTGATGGCATTTGATCATGATAAGATTACCCTGATGGGGGGCATTTTGTAGAATCTCTATATCTTCCGTTATAAAGCGTAATGCATCTTTGTCAAACACCCTCTCCGCTCCTCGACACTAACTTTTATTTTGCTGTCGATTGGGACCTATTCCTTCGTGACAGAGTGACGTATCTGCAGTATAATTGTACGTCACTAGCTTGACACCGAGCCTTTATAGCTGGGTTGACCTTGCAGCTTTTCTCAGTTTTCTGTGCCTCTGTTTCAAATCCTGTCAGGATACTTGAAATTGAAACCGAGGTGCCGAAAACAGGGATAAGGATGCTGGATTGGAGGGGAGGAGAGTTATGGCAGAAAGCTTTTAAGTATAGTGAGGTGAAGATCAAAGTAAATAGAAAGAAGGATTGACTTCTATTAACTTTGCGAAGATAAAGCGGACCTGGGGTGTACCCCAAACAAGTGCCTAATCTTTTAAGAACAGATTGATCCTTGTGAAAACTTTGTGAGTAGAGCAAAACATCCGTAAACAATTGCTTAGGAATTTTACAGCCCGGCTTTAGTGAAAACGGTCCTTGACGCTAGCTGCTCGGCAACAGCGTCTTGCTAGCATCTAGCCGCTGTGGCGGGACCATAATCAATGAAAAGACCCTTTGCTTTGACTATATGGGTCTTTTATGCGGCGGGACACAACAGATAGTGTCTATCAATGGTCGGTCTTTTATGCGGCGGGACACAACAGATAGGGTCTATCCATGGTCGGTCTTTTATGCGGTGGGACACAACAGATAGGGTCTATCCATGGTCGGTCTTTTATGCGGCGGGACACAACAGATAGTGTCTATCCATGGTCGGTCTTTTATGCGGCGGGACACAACAGATAGGGTCTATCCATGGTCGGTCTTTCATGCGGCGGGACACAACAGATAGGGTCTGTCCATGGTCTATCAAGGTTCTAGCTTGACCTGAGAAGCCCAATTGCTTCAGACTTTCTTGATTACTGATTACAGCAGAACAGACGTTTTCTTAATTGTCATTCGCCTATGAATCATTACATCGTTTAGCATTTACAGCTTTCGCATTGACAGCTGAAGTGTACGAGTGTAAGGTCTTTTTGAAATTAAAATTCACGAGTTGATTCACTGCCTTTTCACGACGAACATATTGTTATCTATGAATGATTATTCAAATGGATTTCTCGTCTCAAACAAATAATCTGTATCCCTGAACATGTGGCTGGTTTGTGTTTTGCTTTATTGTTTGAACAACACCTGCCGTACCCCCGTAAAAATTTCCATCGAGAAAAAATCGAACTTAATTCGAGACATCTCATTTCAGACGCATTCAGCTTACTTATCTTGTGTGAACATTTACGGTGTTTCTTTATGTTTTAGATGGGCGAAAACTAGTTGCATTCAACAAGATTTGTTGCAATCACCAAGATTGGATGTCTTTTCTTCAGGTAACTCCTGCCTTTACGTTTATATCATGCAGAATTGAATTGATAGCATCTACTTTTTGCTTTGCGAAACATTCTTAGTTACCAAAGAAAGCTTTCTTGTGCCGAACAACTCATAGATTTTAATCTATGTTCGTTTTGGGGACTTTCTATTTGCGTGCTACAAGAATATAAATATAGCCCATACGTGGTTATGCATCATTCAGTTTGTTTGTGACGCTTTCTTGTAGGTATAAACTGCGCAAAATGATTACGAATATGAAACCGTTCCTAGTGATAATTTATATGTTGATACAATGGTTTATACGTTATTTGCAGACATACTTTTACATTTATTTATCGTAATCCTCCCATTTCATACCCCTAATATTTTTCATCGGTTTCATCGTTCAGTTCTGCTTATTTCTTCATGAATTTATTTATATTCATATTTCAATTGTTTCTAACGACGCTTATGGACTACTACACTTGCTGGCTCATCCGAGGAGCATTTCATTCTGCAAAAAGAGATATGAGATTTTTGTTGAGATAAAAGGATTTCCGAGAGATTTCCATGAAAGCAATAGAATTTCCAGGGAGTCTGTATGAGATTTTCCCAAGTGTGAATCACTTCTTGCCATCATAAACTTCTGCTTGTAACTATGTCCTTGCCAATCGTTTCTTGAATTACATAATATGAATCTTGAAAACATAATATTATATTAAAAATACTTTGCTTTTTGCATCATCGTTCATTCTATCTAGTCATTCTAGATATCATCAGCAGATGTGTCGTCTGTCTTGAAGACTTTTATCATTCTTTATTTCGATATCTCTTCCTATCAGTCACATCTTTTCTTTCTTCAATGTTTATAAAATCTCTTTTCTTTCATGCCCTAACAACGAATTTCATTCATACTTCTTCTACAGTACTCCATATGTACATTACTTTTTCCTTCAATACATTCAAAAAAGGTCGTCTGTGATAATTTCCTCCATCTGATTCTTTTGTTGTTTCCTATAATTTCTTTTTATTTCTTGACCATGTGTTACTTACTTGGTAGCGTCTAGTTCTGTTTTGATAACTTGATTATTTCTTTCTTTAATGACTTTGTCTCTTTCTTTGACAATTTGTTATTTCATTCTCTATTTTCTTTTCCCTTGTCGCTTATTCAATTCTGTCTATCTTTGACAACCCAACAGTTCTTTCTTTCATAATTTCCTCATTTCATTGTTTTGTTTTTCTAATGGTTTCTTCCTTATTTTGACCATGTGCTAACTTTTTTCCTTCTTCTGCTTTCATAACGTATCATCTTTTCTTCCATAACTCCACCATTTTCTATCTTTTGTTAATTCATTATTCGTTCTTTTTTACTTGTCCATTTCTTTCTCTGTTTTTCTTTTTTTCTTTGATAATTCAATTATTTCTTTCTTTTTAATTTTGTTGTTGATGTTTTCTTCATTCTTCTCCTTCATTCATCTTCTTCATTCATTTTTCCTTCATTCTTCTCCTTCAATCTTTCCTTCATTCATCTTCTTCATTCATCTTTCCTTCATTTATCTTTCCTTCATTCATCTTCTTCATTAATTTTTTATTCATTCATCTTCCCTTCATTCATCTTCTTCATTCATCTTTCCTTCATTCATCTTCTTCATTCATTTTTCCTCCATTCATCTTCTTCATTTTTGTTCTTCATTCATCTTCTTCATTCATCTTTCCTTCATTTTTCTTCTTTATTCATCTTCTTCATTCATCTTTCCTTCATTCATCTTCTTCGTTTATATTTCCTTCATTCATCTTCTTCATTCTTCTTCCTCATTCATCTTCTTCATTCATGTTCTTTATTCATCTTCTTCATTCATCTTCTTCATTCATGTTCTTCATTCATGTTCTTCATTCATCTTCTTCATTCATCTTTCCTTCATCTTTCCTTCATTTTTCTTCTTCATTCATCTTCTTCATTCATCTTTCCTTCATTTTTCTTCTTTATTCATCTTCTTCATTCATCTTTCCTTCATTCATCTTCTTCGTTTAAATTTCCTTCATTCATCTTCTTCATTCTTCTTCCTCATTCATCTTCTTCATTCATGTTCTTCATTCATCTTCTTCATTCATCTTTCCTTCATCTTTCCTTCATTTTTCTTCTTCATTCATCTTCTTCATTCATCTTTCCTTTATTCATATTCTTCACGCATCTTCTTCAAAACAAAAGACAGGAAACCCATAATCTAAATTGATACTTGTCAAAAAATACATCTTAACACAAATTTACTTAATATGAGGTCAAAACTACTTAATCTTAAACATAGTCCTCCAGATAATTGAAAATCAAACAGCGAATTGCTCACCTTGCGTATAAATATTGACTATAGAGGAACCTCATGTTTTTATAAATTTAATAGGATTTTGTGAATTCCTTGATAAAGTGGACATGAGCCTTACACGTTGCTATAATCAAATAATCAGTTGAGTTCATGTAAAACCACATTTTGCTGCCATATTTTACCAAAAACTGTGATTAATCCCCATCGAATGTTCATCTTTGCTTTGTTTGACATAAGTTTCTTTAAGCCTTGACAACCTTTCAGAAGATAATATTATTTCGTTACAGCAGGCTGCAAATCTATCTATATCAGCTTTTTATTGCTTTTTAAAAACGAATAAAATTATCAAAATTGTCATAATCGTTTTGTATTCATGTATAGTTCTCTGTATTCATTACTTATCTGTATTATTCATCCGTTTCTATCTTGATCTCTTCTTACAAAACTTCATATCATCTACATTTTTTACTATCAACTTTTTATTAATAACTTCATATCTTCATGCCATTACTTATCTTATCTTCTCTTCATTCGTTGCTTCCTGGTGTTCTTCATTCATTTCAAATTTCACTTCAGTCATAAATATCTTATGTTCTTCAATATTACTTTTATTCAGTATTATATTACTTGTATATGTCCATTGTGTAATACTATAATCTTCTCTTAACTCATTACTATCATTTTTCTTTCATCCGTTACTTAAATCCTTTCTTCATGCATTACGTAATACATTATTCTTTCGTTATTGCCATCTTTCCTTCATTTAATGCTTTCACCTCCCTCTTATGCATGCTTTATTTTCTTTCATTGCTGTCAAAGTTTCTTCTTCATCGCCATAAACTTCATTCATTAGTGTAATCTTTCCTGTATTCAGTATTATCATATTTCTTTATTCATTACTGTCATCTTTAGTTCATTCAATGCTGTCTCCTCCCTCTTATGCATATGATATTTTCTTTGCCCTTTCGGTACTGTCATCTTTTCTTTTTTTCGTTGCCATAAACATATCTCCATTAATCTCTTTCATCCTTCTTTTATTCATTGCTATCATCTTTTCTTTATTCATTACAGCAAACTTTCTTTATTCAATGCTTTCACCACCTTCTTATGCAATTGATTGTTTCTTGTTCTTTCGTTGCTGTCATCTTTTATTTCTCCAATGCCATTAACTGATCTTCATTCACAAGTGTCACCTTTCCTTCATTTATCTTTTTCATCTTTCCTTCACTCGTGTTATCTTTCCTTCATTCATTACTATCATCTTTTCTTTATTCATAACTGTCATCTTTTCTTCATTCAATGCTATCAACTGCCTATCTTCATTCTTCGTTGTCAGCTTTCCTTCATTCATTCCTACTATCTTCTCTTCGTTACTGTTACCTCTAAGATGTTCAACTGACAGTAAGAGCACATTCCTATTGTTAGATTCAACCCCCGTTCAAGACTAAGTCATCAAATCTAAGCATGAGATGTGAAGCTTTCTTGAGAGGCATATCAATTCAGATATGAACGTAATACTACTTTGCCTGGGATTTTGGTTGAGGATTAGTGGTATATAAATCCTGAATCGGTCTCAGAATAACTGGCTAATCAAGATCTTTGAAATTGATCAGAAAATCTAAGCTTTTAGTTGAAACCACTTTTATAAAATGCATGAATATTTAACGCAGTCATCACCTCTTCATCTACTTGTATTTTTTGGTGTTTCATTAATTTTAGATACTCTTTGAAACTTGTTTTGTCTGAGATAATATTTCTTGAGAGAAAGAGTTTTTGATGTTCTTTCATATTCCTTGAATTAAAAATCATTCTCTTCGCTATTCGTTGTCATTATAATTATCATAATCATATAAATTTTAATAAGGATCATCATCATTGTCATCATTTGGTCATTTCTATCATTATGTTATGATAATTCAACACCATCATCTTGGCCATCATCTTCATCATCATCATCATCATCATCATCATCATCATCATCATCATCATTGTCGTAATCATAATCATCATAATCATCATCACATCATCATCAACACTGTCATCTGATCGTCGTTGTCGTTATCATAATCATAATCATCATAATCATAATCATAATCATCACATCATCAACACCGTCGTTATCATCGTCATCATCATCACCATTATCATAATCAATCATCAACCCCTTAATCAACAATCATCTCATCATGAATCAAATCACTACCACTACCACCACCAGCCTCCACCATCATCATCATTACAATCATTATCGTCATCATTAGCATTATCATCAAAATCATCAACATCAAGATCATAGTCGCCATTATCATCATCATAATCATAATCATCATCATGGTCACTGCCATCATAACCGCCATCATCAGTATCATCATAATCACCATCCTAATCACCATTATCATCATCATCACTATCATAATTATTGTCATCATTATCGTCATCTTTATGTACTGTACCAGCATTATTATCGTGACCTCTCGACCATGAATTTGTTTATAAATCACTTAACTTCGCCATCTTACATTTTCTAATTTATAATTTGCCAATAGATAACGAATAGAAGCCTTTAATGTATTAAGTTCAATCTTTCTGCTTATTGATTTAATGAAAATAGACAAAATCGCCATATGGTAAACAACAGCTTATCACAAACTAATACTTTTAACTTATTTTCATAACTTTTAATCGTTTTTATTAATTAAGGTATCAGCAGTATGCCAATACCTCTGATTTCCATCTATGATCTTGCTAACCAATGACTTACCATTTTACGACTGTTAATTAAAAAGACTTAGTCTGCGGCTACTACTCTGTCGAGTGTCACGAACATTTTAGAAGCTTTCTAAGTTGCAATGTCCCCTCGACCGGGTTATTAAGCTAAGCTAAAATTTCAGCTTTCGTTCTATTGGTTTTTCAGATTGTGCAATGCCCTTTTCTTTTGGGTCATACCATTACAATTGTTTCAGTCGGAGAAATGTTGCACACAATCTTCGGACTACTAAAAACTAGCATCGCTCAACTCTTTAATTGCTGCTCCAATCCACAGCATATGTGCAGATGAAATAGATAGTAGAGGGCCCAGTTAAGATCCTTGTGGGACTGCAATTTTTGATTTCGTGTCTCTTTAGTCCGCAGATTCTTTTCAAAAGGCTGAAAGCTATCCTAGAAAAATGCCTTCTGTATTTAGATGGTCAAAAGAACGGTTAATTGTTGCTTTTTTGTGGAATGGAAATAAGTAGTAGATGACCCAGAGAAGATCCTTTTTGGACAGCTATAGATGATTTTTCGTTTCTTTAGCCCCTAGTTTCCTTGAAAAATGCTGTAAGCTTTCTTAGAGAAGAAGACCTACTGCCTAAAAATGGTTAAAGATCCAATTACTTGTACTTATTTCTAACAGAATGGAAATAAATAGTAGAAGACCCAGATAAGATCCTTGTAGGACTGCAATCAGTGACGTTTCACCTCTATAGTTTGCAGTTTCCTTGAGAAATGTTAGAAGATATAGCTTTAAAAAGAAAATTACTGAAAACAAGCGTTTGAATATATGGTAATAGTTGGTATTTTCAGCAGGATGCAAATAAATTGTTTCGGAGCCCAACAAGAGCACTGTGGAGCAACAGTTTTTGTTTTCCATCTCTTTGGTTTAGACGCACGGTAGTCTCCTTGAAAAAACGCTGACAGCTAAAGAAGAGCTGCTGCAAAGAAGTGGATACGAATAAGAGTTCGTGTGTTAGTGTTTTCTGTTTCTCTAGAAATTCAGTTATCATATAGCAATCCCCTAATGCTTCAGGTCTGCAGAGTCCATTTGCAATAGCTAAATGCGAACTTTTAATTAATCTGTACACTGTGAAATGATTTGTATTTGAGTGATTGCAATGTTGAATTGACGTTTCTGTCTAGACTTATACAGCAGAAAAACCTTGTAGTATTATTAAATTCGTAAGATCATTCAAAGCTTCATTGTTCTTACCAAATTTCAACATATGTGCAAGACATGCCCTTTGTTTTTTGCAGTATTACAATGTTTGTGAATAGCATGATGTAATTGGACTAAATAGATTCTCATCTCAAAATGACAAGGATTTCTTAAGATTAGAACATGCCTTTTAATGTATTCTCTTACTCCTTGATGTTCCGACGATGTCTTCCTATAGAAGATATACAGTATTAATTAGAATGCTAGGTTTTATTTTTCAAGAGAGACGCCTTTAATTTTATTTAGTTTTTTTTGACATTTTTTTTGTTTGTTTGAGTCTGTCAACTATAATTTATGCTCACTCAGACTTTTGAATTAACATGGAGTATGATGATTCCTATGATTAGTCTTTGGCTGCGTTTGATTCGAACCAATTCTGGTACAGGTAGACAGTATGATTGCTTCCAGCATGTTTAAAAAACTACGTCTGAGCTTAAGAGCTGGGAAAGCAATAACTGCTGTTCCACAAGGCTCTTATCTGGGCCCGATACTATTTATTTTCATTCTGCTGACAATGCTATCCATATCTTTACATGCTTGTCCTCAGAAGACCTTCCTTTTAAGTGATTCCTTCTAATGCTTTACAGAAAGACTACATCTGATTTAATTTTTCGAAAGACCAACAACTGCTGTCCCACAAGGATCTTATCTGAGCCCTTCAATCTTTGTTTCCATTCTGCTATAAATAACTACACGTAACTGTACTTTCAACCACCTTTACGCAGAAGGTCTTTTTCTCTACAGCGTTTCTCAGGTAAACTACGAACGAAAGAGACGAAAAATTAACAACTGCGTTCCCACAAGGATCTTATCTGAGCCCTTTACTATTTCTTTCCATTCTACAATATTAAATTTTTGTTTCATTTCTGGGGCTTTCTATGGACTATTTGCGTTAGATAAATGCCAGAATTACGAAAACGACTGATTTGGAAGGCCTTTAAACTTACTACTTAAGACAAGGCTTGATAGGCTTGCCAAAGATTCTCTGATTCATTTTTTTGCTTCCAAAATTAATTTTAATGTGTTCTAGACTTAACAGTTTCGCAAAATATATATGAGCTTGAGATTTTTTAATTGAAGACAGTCAAACTCTAAAACCAATGTGCCATTTCAGATTTAACATCGAAAAGCATTTCTTAACTAGTGCAACCTCTTGTTGAGTCTCAGCCTGGATATAGCGAAGGACATTTTTTCTTCAGTGTTTATGGAATACCATCTGCCTATTCGTTCATTTTCATTCATTTTTAAACCGAATATAATTTCACTTTCTTCAAAATTGCCCTTTTCGTGCTTTAAATTCAAGGTCACAGCGCTATAACATGAAATATTATCGGAAGTGCAGGCGTAGGAGGTTTAGTGAACTCGATTTTGAAAGTGTGTCTTGTGCACAAGGAATTGGAATATACATCAAAAGCTTTTCTGTTTGCGTTGGATGAGGAAATTTTGTGCTTTTCTTACATAGTTAACAAGTTTGTTATATAAGTTAACTAGTTTAACGCGTCGCTTCTTTCCTGGTTTTTGAGTTGCCTACGAAATTGAGTGGTGTCGATTATAAATATGCATCCTTCTTTCCTGGAGACAGGCTGGTTTTTGAGTTTAATGCGAAATCAAGTGGTTTCCAACGTAGATAGAATAACTGGAGAAATCGTGCCCTTCCCACCTGATAACTATAATTTTGCAATGCTAAAATTGAACGGGATCTCAAGGTGGGTTCGCCTCCTTGTCATCTCAAACCTCTCCTTTAGCGTTCTTCTGTACGAGGCCAAACCGAGGCTGATTTCACCGTTTATGACATCCTGCCCTTTCTTCTTGTCAACTACATTTATTTTTGCCTTGCTGAAATTGAATGAGATCTCAGGAATTGGGTTTGCCCCCTTGCTGCTCCAAATTCCCCCTTGTTACTTTTTTTATGAGGTCATCCCAAGACTGATTTCATCGTTGAATTTCTTGCCCTCCCTTCTCGCAAACGTCAATGATTTTTGCCAAGTGGAAAGGAAGGTGGCTTAGATACTTAGGCCCTGGTTAAATGATCAAAAATTGCTGTTCAAACATTTGCAATTTGGCCGGACACTTTTCCTGGCTATCTGGCTTTTTCGTTGCGGATTCCAGTACTGAATTTCTTAACATGGTTCATCGCAATTTAAGCCAAACAATCAAACATTGTTCGTCAAACCTTTGAAATATTGGACCGTTTTGTCACGTTGCAAAACATTGGTTGAGACCAGCAAATAATGTTCTTGAAGTATTTTAAGGCAATGCTCAGTAGATTCTGCTAGTAAAGCAATGTTTTGTGACGTGGCCAAACAGTCAAACATTGCTTGAAAAGTAAATCTCAAATGTTTGGCCAACAATGCTTCATCGTTTCCCCCATGGCCTTAAAGGAAAGATTTCTCGAAGGAAATAATTCTATTGTTTGATGAAATAAGCAATGTACTAGGCTGTAAAATATTTTTCCATTGATTTCATGTGCAAAAACCGAGTTTTTCTCGAATCTCGTTACTAAAATTTCTCTCATTTCAAACTGGCGCAAGATGTTTTTATGTTCGTAATTTAATTGATTTTAGAGCGGCAGCTTAGAGAGCCAATCAAAATTCATCGAACTAGAAATTTAATAATTTCGGAAACAGGTGATAATGTAACCTAGATTCAGAAGCTTTTCCTAAGCCAAATAGAATGAGAATTCCGAAAGCAAATGTTCTGTGTTTGTGTGTTTGCCCTAGATAAGATGAAATAGTTGTGTTTCAGAAGCAAAAGATACAAAATCGGAGATGATTGAAATTACTGTTTTGAGATGAGAGATAGTGATAGTCAAGCAACGCTTGGAATCGTTACATGATCTAGTATTCATTCAGTTCGGATCGCTTGTCATTTCAGTTCAGCGTTCTTTTGATACGGCTCCGGTGGTAGCAAGGCATGCTATTCTAACGTACATGTTTAATTTCTGGTTTTAGACAAATGAAAAGTCAGATAAAGACTTGTCGTTGGAGATATGATTCAACGAAATGTCGATTCTATTCTGGGAAGGATTTCAGACCTCGAGGAATTTACTAAGATGATGTTCAGTGTATTGGATGGTTTTAAAGACTGCATCATTTCCAGCAAGGTATGGAATTTTGTCATTTTGTCTTTAGTATGTTATTGTGAGCTCCAGTTGTTGCTGTAACAATAGTGATATGATTATTAAAGGATTTTAGGGATAGGAGCAGGAAAGGAAAGGCCTATAATCCTATAGCTATATCTATTATATAATCCTAGCTATACCTGAACGAATTTAAATATCTGAAATTTATGCATATATGAGGAAGATTCGTCCTAGCATACTGCTCTTCGAAATCGGGGTGCAAATTGGTCCAAATAACACCCCCCTCGATTTCTCTAACTGTGTTTACAGTTGTTTCGGCATCTTTTCTTTTCGAACGATGCCTGCACTTCTTCATGCATACATAGTTCTTTCAAATTAATATTGTCCTCCTATTTCGCTAGAATATTTGTAAGAAAATCTATTTTGTTGTTTTCATGTATACTTCTTGCTCTACGCTTGAATATTTTCTTAAAATTGTTAATTATTAATTAACAAAAGAGAGAAAATGTTTCAGTGAAGTAAGAATACATGTTGTCCTCCAACTTTTTATAGTTCATTCATTCATTATCCACCTGGTTTTCGATAGATCTTTTGCTCCATAGCTATATACTCTCGTGAAAGGCCCCTAGTAGTTTAGGGAGTACCTCGAACCCCACATGAGAACCAACAACGTAAGCATTTAGCTTCAAGTTTTGTCCAATGTTTTGTTAGCTGCACATTTTATACTGTTGCGATCCGGTATCTTGAACTCGTAAGAGATACGCAGTTTGTTCGACGAAATGCAGGTTAGGCCCTGACCAGACGATCAAACATTGCTTGCTATTATATGAAGTTTGCTTGTCAAGGAAATGCTCTACTGTTCGGTCAGGCTACAAAACATATGTTTTCATGTATAGAATACGTGTTTTTGCTTTTTGCAAGCAGAAAATGTGTTTGATTTTTTCCCAAAACATTGTGAAGCATGTCAAGTAATTCTTTGCGACGTGGCCAAAGTTTGACAAACATTTTTTGATCGTTTGACCAGAAGCTGCGAGCATTCGAGTTAGTTGATATGCAATGTCAGTCAGTAAATGTAACGAAGACGAAGTAAATGTAAGGCCCTTGAATATAACTAATTCTGTAAAACTTTTCTCGGTTTAACGAACTCTTCCGATAGCTAATAATTTTCTGCGATTCCTTTCAGGGCTCGATATACCAGGGGATTCAATTATAACTATGTATTTTAACATTCTTTCCAGTTTATTTTGATTTTAAGCTATATTTCATTTATCTTTCAGGCCTAAGTTTGTCTATAAGCGTGATTAATGTGATGTGGAATTCTTGGCTTGAGCATGATGAATAACCGGCTGAATATAAAAGCTGCGCATGACAGTGCAGATACCGCTGACCCAGTGCCTGCTCCGTTTGAAGATGTTTCATTTCTTTGCTTGAGACGAGAAAATCCCCTGAGAAAGCAGCTGATCCATTTAGTCAAATGGCGGTATCCTTTTCTTGCAAATCAGTTTCTCTCTATTTCGGTCGATAATTGTCGACCGACACTGTTTTAGGATGCTCTCAAGCATAGCCGACTCAGTGTTTTCCTTAATTAAAGCGCTCATTGGTGACGAGGAACGTTTTGCTACAGACAAACAATCAACACAAACATATTTGGTTCTGTAGCCTGTGGCTATTTTGCGTTATTTTAAAAACATATACCGTTTACGAATTGAGCAACTCCACGCTAGCGAATCAATAACCACTACTGTGATGGATACGCACCACTGTTATGGTATGTTTTGCGTACTGCAGTGGTGTATTTTGCCTACTGTGGTGGATACGCACTACTGTGGTGGGTTATTATGCTTGATGTGGTGGGTTATTATGCTTGATGTGGTGGTGTATTTTGCCTACTGTGGTGGATACGCACTACTGTTGTGGGTTATTATGCTTGATGTGGTGGGTTATTATGCTTGATGTGGTGGGCTATTATGCTTGATGTGGTGGGTTATTATGCTTGATATGATGGTATTTTTGCGTGGTGGATAAGCACTACTGTCGTGAGTTATTACAATTGATGTGGTGGTATTTTTTCCGTACTGTGGTGGATACGCACTACTGCGATGGGTTATTCTTATAATACTCGATGTGGTGAGTTGTAATGCTTTATATTGTGATATTTTTGGCATACTGTAGTGGATAAGCACTATTGTGGTGGTATTTTTGCGTACTGTGGTGGATTTGATATCATAGTAAAGTAAGATCAAGCAAGAAAACCATGAATTCCTCCGAAGTACGCAAAAATACCACGACATCAAGCATAATACCGTAGTAGTGCTTATCCATCGACGTCTTAAGGTCAAGCACTGGCTGAGCCATGCCAAAGACTTCTAAATTGGTATTCATTACCTCCCTGCTTATTAGTCAGCAAGAGATAGTAGGGTTTAGTGTAAGCCTTTGGGTCACTCCCCGACCACTTTCGATCTACAGCTGTATAAAACTTTTCGCCCATGTGTCTAATGCAAGCAGCATTGTCTTCTGTTATGTTTTGTAACTTCTATATTCCTTAATTTATCATCTCAGATGGTTCGAGCGGTTCGTAATTGTGATAATTCTATCGAATTGTGTCATGTTGGCAATGTTTGATCCTCTGGACAGGCAATGCAAGAGCAGAAAATGCCGAACGTTGGAAACACTCGAAATGGTTGTGTTTTCATTTTTTGCAACTGAAATGCTTGCAAAGATGGTAGCCATGGGTATTTATGGATCAAGAGGATACTTTTCAGATGGATGGAATATTTTCGATTTTTTTATCGTCGTAGCAGGGTAAGTTTGTCTTGCTCGTTTATCGACTGATGACTGACTGACTGACTGACTGCCTGACTAACTGACTGACTGACTGACTGACTGACTGACTGACTGACTGACTGACTGACTGACTGACTGACTGACTGACTGACTGACTGACTGACTGACTGACTGACTGACTGACTGACTGACTGGCTGACTGACTGACTGACTGACTGACTGACTGACTGACTGACTGACTGACTGACTGACTGACTGACTGACTGACTGACTGACTGACTGACTGACTGACTGACTGACTGACTGACTGACTGACTGACTGACTGACTGACTGACTGACTGACTGACTGACTGACTGACTGACTGACTGACTAACCCACAGAATGGCTGATTGATAGCCAACGTTGATCGCTTGGTCAATGAATCGCTCGAATGTTTGATTTACTAGTTTCCGTCAGTGATTGGTATGATGGTCTGATTAAAAAAAGTCATCAGAAAAACTCGACGTGGTGACAGTTTCCTGTGAATCTGAATAAAACCTAAACTCTCTGAACATGCTGCATGTTAATTGACTTGATCCTACATCCGTTCATCCTACGTCGGCAAGTCTGAGTCAATCGTTTTTGAGTTTTTAACACAGTAGTAGGTCAAAATTTCAAGAAAATCTACCGCCTTATCCTTCTTTTTTGCAACAAATGCTTGTCCAAATTCTCTAATCTCAACAAAATTAAACGGAATTACGTGAACACGGTTTAATATTTAATTTTCAACTTGTAAAATATCATTTTCCTAGATTTTTCTGAAAATGCCTTCAAAATATTGTCCCACACACTTCATAAGTCGGAATCATCCAAACAGAAAACTATCAAACACATACTTATGATTTGAAGCTTAGTTTTATTTGTCCGAATGTGCGATAAGCTACTCCTCAATGAGTCTTGTTGGTAACTAGCAGACTGTTAAGATCTGTTTTTTTTGGGGGGGGTTTAAATTAACAGAATTTTGTAGATGCTGTGGCGTCGTGGCCTAATCCAGCTGGATTGTGGTTTCAGAAGCTTAGCGAGGTCAGGGGTTCCAATCCCAGCAACGGTAGCGTCACAGCAAGGTCTGGATTAGTTAACCTATTACTGAGGTCCTATATTGAGTGGCGTCAAACACACCATTTTTCCTTCAAAATTTCTGAAAACTATCGCCCACCATGTTGATGTCTTCTAACTGAGAACTTCTTAAACGCCTTTTTCAGAATTCGGAACATCTGATTTTAGAATCTAGCGGCTGGACTTGCTGGAGCATTACATACGATTAAACTGAGAACAGCATAAGGGGATGTCAGCTTTAAGTCTACAACCGTTGAGGATTTCTCTTTATGACGAATAAGCCTGTTTTCTTGTCCTATATTCCCTGCATGGAAAGCTTTTCGAGAAATTTTTGAAGTCTGTTACCAAGTTGTTTTTTGCTGTTTACCCATGTTTTCGGGCTGATTTTATCTCGTTTAGATGCTTCAGTTCCTTTCAACTTAGAGCACAGCAGTCCAAAACTGGAATGCGTTTCAGAAAAACATTTAATTGAATTGTACTGGTGTCACATTTTCGAGCATTGAAGTGAATTACATTGGCGTTGACTAGGTTTTGTATAATATAGTATACATTCGGCATAAACTTTATTTTAAGATCTTTCACCTTATAAATTATTCCTTTGCTATCATTTGCAGGGTGGTTGATATGCTTGGTCCTGGTGGAGATTTTTTAACTATAGTGCGTTTAGGAAGAGTTCTACGACCTCTTCGTGCCATAAATAGAGTGCCAAGTAAGTGCCTATACTTCTCATTCGAGAAATCTGCCTTAAGGGTCTTAGGGCATATTTTAATTAGGAATTCTAAACCTATGCTACGTTCTGATGGTTCGTTTTGGACTTTTGTCTTTTCTGAATTCTGAAAAACGTAGACTTCGCAGGCTTTGAAGGTGCTGAGGCATCGTGGCTTAATCCAGCTGGCTTGTGGTGCCAGACGCTCAGCGAGGTCGGGGTTTGGGTCCCAGCTACTGTAGCGTCACAGCCAGGGTCGAAGTCTCGATTAGTTTACCTACTACTGGGATCCTAGCGACTGGCGCTAAATACATTTCACCTTCACCTTCTAATTCCGTACCCCCCCCCCCCCCAGAAAACGCACTTTCTTGACAACATAAGGCTTTGGAGAAATTAATTTGAAAACAAGAACCTCTGCAAAGTCTGCAAAATCTTCAAGCTGTAGAGTTTGTAGCCTCCAAAGTCTCCGATTTTCCTTAGAGTTGTCCAAAAGAAAGGGCTTTCGATCTCTCGGAAATCTTGGGAGAAAAAGAAGAGGCAGAAAAATGTCCAGAAGGAACGCACCCTAAGAACTCCTACCTGCAAATTTTACTGCCTGTTAGTTTGCGTAGGCTAGGCATTCGTTGTTACACCTGTTTTGTTCGCACGTTTCTCGTCAAATTGGGCAATAAAGCAAAATTTTAAAGTGTAGGAGGAAGAAAATCTCTTCTTTTGTTAGAGAGTTCATTCAAAAAACAGAGGAAGCTGGAAGCAAATGTCAGAAAAGAGCATCGCAAAATTGCGTCACTTTGATTTCGTTAATTGAGCAACTGCGTTTAGAGTCACACTAATCGTCTTAAATCTTCTTATCATTCGCCTACGTCTCACAGCAGTCACGATAGCGAGCGATAACGATTTCCATCCATAATTTCAACCACGAAAATAGCGTGCCTCCTTAATCAAGCGCCCGGTGCACTATTAAAAGTTCGTCTGAAACAGGAGCAGTTATCTGAAAATTTATGATTGAACTAACGTTCAATTTTTGAATTTCAAAAGGTGTATCTTGATTTCTCCCATCAGGATAGCTTAAACCAAAATGGCGCTTATTCGAGGGTAGCTACAATGGCTGCCAAATGTAGTTGGAACGCCCAAGATTTTTCGGGTGAATCACTGACATTTTCGGTAAATCTAGCATATTCAGGAGCTTAATCCCCCCCTTCCCCCTCAAACAATGTTGAGAATATGGATGGTTCTCTTAGCAATCGCGCGAGGCCAGGATTAGCTGGAAATTTTAGTGTTCAACAACATTATTTAATGTGGAGGAGGGGGAGGTGAAGCAATAGCAGGCAGTGAAAGAGAATTTCAACACAGGCGTTCCAACACTTTCGGCAGCCATTGTATTGTATGTCCAAATATGGTTCTTTTGGTGCTATACTGTATTAGTTGGTCAGTTCTTATAAGCTTATAATAATGTATTATCTTATCTCCCTTTTAGGTATTCGTATATTGGTTACGTTGCTAATGGATACGATACCAATGTTAGGCAACGTGCTGCTTCTTGCATTCTTGGTATTTTCAATATTTGGCATCGTTGGCGTGCAGATCTGGCAAGGGAAACTGCGGAATAGATGTTTTCTTAGTAGCAATTACAGTGCCCAAAGGTTGCTCTTAGTAATTCATTCAATCATCCATATATACTTTATTAGAAACAGGACGATCTAGCAGATTTACATATCTCTGAGTCCTGAAAAATATACTAGTCCCCCCTCAAATAAGTTCGCCCCCTGAAATTAGAGCCTCCCTTGAATCTTCAAAATAAGCAACTTTCACATGTCAGTCAGAAACCAATTTTAGAGGGTAAAAACAATGGGTAACATCAATTATCAGCTTCACTGACGTTTGTTTTTGCCCTTCAAAATGTCGATCAAATCGAGAAGCTAATGTAGCCTGTTGATGATGATGACGATGATGATAATGATGCTTTCATCTTGGCGGGCATGCAGCCTCTACTGTTACTGTGGAGGGGGAATGTGGAGGAGAAAAGAGCTAAAATGTGCAGACTCTAATGGAGGAGCTTTTCGTTCTTTCCTCCTCCAAATTTCCTCTCCGCAGTTACAGTAGAGGCTGGATGCAGGCTAAAACGAATGTTGGGGCGAATGTTGTGCAGACTCGAATGGAGGATCATTTCGCTGTTTCCTCCCCCGCATTCCTGTCCGCAGATACAGTACTGGCTGCATGCTGGCAAAAGCGAATGTTAGAGCGAATGTTGTGCAGACTCTAATGTGCTCTAATGAAGGAGCATTTTGCTCTTTCCTCCTCCACATTTCCTCTCCGCAGTTACAGTAGAGGCTGCATGGAGTCTAAAGCGAATGTTGCTCACGGAATAAACTAGTAACTGGATCTCACGTATTTCAAATATCTCTCTATATTCTCTGATAATATAGTGATGTCAACTCTAATTTTCCTTTCTTTTAGCCTGAATATTTCAGCGTTCTACGCTCCTGAATCAGGCGATTACCTTTGTAGCTTGATAGCTGATTCGGGGATGCAAACATGCCGAGATATATTGAGCACATGTGAAGAAAACGTCCTACCAGGGAACACGACCTGTACAGAGCTGGGGCATTATTATACTTCATGCGAACAAAGGGGTCCTAACCCTTATTATGATAATATGTCTTTTGATAATATTGCTATGGCATGGATATTTATTTATCAGGTAAATCTGTACTTAGTTGATTCTTAACTTATCCCTAAATGCTGCCTCATTTCATCGAAACTACTGTATTTCTGGGACTAAACTCTTTTATAAAGCTACCCTTGATTTTTCCCCCCATCTTTTAATTGACTAGCTGCTAACTTTGGCAAATAGGATTAATCTTTTTGCT
This sequence comes from Chrysaora quinquecirrha, assembly GCA_014526335.1. NCBI lineage: Eukaryota > Metazoa > Cnidaria > Scyphozoa > Semaeostomeae > Pelagiidae > Chrysaora > Chrysaora quinquecirrha. The sequence continues at coordinate 580,426 of JACTAT010000036.1, read as the reverse complement.
AGCTCCTAAAATTATCAAGTTGCAAGGGTACATAGCATCACTTTTGGTGCACAAAGCACTACACATATATCGACACGAAGAATTAGATAATTCACTTGTAAGAGCTGTTAGCTTTCGTCTGGCTATTTGTAGAGCTTATAGAGCTGTTTAAAACCTATTCCATCTACAATATCACAAGAACCAGTAAAATCCGTCTTATTCTGGTAGATCCTAGGTTGTGCCTATTCTCTGGCTCAAATGTTCTCGATCTGTTTATTTCTTAGATGGTACAATGTCTCAGAAAAGTAAGGTTAGGTATCGGGTTTAGTGTAGAAACATAACATAAAGACGGTTTGATTTTTTTAGTTCGATATTCAGCCCAATTTTCCTTAGGCCTTTGCTGAGACAAGCCTGAGTTTCTAGCTTTGTTTAGCTTCTTACATAAGAGATGAAATCGACTGATGCGTTTTGTTCTTTTTTAGGTTGTAACAGTAGAAGGATGGAGTGAATTGATGTATCTAATACAAGATAGTAGTAGTTTTTACTCTTGGATTTATTTCGTAGTTTTGATAACAGTAAGTATGATATTTATTGTACCATCCCTACTCAGCCGTATTCCTCTTACCTTTTCACTGATTAATTGATTTTCATGATACTTATGGTATTATTTGATTCATTCAAAGAGCAAGGGGAGGAGTTAGCAGGCTAGGTCTTGTCTATTGTTTATCCCTAGGCTTTCATCTTAGATCTTACTAGTGGATATTTAATTCATGAGGAGCACAGGACTGACCCAAATACAGTAGCCATTTGTCCATTCTCTTATTTCTAAGAAGCTTTAAAACAACTAAATAAGAATTGATCATTCTATAATAAACTTCCATTACTGTAAACCCTCGATTCCCCTCAAATAAGCCCCCACCCCTGACATGTTGTGTTAGTCCTTTGAGTCCATATTGGTACTTAATCAAAATAAAGTTATGACAGAAAAATGCATTCTGTAAATCGATGAAAAATCATGCTTTTGTGAATATATAATTTTATAAACCCCCCTCGTTTAGGCCCCCGACTCGAAAAAGCCACCCTCCAAATTATTGGAAAATAATTAAGCCTCCAAGGGACTAATTCGAGGAATTGCGGTAATCAATTAACCCCCTCAATTAAATTTCGTTTTGCTGTTCATGGGGACCACTATCTAACCTTAACTGAATCATCTTTAGATGTTCTCCAAGGCTCATTTTTAAGTACTCTCTTTTTCATTTCAGATTGGCTCTTTTTTCTTGGTAAATCTTTCACTGGTCGTTATAACGATGCAGTTCTCGGAGACGAAACGACGAGAAATGCAGATAATTCGTGAGCAGAAAAGGCGCCATGTCACAGAATCACAAATGTCCTTGATAAGTGACTTCAGAATAATGTGGAGGAAATTCAAAGACCGATTTTCATGTAAGCGAAAAGGCAGTGTGCATCATTTTCATCATCATGAGTATTTTCATATACATCATCATACAGTGAGATGTGCAAAATGTAATGTGCAATATCAAACATCACAAGAAACGACCAGCCCTAAAGAGAATTCAAGTGAACATGGAAACTCTATTCCTAAAGTAGAGATATCGTGTTTTGACGATGAGATGGAGGGTAGGGTGCAACTCCATAGGAAGCTGTCTTTATCATGTCCTTCTTTATCAAGCTCTGAAAGGTCTTATTCAGAGAGAAAATTTAGTGGGAGTTCATTGAAATCACCGCAACTCAGTATAGATCAAGAGGTCTGCGTAAACGCGAACGTTGATCAAAAGCTAGATAATTTACAGATGCAGAAGTTCCTCACACGCCGTTGAATAATAATTACTCTGATGGCGAGTCAAATGGTGGTCGTAGGATATCGGATGTATCTAATTCATTATCAATACACGCTGAATCTGTATCGTCTATATCAATAGAGAAGAAACAAAGTCCGGCTCACGCGTCCATGACTACAAAAACGTCTCTATCATTGCTTGTTAATGGGAAATCAACCCAGCTCAAAACACAGGCATACTGCAAGGCAAACGCATCGATTGTTAAGGAGCCGGGGGCCACTAAAACTGAGGTTTCGGCTGAGACTAAAGCTAATAACTCAGTTAAATTGCAAACACCGAAGAAATCTTTATGTAAAACAGCGAGCAACGCCTCAAAATACAGTGGGAATTCAGAAGCTAAAAGTGATGATATTTCTGATTTTGCTGATACAAGCAGTGAAGCTTTGTATGGCAGTATGTTTGATTTGAGAAATGCTGATAAATATTATGTCTCCGTTGAGCCGACGTTCTTTCAAAGGTTCAGGAGAAATTGCAAGAAACTATCCGAAAGTCGAAAGTTTTCTCACTTCATTATGGTTATTATTGTTTTGAATACCATCTGTATGGGACTGGAGCATCATAATCAGGTACACATTGATTATCTTCCCACTTTTAACTAAAAATAGCATAGGCATAGAAAGATTTTGAGGTCCCAAAAAGTTAGAAAACTGTTATTTCTAGTATGGTACTTTGAGTCAGCTAATTTCGACAGAAAGGAGGCGCTACTTGAAGGTCATGCCAGCTATTATTTTCTATTTCTTTATTTTGAGTAGGCATGGGAGCATGCCGCATCCTAGCTTAACGTCCCTTCCGAAGGACGGCGGAGTGAGTTTGTTTAGTCATCCATCAGGATAGTCACCCATCCAGATACTGACTTCACATGACCAAGCTTAACTTCTGTTGCCTAACGGACACTGACAAAGCCGCTTGGCCACTCTCTCCACCCAACCTCGTCCCCAGGCCCCAAATCAAATTTCCTCGAATCTCAACCGTCAAATCGATTTTGGCCCTGGTACCGGCCACAAAATCTGCCAAAATACTGGCAAGTTTGGCCTAGGCATAAAAACAAGATGTAGATTCCGAAAGCAGATGTTCTTAGAAAGGAAATGCAAAGAATTTCATTGATAACTGTAAGGCAAGATACAATATCTCATGTAGCATCATTTTTTGGTTTTTATACATGTTTTTCACATAGTTTTCGGCCTATTTTGGTGTGAAATTTTTAAGAAACTGTGACGTCACTTAAAATATCTATTGTTTGAACAGCCAATCAAATTGCGAATAGACAAGGCCGATACCAGGGTCGAATATGGACAGCGGAGTTTCACGTGGAGGCCTATTCACCCTGGGGACGAGGTTGTACAGCAGCAATGTGATTGTGCTCCGCAGCCTACGATTGTTGAGAATCTTCAAATTAGTTCGACCAATGCGGCATCAGATGTTGGTCATGATTAGGACAATGTCAAGTGTGATGACGTTTTTCGCTCTTTTATTTCTCTTCATGTTCACTTTCGCCATTTTGGGCATGCATCTTTTTGGCGGGAAATTCGTATTTGATGGAGAAATATCACGTTCGAATTTCGATTCATTCATTCTCGCCATGGTGACAGTCTTTCAGGTAATCATCATCATCATAATCTTTGCTATGTATTTTCAAATTCTTGTATGTAGACCCTAAAACATTTTTACGAAAAGCTTCACTTATCTTTAATCATTTAATATAAGTATTGTATATACCGTATTTTATTGATTAACAGTAAAAATCCGCACATAAGAACCTATTTTTTGGACACAGCCTGTTTAGGTTCCATTGTAAAGAGTTGTATAACGAGATCAGGGTGTAGGTTGTTGACATAAGGTCTAAAGCAGCTGCCAGAAAACCAAAGCATACTTCAAGATTTGGCAGCTTTCACAGACCAGGCTTACCATTACCATTGGTTAAAATGCAATGTTTTGGAGTCCACGGAATAGTTTAACTCACAAAATTGCATTTAAACCCCAGTGGATGGATTGAAACCCTTCATTAAGAACCTATTTGAATATCAAGCTGAAATGGTTCTTATTTATTGGTTCCATAATATTTATCTCAAACTGCACGTTCTAAATAAATAAAGTTTCTTATGTGCGGGTTTTCACTGCGTATATTTACTATGGCATCTCGTTCTTTTGAATGATTTCTTAAATTTCCCTACAGATTCTGACCCAGGAAGATTGGAATCTTGTTATGTACGATGGCATGCGTGCGACTGGACACAAATGGGCTTCACTTTATTTTCTTTCTCTGATGACCATTGGATACTACGTTCTACTGAATCTGCTCGTAGCTATACTCGTCGAAGGCTTCACTACACCAATGGTAAGTCTAACACTTTCATTTCTGTGAGCTTTCTCGTGCAAGTTTTCTTGAGTCTCCAACATCCTGTGTGCAAGTAATATTACATTCAGTTGAAGGCACGTTCTGCAGACCAGAGGAGAACTTTTCTAAAGCATAGAAAGATAATGGGTAGGATAGTTGTCGCCCAGCATTTTGATCAGACCAATGTTTTGGATTATATTATCATATGCATTTTATACCCTTGAATAATTGCTAATGAATCCTGAGTGCAAATATGCTAGAGCAAATGCTTAAGAATGATGTTTAAAGGCTATAAGTGCAAAAAAGGTCTTCGGGTTGTTCAAAAACCCTCCAGCAGCTAAGTTTTTCTTTGATGTACCCTAGACTGAAGAATAAAAGACGAAAAAGACTACTAAAATGCTATAGAATACTATTTATATATGATACGAAGGTTTATTATTACTTAAGAAACATACCGTTTGATTTAAATATCATAACATATTTTTTATATCTTTTGGTATATGTATGTAGTTGTATAGTGTACTATGAAGCGTCTTGTATTGGAAGGTTCTGGTCCTGGCGTCTTCGTCTTATTCAGTTAGCTAGTGCTTTTAGTGAGCTCAGTATAGTCAGAGTTCGAGGCCCCTCGAATCGGGGTCAAGGTCTAGTTTGTTTACGGGAACGTAGCGACTGATTAGACTTGTCCCAAGTCCCTAACTTTGCTCACATTGAATTGAATTAATTTTGTTGTTGTTCAGCAATTCAATTCAGTAGCGATAACTACGACTCAGGTAATAATTCAGCGACTGATGTTAAATAATGTACACTGTTTCTCTTTATTCGTTTTTTCTTTGTTTTTCTTTCTAACAGGAAAAGCGCCGTATGGCGAAACGAATCGCTACTATGCTTCTCAACAAAGGCAACTCACGTTCAAGTTCAGTTCCACCTCAGCTGTTATCAGGCAAACAACGATCGTTCAGCATGCCGGAGATCCCTGAATCGCCGTACATTGCTGGCAGGTACGACAGAAGCAACACAAGTACAGATCTATCATTCAATAGGCCATTCCGTGAAATGCCTTTCAGATCGCAAAGTAAATCACTGCCAAAGACAACAAGTCTTAAGAGTCTCAGTTCATTGGTGGCAAACAGAAGGGAATATAAGTCAGATATTTTGATCAATGAAAACCCAAGCCTGGTGAGCCGATTCTAGTATCAGCAAGACACAAGACATCGAGGTCTGGATCTGTATCATGTCCGTACTATTTGCTTGATCTCAGCGCAAAACAGCTCACGTCTACAGATGTGGTAAGTGTATGCTTCGACTCAACTCAGTTTAAGAACAAAAATGTTTGCGGGCAAAATGCATTGCCTTTGTATGATATATCTAAATGACGTAATAAATGTCTGTGAATCAAGACTTCTGTCTACAAATGTGAATAGGGATGCTTGCTGTCCCTCAGGCAAAATATTTATTTAGGATATCTTCTGTTTATTACGAAACAATCTCCTGCAGTCAAAATGAAAGTTTTTCAAATGAAATCTGTCATTTTTCCTACCCCAGACTGTATTGACCTTTCTTGTTATTTTAAAACGTTCTGAACTCAAGCAGAGACCAGGTACCCTTAATCCAACAGTAGAATGATATTCTAATTCGCCTTGCTTTTTTTCTCTGTACACATGCAGGCGTTCCTGAATGCGAAGCCATGTATTATAGGGATGAACTGAAACTTGGAATATTTTTTCATTTAAATTGGAGACACAAAGGAGTCGAGAGAAATGAAAAATAGTACATAGATGCCGTTAATTAAAAGCCATGCTCGTATTTGCAAGCCATATATGTTTAGAACATCATGTGTATTTAAAATGTATTAAGCATCATAGCTAATATGTCAATGTGTTCCCTGTCTTAGGACTCTTCTGAGGGTTCAGAGAAACGAGGATGTTCCTGCTTTACAAAACGTGCTGATTGGTCATTGTACGTTCTATCTCCTGATAACAGGTTAGCATTCTGATTAAATGGAACTTTCATATAACGGACGCCTACGAGACCAAGACTATCGTCCGATATAGAGAGATATCCGCTGTATGGCGGTTGTTTTTACAAAGAAATGACCTTTGGGATGAGCTGTCCATTGGGGACCGTTTCACCACGTTAGAAAACATTTCTTGACAAGCAAGAATAAGCCTTGTATGTTTAAACAGCGATCTTTTTTGACATGGCCAAACGGTCAAAATTTGTCTTGAGAAGCAAATCTCGAATGTTTTTCAAGCAATGTTTGACCGTTTGACCACATCAGAAAACATTGCATGATAAGCAATAAAATGTAATTTGGTTCCAAAGAACTTTTTTGTGGCATGGCCAAACGGTCGAACATTTACCTTGAGAGGCAAATGTCAAATGTTTGAGAAACAGTGTTTGATCGTTTCGCCAGGGGTTAACGTAACCTAAAGAATAATCAGTAGAAATTTTAAAGATATTTTCTTTTACACGAACCAAATTATTATTTTAAAGGCAAAACTATAGGATTACTTTAGAATGTCTAATTAAAATTGTTTGCTGCTAAATACTGACTGCAATGTGAATTCTAACTGTAACATCCATCTTTACTTTAGGTTTCGTAAACTTCTGAAAAAGATCAGTGCGAGTAAATGGTTTGACTATTTCATCCTTTTAATGATATTGTTCAGCTGTGTGTTGTTGGCAATGGAGAATCCAAACATAGAACAAGATTCTAAGGTAGGTTTCTTTTAACTTCTTCTTCTACTGTTTTCCTCTTACAGTGGTCTTTTTTTGTTTCTACGCTTTTAGAGACATTGGTTATATTAATTTTTTGTTTATTTAGAAAAGAAAAGTAATTAGAACATCAATGTTTGTGCTGACATGGTTGTTTACAGCAGAAATGTTGATAAAGGTACGCTTCGTTTGTTTATATTCATAACATTAACAATAAGGCCCTGGTCAAACATTGTTTTAATCATTTGAAATTTGCTTGCTTGTTAAATAAATTGTTTGACCGTTTGTTTACGTTGCAAAACATTTCTTGTCAAACATTTTTTGCGTGTTTCAATGTTTTTCAAAATGTTTAATGACGTAGCCGAACGGCCAAACATTGCTTGATCAGCAAATTTTGAATGCTTGAAAAACAATGTTTGATCTTTTGATCAGGGCCTAACACGTATTCTTAACTTCAGACTTTTTGCATTACTCTCTAACTTTTTCGTTCACTCTTTGTACCTTGGGACATATTTCTACACCCCTCCCTCCCAAACCTACCCAACATAAAACCCCCCTCTTATTCAGAAAAATTCCAACCCCTCGTTGTGACTTTGCACTCTGTTGCGGACCTAGGAGTGGACAACAAATAATGTTTACTTGCTTACAGTAAATCCCCACATATAAGAACCCACAAAATAAGAACCTTCAGGCTGATTTTTTTGAGAAAACAATGGACTAGACAATAGCCTATTGTTCATTAAACAATACCCTGAATAAAATCTCAAAGGTTCTTATATGCGGGGATTTACTGTATTAACACCTTAGAAAAGAGGACTATTTTTTTTCTTGTAACTCTAATTCTTTTTTGCTTATATTGACATAAACTTGATGAGTATTTTCTTCCTAAGGTTCTCGCACACGGGTTAGTCATTGGCCCTGATACGTATCTACGTAAAGGTTGGAATTGCCTCGATGGATTCCTGGTTGTTCTTTCATGGGTCGATTTCATCATGTTTTTATCAGCTGGAAGTAATCAAACTGACGTTTTTAAAGCTTTTCGTGTCTTGAGAGCTTTACGGTCACTTCGCCCTCTCAGGTAAGCTTAAACTGCCAAAATGCTGTTTTTATGTTGTCATTGATGTTGCTGCAACCCAATGCTGCAACTAAGGGTTTTTTTGATTGGGGCTGATTCTGAAAACGGTAGAATTGATACTGTAGTCTTGTTTGAATGCTGCTGAATTCCGGAAACAGGTTTGTTTGGCAGATTGGATGGCCTATTAAACCATAAACTCCACCAGGCAGAAAGTTTGGAAGACTTTGAAGAGATTTTTCAGATTTCAATTTTCATTGTTGCTGTCGCCATATCTTTTCATCTCTGAGAGGTCTAACCATTTTAGGTATTGGCAGGATCAGAATTCCCAGTCCAACACACCTTAAACAGATTTTTGGTCAGCTTTGTTTTGTAACGGTATATAAAATCTTTACATGGCACAAAATTTTCTTGACAACACAGAATGTTTGCCAGAAATTATTTTACCACAACCGTATTTCCTCTGCTCTACAATTCTAATCCACTATTCTTAGCAATTCTAATGCTGAAATTAACTACGTGGCTAACTACGTTGCCTTTTTGCTCTACTCTTTACCAACATGTATTTTTTGCTTTTTAGGATGATTCGCAGAGCCCCTGGTTTGAAACTGGTTGTACAGACTTTACTATATTCGTTAAAGCCTATTGGAAACACCGTTCTTATTGCTGCCATATTTTTCGTTGTATTTGGAATCCTTGGAGTTCAGGTTAGCTACAAAATATCTTTGCTTGTTTGTCTTGTTGATCTGAATGAGACACGTCAGTAAGAAGTGAGCACTCTTTTCTCTGGCAGTATCTTACAGGCTGTTTCTGTTTTTTAGCTCATGAAAGGCACTTTTTACCATTGTGAAGGAGCACCCTATGTCTCTAATAAAACAGAGTGCGAACAATCACCTGGAAAGTGGGTCAATTATCAATACAATTTTGACGATCTACCAAGAGTGAGTAGATTTTTTTAGTTCGTTTGGTTTAGAATCGTTTGGTTTTATTGCACGATTTAGATGTATCATCATCATAGTCGTCATCATCATCCTCATCATCATCATCAGATGTCGTCCGCTTGGAACAAGTTGACTGTCAATCGTGCACATCATTGCTTAGATGACATTCCCATTCTATCTTTATAGTTTCTTATTCAAGATTTTTCCGGTTTCTCTCTTGAACTATTCCCATTAAAGTGTCCTTATAGGGTCTAGTTTCCTTATAAGTTCTATTTCTGTATTCCACCCTGTCTGATTGGATGTCCAGAGTTCAACCATTTTTGTTTCTTTTTGGTTTTTTAGTAACACTTTCTTAATGCTAACTGGCAAAACAGCCTTGAGAAAGTCGAATATATTTACGAAACAGTTTCCTTTAGTATCTGCCTTGATTTTCTTTGACTAAGATTAAGTATTCATTTCTTATTAGGCATTGATAGCATTATTTGTTGTGAGCACTAAAGATGGATGGGTGGATATAATGCGAAGAGGTACTGATGCAGTTGGTGTTGACAAACAGGTAAGCAATGCATCATTGTTGCTCCAAAAGATACCTAACCAAACGATTAAACATTGTTTGTCAAACATTTGAAGCCTGCATTGCCAAGCAAAATGATTACTGTTTGACCACGCTGTAAAACATTGCTTATCAAGTGCTTATTTTCTACAACATTTCCCAGCGTATTCTGCTTGTCAGGCAATGTTTTATAAAGTGGCCAAATAACCTAGCATTTGCTTCATCATTGGCTTGATAAACAATATTCTAAATGTTTGACAAACAATGTTTGATCGTCAGGCGAGAGCCTAATTTTGAAATGTACTAGTTCGCTTTCTATTAGCTTCAAATGCTTTTACCGATTTACTCGCCGACCTCTAAGCGTCCTAAGCTTTGGATCTTCAATGCTCATTGCCGATGCCTAGCTAAGCAAACAGCACACAAGATAATCTTATTTTCAATCGTTATCCTTGTACTAGGAACTCTAAAACAAGGGGAGGCTTTATGCCAAGAACCACTTTCTTGTACTCCCACAAAATCAACTGTTGTTTTCTTTTGTGTTATCTGTCTGTCCTGCTCACCTGAAGTCCTAACAACACGGTGGGAAAATTAATTAATATGAACAAAAGGGAGAGACGAAATGTGAGCGAGGAGATGAGCGAGGAAAAGGTGATCATTTATTTCAAGTGTCCCTCGAAAATCTCTTTGTTAGCTCACAAATTTACATGCCTCTGCCAAAATTTGCCGTGAGTATTAGAAGTTTATCTGTCCAACAGTGATGAAGCCAATGGGGCCACGGGGAGCAGAAATCAATCTGAGGCCCTTGTATGTATATCTCCCTGATACTTATGTGAGCGAGGAGATGAGCGAGGAGAAAGGTGTTCATTTATTTCAAGTGTCCCTCGAAAAGCTCTTGTTTAGCTAAAAAATTTACATGCCTTTGCTAAAATTTGCCCTAAGCATCAGAAGTTTATCTGTCCAACTGGAGTCCCTTGTACGTATGAGTCCCTGATATTTATGATCGTACACCTAAAAACGTAACTTACCTTAGCAATCCAAAAGTCAATAGCCTATTATTATGACTGTATGTTTTTCCCTTCTAGCCGAAGATCAACTATGCCATGTGGAGGATTCTGTACTTCATCAGCTTTCTTCTGATTGGTGGTTTTCTTGTATTGAACATGATCGTCGGCGTGGTTGTTGAGAATTTCCAAAGATGCAGAGAGCTACAAGGTGATAAAGATAATGCCAAGAAAGCGTTGGCAAAATGGAGAGAATGCGCCAGAAACAAATCAGTACATGGTAAGGCTCTGTTTCTTATTAACATTATTATGATGCTATACTTGAAAATCGTGAGAAACAGTTGAAGCATCTCTAGCAATACTTGAAAGTTTTTTCGTCTGGTAGTCCTCAGAGTACAAACGTCAGAAACAGACCGAAACAATTAACTAAAGGTGGAATTTATACCAAGATGTAGCTAGATTGAAACGCACCAATTGGAAAGAGAAGCTGAATTGGCATTGTGTTTTAAACACCAATCAGGTTGTGGAATACTGCGGGAAGATCAATAGAATTAATTGAAGATTCCAAGTGAAACGAAATCTTTCTGTCTACACAGAACCGGCCTTTTGCTTTTGATGTAGGCAGATTCCAAAACTTCTAGAAAGAACAACAAGCCATTAGGTGCAGCGCGTCTCCCAAAATGAAAACAATAAAAAATTTCATGTAAAAATAACACGAACATGCGCAGAATTGTAAATGTAGACTGACTTTTTTAATTGAATATCAATCAAAAATATTTTTATCAGAACGTTTTTGCTTAGACAAGCAGAATTTTTTTTTTAAATCTTTGAAGAATGTTGCCAAATTCTCCTTGTCAAGCAGTGTTTGATGACGTAGCCAAACGGTCAAACATCTATCGCAAAGCTGATTTCAAATCTTTGACAAACAATGTTTGATCGTTTGGTCAGTGCCTAGCAAAGTTCTCTCAATGTAATTATCAAGTTGTGTTTTTGTCTCAATAAATCCATGTGTTTCTTTCGTAGAGAGCTACCTGAAAAAGCACACTGGTCCACGTCTCTTTCTTTACAAACTTTGCACTCATCAATACTGGGATATTGGGATCACTATTCTCATTCTACTGAATGTCATTTGCATGGCAATTGAACACTATAGAATGTCCAAGGTACGTACTTTATTCATAAGCCTATCTTTGTATTTGCATTACTTGTATTGCCTTGAATGAAGAACACTAGGGGAGATGTTTCGACTTGCTTATCAACCCTTTCACACCCGGATTTATTTGCATGTAACAGTTTAAATCTATATGACTGCAAGTTTTTCAGGGGGTAGCAAATACCAAGATAGTCAGTTGAAAGCAGATAGCTTCAAAGAAAATAACTAATATAAATCCAATAATATATCATGCATTTACCCCCTGACAATATCACGTTTCACAGTGTTTATCAATGGACCATATGGTCCCTCCAGGAGGGAAAGGGTTAAAGGCGGGCGTGTGAAGGCACATATGAGCAATGCTGAGACTATGCCGATAGCTCAGCCGACCAAGCTGTAGGTGTCTCCGTGATATTCTCTTTAATCAATCCTTTATTTCATCCTCATTTATTAATTCATTTATATATACATATCATTATCATATTTATATATTTATTATATATATATATATATATATTTATCATTAATGGTAAACACTAGGATAGATTTTTCCACAAGTGGCATACCATAATAGATGGGATTCAAACTTGAACTGCATGATCAGAAAGCCAACGACAATTCCACTGATTTAAAGAGCTCAATGAAATCGCCAAGTAACTCTCTAAGTCATACAGCCACAGAGACTCTCCTCTAGTTTTTCCTTTGTTGTGTTTCAGCTATGTTGTACCTTCTTCAGCACCATACATATTTATATATATAAAAGATAAAAAGGTCTGATATATATATTTGTCATGAATGGCAAACACTAGGATAGATTTTTCTACAAGTGGCGTACCACAATACATGGGATTCGAACCTGGGTTGCATGATCAGAAAGACAACGACAATTCTACTGAGCTATAGCACTCAATGAAATCGCCGGGTAACTCTCCTAGTTATACAGACCGATACTCGTTTTACAGACCATAGCATATCATAATTACATCATATATATATCATACATATAATGTATTTTATATTTTCTCTTTCAGACGTTATTGGCCTTTATTGACATCAGTAATATTGTTTTTACTGTTATTTATGCCGTTGAAGCTTTGCTACAAATCATTGCTTTTGGATTTCGACAATATTTCAGAAACAAGTTAGTATTCAATAATCTTTTCAGGGGGTTCAGATAATTGGTGTAGTGTTTTCAAATTGATCTTATGAACCTTCGTCTTCCGTACTTTCTCAGCAATAAAGAGAGCTCTGTCGCTGATTCATTATCTTTTCAGGACAAATAATTGTTGGACTTGAAAGCGCTCTGGACTTGCTGAGCGATTCACCACTAACTACCACGCAAGACTGTTTCATTATATCGAACAACTGCCTTCTTCCCTATTTTCTCATCGCTAGCAAGAACTATATTCCTTCAAGGTCAAACAGCTGTTTAGTTCCCTAGGCTATGATCATCAATTAAAGCTTCCTTGACTTCTTGAGCGACTCAACTCTGTCAACAGATCACTCTCTCATTGTTTAGAACAACTGCCTTCTCCCCTGTTTTCTTCTTGAGCGACTCAACTCTATCCACAGATCACTCTCTCATTATATAGAACAACTGTCTTCTTCCCTGTTTTCTCGTCGCTAAGAACAGCTCCATTGCTAATCCAGTATTCTTTAAGGTCAAACAGCTGATTAGTTCCCTAGACTATGATCATCAATTAAAGCTTCCATGACTTCTTGAGCGACTCAACTCTATCCACAGATCACTCTCTCATTATATAGAACAACTGTCTTCTTCCCTGTTTTCTCGTCGCTTAGAACAGCTCCATTGCTAATCCATTATTCTTTAAGGTCAAACAGCTGATTAGTTCCCTAGGCTATGATCATCAATTAAAGCTTGCTTGACTTCTTGAGCGACTCAACTCTACCCACAGAACACTCTCTCATTACATAGAACAACTGTCTTCTTCCCTGTTTTCTCGTCGCTAAGAACAGCTCCATTGCTAATCCAGTATTCTTTAGGTCAAACAGCTGATTAGTTCCCTAGACTATGATCATCAATTAAAGCTTGCTTGACTTCTTGAGCGACTCAACTCTGTCAACAGACCACTCTCTCATTGTTTAGAAAAACTGCCTTCTCCCCTGTTTTCTCATCGCTAACAAGAGCGAATTCACAATTATTGTTGTTCCTTTAGCTATGATCGTCAATTAATGTTCTCCTTGACTTTTTGAACTACTCAGCTGTGCTTACTACAAACAACTCTTTCATTCTCCATGTCCAACAGCTGTTGTCTTCCCTAACTTATGATCACAGTTCGAAGAGCTTGTGAGCTCAAAAGACTACTTTGTTCGGTAGACAAGGATCACCATAGAAAGCTCATCCATTAGTTGAATAGTCATACATACTCTTCCTAATTTCAGACCATTGCAGTCTATCGCTGAGTGAGACCCCTTCTTCTCACGTCTCTGTCACTAATTAGAAATCTCTTGTAGCGGTGGAGAGGGTACAGGGTTTCTGTGACCCTTACCCTGTCTAAGACCATCTCTTCCCAAACTAATACATAGCACTATGTGGAAGCAAAATGGCAAAACAATAAAGCAAAAAGAGTAGCTTTATTAGAATATTATACCCTTGCGAGGGGGGGTTCTTTAACTGGTAAAGCCTGTCTGTGAGCTACATTTTCCAAAGAATACCTTTCCAGTAGCACTTGCTCTTACATAGAATCAATGTGTCCCTTTCATATCAGTAAAAAACCCAGTTGTATCTGGAACAACTGTTTATTGCTCTCGATTCTACTCAACATGAAAACCTGATTTATTACTCATAGAATAACCCTTTTTAGTATACTTTGATTGTCGACTTTGATCAACATTCAAAATCTTATACATTTCTTTCATTAGGCATCTGATAGAATTAATTCTCTGTATTTTCAGGTGGTATTTGTTTGATTTCGTTGTTGTTGTTGTATCTGTTCTTGGAATCGCTCTTGAGGAAATTATCGTCGAAGATTTCAAGATAAATCCTGGAGTGGTTAGAGGCCTTCGCATGCTACGTGTTGTTAGGGGTGAGTTATTGATCTGAAGCTCATATAATTACTTATCATTGTTCTAGTTATAGCTGAGTCAAAGTGAATTGGTAATTTGATATATTTTTTTAACCAAAACGCCGCATGTTTCTATTTCAAGACAGACTTGCACCAAGTTTATTTCTCAATATCCTGCTCCAAAGGTCCACCATTCCGTGGAAACAAAGGAGACATCCCCCACACTCCCCTGTATTTCCACGAAGTCGTGGACCTTTGGAGAAGGATATTGAGGCATAGACTTGGGGCAAGTCTAATTTTAAGATAGCAATGAAAAGTTGAAACATTTTGAAGCATGATTGAAGGCTGTTTTTCGTCTGGCAATCCTCAAAATGTAGATTTCAATGATGGACCGAAAAATTGAGTAAGGGGGATATAAAGCATGGTTCAAGGTTTAGCATCTTTAGCAGGCCCCTGATTCTCAATGCTCTCCTGGTTGATCCAAGCACAAGTTGCATTTAAACCCCAGTGAGTGATCCAAGTCTCCTTAATTAAGAGCCTCTTTTGATATCAGGCTGAAATGGTTCTTATTTACGGGGTAGGAAATATATAGTTTCTAGCCTGTACACCAGACCTCTTCCTCCTATAGCAAAGGAGGAGGAGATCTGGTGCAGAGGCTAATAATTTCAGGCTCTAGAGTCTTAATAAATTAACGTTTTTATATGTAGATTTCTACTGTATCAAAATCTTCGGTTACAAATTGCATCCATTTTTGTTTTTTTAGTACTGAAGCTTCTCAAAGTTGCCAAAGGTCTTCAGTTTTTGTTGGATCACATAAAAGAGACGATTCCACAGGTACGAGGTTGCTTTTTCTTTTATAATTAGCTCAAATGATATCGCATATAAAGACATAAACAAGAGTTACTTGTCATAATCGTCTGTTTTTCCTCTTCTTTAGGTCACCAATCTAGCTTTGCTGTTTTCCCTGCTTTTCTTCATATATAGCTGCTTAGGAATTCAGCTATTTGGAACTATTGGTGAGTGATTGTAGATATCAATCAAATTATTGCTTGAAAATAAATAAGATATATAACATAGGAAATATTTTATGTGAGCTATATTTATAGAGTAGAATTGGTGAAAGGTGAAATGGTGTATTTAGCGCCAGTCGCTAGGATCTCAGTAGTGATTAACTAATCGAGACCTCGACCCTGGCTAGCCAGCTGGATGAGGCCACTACGCCACAGCACCTTCATGTAATAGTTATGTGATACAATTCGATAAAATATGACACTATGTCATACTTGAAACTACACCTCTAAGATGCTCCGCCTTCAAATTGTTACGAAGAAATAATGTCATTTCAATCCAGTCATTGCCCATTACTGTTTTCAGACCTAGTCATTTCCCTGGTCTTTTTTCTTAGTTTTTTTAATGTCCTTGAACCTTTCATCAGGCTATTCTCTATGGTCTGTTCCACAATCCAGGAGCGTGGCCCGGAGACTTTCCTACAGTATCGAATTCATAAAATATTTTAAGAGCAGAAATAACAAAGTACAAAAAATGTACGGTTTATCTGCTAATCTGTAATATTTCTAGTCTCTGATTAATTACACGTTTTTTTTTTTTTTATAAGAACACTGAAATTGAAGAAAGCCATGAAATGTTCTTAATTTTTCCGATTTGAAGGCTCAAAATGTTCTTAAAATGTTCTTAATTTTCTTGCTTTTTAAAAAGCTGTTCTTCTTCAAATTAGATGGTAATTGCTACAAAAAGGGACGCACATGTAAAAATATCACATACATGCACAATGATTGATAGTTCACCTGTTTTCTAGAGTTGAGAACAGGACAGCGCCACTAAAGAAAGTAAATTCTAATTTTTTTCTAGCTTCACAAAGCCTTGTAATGTTCTTAGCATGTTCTTAACTTTTTAGCCTCTGAAGCCTTATGTTCTTATATACTTTGTTCTTATAAAAAAAAAAACGTGTACTTTACTTGCCGCAGATTGTTCAGCCAAAACCCCGTGCACTGGGCTTGGAAAGCATGCTAATTTTAAAGATCTTGGTACCAGTATGCTAACATTGTTCAGAATTGCAACTGGAGATAACTGGAGTGGAATTCTAAAGGTATTAATTCTGCATCTTTATCAATCTGCTAATACATTTCGGCCCTCGATCCTGGCAGTTTTCACAGTTTGTTTGATCAGCCTACCGTTGTTGACAGCTGTGTTGTTTGCTATAAAAGTTTTTCTTACAAAGTCTACCGTTTTCAGAATTTGGAGGATCTGGCAAAACAAAAGGTTACCAAATATACGTACTAAGACTCGTAGAGAACCGGTACAAGTTGGTTCAGTTTTCAGAGCATTGTTATACAAATCAAAATATAGTATGGTGTAACAGCTTCCCAGTTAGACAGGGTTTTCTCCGCAACAATCTAGCAAAGAGGGTAACCTTGGGTTTTTTCAATGAAATCTACTAAAAAACGGTCGGAGAACACTAATCCAAGATGGGCCTTCCAAAATTTTCACCGGAAGTAACCTTAATTAATGCCTAATAAGGCCTAATTAAGTCAATCAAGAAATTCGCACTTTTTCAAATCTGATTACTGCGATATGTAGACCTTGAAATGCTGAGTAAAATTGTCTTTGACTGTATTTCAATACGACCTACCAATTTTGAGAAAAACTCGTTTGAAATAATGATGACGTCATCACCATTATGATCAGTACAGACCTGGATTCTATATTTCAGTTTGTATAACTTTATGAGTTGGGGTGCAAAAGTCACGAAACAGCTAATTATGCGATAGATGTACGCTAAGATAGCAGAATGATGATGATTGGGTGTGGTTGTGACATCATAAGGGGGCTGATGACGTCATAGGGGCAACTGACGTCATAATGGTACCAAAATGATGCCCAGTCATCCATGAGCCAAAAGGCATTGTGAAGGACTACTCATGTTCGAGATTTGAAGATTTAATATTAAACCTGCTGGAAATGGCGAGAGGTCAAATTTGTTATACAGTATTCATAATGGGATTCCTGTTGTTTATTCAGCGAACCCCCTTTCTTCGTTTTTCCCAACTTGCCATGGGGCTTATTATGCTTGTTATGCTGTCATACATACACGTATCGCATTGTAAGCGGTTTTTTGACGATTCGACCCCTATTTGTGAAGTTACGCGAGTTGACAAAAGCCCATACTGAGCCTAGGATGATGACGTCATCATTATTTCAAACGAGTTTTCCTCGAAACTGGTGGATTGTATTGAAATACAGTCATAGACATTTTTACTCAGCGTTTCAAGATCTACATATTGCAGTTATCAGATTTCAAAAAGTGCAACTTTTTTAATTGATTTAATTAGGCATAATTAGGCGTTAATTAAGGGTACTTCCGGCGAAAATTTTTTAGGGCCCATCTTGGATTCGTGCTCTCCGACCGTTTTTTAGTAGATTTCAAATAAAAAACCCTAGGTTACCCTCTTTGCTAGATTGTTGCGGAAAAAACCCTGTCTAAGTACGCCGGTACAGAACACACGGTACACGGTACGACACGCTAAAAATCGACCCGGTACGGTACAAACGCAATCTGGTACATGGTAAACTTGAAAAATCAGAGCCATAACTTGCGCATGTATGAAAACTGGTACACCGGTACATTTTCACGAATACTGACCGGTATGCTTGCCAAAAACCCGATACACCGGGACATTGATGATAGCTGTTACTCACCTTAAGCAGATTGAAGGCCTTTCCCTGTTCATATAATTTCTCACATTTTCTTGTCTTTCCATATTGTAGGACACTCTGAGACCGGATTGTGACGACAGTCCTCAATGTACAAAGAACTGCTGCCTCAGTAAATATGCCGCTCCTGCTTTTTTCGTTACTTTCGTACTATTCGCTCAATTCGTCCTCGTAAACATCGTAATAGCGGTACTTATGAAGCATCTCCGAGTTACGAAACTCTGCAAAGACAATTTGTTATCGACTAAGCCATCAGTCAGGCGAAACGCGGGGAAATCTGATGCAGCGTCGGATGGCGGGCGAATGGCGTTAAGTAAATGGCAACGAGTTGCGGCAGGGCGTAAAGCCCAACGTGCGAAAAGCGAGGATGTCGCATCTAGTTACGCCGAGAAAAAGAATAGCGCAGATGAGCGTGAACATATCCAACTTAGACAGATTGAGAGCCATATAGAGCCTAGAAAAGATTCTATAGTATGTAGAGAAATGCAAAGAACTAATGTAAACATGGATAAAGAAAAATCATATACCAATATAGATGATAATGTCAAAAACCTAGCAGATAACAATGACGAAATTTATGTTGAAAATATATCAAATGAAAGGACGGAAAATGATGCTGATATGAGTGAAGTTAATGAACGAGGAATAAAAACGAGAAAAAAAGCAGTTTTATGGCAGAGAAATCCTTCGTTTAAAAGTAAAATTGATAGTGACAATTTGTCGCAAAGAAATGAGCAGAATAAATGGAAAAGACCAGGCGAGACTTTGGTAAGAAATTCCTTAGTTCATGCGGTGAATAGGACTAGTGATTCAAATGATCGTGTTACGAATGAAGAAGAAGGGAGAATATTTGAAAAATCAGCAAGTTTGGAAAAGGAAGATAGAAACGAAACGTTTGTTGCAGAATCGAAAAAGTGTTGTGAGGACGATTCTGATAATTCTGACTTTTCATTAAGTGAATCTTGCTTGGTTAATTTATTTTGCGAAAATTGCAAAGAGGAAAACGTGAAATTACTCGAAAATGGAAGCCAATTGACTCGTGAAAATGAAAGGAAAAGAACTCGCTCTGAGGCTGACAAGGAACAGGCCGAATCATCGTCAAATAGATATATCCACGAAAATCCGATTTTTAATCTAGAAAAGCAAGTACCTTCTCCTGAAAGTCCAGTTATATTTATTCCTGATGATTATTTCCCATGCTCAGATAGTCTTGATAGATTAGAATCAAGGAAGTCATCAGAATCTACAGAAACTGCTGATACATCTCATGATACGCTTGATATTGTAGAAAAGGGGGGAATTACTGAGAAAGAACATTTGAAATTAAAGAAAAACTCAATAGCTTCATGTGGATCTTTTGAACTGTTATCAGAATCACAAGAAGCTTTGAATAATGTAGAGACTAAAGGACAAGGAGAAGAGAAATTAGAAATCGAACAGGGGTCTAATGAGAGTTTTACCATAGTGTTACCAGATGGTAATCAAATGCAGATAACTCAGGTTTAGTTAATGAAAGTGATTGTCGTGTTTCCTTGATTAAGCGCCCGGGGCTCTTACTTGATAGTCGGCCTCAAAATGGAGGCGCTTATCTGAAATTCAATGAATAAATACATAAAAAACTAAGCTTTGTAACGATTGAAAAACGGTGTCTCTTGCTTCCTCTCTTCAAGAGTTTGTAGATCAGCCATCAAAGGAGTGTCTGGGGCCAATCTTTAGGCAGCTCAATCTCAAGGGGCGCTTGTTCGAAGAAGGTTGCTTATTCGAGGAAATACGATAATATATACCATAACAGCGACAGTGAATCATGTTTAAGTATAGAGGCCTGACTAAACTAGGAGATATGTCGCGCGCGACATTGCTGCGCGTGCCATTGTCCCTTCGATGCCTCCCAGTTAAGTCACTTCAGAAACTTTGAAGCGTGCAACAAAGTTTATAGCAAGAGACATTCAAATGTTTCTGGGAGTCAACAGAAACATTTCTTGTTTCCACGACTCTAAGGACATGTTGGTCGCTTGTCACTCGCTATTTAGCCACTTTCGGGGACACGCCCAATACAATGTCGCGTGCGCCATGTCTCCCAGTTTAGCCACAGCTTAAGGGAAGATCTTGCTAGCTTGAGAGTGCAGATAAGGGTTTCTTTTCTTGCAATTAAATAGCTCTTCTACATTAATAGATTCATTAAAACTAGAAATAGGGTTTTCTAACCATGAAAAGTTGTTATAGTTGTTATTTCCGTAACTCTTTTTGTTCACTCATTTCTTTAGATTACTAGATATTTCCGTGTTATTTTGAGTTTGAAACATGTTAACATGTGACATATGATTCCACGAATCTTAGTGTCGAATAAATCTTTGCGCCTAAAAAATTATTAAATAAAAACTAATGATTGATTATTAAGACTTTTTACTATGAAAAAAATAAAATTATTTGCTTTCGTTTATCCTTGTTCGAGAATGAAAACATTTCTGAATATGACGCGAAACTTAGGACCTGGCCAAACGATCAAACATTGTTGGTCAAACATTTACGATTTGCTTATCAAGAAATGTTTTCATTGTTTTGTCGCCTCGCAAAACATTGCTTGACAAGCAGAATTGGCTGAGCCAGGTTTTCAGAAAAGTTGAAAACATGTTTTGCATGATGAAAGCCAGAAACTCTTGCAAGCAATATTTCGCGACGTGGCCAAATGGTAAAACATTTTGCTTGACATGCAAATTTTGAATGTTTGGGAAACAATGTTTGATCGTTTTGCCAGGGCCTAAGAAACGGAAGTTTTAGCAGGTTCGAATTCGTTTCGAGCTCGTTTCGAATGCGCAATGGCGACAGCAGCTGACGAGAAGCTCTGCGCGAAGCTTTCCAAGCCTGCTAAACCTAACATTTTTCGGAATTCTGACCCACGCTCAAACTCCAGTTCCGAGTCTGCCGTTTTCAAAAAATCGGTCCCCATCAAAAAACGGCCAAATTACATGAGACGTCGCGTTCAGCTATAACATTTCTGCGATAAAGCTTCTTCGTTTTTGTTTATTTTTGAGGCTAAGCAACGGTTAACAACGATGTAAACATTTTAGTATGTTGTTCAAATACGATGCTTCATTCTTGACCTTGACTATTTGGTTCTTGATCAGAAAACAGGTAGAAGTTCATCCACTCGTTCAAATCAATTGAATATTACAATCAACAGCTCGAATAATCTTTCAGTGAAATTTCTCGAAAACAGCTACTGAACAACTGAACAATCAAACATGTACGTGATTTTTTATTTTGTTTATAATTTACTTAATTTATTAGTATTTGGAATTATTCTATATTGCTTAATACACAGTATTCACATATTATGATGCTCGCCTAGGCATTTTTTAATCTTAGGCAGCTACAGGTTTGCTTCTATCGTCGTATTTTTGTGTTTTTAGGTGAAACGACATATCTACCAAAGCGATGCTGTTTCTGGCCTCAATTCTTTGGCTTTCGCTTCCTTGCCAAGTTGTTTGCGTGAATCAAGACGCATTGGAGAAACTTGAAAACGCCTTGTTCAAAGGTTTTGACGAAGTCTGGCCATTTTTAAAGACCTTCAGTTCGCCCTCAGAAGTTACGGGTGGACAGGTTTGATTTGTACAAAGGTATCGTAAATTTAGGCCCATGGACGGAGTTCGCTTTGAAAAGGATCGTCGCGAAAGTTTTAAGGCAAGAAGCGATTCGCGTTCTTATAATTGGAGAGTCGATCAGTGCGGGAGCGAACTTAGGATGTCGTAATAACAAGCGAACTTTTCATTATGGGTTGGCAATGTGGTGGTTGAAGACAATAGCCGAAGCAACGGGAAGCAGATTGATTCGACATCAGATTGCGGTAGGCGGAGTCGCAACTAACTATTTCGACAGATGTTGGAAGGAGTATCTTTACGACGGCGAAACGTTTGATTTGATTCTTTGGGAATTCGCGTTTAACGATGCGGATGCTATAGATCAGTGTAAATCTATCGAAAGGTTTACGCGATCTGTTGCGGAGCTTGACGATAGTCCGGGCTTGATATTTGTGAGCTTCTTTAGAAAGACATTCTTTGATCAATATACTTCGCGATCGAGTAAAGACCCGTGTGAAACGGTTGACGAAGAATTAGAAAGGCGCCACGAGGAACATGAAATAACTATCGCCAAAACAGCTGATTATTACGGCGTAACGTTGTTGGATCTAGAGAAAACTGTTTGCAGTGCATTAAAACGGAACTCGTCTTCATTACGAGTCAAACACATGTTTAGCACTGATCACCCGTCATTCCTTGCGCATGCTCAGATGACCTTTATGTTAATTCACTACCTAAGAGCTACCTTTGAGAAGATTGTCAAGCAAATGAAAATTCCTTTAGTTGGCAGATTTGAATCAAACTTCGCAAAAAAGTCAATGGTTAATGAGCAAGAAACGGCAGAAAGGATGATTACTAATCGAAACTATCTCCCCTCTCCACTTTATCTAAATGCTGACGAAAAAGACATGGCTCCCGAGCCTATATGCTGGACAGCAGTTTTACCAAATTATAAAATCAAACCGAAACACGATTTATTTGATCTTCGTGTAAGAAATTCGAAATCCTTCTCGAAAATTGATAAAATGGAATGGCGTGATGCTGATGAAAAACGCTTTGATTCTACAGGAGGATTTCAAACAACTAAATCCGATCAAAATATTCGATTTGATTTTGAAGTGCCACCCCGTCCAGGAAAGACTCACCGAAGGGTGTCTATAGCGATACGAAACAAATTTTTCGGGGGTAAAGTAGAAGTAACTCTTCGCTCGTATGTAACAAATGCATCGACGGGTCGAAGAGAGGCTGTCGATGTCTCAAATGACACTTTTGACTCTTCTACTAAATCTTTTACTGGCTTGAACGTTTATGATCTCTCCAATGAGGTTGGACCAGGCCGTAAATCGCTAATTGTTCAAACGTTAACAGGAGGTGTCATGATTTGTGCTATCATTATTAACTAGTTAGCCAATTATAATATACAACTGCTTATTGATTAAACTATATCATCATATTCATTACTAAACCTCGAACCCGAAACTTTCTAGAGTAAGAAATATCTCACAGTAGAACCTTCATGTATCGGAAATCTTTGGGACCCACGCTGCTGCCCACTGTTGAGAGGTGTCCTCTAAATGGAGGTTGTTTTTAAATACACTCGAAAAGAGCAAGCTTGAGGCGGCCGTTGTAAATAGCATTTCTTTCAAGGAGGTTCCACAGGGATCTTGTTCAACTCTGATGTTGTTTATTGCTATTTTTGACACATTGCTTTGTTGATTGGTTGCTACAAATGAGTCACGAAACCTAATGTATTAGCTTCGAAACTTCTTAAAGTTTGATCTTGATTAATTTTCGTAAATACAGGTTCAATCTAACCCTAAACTATAGAGTAATCTTTATATGCATTACATATCTTACAGCATGATGTTCAACAGGGATCGACTTTAGCTTCAATACTGTTTAAAATGGCCCTGATGCATTTTCCCACTTTTATTTAATTGGTAAACTGCTTTACGATTACTTCTTGCTGTGGTCTTGCCTGATCTTGAAATTGTTTGTATTCCATCACCTGTCACTGGTACCAGTTGCCGTTTTTCTAACAAAAAAGCTCAATGGTTATTTCACAAAACATGAATTGCTCCTTCTAATTAAAGTTGTAGAAGAAACTGGGAAACGTTCCTAACATTGCAGATATCGATAATCGAAGGAGAGGCTGTACTAAAGTAAGTAAAATATACAGTGGCTTTCTTTTATACCACAGAATGAAGAAAAGAATGCACGTTACTGCATTTGACATTCCTTTAGGCCAATTTCTTTAACTCCATGTGCAATTTTTCGATTTCATTCCAATTTCTGACGCGAGAGATGCACCGCAAAGAGTAAGCTATCTTTAAATCAATCTGATACTTCAATACTGAATTGATTCAGTCAAATACGAATGGTTTTTAAAATATGCGAATTGTAACTTGTGAAAGGAAAACGAAACGTCTAGCGAACTTATGTTATCTGTACCATTATCTATGTCTGTACCCATATAGCTACTAAGGACCTGGCCAAATGAGCAAACATTGTTGGTCAAATATCTGGGATTCGCTTTATAAGCAATGTTTGACCGTTTGGCCACGAGGCAAAACACTGTTCCACAAGCAGAATTGCTTAGCAATGTTATGGAAAAGCTTTAGAAACATTTTCTGCAAGTCACAAGCAAGAAATGTTTGACGAGCAATGTATTATGATGTGGTCAAACAGTTAAACATTTTGCTTGTCAAGTGAATTTCAGATGTTTGACAAACAATGTTTGATCGTTTAGCCAGGCCATAAGGCTTAAGTAGCCTTAACGTTTGCGAAGACCTTAAAAGGGATTTACAGTGATTTCACTATAACATTAATTAAAGGTTTTACGTATTAAATGTAGCTACGAGATAGACCAGAAAAGATTTCGAACCTTGCGACCTCTTGCTGAACATTATTGTTTTCAGCAATGTTTCTATTACCTTTTGCAACTTAAAGACAGATTACTTAATCAATATGCCTTTTAATGAATGTGTTCTACCTCTTTTCTTCAGAAGTATGGGATCTGTGCAAACTTTCTGGTATCAAGCTTCCTTGCTGATACATCTTCTAGCTGGTATTTCTGCTCAGTCTTCGCTCGAACAAATCAAGAATGCAGTCTCGCAAGATATAACTAAGATATGGTCATATAAAAGTTTATTCCCAGATATGGAGTCATTAAAGTTAAACGACAAAAGCGTCAAAGCTGGACTACATTATGATCAACTAAGATCAAGAATCGCAATTGAAAATATGTTGAAATCTGCAGTGAATAACAAAAATGTGAATGTCTTTGTTCTTGGTGGATCTGTGACTCAAGGTGGTGACCTTGGTGAAAATAACCTACAATTGACATATCATTACGCGCTTGCTGATTGGTGGAATAAAACAATAGGTTCAATTACCCGAAGTTTCATGGGTAGGAAAGTTGTTGCAGTAGGAGGAGTGGGAACTACGTATTTTGGTCACTGCTGGCAGGAATATGTCAATGACAACGATATTTTCGATTTCGCGACTTGGGAATTCGCGATTAACGACCCTGATTCTGTCGAATATGAGGCAGCAGTTGAACGCTTCATACGGGACATTTTATCTTTAGAATCTAGGCCTGGACTGCTTTTTGTTAACTTCGCTACAAAATATAAAGTAAAGAAGATAGACGCTATTAAATGTAGAGAGGATGACGCTAAAGTTATCGACTTTGTCACCAAGAAATATTCCACGTCCTCCATTCGATGGGAACGTGCATTTTGTGAGTATAACACAGGACAGCCTAGTTTAGATGGTCTATTTAATGAAAATCATCCCTCAGCTATTGTGCATGCGCAAGTGGCGTATATTTTGATACATTATTTTAGAGAAGTTATCCTGAAAAGCATTGCAGAAATGAGCTTCAATACAGCGTCGTCTTCAATTCCTAACTTGCCCGGTTTATTATTTCTTCCACCGGATGAAGAACATTCGCTATCACGCTGCTATACTGCGATCACACCCGGTGATTTCAATCAACCAGCACACAGACTTACGGAGCTCCGGATTCTTGAAAATTCCGGATTCAGTCTTTTGCCAGATATGAACTGGGATGACGTTCCAGAAACGCGATTTGATTCTACCGGAGGATATGTCACACAGGAAGCCGGGAAAAAACTAAAGCTTGAATTTGAAGTAAAAAGTAATGCTTCAAAATCTAGAATTTTTGTTACTATAAGAACAAAATATTTTGGTGGAAAAACTAAATTTACTTTAGACAAGGGAACTTCAAATGAAAAAAGTGAATATAGTGATGCGTCAGAGAAGAATAAAAAAGGATGCTCCACATTTATGCTCGGTGTTTTACCTCAAGGAAAACACACAATTACAATCGAAACAATTGAAGCTGGCTGTAATTTATGTGCTATTATCATCGATTAATGAACTTGAGTATATTTTGCTATGTTTCATTTCATCAAATAACTGTTAAAAGCATTAAATTGATTGATTATGTTTAAATGCTTTTCAAAACGTAGAGTGTATTTTTTGTTGAACCTCTTTTGCAGACTCTGCAATTTCTGGAAACGTTAAACTTAGCTGGGAAAAGTTTCCCAAACCAAAAGCACTGCTACCGAAGATTGTAGGCTGACGAAATCAAGCTCAAGCCAAAACTTGAATTGTTGGGCATATTTTTTGGTGACCTTCTGTTTTTGGCAGACCTTCCGAATTTTAAATACAATTGACTTGGCAGGAAAAGTCTCCTTTTCCAAACAAGGTTGTCATAAACGACAGGCTGATCGAACAAACGGCCAAATGTGCCTTTCTCAGAAGTCGATACCAAAAAACTCTAGGAAATCTACCGAAAGGGAAGCCGTCTGCTGAAAATTGAATCTGCTTTTGCGCACATTTTCTAGCGCTTTTTTCCTGTAGTCATAAAACTAAGACAGAATCACCTTGATCACCACAAAGCAAAGCAAACGGCAACTGTTTTCAAAGGAACTGGCACCTCCGACGGGACTGGTTTTTTTTTGCTACGCGAATCGAGGCTTGGTTAACTGAAATGAGGCTAAGAGCTTCCTTGCCCAAAAAGTGGAAAGAAGACATCTTGATTTGATCCGAAGTTGAATTTTGAAGATGCCTTTGCCAAATTTCCGAGGGTATGATGTTGTAAGTAGCTTTATAAAACATTAAACGATATAATCTATATACAGATGATTAATTTGAGCTAGCAATGACAGACTTTTTAACGGTGGCTGTCTGAAAAAAATGCGCTTTTTCGAAAGACAAGCTTTTGCTACACCCTTTTAACTTAGGCCCCCCTGGGCCTTGGCCTTCCAGCAAGAGCAATGGCCTACCATACTAATTTTTTAAGGACATATTTATAAGAACATCGAGAATCGATTTAAAAGTTTAAGAACATTTCCAGCCTCAGATGAAAGATTTGACCCTAATAACACTGAAATTAAGAAAGAGCATAATGTTAAGTGTGCAAGCCTGCCTCTGCTGGGTTACAGACTGGAAAACTAACTCATCAAAACCTGCCATGAAATCCAGACTGGTGCAATAGCCTGTCATATTAGTAAAATTTTGAGAAAGAGATTGCTGGAGATACTGTACTGGAGATGCTGTTGATTGTTAATGCTTACCCTGTGTTTTTGCAGAATCCAATTGAACCAATGCAGATTGATCTGCCGGAAAATGAAAACTTGGCTGATGATAACTTCACTGTGGAATCACCAACAATGGTAAGACTTACTAGAATCGTACCATAGAAATACCATTTATATGGTGTTTTTCCAAAGTGGCATACCACAATAGATAGGGTTCAAACCTGGTAAGTTGATTATTAATGTAATTGTTTTTGCTTCTAAATGAAGGATCTTGATGTTTATGCTTCAAGCTACAAAGGACTGACAAAGCTTCAACGTCTACTTTTCATTGCAAAGCATTGTCCAAGCTTAGCAAATGATGCTCTGAGGTAAGGAAATAGCTATCATTATTAGTATGAGTAGCATATTGTCATCTATGCCATGTCTGCCAGTATTAACTCCTTCCTTCATAGGCTAGGTCACAAAAAGGAATAGAAGTCATTTTTTTTTCTTTGAACTTTTTAGACTGGCAGCAACTGCAGTAAAAACAACACATAATACAGAAAAATACAAAGAAATAATGAAAAAATTAGCTGAAACTTGGTAAGTGTTCATTCAATGTTCATGCATCGATTTCAACTAGAAGCAAAATCATATTATAGCAAACTGTCTTCAAGTTGGAATAAACGCATTTGAGTCTATATCCCACTTTAAGCCAATCTTATGTCCGATTGTGCACTCTACACAGTCAGAAGTTGCCAACTAGTTGCCAACTATTATCCATGATTATTGGAACTAATTTATTGCAACTGACCTGTCAACATAAGTGCTCTTGTAATTAATAAGCAACTAGTTCCTTTTTGATGACAACTAGTTGGTGCACAGGTTCAGAAAGCTGGACATGTTTTTCTTTTTTGATTACTTGACAACTGATTCCAATCAGTTGCAATCAACCAGAGCACTCTTGCGAGCATGATCAACTCTCTTTAAGTTCTGACAGTGACTAGTTGTTGACATGTCGACATGGGTTAGCAGTCATATTGTAGGTCAACATAATCCTGGCGTTAGAGACACATACTTCATATTTAAATCATTAATGGAATTGTTTTTTAGTGCAAGAGAGACAGCAGGTTCTGGTGCTGAAGGGCAGCAGCAAATTCCGCAGCCTGATCTTAATTGGATTGAAACAACAGAGAATAGAGCCCATACTAAGGTATCTCCATCGTTTATTAGACTTCATTTATTGTTTGTTCTTGTACCGCACTGTTTCTGCCTCTTATAATTCACCTCTTTGCTGCAAGGAGCTCTTCTGGAGGGGGCCTTTGGGTTTTCACGGGTTGCGGGTTTAGCCGATTTCGATCCCGGTTTTCGAGTTTTACCAAAAAATCGTGCGGGTTTTTGGGTCTAGTAAATTTAACGGGCAACGGGTTTTGCAATTTTTCTAGCTCGGGTTTCGGGTATTGTAATAAAAATGTGCGGATTTTCGGGTTTTAAACGTCGCAAAGGATATCAATGTGTAAAATTTTTAAACAGTTGTTGAAACTAAAGTCATCCAGGTTTTTGGGTTTGTCCCAATTTTCTTCCGAGTTTTCCGGTGTTGATACCCTCCCAAAGCCCCCTCTTTCTATGCAAGCAGTCAGTTAAGTGATGAATCCAGCTTCACTTCTGGGTATTAATTGCGCCTTAGTGAATGGTTTCGGCCTGTTTCTGACGTTTGTACTCTGATGAGTGTCAGAAGAAAAAAGCTTCCAAGTATTTAAGTATTCGCATTTATCAAGAAGGCTGTTTGTGATACAGTATTAGACATGATGATCACCCCTTATCATGACAAAGCTTTGATATTTATCAAGTCAACGTTTCAGGTCTCCCATCATTGGGCAAAGAAAAATGTAGTTCTTCTCTTATTGGTTGCGTTGGTCGAATCGAAAAGGTGTAAAAAACACTAATCCTGCGAGGAAGCTCGGACAGTAATATGATATTTAATTTCTTGACTCCAAGGGAGTTATTGTTTCTAACATTTCCCCTCCCTTCCTCGCTCCGCGCAGGGACGCCGGAGCGATGGTAGGGCAAGGGGGCGCCCAGGAACGTAAGGGCCATTGAGATATGAAATTAGGGGATTTGTTGGCACTACCCCAGGAAATTTTTTGTGTCCACGCCCTTTAGATTGGCTTAAAATGCAACAAAATGGTTTTCAACGAATTGATCATGTTTTTATACGTCATTTTTAGGCTTTGTCTCTACATGTACGCATTTCGAAGGGGAGGATAATGGCGAAATATCGTATTTAACGTTGTCAAAGTCAATTATCGTTTCACATTGAAAGTGCACTTTTGCCCCCCTTGCCCCACCTAAGGAAGGGCAGGAGGAGCGCTTGCCTCCCCCCACGCCCCCCTCTCCGGCGTCCCTTGCTCCGCGTGTAGCAACCTCTTTATTAACTGTTGAAGAGAAATTGCTCTGAATTTTTTTGTCTTATTTTTGCTTCAGTTTACAGATATTATATTTTTGTTCAGTTTAATTTATTTCTTTTTAGCTGGAAAAGCTTGATACAGACTTAAAATTTTATAAGAATAATTCAATAAAGGAAAGTATAAGGTAATCGATATTAGTTGTTTTGTTTTCGCAGTCAACCCTAGAAATGCCATGAAATTACTCTAAATCAGTCGCATCCTTCAGCATGTTCTTTTCACATTGTTTCATTTGCATTTGAATTCAGGCCCTTCGCATGCTGTATTCGTCAGCAGGTTTACTTCATACCCTATTCGTCAACATGTTAATTTCATTTCAAAGTCTTGAAAATGTTCATTTCATACTGCCTTCTTTTGAATTTTAATTCTATACCTTATTCGTCAGCAAGTTCATTTCCCATTGTATTTCTCTGCATTTAAAAACTATACTGTATTCGTCAGCATGTTCATTTTCCATTGTATTTAGCTGTATTAAAAAACAATACTGTATTCGTCAGCATGTTCATTTCCCATTGTATTTAGCTGTATTAAAAAACAGTACTGTATTCGTCAGCATGTTCATTTTCCATTGTATTTAGCTGTATTAAAAAACAATACTGTATTCGTCAGCATGTTCATTTCCCATTGTATTTATCTGCATTTAAAAACAATACTGTATTCGTCAGCATGTTCATTTCATTTTGATTTGATTTCACCGTATTCGGCAGCTTAGCTTTAGATATAGTTTGCCCAGGATATGGCTGACGCTTCTGTATTTTCGAGTAATTTTGGCCCTTACATAACGGATAATTCCGGGTCTAAGTTTAAATTTTCAACATCAGAAAGTTTATTGACATTCTTCGGTGTTTCAAGGAAAACAAAGGATTTAAGAGAGCTAAGAGATTACCCAGATTTCATTTTTGAGAAGCCTTTTCGCCCTGTTTTGTAGACAGTGCCTTGGTTATCACCCCTTGCTTGATTCTCCGAAGCACATGTATGCCATATAGATCGCCACAAATGTGAGAAACTCTAGTGATGGCAGCATTTTGATCAAGAAAGTTGTTTAGAACGCAAAGACACTCAAATAGTAAATAGGTTAAGAGCATCATAGAATTAAACACCTACCCTTCGGTTGGTGATTCTTATGATTTCATTCTAGGCGTGGGCATGACGATCTTGGTGATCACTATTTAGACTGTGGAGACCTTTCGTAAGTTTGACTATTTTTACTAACTTAACTCTTTAGTTCTTTTCTGCGAAGAAGAGTGGAAAGATTTTAAACATACTTAATGCCTTTAAGACTGACACTCGACAGTGTATGAAACTTCAAAAATAGAAGAAACAATTGAGCAAAACACAATATACACCTAGTTGGGGATTGAAATAAGTCAATTAGAAATATGAAGCTAGGCTGGCATTGTGTTTTGAACTCCAAGAGGTCATTGAAATGTTGCGTAGAACCTCTATGACGGGAGGGGTGCCTTCAGTTTCGTTGTGCTGAGAATTGAATGTTCTGTTGTTATAGAGCTGGACATTACAAGGGTGAGGGGGGTCTAACAATAGGAGAAAGCAGCATTACGTTATGTTTTGTAGACCCCAAATCAGCTCACTGAATACAGCAAGATAGATAAAATGATTATGATGATGATGATGATGATGATGATCATGATGATCATGATGATCATGATGATGATGATGATGATAACCAATAAGATTTACAGCAAGACAAAGCAATACTTTCATTGAATATTGAGCTTAGAAATCTGCTTTGTGTTTACCCTTGAAATTAGTAAATTTTGTTTGATAAAATACTCACTTTCTCTCATCTTTTTGGTAGAAATGCTCTGAAGTGCTACTCGAGAGCCCGTGATTACTGCATCAGCGCCAAGCATATTGTCAATATGTGTTTAAACGTTATCAAAGTAAGTTTCTCAGTTTTTATCATAAATAGAATTAATTTCCTAAAATCGGCCGTTTCTGTCAGGGAAGAGATCAGAGCTAAAGGACAACTAACTATTATCTATGTTCTCAAAATGTGTTTTTTTATCATCTAGGTTAGCATCTATCTTCCAGTGTGGGCACATGTCAATACTTACGTTCACAAAGCAGAATCTGTTCCTGATCTTAGAGAGGTAGGTTTAGCGATGTTTGAAAAGTTACATTAAAAAATCTTATACAGGAGACGTCGATAGTTCACTGTTGCTGTTTACAGCTAGGCTTATTACCTTCATGCAACTCTTTCGGAAACAGTTACTATCAACTACAACAACATGAAGCTGTTTCCTCAGAGGGGGCCTCAAGTTCATCTTGCCCTTAGCATCTTTGAAGCCGCATTAGATGATAGAAGATTTAGTAGGAGGAAGAAAAGAGACACCCAAAATTTCTGCATTATATAAAATGACTAGAGGCTATTCTTGAGTCAGGTTCTTCAAGTTTTGTAGTTGTTTGGCGATGCTACTTTCAGCTCGAAAATATTTATTAAACAGGTTTCTTCTAAGTTGTTTGTATACAAACTATATTATGGAACATACAGCGCACCTTGATAAAATTCGCATAAACCTGAGCAAAATTGTTGTTCTATTATTACTGTTTTATTTTATTTGTTTTTATTGATAATATTGCCTGACATTTTAATAGGCATTTTAGATCCAAGGTGGAGCCCCAAACAGATATTAGCAAAATTTGAGGTCTCAGGAAGGTTCAATGCTTTTCTGAACCCTGCAACAGTTGAGTCAGTCCTCCTTGAGTCCTCCATTTGTTCGCGCCTTCAGTTTCATGGCCAGACTGCCAGACCAGCAGGAGTTGCCGCTCGATATGCTCTGGATTGCGCGCGCGACATTTTAAGCGGCCGCAGTCAGATCAAAAACAGGCCAGGTTTTGGACCTCTATGTTTATGAGTCGTACTCTGAAGCGAACAGCAACTAAGCTTGGTTTTTGTTGTTGTTCAAAGGTGATTGCTGCTGTCTGGAAGAGGATGACTCTTATAATGAGTTTAGTTTTCAGCATGGCTTAACTCATTCGCTTTCTCCATTAATTTAAAACCCGCCAATAAGAACAAAAAATTTAGAGCGTCTCGCAGTGGTTCTTAGATTTTCTCCATATGTGACAGTGACGAGGAATACCAAAACCCAACAAAGTGGACAGGCAAAAAAGGAACACTAAAAAAGTGGACATTTTGGACATGAAAAGATCTTGAGTCTCTTAAACCGCTGGTTCTTATTTATGGATTCGTACTGTATGCCGCTCTAATATACCGTTATTTTCAAGGCATTTAGACAAACGTTTGAGGTTCTTAGAATATAATTTTAAATCGCGTACTGTGATGTGATTTAATTTAATTAATAATCACTGTATTTTTTTCTACTTGATAGCAAAAAGATAAATCGTCAAATCAAGGAGTTATAACAAAGCTGAAATGTGCCAAAGGTAAAAAAAGTCCTTTTTTACATGTATCTGAACTAATTTGTCCTGAATTATCATCATATTGTAATTTCTCTTTACTGTAATATCATTGTGCTTTTAGGATTAGCTGAATTGGCAAGGAGAGAATACAAAAATGCAGCGAAATTATTCTTACAAGCTTCTTTCGATCATCTTGATTATTCAGAGGTTAGTAGATAATTTACAAAGAAAAGCTCGTTCAGTTTTATCACCTATCTCATTGGCCCAATTGCATGTCTTAAAGTAACATCTATTGCTGTTTAGTTAGAAAATTTAAAGAGGGCAATTCAAGGAGGACTGATGCTTAAGTTAGTTATATGTACATTCTGCTTTCTCTAGGTGATGTCAGCCCATGATGTGGCAATATATGGGGGCTATGCTGTCTTGCAACTTTCGATCGACAAGATTTGCAGAAGAAAGTTTTATCAAACAGGTTTGGAATCATTTCTTTCTAGATTCGTTTTGAATCGATTGTGTGACTCTTTTTCTGTTCAATATGACTCTACCTGTAATCAGCATCTACAAGATACGTTTTCATTTTCCTTTTATTTCAATTCTTTTACGAGGAACTTTACAAGAAACTAGGACATGAATAAATTGCTATGTCTCATGATTTCGCTTTTAGTTCATTCAAGCAATTCTTGGAACTGGAACCTCAACTACGAAACTTATTACACAAATTTTACGATTCACAATATGCTCAATGTTTGAAATTACTGGATGAAATGAAGGTAATATTCGATCATCTTCTTTAATTCTGTTTTCTGTAGCGTCTGTTGATATATTCGGTCTGTTTCTGACGTTTGATATTCTTAGGAGTGTGTTTCAAAATTTATCTATCTGTAATACTCAAAAACTGTTAGGTTCTGGCCAAATGGCAGACCTCATTAATCTGCGCGAGCGCGCGAGCGCCGCTCGCAGGCACAAAATTGTATGCTTTGATTTTCTGCAGGCACATTTTTTCTGAATCGATTTTTTATTAATCTTTTCTTTATTATTTCACAATTATGCTGTTGGATCTAATCATAGTTCTGACGATTGAAAGGTCAAACGGAGAGCATTTTAAAGTGTTATATCTGTCAATCTTGATTACCTAAATGACAGGAAATCATTACTCTGAAAAATGCAGATCTTTATCAGAGGAAAGAGCAGAACTCGAGATGATGATTTCTGGTAATGGCCCCAAGTTAGAGCATGCAGACAACGTAATAAAATTACATAGTATAAAGTTGATTAAATTAAGCTTTTTAACTTAAAAAATGACCAAGTTTGATAACAATGATAAACTCATAGGTAACGGAGTATGAACTGATATTTGGATTTCTTGATTTCTTGCTATGTTGACTAAGTCTCAGAAAGTTTTGTGTCTCAGAAATTATTGGGAACAGAATCTTTCACACCAAACAAACAACACTTGTTCGCTCTCGACATTTATGTCATCCATTCAGTTCTACATGTGCAGTTGTAGTTAGTTAATGATCGTATTGCATATCATATTTGCTTACGAGTACTCAGCATAAACAGTAACTCAGTGAAAAGGCAGACCTGCGATTTATCGGTACTTACTATCAGTTGCTTCCTACTTTTACTTGCAGGCACATTTTTACTCAGTTCTGCGCTCGCAGGCACACAATATTTTTAATGAGCCCTGCCAAATGGTCAAACATTGTTGGTCAAACATTTGAGATTTGCTTTCCTAGCAATGTTTAACCGTTTGGCTACGTCACAAACATTGCTTGATAAGCAGAATTCGCTTAGCATTGTTTCTGAAAATTGTTTGAAAACATTTCCCGCAGTTCATAGGTAACAAGTACTTGACAAATGTTGCGGCGAAAAGCAATAAGCAAAAAGCCCCTGACCAAATGATCAAACACTGTTTGTCAAACATTTCAAATTTGCCTTGTCAAGCAATATGTTTGACCACGTGGCCATGTCGCAAAACATTGCCTCTCAAACATTTTTTGCTTGAAATATATGTGAGCATTTCAATAACATCATTTGTTCTCTCTTGTCAAGCAATTGTATGTGTCGTGACCAAACGGCCAAACATTGCTTGAAAAGGATATCTCAAATGTTTGACCAACAATGTTTGATCCTTTGGCCAGGGCCTCGGTATCTGTGGATTAGTTTTTGTTTTCTATTAACCGCCAATCTGATTATTTATGATATCTAACTCTTTATGAATGATCTTCTTTTTAGGATAACTTACTTTTGGACATCTATTTATCACCACATGTTGACAAACTCTATGCAGAAATACGGAAAAGAGCTTTAATTCAAGTAAGCAAACAAAATATACTTTAGAGATACGCCAAGATTCTTAAAGTAACCTCTCTAGTTAGTGTTGATAAAAATTTTTTTGGAAAATGTTGTTGAGACGAGGACAAGAATTTAGAAAGATTGTCTGAAACAATAAAAGGATGTTATAACTGTAACCATTCAGTAACCGTACAGTAACCATTCGAATATTCTCAAAGATGCCAATATAGGAATGGTTTTTTACTACTTTTTTTAAATAAGTAACTAGTACTGGATATATTTTGTTTTTGCTAACCTTTTTGGTTAGAATCGCCAAAATTTGAGTTATTTCTTTGGTAATATTCATTCGGTGAGGGCCGAAATACCTGATGTTTTGAGCAACTTTGAGGGCTGACCTTGACTTAAGTTGCTTGTTAAGTATAAATTTTATGTGGGGTTTATGTTGATGTGGAGTTCGTAGAAGGTTCTAGAGCCGGTTATAGGCTGCACAAAACTTGTATCGAATAAGATATTCGATAACGATGACCTTGACATCGAGGCATTGAGTGTACATGGCTCAAAATCATTGAATAACAAGGGTTTTGATAACGAGAAGTGAAGAGAAGATGTCAGCACTTTAGTCTACGTACAGTCTGATGGTACTGCTGTATAACGGCTTCATGCTGTTGACTATTTATATCAAAGCAGACAGCGTGTTTCATTAGTTTCACCATTGGAAAGGAGTTGAAATACTGCCTTCGAATCTTAGAATAAATTTTCTTAATTGACTTTTACAATGTTTTGACTTGCATTTGTTTATTTTTTAGTATTTCAGCCCCTATGTTTCTGCTGATTTAAACAAAATGGCGAACGCTTTCAATACGACTGTAGCCCTTTTAGAAGATGAACTAACGCAACTTATTCTCGATGGACAAATTTCAGCCAGAATCGACTCACAGAAAAAAGTAAGCAGAATTGTTCTTTGTTGACGGCCCTGGATAAACTATCAAACATTGTTAGTCAACCATATATAGTTTGCTTGTCAAAGGAAAATGTTTTACTGTTTAGCAACATCAAAGAAACATTGCTCGTCAAACATTTTTTACTTGATAAATGCATTGAATGTTATTGAAGTTTCTCGAAATCATTGAAGGGTGCGAATTCTGCTTGTCCAGCAATGTTTTGTGACGTGGGAAAACAGTCAAACATTGTTTGTAAAGCAAATCTCTTATGTTTGACAGACATTGTTTCATCTTTTGGCCAGACCCTAACTGTTCTACCATTTATGCTTTTACGTATGTATTTTGTGTAATTTATCTTTTTATTCGATTTCTTCAGATTTTATTCGCACGTGATTTTGATCAGCGCAGTACAACATTCGAAAAAGCTTTGAATATGGGAAAAGACTATCAGCGAAGTTGTAAGGTAATACACTTTTCTTTGATAAGCAGCTGGACTTTTATCCAGCCCTTAAAGCTGCTTAAAATTTTAGACATTTCAGCCCTCAAAGTTGCTTAAAAGTTGCTTAACATTTTTTGTACCAAACAGCTACCCCTGACTTCGTGGGTCAAAATCGTCAACTGTTAGGCCTACAACACGACTTTTGAGAGACAGTACGTGGAAAAACGTTAGCTAAAGAACTTCAACATGCAAAACATAAGAACAAACAATTTCCTAACAACAAGAATATAGAATTGAAAGCGTTCGCCATTTTGTTTAAATCAGAAGAAATATAAGATTGGTTGTTTGACTTCTTAGTTGTTTACAGTAATTCAATTGAGCCCTCAAGTTGTTTGATACTACCAAATTTTCTCCTTATGATGATGTTTTGCTGTTTTTATTCACAGGCTCTCATCCTCAGAACAGTTGTAGTTCGAAATCAAATTCATGTCAAGGTTTGCGTAATATTTAAATATCAGCTTGTTTTCATTTTTCATATATATTTCTAAATCAACTAGTTTCATTTTATATATATTTCTAAACCATCTAGTTTTGATTATTAAAATATTTTAAAATATTAACAACTAGAGAAATACATGCTGTTTCCACTGTTTTAAGACTCGAGTAGTCTCTTGCTATGTTTGATCGTTTGGCCAGAGCCGAGATTCAAAATCTTCATTGGTAGTTTCAACCCCTCATTTGTCTCCCTAAATTTCTGTTCATATTTCCTTCTAGCTTCGATTTCTAATTGACAGAATTTTGTTTTTTTTCAGAGTCCTGCTAGAGAGGAAGATGGCGCTTCTAGATAGAAAATGAAGAATTATTATGAATAACTTGCAATTAACTTTCTATTTAAATAAACAAGAACGACCAGAAGTATCATGTAAAATAGTTCAAACATTTCATGTAATTTAAATGAGAGTTTCTCAGAATTAAACATTTTTTTGTAACATATTTTTGTCTCCATCTCAAAATAAGCTCCGAGATCAATTTTTATTTGTCCCTAAACTCACCTGCCTTACTGTAATATTTTTCTTATTTTTATTCTACTAAAAGCCGTTTACATGTATAAAGGTGCTGTGGCGTTGTGGCATAGTCCATCTAGGTTGTGGTGACAGTAGCTAAATAAGCTTGTGGTCCGAGACTCAGTCTCCATAGAATCACACGCAGGGTCTCATTAATTCATCTACTGCTACGACCCTAGCAACTTGCGCTGAAAGTACCTTGTCACCAACAATTTCACCATCAATTCTAAGTTTTCAACCGAAGTCAAACAATTTCCGACCAGGCTTGTTCCAAATGTTAATGCAGTTCGGGAGGCCATACCAGACTAGATTGCTGAATGATGTTGATGATCATTATCATGATCATGATGTTGATGATAATGAGCAATTCAATTCAATATTCGAGCCATAAATTACAATACTGCTTTTGAAATACAGCCCAACGAACTGCGCCAGTTGCATAACAACAGATGAGATGAACATTTCTGAGATAAGACCATTAATAAATCTATTGAATGGTCCTTCTTTAAGGCAGAGAATTTCTGAAGCACGCAACAGAAAAACTGCTCTTATATGCCGATTTTCTTATCTTTTTGAAGAAAACCATCAATGGCACGATAGTTTCGATCACGGACTTCGTTTGGTACTAAATTTACGCAATTTTGACGTCAACAAAATTCACAATTTTTTCATCAGAAACAGCTTGCTCCTTTTCATGCAAAAACAACTCAGAAAAGGGCGATTGTGACGCTTAGAATTGTGTATCTATCTGATAAAAATTGTTTTTAGCAACTGAGAAAATCGACCTTCCATTTCGGAGCAATTCCGGGATTTATATTTTTGGGATATTTTAACGTTTTTGACAAGCAAATTTTTAAGGATTTGACTTAAAATTAGAGCATTTTCGAGCATCTGGGATGGCTCCGGACTTTGACAGCAAATTTCTCGGCTTCCAGAGAAGCTATCAAAAAACCAAAGACACTATTTTAATCAGTGATCAAAGATCTATAAGCTCATGTAACGTTTATATTATTTTAGGTAATATTCGAGGAAATAATTTTTCGATTTTTGGCAAAATTGTCGACTTTCAAAATTCGGTAACTTTTTTGTTTCTGGAGATTTGTTGCTCTTCTCAACGCTTTCTTATAGAGCATAGCTTGCCCTTCAATTTGATATGTAAATCGCCAAAGTTTGATCTAGTTTTGAGATTTTATTAGACTTTTTTGCGCAACACTAGTAGTGAAATCCCATTTCCCCTGGAGCCAGTAGTTCAATCCAATTCAATTTTTCAATGAAAATCATCAAAATTCAAAGCGGCATAAAATGCGTACAAATGTTTTGCCATATTGAACTTTACCGTTTTCCGGAAATTCGCCCCCAATTATTTCCGTCAATAAAGAGTGAAATTCTTCAGGCTTTACATTGCATTGTAGCCCTTGAAAAGACGCTTAGAAATGTGTATCTATCTGTTACAAATTGTTTTTAGCAACTGAGAAAATCGACTTTTCATTTCGGAGCAATTCCGGGATTTATATTTTTGGGATATTTTTACGTTTTTGACAAGCAAATTTTTAAGGATTTGAGATAAAATTAAAGCATTTTCGAGCATCTGGGATGGCTCCGGACTTTGACAGCAAATTTCTCGGCTTCCAGAGAAGCTATAAAAAAACCAAAGACACCATTTTCATCAGTGTTTCAAGATCTATAAGCTCGTATAACATTGATATTATTTCAAGCAATATTCGAAGAAATAATTTTTCGATTTTTGGCAAAATTGTCGACTTTCAAAAATCTGTAACTTTTTTGTTTCTTGAGATTCGCTGCTCCTCTCAACGCTTTCTTATTAAGCATAGCTTGCGCTTCTTTTTGATACATAACTCGCTAAAGATTGATCTGGTTTCATGACTTTATTAACCTTTTTTTGCACGGCACTACCAATAAGATCCCATTTCCCCTGGAGCCAGTAGTTCAATCCAATTCAATTTATCAATGAAAATTACCAAACTTCAAAGCCGCATAAAATGCGTAATATTGGCGCTATAAAGTTGAAATAATCCGCGTTGAAATCAGCGCTTTACGCGCTTTTAATTGATATAAAAATTTTCTCTTTTCTAGAAGGTAGATTTTAGACCATTTTTCCAAAAATATTCAAAAATGCGCAAAAGAAAAACTGCTCTTATATGCAGACTTTCTTGTCCTTTTGAACCAAATAAACAATGGCACGTGGGTTTTGAGCACGGGCTTTCGTCTGGTACTATAATCAAGCAATTTTGAAGCGAAAAATTTTTCACCGTTTTTTCATCAGAAACAGCTTTCTCGCTTTCATGCAAAAACAACTCAGAAAATGGCGATTTTGGGGTTAAATTGAAGCACCAATCACGGCCAACACGATAATTGTTTGCTTATGTTTCTGTGTTAAAATGAGCCAAAGTTTTGGTACGTTGAACTTTACCGTTGTCCGAAAATTCGCCCCCCCCCCGAATATTTCCGTCAATAGAGTGAAATTCTTCATGCTTTACATTGCATTGTAGCCCTTGAAAAGACGCTTAGAAATGAGTATCTATCTGTTAAAAATTGTTTTTAGCAACTGAGAAAATCGACTTTCCATTTCGGAGCAATTCCGGGATTTATATTTTTGGGATATTTTTACGTTTTTGACAAGCAAATTTTTAAGGATTTGAGATAAAATTAGAGCATTTTCGAGCATCTGGGATGGCTCCGGACTTTGACAGCAAATTTCTCGGCTTCCAGAGAAGTTATAAGAAAACCAAAGACACCATTTTCATCAGTGTTCCAAGATCTATAAGCTCGTATAACGTTGATATTATTTCAAGCAATATTCGAAGAAATAATTTTTCGATTTTTGGCAAAATTGTCCACTTTCAAAAGTCCTTAACTTTTTTGTTTCTTGAGATTCGCTGCTCCTCTAGACGCTTTCTTATTAAGCATAGCTTGCGCTTCAATTTGACCTATAAATCGCTAAATGTTTGATCTTGTTTCATGACTTTATTAGCCTTTTCTCCACGACACTACCAATCAGATCCCATTTCCCCTGGAGCCAGTAGTTCAATCCAATTCAATTTTTCAATGAAAATTACCAAACTTGAAAGCGGCATAAAATGCGTAATATTGGCGCTATAAAGTTGAAATAATCCGCGTTGAAATCAGCGCTTTATGTGCTTTCAATTGATATAAAATTTGTCTCTTTTCTAGAAGGTCGATTTTAGGCCATTTTTCCAGAAATATCCAAAAATGCGCAAAAGAAAAACTGCTCTTATAGGCAGACTTTCTTGTCCTTTTGAACCAAATAAACAATGGCACGTGGGTTTTGAGCACGGGCTTTCGTCTGGTACTATATTCAAGCAATTTTGAAGCGAAAACTTTTTCACAGTTTTTTCATCAGAAGCAGCTTTCTCGCTTTCATGCAAAAACAACTAAGAAAATGGCGATTTTGGGGTCAAATTGAAGCACCAATCACAGCCAACACGATGATTGTTTACTTATTTTTCTGTGTTAAAATGAGCCAAAGTGTTGGTACGTTGAACTTTACCGTTGTCCGAAAATTCGCCTCCGAATATTTCCGTCAATAAAGAGTGAAATTCTTCATGCTTTACATTGCATTGTAGCCTTTGAAAAGGCGCTTAGAAATGTGTATCTATCTGTTAAAAATTGTTTTTAGCAACTGAGAAAATCGACTTTCCATTTCGGAGCAATTCCGGGATTTAAATTTTTGGGATATTTTTACGTTTTTGACAAGCAAATTTTTAAGGATTTGAGATAAAATTAGAGCATTTTCGAGCATCTGGGATGGCTCCGGACTTTGACGGCAAATTTCTCGGCTTCCAGAGAAGCTATCAGAAAACCAAAGACACCATTTTCATCAGTGATCCAAGATCTATAAGCTCGTATAACGTTGATATTATTTCAAGCAATATTAGAGGAAATAATTTTTCGATTTTTGGCAAAATTGTCCACTTTCAAAAGTCCTTAACTTTTTTGTTTCTTGAGATTCGCTGCTCCTCTCAACACTTTCTTATTGAGCATAGCTTGCGCTTTAATTTCATATATAAATCGTTACAGTTTCATCCTTTTTCATGACTTTATTAGCCCTCTTTTGCACGGCACTACCAATAAGTTCCCATTTCCCCTGGAGCCAGTAGTTCAATCCAATTCAATTTATCAATGAAAATTACCAAACTTCAAAGCCGCATAAAATGCGTAATATTGGCGCTATAAAGTTGAAATAATCCGCGTTGAAATCAGCGCTTTATGTGCTTTCAATTGATATAAAATTTGTCTCTTTTCTAGAAGGTCGATTTTAGGCCATTTTTCCAGAAATATCCAAAAATGCGCAAAAGAAAAACTGCTCTTATAGGCAGACTTTCTTGTCCTTTT
The DNA here is from genome assembly GCA_014526335.1 of Chrysaora quinquecirrha. Taxonomy (NCBI): domain Eukaryota; kingdom Metazoa; phylum Cnidaria; class Scyphozoa; order Semaeostomeae; family Pelagiidae; genus Chrysaora; species Chrysaora quinquecirrha. The sequence continues at coordinate 537,971 of JACTAT010000036.1, read as the reverse complement.
GAACCAAATAAACAATGGCACGTGGGTTTTGAGCACGGGTTTTCGTTTGGTACTATATTCAAGCAATTTTGAAGCGAAAACTTTTTCACAGTTTTTCATCAGAAACAGCTTTCTCGCTTTCATGAAAAAACAACTAAGAAAATGGCGATTTTGGGGTCAAATTGAAGCACCAATCACAGCCAACACGATGATTGTTTACTTATTTTTCTGTGTTAAAATGAGCCAAAGTGTTGGTACGTTGAACTTTACCGTTTTCCGGAAATTCGCCCCCAATTATTTCCGTCAATAAAGAGTGAAATTCTTCAGGCTTTACATTGCATTGTAGCCCTTGAAAAGACGCTTAGAAATGTGTATCTATCTGTTAAAAATTGTTTTAGCAACTGAGAAAATCGACTTTTCATTTCGGAGCAATTCCGGGATTTATATTTTTGGGATATTTTTACGTTTTTGACAAGCAAATTTTTAAAGATTTGAGATAAAATTAAAGCATTTTCGAGCATCTGGGATGGCTCCGGACTTTGACAGCAAATTTCTCGGCTTCCAGAGAAGCTATAAGAAAACCAAAGACACCATTTTCATCAGTGATCCAAGATCTATAAGCTCGTATAACGTTGATATTATTTCAAGCAATATTAGAGGAAATAATTTTTCGATTTTTGGCAAAATTGTCCACTTTCAAAAGTCCTTAACTTTTTTGTTTCTTGAGATTCGCTGCTCCTCTAGACGCTTTCTTATTAAGCATAGCTTGCGCTTCAATTTGACCTATAAATCGCTAAATGTTTGATCTTGTTTCATGACTTTATTAGCCTTTTCTCCACGACACTACGAATGAGATCCCATTTCCCCTGGAGCCAGTAGTTCAATCCAATTCAATTTTTCAATGAAAATCATCAAAATTCAAAGCGGCATAAAATGCGTAATATTGGCGCTATAATGTTGAAATGATCAGTGTTGAAATCAGCACTTGATGCACTTTCATTTGATATAAAAATCGTTTCGTTTCTAGAAGGTAGATTTTTGGCCATTTTCTCGAAGAAATCCTAAAATATGCAACAGAAAAACGGCTCTTATATGCCGATTTTCGTATCTTTTTGAAGAAAACCAACAATGGCAAGATAGTTTCGATCACGGGCTTTCGTTTGGTACTAAATTTACGCAATTTTGACGTGAAAGATTTTTCACCGTTTTTTCATCAGAAACAGCTTGCTCCTTTTCATGCAAAAACAACTCAGAAATTGGCGATTTTAGGCTTAAATTGAAGCGCAAATCACGGCCAACACGATGCATATTTTCGTATGTTTCTGTGTTAAAAGGAGCCAAAGTCTTGACACGATGAATTTTACCGTTTTCCGAAAGGCCTCCCGCCGATTAATCTCCGTCAATTAATCGCGAGAATCTTCATGCTTTACTTCACATTGTAGCCCTTGAAAAGACGCTTAGAAACGTGTATCTATCGGTTAAAAATTGTTTTTAGCAACTGAGAAAATCGACTTTCCATTTCGGAGCAATTCCGGGATTTATATTTTTGGGATATTTTTACGTTTTTGACAAGCAAATTTTTAAGGATTTGACTTAAAATTAGAGCATTTTCGAGCATCTGGGATGGCTCCGGACTTTGACAGCAAATTTCTCGGCTTCCAGAGAAGCTATCAAGAAACCAAAGACACCATTTTCATCAGTGTTCAAAGATCTATAAGCTCATGTAACGTTTATATTATTTTAGGTAATATTTGAGGAAATAATTTTTCGATTTTTGGCAAAATTGTTGACTTTCAAAATTCGGTAACTTTTTTGTTTCTGGAGATTTGTTGCTCCTCTCAACGCTTTCTTATGGAGCATAGCTTGCGCTTCAATTTGATATGTAAATCGCTAAAGTTTGATCTTGTTTCGAGATTTTATTAGACTTTTTTCCCCACACACTAGTAGTGAAATCCCATTTCCTCCGGAGCCAGTAGTTCAATCCAATTCAATTTTTCAATGAAAATCATCAAAATTCAAAGCGGCATAAAATGCGTAATATTGGTGCTATAAAGTTGAAATAACCAACTTTGAGATCAGAACGTGATGTACTTTCTGTTGATATACAAATTGTCTGTTTTGTAGAAAATAGATTTTAGGCCATTTTTTCGAAAAAATTCTAAAATACGCAAAAGAAAAACTGCTTTTCTTTGCCGACTTTCTTATCTTTTGAAGAAAACCAACAATGGCAAGATAGTTTCGATCACGGGCTTTCGTTTGGTACTAAATTTACGCAATTTTGACGTGAAAAATTTTTCACCGTTTTTTCATCAGAAACAGCTTGCTCCTTTTCATGCAAAAACAACTCAGAAATTAGCGATTTTAGGCTTACATTGAAGCGCAAATCACGGCCAACACGATGCATATTTTCTTATGTTTCTGTGTTAAAAGGAGCCAAAGTTTTGACACGATGAATTTTACCGTTTTCCGAAAGTCCCCCCGATTAATCTCCGTCAATTAATCGCGAGAATCTTCATGCTTTACTTCACATTGTAGCCCTTGAAAAGACGCTTAGAAATGTGTATCTATCGGTTAAAATTGTTTTAGCAACTGAGAAAATCGACTTTCCATTTCGGAGCAATTCCGGGATTTATATTTTGGGATATTTTACGTTTTGACAAGCAAATTTTTAAGGATTTGACTTAAAATTAGAGCATTTTCGAGCATCTGGGATGGCTCCGGACTTTGACAGCAAATTTCTCGGCTTCCAGAGAAGCTATCAGAAAACCAAAGACACCATTTTAATCAGTGTTCAAAGATCTATAAGCTCATGTAACGTTTATATTATTTTAGGTAATATTCGAGGAAATAATTTTTCGATTTTTGGCAAAATTGTCGACTTTCAAAATTCGGTAACTTTTTTGTTTCTGGAGATTTGTTGCTCTTCTCAACGCTTTCTTATAGAGCATAGCTTGCGCTTCAATTTGATATGTAAATCGCCAAAGTTTGATCTAGTTTCGAGATTTTATTAGACTTTTTTGCGCAACACTAGTAGTGAAATCCCATTTCCTCCTGGAGCCAGTAGTTCAATCCAATTCAATTTTTCAATGAAAATCATCAAAATTCAAAGCGGCATAAAATGCGTAATATTGGTGCTATAAAGTTGAAATAACCAACTTTGAGATCAGCACCTGATGTGCTTTCTGTTGATATAAAAATTGTCTGTTTTGTAGAAAACAGATTTTAGGCCATTTTTCCGAAAAATTCTAAAATACGCAAAAGAAAAACTGCTTTTATTTGCCGATTTTCTTATCTTTTTGAAGAAAACCAACAATGGCACGATAGTTTCGATCACGGGCTTTCGTTTGGTACTAAATTTACGCAATTTTGACGTGAAAATTTTTCACCGTTTTTTCATCAGAAACAGCTTGCTCCTTTTCATGCAAAAACAACTCAGAAATTAGCGATTTTAGGCTTACATTGAAGCGCAAATCACGGCCAACACGATGCATATTTTCTTATGTTTCTATGTTTAAAGGAGCAAAAGTTTTGGCATGTTGAATTTTACCGTTTTCCGAAAGTCCCCCCCCCCCGATTAATCTCCGTCAATTAATCGCGAGAATCGTCATGCTTTACTTCACAATGTAGCCCTTGAAAAGACGCTTAGAAATGTGTATTTATCGGTTAAAAATTGTTTTTAGTAACTGAGAAAATCGACTTTCCATTTCGGAGCAATTCCGGGATTTATATTTTTGGGATATTTTTACGTTTTTGACAAGCAAATTTTTAAGGATTTGACTTAAAATTAGAGCATTTTCGAGCATCTGGGATGGCTCCGGACTTTGACAGCAAATTTCTCGGCTTCCAGAGAAGCTATCAAGAAACCAAAGATACCATTTTAATCAGTGTTCAAAGATCTATAAGCTCATGTAACGTTTATATTATTTTAGGTAATATTGGAGGAAATAATTTTTCGATTTTTGGCAAAATTGTCGACTTTCAAAATTCGGTAACTTTTTTGTTTCTGGAGATTTGTTGCTCCTCTCAGCGCTTTCTTATGGAGCATAGCTTGCGCTTCAATTTGATATGTAATTCGTCAAAGTTTGATCTAGTTTCGAGATTTTATTAGACTTTTTTGCGCAACACTAGTAGTGAAATCCCATTTCCTCCGGAGCCAGTGTTTCAATCCAATTCAATTTTTCAATGAAAACCGTCAAAATTCTAAGTGGTAAAAAGCGTCTCTGCACTAATGATTACCCTCCACGTTACAGATAATAACCCACTACTGTAAAGATGATAACTCTCCACGAAACAAATGATGGCCTTCTTCTGTACTGATTACTATATACTCCACGTTACAGGTGATACCCCGCTCTTTTGGCGATTCTCGGAGGGAAATTGTTTCTCTAAAATTAAGCTCAATTTGATAGGAAAACACTTCTGTTACTCCGTAGAGGCTGTTTAGGGGGCATCTGCTAGGATTCAGTGACTATTTTTGAAGAAAAAAGGCAGTTTTCAAGACCCTTAATTTTTGCCGATTTTTGGCCATTTGGCAAGGCTATAGACTTGGTTTTTTGGCGATTTGTAGAGGATAATTTTTTCTACAATATTGGGCCCAGTTTGATAGAAACACTTTAATTGCCCCCTCGAGGCTGTTTAAAGGGTATCTGGTAGGATTCAGTAACTATTTTTGAAGAAAACAGGCAGTTTTCAAGACCCCTAATTTTGGCCGATTTTTAGCCATTTAGCAAGGCTATAGACTAGCTTTTTTGGCGATTTTCGGAGGGAAAATTTTTAACTCAAATTGAGCGCAATTTGATAGAAAAGCACTTCATTTACCCCCTAGAGGCTGTTTGGGGAGTATCTGGAAGGATTAGAAGAAAAAGGCACTTTTTTAAACTCCTGATTTTGGCCGATTTTGTACCATTCAGCAAGGCTATAGACTTACTTTGTTGGCGATTTTTTGAGGGAAATTTCTTTAACCCCGTATTTCGGGCATTTGGCAAGGCTAAAGACTTGCCTTTAATCTTATATTTCACTTGAATTTAACTATCCGAACAAGACGATTGTCGTAATTTAAAACCAGGTAGCTAATAGCCGATGCACGGGCCAAAAGGACAGTTCACGCATACTACGCGACGGGCCTACTCACGCATACGCACGCGACAGATCACGAATAAAAAGCACGACGGTCCATCCAAGAAACGAATCAACTTAGAGTATAAAACAAACTGAAAATAAAACAAAGTCTGCTCAGTAATATTCTTTATCGCTTACTCCAACCAAGATTTTATGAGATTCATATAGGTTATGCATAAAAATTACTAAATCAAACTTAACGCAGTCATAAGGATGCTAATAAATAACTACAATGCAAGGTTAAAGTGTAAACTAATGAAATTATGCGAGACCAAAAGCAAAAAATACAAAAATACCATTGGTTTTTATATTAAAAATATTATGTAGAGAAAACCGTGTTAGACTTATACTGAACACAACGCTTGGAAATAAATTCAGACACTGGCCAGAAGATCAAACATTGTTGGTCAAACATTTAAAATCTGCTTGTCAAACACAATGTTTGGTCGTTTGGCTACACCAGCAAACATTGCTCATCAAACGTTTTTATTTCGACACAAGCATAAAATGTTTTGCTGAGCGAATTTCGCTTGTCCAGCAATGATTTGTTGTGGAGTGGCTAAACGGTCAAACATTGCTTGCAAATTGAGTCTCAAATGTTTGATAAACATGTTTGATCATCTGCCCAGGGCCTTGGGCTTTAGACTAATTAGTTAACAACAAACGCGAATTCATAAATTCTAAAAAAGCATGGAGTTGCTTGGGCGTAGCACTAAGTAGGATTTGCTAACGTTTCCACCGGTAGTACAACAGTCAAGGAAAGATTTTCGTGAGCAGGATGGCCAGAAAAGAGGTGAGAGGTAAAGGTCCTTACTGTTGAAAGTCGGATAATTTTGAAGGAATTTTTAAAGCCCAGATTGATTGGCTGGGACAAAATTCATATCGTATAGGCCGTATAGGGAACTTTATCAACGATAAAACTGGGAAAACACAAGGGAATTATCTACATGAAGCGAAACTAGGAAATTTAAAGCAGAAAATTAATCATGATTAAAAATTTACGTTCGTCCATATAACCATAAAAAGAATGGAGTCCTGAGTCCCTGATAGAATCATTTTCATCTCTGAAGTCCAATTTTAAGCTGAGGCGGCTGTAGCTTCGTTGAGTGTGATGACGTCGGCTGGTCGAGAGATTGCGGTTCCTAGAACGAAGATGTCAATCATCAACTGCAAATTCAATTGGCAAATTAACCAAAGAAAATCAAATCTTTCTCTTACAATACTCGCATTAAGGTTCCTAGTTTATTTACCAAAAGCACCGATCAGATATACGAAACTAAATTGGCCCTCTTCTGATTGGTGCATTTAGATCCATATCTGGTTCAGAATTGGGAAAACGTTACGGTTGTTACTTTATTTTAAGTAGGCTGTTATTTCTAGCTTTATCTGCTAATTTAGGCCTACTAGGCATGCTGCATCCAGGCATGGGACCCCTAGTTTAACGTCCCTACCAAACGACGGCAAAGTTGAGTTGTTTAGTCATCCATCTGGAAAGTTACCCATCCAGATGCTCACACAGTCACACGGTCAAGGACCGGAGGAAGCTCAGTAAGAATAAAAAGAATCTCAAACCACACCAAAGAACCGCGTGTTTTCATTGTTTAGCGAGTAAAGTTTGCAGCTAGGGGTTCTTTTGTCTGCAGGAAGTTTAAAGACTCTTCTGCACTCTAATCTAGGTATTTTTCCACCGCAATTAACTGTTTCGGTTTATTTCTGGAATCTTCGATTAAGACTAGCTTAAACTATATACTGATAAGGTATAAAAGCATCTTTGGGATAGTCCTTAGGCATCCTAAAAACATCGTGGTGTGGTGACGTACCTTTTAAGAAATGCTCTTTGCAGAAAGCTGGCATTTCTTTACTAGTCATTGCAATCTGTAAAGAAAAGTTAGAGATAAAAACATCTTACAGAATATAACACTTAAGGAAAACTCTTCAGGTGAGGATGAAAGATGTTCTAGCACCAGTCGCTAGGATGTCAGTTGTAGGTTAACTAATCGAGACCTCGACCCTGGCTGTGACGCTACCGTGGCTGGGCTTGAACCCTGACCACTGAGGTCCTGACACCTCGAGTCAGCTTGATTACAGTGACTGTTATCTGTAATGTTTCTGTGCCTCCCAGAAATATTTGCGCGTCTCTCGCTACAAATTTTGTCACACTACAAAGTTTCAGAGGTGGCTACATTGTGAAACATCGAGGGGACATATCATGCGCCTACAATGTTGCGTGGGACATGTCTCCTAGTTTAGCCAGGCCTTAACAAGGCACCTTTTAGCAGAAGAAAGCGATATTGCAATTTGAAGTCATGTATACCTGGAAGCAGTCTTCCGCATGGAAATGCCTCAAATCTTTTCCAATGGCATATTCAAGGAACCAACGCAATGGCATATGATGATGCATCAATGCATCCCTAAAAACAATTGACAAATAATATAGACAATCGCTCACTGAAGTTCTACTGAAGATTTTATAGCTTATATCAATAACTATAAGACCTATACAATATTTCTATTTTTTCTCGACATTTTGCTAAACGTTAATTCTGTTTAAAGTTTTTAAGCATTCTTCTCTCTTCCACTCGGCTTTTTCATCCTTCTAAATTGTCATTCTCTGTATAATCTGTTTGTTCAATTTTCTGTTAAATTAAACTTTCTAAATTTAAGCGTAAAAACTGGTTTATTAATGGCTACTCACCAGAAAGCAAGGAAATCTTCTACAATATGATGAAGACGATCTGGTGTTGGCAGCTCTCCACTTTCTGTTAAACTCGTAATTGGCTTCTTGAAATAATACAAAACTGGATGCAAAAAGTTTGATAAATGGGCCTCTGATACTTCTCCAGTTGCACGCTCCTCTTTAAATGGATCAGACCTGGAAATAATAAACAAGCATTTCTCAGTCTTATAAACTTTCTTTAAGATTTCAGGTGAAGTATAGGATGAATTAATATATTTCATAGGACTAGCATGGGACGTTCAGACTAAAGGGCCTGGAATCAAGTTCATTTTGGTGTGAAAGATTCTGGCATTCTTTTCAATTACACCTCGATATTTTAAAATCCATTGAAACGAACAAGTTATTAGCATATTACAATTCTAAAATATTCCAAATCTTATGAAATTACTGTTAAACTATAAGGTTGGCTAACAATGTTGTTTGCGCCCGCCTTTATGGAAGTGCCTATTCCAGCTCTGCCTATCAAGGGAGGCCTTTTGAATTCCACAGCTATTGGATGTTCCCAGCTTTCTACAAAGTTTCTCTTCATTCACTGATTTAACATGAAGAATAAAAAAAGTCAGATGCTTGTAAAAAGCTTTGCCACCCTACCCTGGTCCAGAGAAATTCTTTCCATATTCTAGGTTGATGACAATACCTCTTTTGAATTCAACTCCAGTGTGCTCTGAACAAAACAAGAATCGAAAACTGAAATCAAGCAATCCATAACTAAAAGCCTGCCTATTTTTCATTTATAAATCTTTGTTAGTCTTTGAGTAGTAGACTTTTGAGTTATAGCGAAAACATATTTGGATATACTTAAAAGCTTTGTAAGACGAAAACAGCTTTTAAGTACGTCCAAATATGTTTCTGCTATTACTTGCAAGCCTTCGCTATTAATAAGTAAAATCTTTCTGTAAACCCCCTTACTGAGACTTTAAATATTCGTCTTCTCTATTGGAGTTCTTTCCAAAAGGCTGGGATAAAAGAGAAAGAACATAGAAAGATTTGTGAAATGGGGGTTATGAAAAGAATGCGTAATGCCTTGGAGAAGGGAGAGTTCAATTTCATTGCACTGTGATTTTTAGGCCATGTTTTCATAAAGTTATGCCACTCATGATGTTTCTAACAACTGGAGAAATTAGCTTTTAGATAACGTTTGGCTGCTTCTTTTACTCGTATAACATTTGTGGACATTGGAGCAATTTAAGACGGAAGCCCTATATACAAGCAAATACTTCTATTTCAACGTATCTAAAAGTAATGTGTCACTCACCACCAAATTGTGGCATAAGACCTTTGGGAAATTCTTCAAAATAATCAAACTTTCCATCATCACCTAAAACAACAGAAGATAAATAGCCTTTGAGTTGTACAAACTTCAAAATTGCGATAAATAGCAAAAACTTTAGACATATAGGCTTATATCATGTAGAAATGTAGAAGAAAAAGGCTGGTATAGTGTAAACAGAAAGGGTTCTTTTCTCACTTGGAATCTCCAACTAGTTTAATTGGTCATCTCACTGTATCCCGCTAGCTGATTGGTGTTTAAAACACAATACCAATTCAGCTTCTCTTTCCGATTGGTGCATTTCGAGCCGCATCTGGGTATAAAACCCGCCTTAGTTCATTGTTTCGGTCTGTTTCTGACGTTTACACTCTGAGGAGCGTCAGATGAAAAAGCTTTTAGGTATGTCCAGAGATGTTTGCGCTATTCCTCGCAATTTAGAAGATATTTACAGAAGCTAGATCAAACTCGTTAATCACGCCGATTAAAATTAAAAAAGTACATCTTAATAGGTACAAAGATACCTGGTAAATAACCAACATTATGGGTGTATCACTTACATATAAAGGACGCAAGTACGTTTGAAGGAATTAAATGTTTCAGTTCTACTTTTGTAGACGAATGTAGGAGAGTTTTTTATTTTAGTTTGAATTGAATACAAGATTTTTTGCAGCTATATGGAACCCATATTACTTCCATATTATTTGTTAGGCTTTAACTTCCATATATCATGGTTTATTATTACAGTGTTATAGCAGAGGGGATGTTGCTTCAAACTGATAATGAAGATGATTCAGAATATAAAAAGAATTTACTGGAAAACTAGGCAACTTAAACTTACGAAGTACAATCACATCGACAAGAACCCCAAACATCTGGTAAGATCCCTAAGAAACAGAAGAAAATACCTCGGATAAAATGCAAGAATACTGACAGTTTAACATCATTTTTCCTATATGAGGCAAATTAATTGTATGATATATAACGGAGCAGAGAAACTTTAAAAGGGCTAGGCCCTATACTGCTTTAGAGGTCCACTTTATGGCCTTTAAACAATCTTCCAAATTCAGCGTAGACTTGAGTTCTAGTTATCATTATCGGCTAATGACCAACCTCAAAGCCCTCAAACAACCTCTCTGAGCAAACAGCTGTTTCGTGTTGTTGCTGTTGCTTTTTGTGAAGAGAGGGAATCAGGTAATAAGTCTAAATGCAGCGTACAGACAGCAAATGCTTTTAATCAGTAGAGAGGGCACTTAGCTTGTGCAGCAAAGGTCCTCGTTTGTATTCAGTTTCCTCGACTTCTTTCTATACTTCTTACAGCTCATCAAATCAAAAGTAGCCAGTTCAAAGTTTTGCTTTCAGCTTCACAAACAAGCAAGAGTTTAGAGAGATCTGTAATAAAACTTACGGAAGCCTCATTGAGTCTTTTCGTTAGCGTATTCAGAATCTCTGTGTTTGGAAGGGTGACATGTGGCCATTGTACTCCATGATTTCTGTACTCAAGAATACGATGAAGTGCACGAGCTAAAAATATTAATAAAAAATGATCAAAATTTCAGTTTAAAAGACCGTCTTAGATCCAGTATGGAAGTATGTCAGTTTTCAACAAGATCTCGGGTGTCTTTATGGGGGTGGGGTGCTTTCCATAGTATATTAGAGCTCATCAAGTCTGTTTCTGACACTGTATCAGCCATGATAATCAGCACTTGTAATGACAAGCCTTTGATATATATCAGGGAAACGTTTCAGGCAACGAGAGCAAAAATTCAACCTTTCTTGCAGGTCCGGTTACAGTGTTTTCAGACCTTTTTAATCTGACCAACAAACTATTCAAGAGAAGAACCACATTTCTCCTTGCCCAACGACAAGGGACAGATCTCTCCCAAACGTTGCGATGACAAGTATTAAACGGTTTTTCATGATAATGGTTTTGGTTTTGACAATACCCTTATGGTTTTGTTAATTAATGGCCAACGCAAGTCCATCATCTTACTTGTGTATCTGAATCCATGAATAAAGCCACCAGCCGATTTTCTCCAGTCCAGAGAATGTGTTATTGTGCCAGCTAAAATAAGGAACATTGATTTCGATGAATATTTTACTCTATTTTAGACAGTAAAAACTAACATCTCTCTTATCGTCATAAAAACGGATTGAGTGCAGTTACAACTTTAAGCATAATTGTTTCTTGTCAGCCCTCTACACTGCAAATTCACCACATGACCAAGCCACAACAGATTTCAGCTCATGTCGCCACTGTGCTCTAGTCAACTCACAACACCTTGGTGATCAACATGCCTCGGTTGGAAATTCAAAAATTTGTTCAGTGTTTCTTCGTGAAAATCTCGTGGAAGCTTTCTAGAAGACTTGTCAGTGCTTTCTTTACAGATATAGGGGGTCCTGCCCCCAAATCTTACTTGTCATGCTGATGGTCGAGTTGTTCAATTATAAGTGTGGTGAGACACCATTTGAAGAGACGAGTTGACCAGATGTGCAACGTCATGACAGTGGCGAGTTGGCAGTGTGCCGAGTTGACCAATTCCCAGTAAAAATAAAGGTTGATCAAGCAAAAACTCACTAAAGAACATTCCATCAGTGACAGTTGATTCAAAGTTTTGCTTTATCTCAGGATACTTTTTAGTTGGGCCCTTTGGTCTCCTAGGGCGAATGCTCTTATCGAAGATGCTTGTGTCAAACTAAAAACAAGACAAAAAATCAAATTAACAAACAATCTGAATACAAATTCAAAGGAGGAAACTTTTATAGATATAGGTATTCTTGAAGTGAATGAAAAAGTGAATCTTACTCTAAATCCCATACATCTGATGATGTTGTCATAAGGCTCTCGAACAGCACTGTTATCAGCTGTAAAGATAAAAACAAACAAATGCAGCACTCCATATATAAAATTTGTTGGACCAAAATCAAAGATCGCGCATTTTCAAACTTTAGGGCATTTGGAACCCGTGAGCTGGTAAGAATAACGTCAACAATAATGCAAGATTTATACTTATTTAGCAATAGATTATAGAAGGAAAAAGCAACACAAACCCTTGAAAATATCAACTGCGGAAGATATTGTAATAGGAAATCATTTAAGTACTTACGTTCATTCTCTCCAACCCCAACATAAATTTTTCCATCTTTTTTACTCCTGGTAAAAGTCATTGACTTGAAATCGCCCTCTGAAAAAGAAACAGTATTGACAAATGCATGACAAATAATAACAGAAAATGAAAAATATACAAAGAGTTTTTCTATAATTGCACAAATTACTGCCAAATCTACTAGCTTGGAAAAGGGTACTCAGATAGGCAAAATCTCAGCCATACCAAATTGTCCATCCAGAGATTTAAGCTGGTAGGTGTCGATTGGTCCATCATTGACAGCTCTGTGGAGAAAAAAGACTTCATTTACCTTACTTCAATCATAAGGTTACAGCATAGAATAAGGATATGGACAGAAGCCCCATTCAAGCAATGTCCTGTCTCACCTATACAATTAAGGCTACGTCTACACAGATACGTTTTCTAAAAGCTGCGTTTTCAGGCCAATGAAAACGGATCGAAAGTTTTACGTCTACAGGAGCGTTTTTAGAAGGCTTTTGCTGTCCATACCAAAATGATGATGTGATGTTTCCTAACTTTAAATTTTGACATTCAATACTAATTAACCACCGAAAATTATCGTAACATGGAGGTTAAAACACAAAGAAATCATTGCGTTATTATTGCCTTATTTGAAAACGTATCCGTGTAGACAGGGCCTAATGTCCAGTCACTGCCAAAGCCTTTGTTGGCATGGAATTCAGTTTACAACTATAATTCTCGAATTTGAAGTTTTGCCCCACTAGTTACTGATTCAGATAAAACAAAATATGTAGAGACATCATCATCAACTGGACCAAATATATTTTGAAGACATTAATCATATCTCCTTTGCAGAAATTTTACTCAAGATTAGAGTACTGGAGATTAGTAAGGAAGTTTTAATTCGACACGATTTTTATCAAGAAAGGGCGAGTATTCTGGGTTTGAAACTGAAAAGAGCATTTTCACGATTTTTAAGGCAAGACCTTCAGACTAGGAATCAGTTTTGTAGCTCTAAACAGCCTCAGGTAATTCAATTTTTTTTTGGTGAGTTAAGGATTCCAGATTGATTTAAAGTATTCATTTGATTATTAAGATTACGGAAAAGGAGCTTTTGTTCATTATTACCTGACATCACCAACGTAATGTGTTTCCCATGACAGTCTTAATCTTTCCCTGTTTAAGAAAACAACAACGAAATATGATAGAAATGAGGAAAGAATACACCAGCTATATCGAGAAGAAATGTGGCAGGAGTTATATGGTCAAATGCAAGAAATTAGGTACTCCAAGGTAGAAATCGTAAAGGTCAAGATAAAGGTAGAGTCTACAAGTACCTTGACATCATGTGAATATAGTTCGCTGCACCAGCCAAATGCTGAGCTGTTTCAAATGCTGAATTACCTAAGAATAGAAGGAATTCGAAAGATTACAAATCACTCCTCAGGCACCAGTCTATACAATGCTTCCTAAAACTCTCTTCATATTGCCTTGACTTCTACTCAATGATTTTCGATTCTTATCACAAACATTTCTGAGAGTTGTCTAATGGTAGTATTCTTTCACTTTGTACTGAAATCGAGAATTGTGGAGCAAGAAAAAAGAACATTTTAACAAGATCATCAGAGACAAAGACAACTGAGATTTGTGGATATCTCACGAGAGAAAATCAGTTTGAACACATTAGCGGCCAACATGACTACCAGTCAACTTTTTCACTTGGCAAATAATTTGAGGGAATCAAAACTAGTAGTTGCTTATGTCAGAATCTGATAGACAACTCCTGATGATGATATTCCAATCGAATTTGGGATAACTCCAGGTTCATCTTTGACGTTTGTTTCACGGTTTTTTATGTTTTAAAGCTTCCGAAAAAAGCAACATTGTTTTATATGTAATGATTTTAGTTATGCATCTTATGCAATTGTCTTTCTTCTTGCTACTTTCTTCTCAATATAAATACAAAGTGTGGTATTTGCAGATGTGTCAAATTAAAATAGCTTTCTTTTTACCTCTTCCAATAATCAAAATATTCTGTCCTTCATAGTCCTCAGCATTGACTGACATTTTCGTGTATGACTAGAAAGAAAAGAAAAGCATCTCTTTAACTCAGAAACCAAGCAATGATAAAGAGCGATGTAATAAAGAAAAAGAAATAGCTTACGGTTAACGGCTTATGGTCATGATTAATTTATAGAGATTGAATTACAATGGTTTGGTCATGCTACATGAAGACTAGGTACTCTTGCACATACCATCATGCACGGTAAACCCATGGCCAAGTGAGTTCCCAAAAATTTCCGACGGTTGAATTTTCAGACAAATTTTGAGTCCTGAAATTGTATCATCCGAAACTTTTACCACCCGAAAATTTTTACCTGTCCGAAGATTTTACCGCCATTGAGAATTTATTATGATGAATAAGAGAAAATAATGTTGGCAATTTGACTTGATTAATGCTTTATTGGTGCTACTCGTCAAATGGCACTTTCAAATGGCAGTTATTTCCAAGCCTATCAACAGAGATTTAGAGCCAGAAGACCCATTTATAGACATCGATACCCATTATGGTGATAACTAATTTGACACAAACACCCTAGAATTTGATTAAAGAATATTTTTTGTTACTGTTTTTCAAAGGAAAAAAAATGAAGATTGAGATCCATTTTATCTATAATTTTCTCAGAGATTATCTCTTTATCATATCATTCTATTTCGTCGAAATTAATCGTCCGAAAATAAAACATCTGAAAACTTTACGTCTGAAATTTTTGGGAGTTAATGTAGACCAAAGACATCTTGGTTGGTAATTGTGATGATGCTTACCAAAGTATTCTCAAGACCAGTGACATTTTTTGGAATATTCTCCACCCATAACCCAGTGCTACAAAAGTGATATCAAAATAATCATGCAAAGGTTTAAGGTACACGTTTGTCTTATAAGAACACTTGGCTTCAATTACAGCCTGCTTGATTCTTAATTTTGAAGCAATTGTGCACTAGCTTGTCACCCGTTACCTTTCTCGAAAGCATGTTTAAAAAGCGTTTCTTTGCAAGGGCTTTATGCTGGTGAACTTTGCTTGTCCTTATCTCACAGATAGTTTTGGAGATGGCAAAAAAGTTTCACCCAAATTTTAGCCTGGTATTAAAAGGTTGTTCTTATAAGGAAATAAATGTGTGTGGAATGAAAATTGAAATCAGGCCTCATTCATAAAGCCCAGTTTCCATAAAATTGTAGAAGGATTTTCAGAGAACCAGCAATCATCAACCGTTTGTGTAGCTTTCCAAACATGCTTTTGATGAGATTTTATGCTGTTGTTGGGCTGCTGAATATTACAACGAAAAAACGGTCTGAACAGGGATGGCAGAAAAACTCTGGAAAATGGTCCATAAAATTGGAGAGTAATCAAGCAGGAAGTCAATTTGAAGAAAGATATATACACACCTTACAACCAGGGTTCTGCACATATACTGCTCTCCTTTCTTATCAGCTAATGTAAAAACTCCAGTAGTGTTGTCTTTTGTTACTTTTCTGATGTTTGTATCATACTTTACTTTGAGATTCAGCTTTTGTGCAAAATCTTTGAGGTATTGAACCTTCAAATAAACAATAATTACTCAAAAAAAGATAAAGATAAATGGCTTTATAAGATGTTATGTGATTTGTGCCATTGTCTCCCTAAGACCTATCAGTGTGAGGAAAGTTAGCTCTATCACATTCCAACTCAAACGAAATAGCAGAAATGCATTTTTTGCCATTGCAAGCAATCCTGACAAAGACCGAGACAAACACAAGGGGTTGAACAAAGACCTTAGAAGCAGTATAGATTTTCCTTTTGGAGGAATTCTTTTACACCTTTAGAAACTCCGTTTTGACTTCTCTTGTAATTATGACACATGAATACATTAGATCTCTGGTTATAATGAGTTCTTTGATAAAACGTAACACCCCCAATTGCAATTTGACAAGTATGCTTCTTTGCAATATGGAGATATTCACCACTGTAGTCTTATAACGTCTAAAAGCATCTTAACTGCGTCTAACTCTGTCTAGATCGTAACGGTCTGAAATGCATCTTATTATTTTAGATGTTACTTGGTTTCTGTCTTGCCTCTTATTAAGACTTTCTCATGGTCTAATTAGATGGGGAAAACCTTCTAAAATATTAGACTTTTTAGAGCAACAGACATGTTCCCTTATATATCAATGTGATTTGCTCCAGGAGAAATACATTTTTTAGAGTTTTAACTTACCATGTGTTTTGCTGGTGGAAAGAACTCTTTTGAATAATGTTTTATCAGTAATGAATCGTCGTCACTGATTAAGGAGTTCCAGTCATGTCTCATGTTGAATTCCTTGTTTGATTGCCCTGTTGAATGAAAGCCAATGGATAAATCAAACTAATCAGAGGATCACTGATACAGTGAATTGCTGAAACATTAATAAAACAAGCAATAATTGCTAAAAGAGAACTCACTGTATCATACAGTTATCATATATGTTATACAGTTGCAATTATCTTAGCCAAACAATGCAAAAGACCAAATATTGGCATCTTGCAACAATTGGCAAGTGTTTCATTTTTGTGGAAAATAGCTCTTAAATTCTGTTTTCAAATTATGTTACCAAACTTAAAGGAAAATTTCTTAATGGATCAAAAGTTTCGTTGCAATGCAAATAAGTGCCAGTTCCCCTTTAGCAGTACTGGATCTGGTTGAAAAACAACAGACAAAGGAAATATTATTCTGCATGCCCCAGTTTCATATCACAAAGACTCTAAGACCTCAGAAGTAAGCGAGACTCACACTGGCTAGAACAGCCCCCCACTTCACTAA
Organism: Chrysaora quinquecirrha; assembly: GCA_014526335.1. Lineage (NCBI taxonomy): Eukaryota > Metazoa > Cnidaria > Scyphozoa > Semaeostomeae > Pelagiidae > Chrysaora > Chrysaora quinquecirrha. The sequence continues at coordinate 520,945 of JACTAT010000036.1, read as the reverse complement.
GCTCTTGACACAACAAGCTGCTTGACTGCTTGTATCAACGACACCAACAAACAAAAATACAATTTTAATTTTACAGTTGAAATACAATTTCAACTGTAGGTCTCAAGTGATACTTGGATCATGATAAGCTTCCTTTTTGGGGGATAAAATAGACATACCTGTGAAACGTTTGTTGATTGATATTAATGTTCTGTGTCTTGGATACTTTTTGTAAAACCAGCCTGTTAAAAAAGACAAAAAATCAATTTCTCACCCAAGAATCATACAGAAATAAATTTTCTATCAATTATACTCTAAAGTTAACAACAAAAGGTGGCTTGACCCAATAGAGATACCCATTCTTGCCCAGAATTGGAAAAACCAGCTGCATAAACATTATACAATCGAACAGGACAACTGTTTAAACGCTAAAGGTAAATCAATGATTGAAAGACCTTTTCTTTAGATATCACTGTTCAAATAGTGGGGTGGCGATGGGAAAGGGGGTTGGTGAGGAATTCCCCTGATTTGAAAAAGGCTTAAAGTTGTAATTCCAAAATACAATAAAATTTGATGGGTGTGATTGGTTTTCTAGTCAACTCGCCCCCACTACCAACTTGCCCCACTTTTAGGTCAACTCACCCTTAGCCTTGCAAATGAGATTGAGGAGGGAAAAAACATTTTTTTATCAAACCTGCACTTGTGTCTCTTTCTAGAATAATATAATCTCTTGCTGCACGCTCTAAAAAGAACCCCATTTGGAGACCTACAAAATGGAAAAATTATGTAATTATTCCCCTTTGATTTTTGTTTTCATTCAGGACTAGACCAGTGGTAAAAGCAAAGAACAAAGGCTATAATTCAATAAGCATTGTTTTACAACATAATCACATAACAGTGATTGTGTTCTCAATTGTTCTGCATCTCACTGAAGTGGGAAAATACAATGGAATGCCTGCCCTCAACAAGACAAGTCTTCCTGTTTGTGTTTGCATTTGAGATAAAACTGCATAGGGGGCACCCTGCGAGTCTCTTTCGATTTCCAGCCAAGTTTTGATTCAGAATCATACTTTGGCAGCTTTATCCATGCTCTTGTCTTGCCTTGCTTGTTGAGAGCAGAAATGAGGTAGATAGGTACCGAGATTTGTCTTGGCCTAACGTTACTAGGTATAGAGGTTCTTTGCCATTTTGACGATCAAGAATAATAACAAGTGCGATAAAAACCAGATTTTTCAAGCTGATTCTTATCATCAAAACAGATTATTTAATATCTCTGTCACGGCATGGGCGCGATCAGGACGATGAGGTCCTTCTTAGGCCGACGCACGTTCAATGGCGCATGTTTCGGTCGTATCAGAATCATCCGCAGAACAGTTAGGAGAGCAGATGTTCAAGCAGCCAGACAACGTTTTCAACCATCGCAAATGATTAAAATAACCTCGGAAACACCGCAGCCATTATCGATACTTCTAATTAGCTGTTTCCTTCAATCTTTTAACATTGTTATCTTTTTTACTTCCAAACAACTCGCTGCCATTTTGTTTATGTTGAGCATGGGAGAAAAGCAACAAACAGGCCCGAGATTGCTTCTAAAACTAACTAATCTATAAAGCCTAGATAAACATAAACAATTAATGAAAAAGTAATTATAGATCAACTAGATATGTGTACGTAGATTTATCGACACTAATTAACAACGCTAACTTTAGCACTAAAGAAAAAATAAAAAATCAAACATGTGAAGTTTTCGGCATAAATGTCTTACCAGATGGTCCAGCTCCGATAACACAATAATCTCTTACATTTGTAGCAAAGCAATGCAAAGCTACGAGGACCAAAACAGCAGAAAATTGTAGATATTTTTCACAGAGACCCATCTTTGCATCCGTCTGCAACGAAAGGGAAACACAAAGTGATACAAGACTTACTTCCTCCTCTCCAACAGAAAGTGAAATCTTCCTATCAGGGGGGCGTGTATTGACATTCCATAGCAACTTCACTAATCGGTTTCAATAGGTTATTCTAGCGCATTGAAAAGGCTAAAAAGGGCTATTCAAATCAAAAAATCAAAAGCATTCTTATATTCTGCTTTTGTTTTCCTAAATTCTTCCTATCCTTTTCTATTTTTTCGAATGGTTGTGAATGTCTGGGTGAACCGTTCAATGGTAATAGCCAAAGTTTTTCCGCTCGCTTAACAACCCCCCTGGCTCTTCAGTAGGCCATAGGTTACATAATAATCTACCATCTTTGAAGTGGTGGCAAAAGCCAAACTTTGAAACGACTTGCATTTTAATTTTTATTTGAACATTAAAATCGAAGGTGAACGTCATGAGCCATGCTTATAAAAGGCTAACAGAGCCCCGTTTCAGATTCGGGGGTTAATAAACCTCCGTTCCGAGGAGCTGATAAAGTTCCTGTGTTCCCTCTAAAAGGGGCATTTGAAATGCAGAATGGTACCACAGAATAGAGTAGGCACTAGGCAGCTAAAAATTGAGGCAAATGGGAGTGTTACTCTCACTCAAGCCTTTATCCTTGTACATTTTAATGCGATTTTCGCGTGAGCTTCAACCAGTAATGTTATTGTATTGATTCACCTGTTTCTGTGTTTCCTCAGTTTTTTCAGTTCAGATTAAATAAGTAATGAAGTTTACTTTTACTTTAAAGCACTCTATCTTTAGTCCTGAATATCTGACCTGACCACGAAAACAGGTGATTTGCTATCACCAAGCCAAGCCAGAGATAGAATTTTGTTCGGGGGCATTCGGAGGCAGGAATTGTAACACATTTCCTAATTTATAAGCAATGCGATAGACAGGAAACAGTGGAAACATTTTCGGGAATACTTAAATGCTCTTTTCGTCTTTCTAGTTTATTGCTTCGGCCTGTTTCTGACGTTCATACTCTGAGGAATTTCAGACGAAAAAAGCTTTTAAGTATGCCCGAAAATGTTTCCGCTAACAATTTTGAAGTTTTGCTAAAACAAGCTGAAACGACCTAATCGAGATATCAAAATTGGAATCGAGGCTGAAACCAGTAACTTCTTTATGTTTTGTTGCATTCTTTTCTAATAACAAAAGGAACATGTGTTAATATCAAAGTGGTCGTCCTTCTGGGATGCTACACGCTTTTTTTTTATAAGGAACCTACCTCAAGGCCTAGTTCTTAAAGTTCCTTATTTTTGGACCTCTTGTGAGGCAATTGTAGTTCCAAAAGTTCCTTAATAGTTCCTTAATTTTAACTGCACATACAGTGGTCTTAACAATGAAAGAGAGACACTTGCATGTGAGCAAAGCTCGAGACTACTCAAGGAAACATTTGATACATGCTTAACGTACAATTTATGTGATTTTCGACTGCAAATGAATGGAACCGGCTTTCTAATTCTTGATTATTTGCAGTGATAAAACTATTCAACAATAAAAAGTTCTTTAGTTGTTTTCTCTCTAGTAGTATAAGTTCTTTAAATTTTCGGGCCTTCTACATGTAGGTTCCTTAAAAAGTGGTTCCTTATAAAAAAAAAGCGTGTATTGTATTTGATCACCAATCAGCTAAGCCATTGAAAAATAACCATTTGAAAGCGAGTTCAACTGAAATCGATTGATTGATTTGATTTGCCGATCAAATGACGACGACGAGATAGAATTAAAAAATTTCCGACTTTCTAAATTTTCTTTCCTTTAAGTACCCAAAAAAAGAACCCCCCAGGCATGCAATGCTTCTGCTTACGTTTTCAATCACGTTAATAGAAGCGTAGATAAAAATTTGTTCTTCATAGCGATATTTTAGATTTTTATTGCAAAAGAAATTGGAAATGATCAACTTCGCAGCATGCTCTAAGCTCATAGAGATGTAACCCTTATCAATTTATCTATGTGAAAAGATAAAAAGATTCTTGCTGGGTGATGTTCTTATAAGAGTTATGGTGTATTTTTACCTATCCAATTTTCCATTGATTCGGTTTAACAAAGATGGAAAATAAATGCCCGTAATAATATCACTTCGAAAGGGGCAAATTGCGGATCAAAGCCTGGTACGCTTCCAGAGTGGACGTGGAATCCATGCAATCTTGACGCCAGAGATTATGCCAATGAAATTGCTCGTAAACGTGAAGTAGAGCTTACTACAGTTGACATCCGCTATCTCGACTGCCCGCTATCTCGAACATTCGCTATCTCGAACGATTTTCCATTTCCCCTCGTTTTGGTATTAGGGTTTGTATAGAAAAATCATCCGCTATCTCGAACCCCGTTATCTCGAACATTCGCTGTCTCGAACCATTTTCGATTTGCCATAGAGGAAAACCTGCTCTTTATCTCGAACTTTGCCAAATTTTCTGCTGAACTGGATAAAGAGAAAATATGTATAAGTTCGCCTAGCGGGAAATATGGCAGCAGCTAAGTGATATGCTGCCCATGTATACAATAGATGAAGCTGTTCTCTTTCGAGATCTGCTGCATTTCACCAATAGTAGGGATGAAAGCAGATGAGCTTTGACTCCTATGTAAAAAATACCAGACTTGTTTGATGAAATTTGGGATAAGTAACCCTTCATGTTAATAGGGGTTCCTTTTCTGACTTAAAAACTATAATATTTTATATTTATATGGGGCATCCGTTATCTCGAACATTCGCTATCTCGAACAAATTCCAGTTTCCCTTGAGAGTTCGAGATAGCGGATGTCAACTGTATTGTTTTTTCTAGAAAATTCCCGCCAGTACACGACAACAACTTTCAAAACTACACGCCGGATTTCTCGCTCCGGCGTAGTCTAAATATGGATTTCTACCCTAGTACAGTTTCAGGCGGTTTCAGGGTTAAGTAACTCACTAATTAAAATTAGGATAATCACTAAGCCATCAAACTAACAAAAGAACAGCATTCTGAGTAGGCTAAAGAAAGTAATTACCGTGTAAATTTCACAGAGAGGCGGTTGAATTCAGCAAGCTTTTAAACTTTTGAATGCTCCAACTTCAGTAACCTTGCACAGCAAACCCACAGCAAAAGGCAAAATACACCGTGATCAGGAACTTTACCAATAACAACATTAATTGTGATGCGCTCATGCGCTTAAAGTTAATTGAGTTTCCTTTCTTACTTTGTAGGTATCGAAAGAAAGATAGCAAATACCCGTAACTTCTGATTCGCTGATCTGAAAAAATAGTTCTTTGTTTAATCAATATCAAGCCTTTGAATTAAGCTAAGATGGATGATTGACAAGGGCTGGGAAATCTTCCGCTCATTTGTGTTGCAATTATGGTTTTTGAATTTGCTTTTTGTATGATGGGAGCCAATCAGATTTTGAGCGGGCACGAAATACGTCAGGTAGCTCGTAGTGATTGAATATTAATGGTGGAGAATCTCACCGAATCTTGCTATATTTGTCGACAATCAACTGTGAACTGTGATATAGCAAAACATATGCCTGAAATAAATCTGAAACATATCGATTGCTGCTTGTTTGATATCTATTTGATATGTAGGCCTAACCAAAATAAACAACGCTATAAAAGCATGTTTGATACTTTCAAACTGCAGGGAAATCAACGCTAAATAACTATGAATACATTAGCATTCCAGGGCCGTCCCGACAAAATTTTTCAAGGGGGGGTGTGACCGTCTCGATTTGCCGACTAGAGTCCAACTGAAAACACCTTTTTAGACGTCATCAAATGGGCTTAGGAGGGTACTTAAATTTTGATGGGCACGATTAAAACGGGCACTGTGGTAGAACATGCGCCGAAGGCGCACGCCGCTAGGGGTCCGGGGGCATGCTCCCCGGAAAATTTTGGAAAAACCTGAAGCTAGAATCGCTCTAACGGCCTTTTCGGAACTCTTAAAATGCAATTTTCTTTAAACTCTATCGTGGAATTCATACGGAATTCTTATGGTCTTTGAGTGGTACAAAACTTCAAAATTGTAGTCAAAAGCCGAACCATCTTAGAACGTCTGAATTCTAAACGCATCCGAAAGATTGACAAATATTATTGCTTGCTATAGAGTCTAATTGATACTGCATTACAGTACATGCAATGAATAGATCTATAAATTTGTTGCTTTGGTGCATCGTGGTCGGTGAAACGTCGAAAATGGAAAAATATGGCATATTCTGGAAAATTTTGATTGTATAACTTTGATCTGTAGAATGGAAATCAATTATTGTAAACTTCGTTTGGTCGGCCCTCCCTTGTCAAGCAAAGATGCTCCATGCTTTTGCACTAGTTCTGTTTTATTTCCCATTGTTTTTCCTTAGCCTTTACTCTGTATAAATGATTCATGAATGCATAAAAGATTGATTTCACCGACTGAAACTACCGATTTGCCGACTGGTCCTTTTTCCAGGGGGTGTCTCACCCCCAACACCCCAATGTAGGGACGGCCCTGCACTTACAACATAACTGGACAAGCCGACTCTATCAGTGCGATCAAATGGGGTTAGAAGGCGGAGCCCCAACATTACTAGACCATAGTAGCAGACAAGCCGTGTAGAACGCTTGTATGACATTTTCATAAAGACAAACTCAATCAAGTTTTTAAAATCTAAATTTCAAACTTAGGCGAGTTGACTGCCAAGGGTTGACGAGTTGACCAGAATACTGTGGCGACTTGACCTGTAGTGTGGCGACTTGGTGGTGTGGCAAGTTGGCATCGAGGTGGGATGACCACAAACCCTTGAATTCTTGTCTTTTATTCATACTTATGTGTGCTTTTGGCATGAAGGTCTTTCTGTCGGAGTAGGACTGTTGTGCCGCTCAAATCAAAATACTACACAAAAGCCCAAGGATATGCCCTTGAAAATGGGGCTAAAACTTCTAAATTCAACCGTTGCCTTAAAATTAAAGAACGCTTCAAACAATCACTAACTAAAAGCCTAAACTATAAAATTAAAATTAATATTCCCCTTAAAATAACATATCAACAAATAATAATTACAAATTATTAACTAAAAAATTAAAACCATAAACTTAAACTAAATGACTTTGTTAAACTAAAGTCAACTAAATGAATGTGTTAAACTAATGACTGGATGAGAAAAGTGTCTTTATATTTTTCTAACCATAAGTAACATGTGTAGAATCCATAAAAAATTATTTTCCCGATGAATTATGCTGAATTAATAGTTAACCTTGTAGGAGCTAATAAAAGGAAACCACGAGCCATCAGAATATTGTTAGTGTTTCAAAGTTTGTTCTTTAATATTTACAACTGTTTGATCTCTGGATAAATGAGGTGATACCAATTAAGAAGGCCTTAGAAAGCAATACTCCGAAATTACAGTTGCAATATTACTGTTTGATAACTTACTATCTTATTTGATTTTGAGCCTGAAAATTCGAGGTTTTTGTAGATCTCAAGTCAACACCGGAATCCTCATTTGGAGAAGAAAATGTTTCACTTAATACTATATTTGAATTACCAATCAGACAACACTTGTTCAACGTGAAACTTGAATTTAACATGTTACTTTCATTGCAAGAAAAGCCGGAATCACCAGATAAAGAAAATCCCTCCCTTTTCTAACCATTCTTGGTCATTAAACGAACATTCTGCAAGGGTACAATCTTCAAAGGTACAAAAATGGCCTATAAAGCTCCAAAACCCAGTCCGGCAGGCGCTAGGAGCTTGCCACAAGCCACAATTAAGCCTGTTGCTCAAAGGTAGCCTCTTTTGAAAGCTATAAATCTCAAAACTCTGAAACGAGTCCTATAAAATATGCTAGCAACTTACAAAGACCAGGGTAGTTATCTAGAAATACTATACAACATAATCTAGCAAACGAAATAAAAATCGACATCAAATCATAAATATTCACACCCAGCTCGAGATTAAATCAACTTTAATGAAATCAAATCTCGCCAGAGACTTGTATTAGCAATTCCACTAAAATTTACAGCAGTAATTAGAATTTGCAAGTTGATTCACTACAACCATTTGTCCAATTTTTCATTATATCGTTCTTACATAAACACACAGTAGGTAGCCTCTATACCTTCTACTGTAATACCAAAGAAGGTATTCGTTACCACAATGGTAATAGCAATGATACCAGTACTTTTTAAGGCACTAATACATTTATCAAATGGAAAGATACCTCAAAATAGACTCACTTGTGATTTTGTTAGCATTTCTCCAATAACGAAGGATCACTTTCCATGATCAACATCAGTAACATATCTATGTATTGTCGCATTCTATGGTTATCCATCTCTTGCTCTTTCAAAACTTTTAATACTTCATCTTTATCAGCAGATAAGAGTTCGTCAGCTAGGGACTCTTTTTTCTAAAAATCAAAGATTGTACATTTAAGAGCACTGGAACAAAGATTAATCATCGCTACACCACATACTTAGGCCCAGGTAAGTGACAGGGGGAGACTTAAAACTTCATTTTCATGTAATGAGTCGGTAGTTCTATGTAATTAAAGGTGTTTTTAATCTGCTAGTTCAATGTGTCATAATTTGGACTTCTCGCCTTTGGCGCCAAACATCAACATGTTAAGTTGTAAGATCCTAGTATGCGTTTCCGGTTATTGTTTATCTACATGTTAAATTGATGTGAATATTTATGCGAAAAGGAGTTCGTCGATAGAAGGATAGAAATCAGTCACAAGAAACTGTGGTCTTATTCTATCGAGGCTTAGGCCCTCGGGCCTTGCCTCAGGATGTGTCTCTCTCTACACTCCATCTAAAGAGCCGAACACGCTACAAATTTGGTGACAGGAGCGGGATGGAGTGCAGAGAGAGCGTACCAACCAGCAATGTCGACAGGAAAAACAGACAAATGAAAAAAAAATGTGACCTGTGAAGATAATTTTTTAAAAGTGATGCCAGAAAGACAAACAAGTTAGAAATAATCGAAGAATTGAAGATGATCGAAGATCATGAGAAAAGCAGCATACAGACAACAGATCCGAACAAAGAATTAGCTGGATTGAACAGACAAGCTTTTGGAAGACGTAAACGCCGAGAGAAAGAGCGAAAAAGGGCAAAGTCAAAGAACGAAAGCGTCATGAGTATATATTGAATGCTAGAGTTTATATCGAGAGAGGCAAGTGGACGATTTTACGTTATATGTTTAAGGAGATTGGAAGATTGATGGAATTCGGATGTTTAATTGGTTTTTAATTTGCTAATGTCCACGACCTACAGCTGAAGAAACGAGCCATGTTTTCTGCAAGTCATGGTTCCAGCAACTATGGCCTGAGCACCTTTATCCAAGCCATGTTGGACTTGGTCGAATCTTGCTGCTGCCTCCGGGCCCTTCGACGTTCATGTTGAATTTCAGCGATACGAATCGAACCACTCCTTTTGGCTTCGATACAAAGGACTCCTTTACCAGAGAACATTGGTCGAATCTTGCTGTGCCCTCGGGCTTTCTGGACTATTAGTGTATTCTTTATTTTATGTTGCATTTTGCCTTAAACTAAACAGTTTTCAAAATTAAGTCACCTTAGGGATTTTTGTCGAAGAGGGGATGGTGTAATGAGTCGGTAGTTCTATGTAATTAAAGGTGTTTTAATCTGCTAGTTCAATGTGTCATAATTTGGACTTCTCGCCTTTGGCGCCAAACATCAACATGTTAAGTTGTAAGATCCTAGTATGCGTTTCCGGTTATTGTTTATCTACATGTTAAATTGATGTGAATATTTATGCGAAAAGGAGTTCGTCGATAGAAGGATAGAAATCAGTCACAAGAAACTGTGGTCTTATTCTATCGAGGCTTAGGCCCTCGGGCCTTGCCTCAGGATGTGTCTCTCTCTACACTCCATCTAAAGAGCCGAACACGCTACATTCAAGGTAAACGAAGAACTCACTTTTGCATCGAAGAACGTTTTGTGTTCTAAAAGTTGATCTCGTAAATCGTCTTTTGAATTCTTTAGTTTGTCATTTTGCTAAAAAGTAAATGAAAGAATTAGAATTATGTAGAAACCTAAGAATTAAAAAGAAGTAGAAAGAAAATCATTCAGTAAAGCACAAGACAGAGAACAACAGCTGTTAAAGCACCCTGAATAAACAATGTAAGGGTGATTTATAGAAAGAACTTAAGATTATAAAGTAATTCTTACAATTTTGAGTCGATTAATTTCTTTGATTAATTCATTCTGTTCGTCGTATCTTGCAGTTGCTGCATGTTTCAGTGGTCGAAGAGACTCCAATTCTTCCGTCAGCTCTGCTACCTCCTGTGAATAATTATACAAGCAAAGGTAAAAGCTGGTTTATCGTAACGGTGGATGAAGTAACGAAGTCTCAAAATGTGACAATTTCCTAGTCTGTTATTTTTGCTGTGGCTGAAGTAGTTGTTTGAAGCTAGTTAAGTTAGTTAGTTCGCTAGTTATAGTTAGCAAGTTAATTAGTTAGTTAATCAGTTAGTCATTTAGCCAATTAGTCAGTCAGTTAGTTATTTAGTAAATAAGATAGTTAAATTAGTTATTTAATTAGTCAGTCAGTCAGTCAGTCAGTCAGTCAGTCAGTCAGTCAGTCAGTCAGTCAGTCAGTCAGTCAGTCAGTCAGTCAGTCAGTCAGTCAGTTAGTCAGTCAGTCAGTAAGTCAATCAGTCAGACAGTCAGTCAATCAGTCAGTCAGTCAGTCAGTAAGTCAGTCAGTCGGTCAGTCAGTCAGTCAGTCAGTCAGTCAGTCAGTCAGTCAGTCAGTCAGTCAGTCAGTCAGTCAGTCAGTCAGTCAGTCAGTCAGTCAGTCAGTCAGTCAGTCAGTCAGTCAGTCAGTCAGTCAGTCAGTCAGTCAGTCAGTCAGTCAGTCAGTCAGTCAGTCAGTCAGTCAGTCAGTCAGTCAGTCAGTCAGTCAGTCAGTCAGTCAGTCAGTCAGTCAGTCAGTCAGTCAGTCAGTCAGTCAGTCAGTCAGTCAGTCAGTTAGTCAAACAGTCAGGACTTTTGAGAATTTCAAATACCTGAATTTTGTCATTTTTCATTCTTTCAATTTCTTCATTTTTCAGTCGAAGTCGATGACGCATTTCACCGATCATTCGATCTCTTTCTAAAATACTTTCATTCAATTCATCGATCTTCTGCTGTGCAAATCTTCGATCCTGAAATAAGTAACATTTGTAAGCATGTCTCCAAAAATTAGCAAAACTTCTCAATTCCGCCGACGGATCGTACAACCGATTTCGAACTTCCCACAGTTCTCAGACATGATTCAGAAATGGGTCAACCCAAATAGTGCAGCTCGCATGCCTGAGGGAATACAACTGCTGATGCCTACAATTCTTTCAGACGATACAGAGCATTGGAAGAGAGATGATAACGATTAGATCATAATGACGATAATGATTTGACAATGGCGAGAAAGATGCTGATGATGCTGATGATGATGATAACGATGATGGTCATGGTGATGGTTATCATGATGGTGATCATTATGACCATGAATATGGTCATAATGGTCACAATGATAACCATGATGATGATAATGATGTTGATAATGATGACGTAGATGATAACGATGATTATGATGATGGCAATGATGATCATGATCATCAACACGAAGATGGATGACATCGATGATGATATCATAGAGGTAATGATAATGATAATGATAATAATGATTATGATCATGATCATGATGATCACAATGGTAATGAACACGATTATTACGATCATGATTAAGATTTAATTAAGAGGATTTAAATATTTCAAAATCTAACTCACTTCTAGACATAATTCAAGTTCTTTTCTCAACATTGGTTCTGTTGCTTGCAATTCTTCAATCTGTTGCTCAGCTTTTTCAAACTGAAATCATAAAAGACAATTCATTTTCATAAACATCATTTCCCTATGTATACACCGAGTGCTTCATTTTTTTAAATGTATGATAGCAATATAAAGAAACAAAATGAAACAGAACTTACTCGAGTTGTATTTGATCAATGTATTTCTCGTGGTCTCTCTGCAGCTTTGCCTATAGATTATACAACAGAAATAAGTTAGGGTACACTATACATTAGCTACAAATACGCTATAATCCCAACTTCTTAACGTACCTTGAACATAAAGTGCCTACAATAGAGCAACAGAACAAAAGAAGGTGTCTCAAGTAGTAAACATACTAGACCTATTACACTAGTCTCAGTTCTGCTCTAGAAATCTGGACTAATAACAACAGCAATTCGCTAAAGTTTGAGCAGCTTTCTAACAATAGCAACAACTAAAGATGGTAGCTGCGATAACTGGGACTCGTGTTATAAGTCTATAAACATACTATTGATACAAAATATCACGAATGAAGAACTATTAAAGTACTCTATACTGTACACTGTTAAGCAAAGCTTTATGTCCAAGTTGCGCACAGTCAGAACTAGTTATCGACTGCTGATCGGCGATTTTCGAAACTAATTTATCGCTACTGACAGGTCTACATAGGCGCTCTGGAAACTAGTTGGCAACTGGTTCCTAGATGATGGCAACTTGTTGGTGCATAATTCCAGAAAGTTGGGCATATTCTACTTCTGCGATAATTCGCCAGCTGACTCCCGCCAGTCGAAGTCGACCTGAACACTCTAGCGACCGCGATCAACTGTATTTAGATCTGAATTGTTGTTGAATTGTCGACATGAATTAGCAGCTACAACTAGTTGGCGTAAGTTCTATCACATCTTAGGTCGTCATAAGCCTGGCTTTAAAGGATAGAAATGCTACGCCAATACATTTTGAGAACACAAAATGAAAAGCTTTCTTACCAAAGATGATTTATATTTTTGACTTTCCTCTTCAACCTTGCTGGTAGTTTCTGTTTTGGCTTCATGAAGATGCTCTTCTAGTATGTTAATTCTGAAAAAAGCAGCAATAATACAATGTAGATTAAGAAGGTGCAAGCTTATTACTTCATAAGAAAGTTTGGAATGAGCCAGGTACTCCAGCCTTTTTAGCAATCTCAGAGAAATCCAGTATTCAAACTTTCTTAACACTATCTGAACAAAGAATTAACAATAAGTGTTGTCTTTAGTACCCTTGGCACCTTAATCCACTAAGCAGCTTTTATAAGAAACGAACTGAATGCGTCCTTTAATTGCTTGTTTTTGCATCAGCATAGCTGCAGATCACAAATTTGAGCCTCAATGAACGCATACATAGAAATTCTTGAACCAAGAAAAATCCATGATAAAATGCAATGAGCTGGAAATAAGAAGACTGTTAGCAACCCTTAAGCGATTCAACTTGGGCTACGGCTTGACACCCTTCCAAACAACTTTTCAGAAGGAGAGAGCCAAATTATAGAACTAAATTCTCACCAAAACATTGAGATATTTGTAAAAAGGCGTCGCAATAACGAGTACAAGCGAGTACAACTTAACAATAGTTTGATGGTTGTTCTGAAAGACTATTCACTAGGACCAGACGTTGTTCATAGTTACGGAGTTGAATGAAATAAGAATGTTTTTAAATGAACATTGAAACGACAATAGGATACCATGAAACGGCCACATTTTCAATCATTATATAAAGCAAGCAGGTGGAATAGCTAAAGTTGTTATTTCAACTACAATCAAACTTCTTGCTTCTTGCAATCTAAAATAAGGGCAATGAAAGCGAGACAAGCCTCGTAATCATCTGCCTTACCTTTCCAGCAGTTTTCGATTGTCGTCTTTCGATTTCTTTTGCTTTTCACGATGATGTTGTTGATCAACTTGGAGATTTGAAACTTGTGATGAGAGCGACTCAATCTGAAGAAAACAAAAGTAAACAATGAATGAAGATAAAACAATGAATAAACAACTGTCTAAAAGAAGCTAAATAATAAACGTTTATAACATTCGCATAAACGGCACTGATAAGTTGAAACACAGCTTGAAAACGAGGTTCATTTTTACACAAATACAATGTATCCACTTACTAATTGATTCAAATTTGAAGAAGGAATCAGATGAGACATTTCAATGACCTTAATTACCCCCTAAAATGAATGGAATCGTCGGGCAGCCTAACTGATACCCAATGCTGCTTCAGGGGGGCAATAAGTTCAATGACCAAGATTCTACTTACTTGGTTAGCTAGGTTGATCATGTTATATTCACTATCAGAATAAGCCTCTGTATTGATTGATGGATGAAGCTCCTCCGTGCTATTGTGAAGGCTGCAGTGTGCTGACTGAACCATTCGTAACCGTCTACAAATGAAAAGTTAATTACAATAGGTTAAAAGAGGTTATTTGCAAGCTAAACTAAGCTAGTCTGCTTTGGTGAATTTCAGAAACACAGCAAATCTTCGTTGTCGACTTTATTGGGCATCACCTCAAACTGCTCAATGGTTAATCGTTATTTCTTTATTTCAAGGCTTTGAAGTCAAAATATGCACACGGTGAATGGTTATAATTGACTTATGGCAATTAAAACCGTTCCTTAGACCAAGCAAGTTCATAGTTATTTTATCATATTAACGATTCTTATTGCGTCTTTGTTGTAAAAATATTGACAACAAAATGCGATTTGATATCGAATAAACACCTGTAAAAGAGTAAACAAAGTGGGAAACGCTGATCAACAAAAATAATGAAATATAATTTTAGAGTTTAAGTTCTATTTACCGAGCAACTAAAGAGCCAGAAATTCTTCGATTGAATCTTTGGTTGCTGTGAAAAGAGAGAAAATTTAATCAATAATCAATAATTCTTAAGCGATAGTCAATAGTTCTTTAATCAATAGTTCTTAAGCGACTGTATAAGACTGCGAATGCGAAATGTGGAAGACAACCCAACTGAAGCCAACCCAACTGAAGCCAACCCACCTGAAGCCAACCCACCTTAGGCCAACCCACCTAAGATACCAACGATACAAATAAAAGGCAATAGAACTAGGCTTATATCGCAGCAGTAAAACAAACTCTTTTTTGTACGAAACTAAGATTTTTTCATTACCCAAAGTTTCTTAATTTTTGGAGAATTTTGGTACTGAAAGTTTCTTAGGGATTTCTTAGGGATCAAAACTGTTTAGTGCCAAAACAGGTAATTGAAACTTACATTTGATAAATAGAAGAAGCAATAGAATTTATGTTTACAAGAGCTGTTTTTGTAAAATTAACACTTGACGTGCAAAATAAGTTCTTTTTTATCGAAGCTATATTTCTTAACATTGATAACACCTGCGAGTTTCCTATCATTTGGGTCGAATACTGAAAGTTTCTTAATCAATATTGATCTCAGTACTGAGTTTTTTTATAAACGAGTTTCTTATAATTGTGATATGGCATACTGAAAAGCTTTTTTCGTCTCACACTTCTCAGAGTATGAACGTTAGAAACAGAACGAAACAATAAACTAAGGCGGAATTTATACCCATATACTATAAAAGAGAGTTTCTTATAAAAAGAGAATAACTTACTCTTTTTCAGGAGTTGAATAATCAGAATGCAAAGACGCAGGTTCATCCCCATCGCTTGCTTCCCCAAAAGCTTCAAAACCTTCTTCTTTATTTTTAGAATCATGAGGTTTTCCTAACAGCCGATCATTCAGGAATATTGAAGGATGCTTCTTCTTGTGTTTATGCATTCCATTTATTGGATATGTCGAATATATATTTAAGTTCTGTTTTGCTCTTTTGTTGTTGTTCTCGTTATGAGAGTCAAGTGTTGGTGGGATGAAATCATCCAAGTCTCCATAGTAATCATTCGTTGAAGCAGTACTATGTGTTGGGCTATCAGGCTAAAAGAACAAATATAACATTTTCATAGGAATTAAAACCTGATATGAAGTTGTTGACGGTTTAATGGTGTATTTAAAGCCATTTGCTAGGATCTCAAAAGGGCCTGACGCTACTGTAGCCTGGGCTCAAACACTGACCTTGCCAAGATTCCAGCACAACGAGTTTGCTGTATTAAACCACAATGCCACAGCACTTTCATGTGTTATAACAACAGTATAATTCCGCACCGCTATAACATACTTGAAGAGACCTAAGTATTTGGTGCATTATAAGCAACTTTATAAGAACATTTCAAACAGTGTATCTTCTTTTGTTCTCTTGCTCCAGGGATAAATTGCAATCAGTCTATTTGTCAATATTCTAACATTGAACATTTTAGTTGTATTTAACTTGATGTAGTTTTCATTATTCACTTCCTATTAACTCAAGGCAATTATAAATATTAGAACAACTATTACAAAAGAAACTGAGTGTAATTATCTATAGGTTGGTTACTAAATATGTCATTACATATATGTAATTAGGTATGTGAAGGTTAATATCTATAGCAACAAGACAATATCAATTGATAAATTAAAACATGTTAAGGTGACTCACATCTTCAAAAAATCCTTCACTGTCAGTATATGATCTTGGCCTTTGTTCAGCTGGGACTGAGGACTCTACAGGTTTAGCACTTCCACCTTAAAATTAGAAAAAAGGTCAGAATATAGGTCTGTTTAAGTAAACGTTCTTTATGCATGTGAATGCATGGTTTTGAAATGTTTTGTGAAATAAATTCTCTTATAAAAGATACCTATCTAGAAAAGATACTAATTTGCAAAAGATCATTTCGGTAGAAAAAAAATTTTCGAAATTGCAAGATATCAATTTTTGGATGCAAAAATCATATAAAGCAGCCATAAATTAGTCTAGGTGCAAAGTTTTACTATCTCAGCGCTTGTGGAATCGATTTTACGAGCGTTCAAAGTTCACAATTTTATAAGGGCTTTGACCGTGTGGGGTAAAAAGTTTCACCAACTTCATTTTTTGCGGTCAAAGCCTTTATGAAATCGGGAACTTTGAATGCTCATAATATTAAGAACACAAATGCTAGGACACTGAAACTTTGTACCTATACTAAGTTTTGGCTGCTTTATACGATTTTCATATCAAAAACTCGATATCATGTGATTTTGAAAAATTTTAATGCCGTGTGACGTTATACCGAAATGATCCAATGGCAAATAGTACTACCTCTAAGAACCAGAGGTGTGGGAAGCAAGGCATCAGGGCACCAGGCAGCGGGGCAGAAGTAACAAATTCAGGGTAAAACAATAGGAAAATCAAAGAATTCACAATTTTCATGAGGGCAAGGGGGCAATTGCCCCCACTGCCCCCATGCTTCTGGTACCCCTGCTAAGAACTTTGGTGAACCCCAATGCCGAAAACAATAGAAAAAACAATTAACTTGTTTTCAAGGTACTGAGTGGCACATACACAGATTGAAATTTGGACCAAGGCAAAGTGTCTCTTCTTAAAAATGGAAGTGCCCTTTTCCTCTTTCTTTCAACATAAAAATCCTGTTCCTATTTTAGATAGGATGCACATTTGATGTTCATGTGTTGATATGAAAACTGTATACAAGTAAGCAAAGGTTTCTTCACTTACCTGAAGTTATTTCCTGGACTCTGTTGCAAAAGTCTTGAAAAGTTACTCTTCCATGTCCTTCAGGATCCAACTGCTGTAGAATTGGCTCAAGTTCCTACAAGAGGAAAAGTATACAATGTTGCGCTGTCAGGTTTTGCAGGATGAAAGTGACAGGATTGGCAAATGTGGATGAACCATACTGTATTTTTTGCTATTGGAATACAGGAATGCTAAGTTTAGCAGTAGGGCATTCTGAACCACTTCCTTCAGAGGTGCAAGGAAGGGAGAAAGGTTTGTACGGTAGCATATAAGCATCTATTTCTGTGCACCCTCACAATAAAAGGTAATGATAGGGCATTAGTATCCAGCAACATAAAATTTTTGGATTGAATGGCTTTGCACCATCATTTCAAACACAAATTTCATAATCATTCCATAGATCATGACCAAGCCCTGTCCATAGGGTTTTAAACCATATAATAACCATTTCGTTCAGGCAATGCAGAAAATATTTACCCTCGGCCTCTGAAAAAAACCTTGCTAGCTCAGTTTTGTACTAACGGCTTCAGGTTTATATTTTCTGGTATTGCTTTTGCAGCCAGAAGCAGTTATTATAAGCTCGATGATGCACTACTCACTAACATTTTGTTACAATTAAATTTCAAAGTTAGATGAGATTTTACTGACAGTGACATAAGGGGACCGTTAACCCTCAATGTAATCGTCATGTCACACAGTGACTTGAGTTTTAAAATAGATCTAAGTTAAGTTGGTGGTAGAATTATTTAGCAATCTTTTTGCTTTTTTGGGACGAGATTATTTTGTTTCAAAAAGTAAAACTGGCTTTAATAAAAACAAATAAAATTTGTACTGAATTACACTCTTTCAGGATACATACATCTAAATTCTCAAACGCGTGCTGCTTTCCGAGTAATAACAAGTCATGAATCTTGACATATCCGTCTCCATTGAAATCACAAGAGTCGAAAACTGGTTTTAAAAGCTTCATAAAATCGTCTTGATGTTGCTCCATTTTTCAAAAACAGACCATTTCCATGAATAAAAATCTTCTCTTTCAAACTCTATCACTTATCTTCTAATCATTTCCATCCACAAATCCTTCTGATCGCATTTATAAACGTGTTTTTTATTTAGTCCAAAATCCTTCCCTCTTCCTTCTTCATGCCGAACTGACTAATGTTTTTGACAACCGACAACAACCACTTAATAATTAAATACATTTTGCGCATGCTCAATTATGACTCATTGACTTTCGGGGGAGTAACCGCTGCGGGGTATCACTAATCCTTCATAGTTTCGACGGTGAACACTTAAAAAATATGTGTAATATTTTTTTATGAAACGAAACAGTCATGCAACAATTTTTCTAAGAAAATATTAAGCAAGAAAGCATCAAGCAAGGAAAACACTTAGTTTTGAAACTTTATTATAGATGAGAAACTTTATCTTCATTTTTTACTTTCTGGGGAACTGTTTCAAAATTTATACAAAAGTTTTGCTCTTTATGTCTAAATTTAACAATAGAAATACCCTCAAAGCTAAGATCTAAGTTTTGTCTTTTGGGCATAAAATTTACAGTTCTCATGACCAGACATTTACCCATAAGTGACAGTCAGAGTTATTTAGTAACTCCACAATTGCCTGAGTCATTCCCTGTTAATGTAGTATGATAATGTCTAAGATGTTATAGGGAAGTCTTTTAAAACAATACACGCATTTTTTTTATAAGGAAGTGCTTTATAAGGAAGGTAGTACTCGGATAGGCAAAAACTTAAGGAATCTCAGTACTGGTTCGGAGACTATTAAGGAATCTGACTTTATTAAAAATGATGAAGTCTTATGAAGCTGATCATTTACATGTATAAAACGAGCAAGCAACACTCTTATTGTCAATGGTTTAATTAGTATTCATTTCTATTCGTCTTCTGACACCTTCATGTCCCTATATTCCCTTGTCCCTTGGTTTATTTTTAAGAAACAAGTATAAAAGTTAAGGAATTACGAAGGAATTTTCAGTACTCAAATTTGGCTGTCAGTTAAGGAATTATCAGTACTGGGCATGAGCCGAACTTCCTTATAAAAAAAAATGCGTGTAGTATGTCATCATTATGTAATCAAGTACTTTTCAGTTGTTCAGCCGCCCCCCATTTTGAGATTCATTCCGACAGTCTTGGTTCTGTCTGGGGGAAAGGGGGGTTGCTTCTCAACCCTTATAGTGAGGATTGTAGGTGCACTTCCCTCAGTCTAGGCAATTTTAAAAAATCAGAAAAAAATTACATCTTTTTCTTGAACGGTGCATTCTTTACAATAATAGGCATCTGATACTCCTGGGCCACCGCAAATGACGCAACGTCCTTGGTAAGATCCATAATTGCATTCATCACAGATACGAACTAAAGTGCACGGCCTTACGTAGGAATCGCATATAACACATCTACCATCACCTGCATACAAAGACAAGTAGGAATCACTATTGGTAAATTTTGTATTTATTGTACCTAAATAATGAGTGAAAAAATTAATAAAAAAATAAATAAATTGCTTACATTTTTCACATAATCTACCAATTGCTGAAAAAAAGAACAAATACAATTTGAAAAAAAGATAATTCACGTAATATGGATATCAAATTTCCGACCTAATAGTAATTAATAGGGGCATGGCATTGGCACATACATATTGATGGGCCTAATCTTGGCCTAAAAGTCACTCAAGTTGCTTGTCAACTTTCAACTGCCACAGCCGACCATTCAATTTCTCAAATGTGCCAGAACAAAGAAACACTTACCGACACCTGGTTGCTTTCGACAAAATATAAGATCTGGATGATGCTTTGCCATATTAGCTAAATAAACTGCAGAAAAGTTTTCGTGGAGAAGACGTTCTCTCTCCTTTGTGTGCGAGTTTGCTTTTTCAAGTTTTTTAATCGTGAAAAGCATGCGCCGGTTACTTCCACCTTTACCATCATAATGCTATAGACGCTGGCACGACCCCCAACATATAACCTATTTTAGCGCCGCAAATCCACTGTGACTCAAGGCCCCCATTTTTTAAATCGCTCGACAAAACGCATGCGGGATCATTGTAGGAGATGCGGGGTAATCTGCAGGATCTTTCCCACAACGGTAGCTAGCAAGGCCCCCGCCCCCAGCAAGACTGTTGTCAAGGGGTTTGTCCCCCGCAAAAATTTGATTTGTGCCGCTGCGCAAAAACAGATTTTTGAGCGTGAAGAAAAAGACGAAAAGATAGTTTCAATACAATATTATCTCAACTTTAAACTGCTCATTGTTCCCATACAAAAAATAAACTAAAAACATCAAAATGTTGCATTTAAAAATGATAAATAAATCATTCCAGTTACAGAGTTAAAAACTTCAGTAAGAAGTAAAACTAATCGTTTTTATTTTAATCATAAAATAACGTTTTCCTCAGCAATCATAATTTTCTAAACTTTTGCAAGATTACCACAAAAATAAGGACTTATCTCAGAGCTTAGGCGAAGTAGGTTTACGGACAAGCTGCATTACTATTGTATTCAGGGTTTCAGGCGCTGGCCAAGAGGTCAAACATTGTTTGTCAAACATTTGAAAAAATTTGTTTATCAAGCAATGTTTGACCGTTTGGCCACGTCACAAAACATTGCTGGAAAAGCAGAATTCACTCAGTGATGTTTGAAGAATTTCAAAACATTTTCTGTTTGTATGAAGCAAAAAGTGTTTGACGAGCAATGCTTGCAACGTGGCCAAACCGCAAAACATTTTGGTTGAAATATAAACTGGCAAACTTCAAATGTTTGGCAAACAACAATGTTTGATCGTTTTGCCAGGGAGACGGGGATTGTTTGGTAAACAACCACAGAGTATTGCTGAAGCTTAGGTAAAATAAGGGCTACGTTAAGCTAGGTTTATGCATTAGGGAGGAAAGAGGTAGGGGCAAGTTACGAATAGTTCACAGGGTATGGACAAACATTGTTGGTCCAAAATTTGGGATTCCCTTATCAAATAAATAGTTTTAATGGTTTGGCCACGTCGCGAAACATTGCTCGTCAAACATTTTTGGCTGTGATGGCAGGCAGGAAATGTTTAAGAAATTTCTAAAAATATTGCCCGCAAATTCTGCATATCAAAAAATATTTGGCGATGAAGCGAAATATGTTTGATCGTTTGGCCGCAGCCTTAACGTTTTAACCAGAACTACTAAAATTTTCGGTCATACTTGATGAGATATGTCTTAAATTGGACCTAATTACTTTCAAACAGGGCTACAGCTATATAGTTGAAGTTATAGTTCAGAAGTAAGATCACAACACCTAGATTATCGAAGAAAAACTTGAGGCAAAATGAATACTAGAGGAATTAACACACGTAAAAGAAAGGGCCAAGCTACTGGAATTATCTTAAGAATGCTATATCGGAATTATCCTCATTTACACGTTTAAAAGTCTGACTAAATAGTAAACCATAAATATAAAAACCTAAAACATACCAGCAAACTTTAAATTGTCTTTAAAAATTAAAAGAACTATGAGCTATTTGAAACACAGACAAACACCGGGAAAAGAAACAAGTAGGCACTTGAATCCTCTGAGACACCGTTAACTGTCGCAAATAAGCGCCTGGGTTTAGTAACTGGCTTATCTTGGTTTAGAGGTGGGTCTATCTGCGGGTGGGTGTGTAGGATGGGAAAAATTACTCTTTCTGGAAACCTTGGAATATGGCTGAAAAAACTTTCTGTAAGAATTTTCATGGGGTAAACTTTAAAAACCCCACTTGCGACTATTCTCTGCCCTTCCCTTCCCCCTAGACAAAGACCTGTTGCTTTAAAACTAGTCAATCAGATAATATACATCATACAACAGACAAAATGGCAGGGAGACCTTGGGGAAGGAAAAAGTGCGAGAAAATCAAATAGGACAAAGTTATTGAACATCGAAAACATTTGTCTTCTCACAAAAGAAAAAATAAGTAAGAAAAGTCTGGGCTTATTTACGATAGGGTAATCAGGATAGGGAGAATGGGTTAGAAATGGGAGAAATTATCTAAGGTGAGCTCATTCACGATTGGGCCTATGTGGGACTGCTTATACGGTACTACCACAACCATGTTTGAAATGACGAAATGTCCTCATAAAACCCTAAAAGTCTATTGAAGTTTGTTGAATGTCTAATCTAACCACAATGCTAAAATCAAAATCTGTTATAATGATATAATATATAAACCATACAAGTTCCAGCAGGCAACTGCAAAGATTGTTTAATATCATACAATGGTTAAAATTCTACACTTACATCTGCAAACGTATATTCTTGGTCATTGCTGTTGAATTTGTTTTGAATTTGCAACGTCTTGAGGCTGTGATTCTGCTTGTTTATTGGTTGTCTCAATACAGTGTTCTTGGTTATTTTGTGATAGAACTTCTCAGGATGTCGTCTGGAAAGATTGATGAGAATGTAAAGGTCTGGCTAAACTAGGAGACATGTCGCGCACGACATTGATGTCCCTCGGTGTCTCCCAGTTTAGCCATCTCGGTAACTTTGTAGCGCGTGACAAAATTTGTAGCAAGAGATACGCAAATGTTTCAGGGAGACAACAGAAACATTTCTTGTCTAATACAGTATAGAGTCAGTATCTCAGTGGTTCTTGAATACATATGGTCTTAATACAGTGTCGCACGCGACAAGCCTCCTAGTTTAGACATAGCTTAAAGCTGTGGCTAAACTAGGAGACATGTCACACGTGACACTATATTCGGCGTGTCTCCGAAGGTGGCTAATCATACGAGTGACAAGCGAGCAATACCTCCCCTAGTCACGGAGAAAAGAAATGTTTCTGTTGTCTCCTAGAAACATTTGCGCGTTCCTCGCAACAAACTCGCTACATATAGGGAGACACAGGCCATATTATTTTAGGCAATTTCCTTGTATTCTGAGTCATACTTTTGAACATCTCTTAACTTATTTACAATCGCAGCAGGAGTTTATGTAACTGGTTTCTTATAGGTTTTGTACAATACAAGGTATACAGATCCAATCAAATTCAACTAGTTTGACAAATGTTGCCCCCCCCCCTGATTGGTCAGACCAGCAAATCGTGACTTGATTGGTGAAGTGGAGTTTAACCTTTTTTAAACCAAATCTGGCTTAACCAAATCAGCGTGAAAGCAGTATAGTATAGTGCAGGATGAAATCTCAAGTACTGAAGCTTTAAAGTAGCTAATAAGTAGAAATGGTTCAACGAATTCAAGAATGATTATCAGAGACGAATAGGATACGAATAGATGATAAGACGAATTTGAAAAGCCTCATTCCCATACCTCTTCGCTATTTACAATGACAGTTTCGACAGTTTCGATCGTTGAATTAATTTCATGTTTCTCGGTTCTTGTTTCGGTAATTACGACAGTTTCGCTTCCAGTCGAACTTTTTACGATCTCTTCAGTCGTAATCACGGTATGATGCTCGCCAGGTGGTGAGTGATTGCTCTCGGTTGTTTCGCTTACTGTCGTAACAACGACTGAAGAAGTTGCATCTGGACTTGCGCGTGATTTCTCACTATCAGGAATGAGATCTGGTGGTGCTGATGCTGCTTCTTGTTGGTTAGAGCTGTCTGATGCGGAGATGGCTTCTCTTTCTTCTCTATGTACTGCTACAGGGCTTGTGCCTCTATCGGCAGCTTCATCGTCTAGTTCGTCGCCAGGTTTTAGTACACAGTCTGGCTTTACTCTATCAAAAGAAACAAAATTTTTGGAATAAAGTAGAGGCAGATTCAACGATCTCATTCTCCACTACCCAGTGTTCTTGCAAACACTCTGATGAGTGACTATGATCAGTGTCACGAAAGCAGATTTCATAAACATTTTTTCGATACGTTTTAGTTGTGATTTTGCAATTTTCTGCCAGGAAACGATTTTTGTGGATCAAAAGTTCTCCTGCCCTAAGTACTTGTTTTTGAACAGAAAACATCATCAACACGTTTTCTACACTTTTAAAAGCGCAATCAGTCATAAGCAGCTAGGGCTGGAATCACATGAATGTTAAGCAACTTAACGGATCAGGATAGAAGCTGTAAGCATTGGCGGATGATAATGTCCCATCATTACATCGCATTCGATAGCGCTACTTTGGCCAATCTTATAGATGGGTCGCCCAGAACCACTCTGATCATTAGCAGCTACTGTTGCAAGAGGTTGTCGTTACTGTTTATCAAAGTGGGACTTTATACTTCCAAGCAACCGATAAGCAACTTTGAAAGCTGAAATCACAGGCAGTTTAAGCAATATTGAGGGCTGGCTCTGATCAGGTTGCTTATTAAAAAGAGTATATAAGATATATATGCTAATTAGCGTAAAGACTAGCACTTACACATCGTTAGCTGTTAAGCTAAAACCTTGAATTTCTGTATGACTTCTTAAGTAGAATCCTTGACCATTTCTTGTCATCAAAACAGACTGAATACCACTGAAAAATTAAACACAAAAACTAAAATAGATATCAATAAAAAGCTAAGCTTTTCATTACATTGAGTAAAGTAGCAATCAGGACATAGTAGACACGGCTTGACAATAGGTTTAGGTTAGAATTTCATCGACGGTCGTCAAAAACGCTGTCAAAATTGAATTGAGCACACATACTAATTAACATACGGTAATCCATTCAGTGCTTAACAAGCATAATTTTTTAGCAGTGCTTTTGAAAATACCCGAAAACATTTTGCTAGCCTAAGCAAAACGTCTCTGACCAAAAATGTTTTACAACATGGCAAAATGTGTGAAAACTTGGACAAGTAAATTTCAAACGTTTGACAAACAATGCCTCCTCACAAGAGTTTTCTATGTTTGGAAAAAAGATCCTTTACTAGGTCTGTAGAGGTAAATGCCCTCATAGAGTACTCTTATTAAAAATTGACTGAGTCAAAGCCAAAGAAGTAGCGATACATTCAAAATCGAAGGATCAGGCCCTAGCCAAACGATCAGAGTTGGAATACAACGTTTGATCGTTTGGCCAGACCTTACAAAGCATTTTGAGCTGAAGAGTTTTAAGCTGCGAATCGGGAGAGGATCTTCTAACAGTTCTTTTGCTTATGTCATACATTCTAGTCTTTGTTCTTGTTTTAGTCACTGATATTCTGTTAAAATTTTAATCAGAGGAGACACAGAATAGAGAGTCAACCAAAAGGCTCACTCGAGAGCGATTTCATGTGTTGGGCATACAAACGAGGTTACGTCGCTGCGAAAAAACCGTAACATTGAAATTCAAAGCATGCGGACGCGAGTTGGCCTGCTGCCTAACTTCCCATTCTGTGAAGAAGAGTAACCTTTGAAATGGAAAATCAAATATTTTTAGAAGAGCATTCACATACCATACGTCATCTCTAGAAATAGCATTAGCTTTCAAATGTGCTTTTAAACTTGGAACTGCATAAACTGATATATCACCAAGGTTCGTTAGACATGCCATGCTGTGATACTCGACTATTTCATCGTCTAAAGAAAAAAGAAAAATAAATTTCAAGATCTCCCCTAGAGAATTTGATACACATTCCTGATGACGGATAAGAGGTTAATTTTTGAGCTTCAAACTCGCTGAAAAGACCAAAACATTTAACCTATCTTTTGAAATTTAACCTGAATACCACCAGGCTTCTTTTTGTCTTACATAGCTAGAGAGGAGTGCTTCCATCCTCCCCCAGAAATGTTCTCCCTGTACAGCTCAAGCGATGTAACTGGGCACAGGTATTGAGCAGTGCATAACAAATAATGGGTAAATTGAGTGTCTCCTGCTTCTATTGTGACATCATAATGGCATTATAATGAAAACATGAATCGATGTTTGTCAAAATTCGACCTTCCAATTTCACCTTCCACAAATCAGGACAGTTTTTGTAGCTAATAAATATAGGCTAGAAGTCAACAAGTTTGGAAGCTTATATCCATGAGACAATAAAACAGCTACAAGTAAACTTTTAGGGGGCTAGAATACCCCCTGTAGGATAAGGGTTCACAACACACCCCTACCTTCATCTTCTTTCTAACTTGCCCGCTCAATAAATCGTATTTGTCAAATTTGTGGAAACTTAATCCGGTTTTGTTCAAGTTGACTTAATTTTGTGAAAGCGGAAGAAGCATAATGCCACAAGAAAACAGGAAGATTTTTGAAAAAGTGTCAGGAACGACAATTGCCCTATAGTAGGGAAAGGTTGTCTTGCAACGTCTGTGATCTACAAAAACGGTCCAGAAGAAAACGAAGCAGTATTTACATGAAATAGCTACTAACCTTTTTTCGCATTGACTTTTATCATTCCAATCTTTCTGACTCTAGAACCATCAATAGCAGTTAACTTCTCTTTATTCTTAGGCCTAAGAGTTGGCAGTGAAAAGATCTTGAGTTGCTCCTCAGAACAGATCAACAGAAAATGTTGTCCAGACATATCAGCCGCTTTCTCTCGACCAGATTCGACATCTTTGAGTGACGGTAGAGGCACCCCGTGTTTATCGAATACTGCTATAGACATGACGGGGGCATGGTGACGCAATTTGATTTCTTTGCCAACTTCTATTGAGACTGGTACCTCAGATCGTTTGTCGTCTTCAGGGATTGTTACTGTGTATGCGAATATTGTGCCGGAATTCGTGCCAGCCCATAATGTTGGAGTGTGGTGTACAGCTGTAAATAAAAAAAATCAATACTGCAGCATATTTTCTATCACAATTTCACACTTACCGTGATACATTACGAGTGATGCGGTTAAGGTTCTTTGAGTTACTCAAAAATTAACTGGCTATGACTAAAAAAGTCGCCCTAAGAGTATCTAGGGAATACTAGGTCTTTTCATTCCCGGTGATTAATCGATATATCCCCTTTTTTTCTCACAGCTCCTCCAAAAACACAACACAGCCAAAGACACACGAGAAAGAAATAGGTCATTGTTCTTCTTGGGTTTAGTATATCTGTATAACATATTTTTTGGGTCAATAGGATTAGAAATTGTAGAAACAATCAGAGATAGAGCAAGCAAGCTGGAGCAAACAAGAAAGCAAGCAAGGAAGCAAAGAAGCAAGCAAGCAAGCAAGTTGGTCAAGCAAGAAAGCAAACTAGCAAGCAAGCAAGCTAATCCAAACAAGAAGAGCACACTACAGTAAAGAAACAAGCAAGCAAACAAAAAGAAAGATAGCAAGCAAGCAAAGAAGCAAGCAAGCTGGAAAGCAAGAAAGCAAACTAGCAAGCAAGCAAGCAAGCATGCATGCAAGCTAGTGAAAACAAAAAAACGAGCAAGCTAGTGCAAGCAAGTAAGCAAGCAAGCAAGCTAGATGGCGCAGACAAAAAGCAAGCAAGCAAGAGAGAAATAAAATTCATCTGAAAAACGCAAGTTGGAAAGCAGGATAAAATCAGGATAGAAGCTGATACACGTATCTACTGCAAGAAGTGATTTATTCTAATAATATTTGTAAACTTACTATCAGCAAGGAACGTTTCTGCGAAATAAAGACACTTCACCATGCTCATCATTGATTCATCAACTCGATTTTCATCAACCAATCTTACAGCTGATGATCTCTCAGCCTCGACTGGAGAATGGGTACGTGGACTCGCGGTTGTTCCTTCGGTTGTCATGTTTGCAGCTTCGGCTCTCGGTGTTCTTCTACGAGAAGTTCTCGTGCTTCGTCGACTTCTGAATCTTCTGATTGAATCTCGCAATGATTTTGTGAATGATTTTCGTCGTTGTATGTGACCACCAGTGTTGGCCAAATCTGGATGGAGACAAAGAATAGTGAGTGAATTAGATTTCTTTTATATACCGCTGAGCTGAACTTTAATAACTTGAGCGTCACATACGGTTTGAAAAAGTAAGCTTCGCTTCAACTCCGAGGAAACTTAGCTTACTGATTCAACTTGGTGCAGTCTTGTTCTTGCGTCGAGGTGTTCCTGCTTTATTTTGTATTTATTTCTTCACCGCAAGAACCTCCTCTTACAAGCTGAAGCTACAATCCTGGCCAAAATTAGCTGAGACCAACAGTCCATCACAAACACTCTCCTTCATGGCCGAAACCCCTCCTCCCCCCAAATCAATGTTGTTTTTCCCAGCAAGTCTACTTTATCGTCATTACAAAATAATCCTTCCAGCTTAACAACATTGACTTTAGGGGGGTGGGGAGGAGTTCCAAGTGCGACATGCTTATTTCAAGTTTATCTTCTGAGCCATTTTGGCTAGGATTGTAGGTAGGCGATCTTTTGCTTCGCACTGACACAGTGAAACGAGCTTTATTTAAACCAGGTTAGTTTCCACCAATTAAATTGATTCGAATCTCTGGATTGACGAATCAGAATGCAACATTGGTTAAACTTAATTTTATTTAATTAATTTTAAACCGGTTTAACCTGCGGTGTGAATGCGGTATAAGTGAGTAACTGATGTTGGGAAAAGGCCACAGCCTATGTGAAACCCCAAAACAAAATGCAGAAAAAATAGCAAACAGTGGTTGATTTATAGCAAAAGAAACTTCTCAGAAGTTGTTATGAAAAGTTTCGAGTTATACAAGAAGCTTCTATTTTTATTGAAATGGAGCAAATTAAACAGTGTTACACATTGAACAGTTGTGCAAAAATTTTGGGGCATCATAGCTCGTCCAAGATTGATAGCAATCAGAATCAAGAAAGGCACAAAGAATTCAGATGCTTTACTTGCAAAAATAACGTGGAATGCTGTTCCATTATCTGAGGAAAAAGAATTGAACATGAAAAAATAAGACTTTACAAACCGGTTGGGCTAATTGTGCATTTGGTAAGAGCAACTTTGCCAGTTTGGTAATCATATGCTGCGAATCCATGACATGTTCCAACAGCGACTCTAAAATTTCAGAAACGAAACAAAATCAGATTGTTTTGTGAGCAGCAGCGGAATCATCTTTCGACAAACTAAAAGATTTTTCCGTTTGAAACTCCTCAGAGTATAAACACCAGAAACAGATCAAAACAATTATCTAATGCAGTATTGATACCCAGATGCGGATGGAAATGGATTTAAATACAATCAGAAAGTAAATGTAAATTGGTTCTGTGTTTTCGACGCCAATCAGCTTGAAAACACAATGCCAATTCAGCTTCATTTTCTGTTTGCTGCATTTCGATCCGCATCTTGGTATAAATTCCGCCTCAGTCAATTGTTTCAGTCCGTTTCTTACGTTAATACTCTGAGGAATATCATACGAAAAAACCCTTAAGTATGTCCAAACATGTTTCCTCTATTGCTCACAATTTGGAAGTTTTGTACAAGCAAAAGACTATTAAGATTTTTCTTAAAACGATACATAATCATGCCTTGCAAAAGCAAACATAATACTCACAGTCCCCAAGCCGAATTCATAGTCACAGCAGTAATAGCAGCTGGTGGTTGTAGTTGTAATATCCTGTTTGGTATCAGTGTTTTTGATGAATCGATATTCTGCTTCAACGTGAGAGAACCAGCTCCTTTCCATTCAAAACCTTCAAGTTTTGCTATCATGTTTACTTCTTCGTACTAAAAACAGGATAAAATTCAATTAGTAAATAATAAAATGTATT
The DNA here is from genome assembly GCA_014526335.1 of Chrysaora quinquecirrha. Classification (NCBI taxonomy): domain Eukaryota; kingdom Metazoa; phylum Cnidaria; class Scyphozoa; order Semaeostomeae; family Pelagiidae; genus Chrysaora; species Chrysaora quinquecirrha. The sequence goes on along the minus strand of JACTAT010000036.1, from coordinate 491,111 downwards.
TTAGGTCTGTAATCAAAATATGCCGATGCAAATACGTAGACATACTGATTCTGGTATTGATATTGGTCTATGTCATTGCCCCCCTCCACCATTCAATGTTGATCAATTTCCCACGGATTTCATCAATCATTGTCATCTGTAAGATAGATAAGTTACTTCTGAAGTGAATGAAGCAAAATAAGAAACGTTGAACTGGGCGAGGGGGGCAATAAGTGAACTGAACGTACTTTTCAGGCAATAAAGGAATTTCCTCAACAATTTTGTCAATGATTTTAGATTAAGGTATTTAGCCCCCTATCTTATGAGCCCCCAAAAACCCAAAGTTTTTCATCAACCCCCTCTCTCTTTAGCCCCCCAATTTCGTATATAAAAGATGCGAAAACGAAAATAAGAAATGAGGGATAAATTTTTTACATTTTCTGCAAAATATTTTTAAATTCTATTATTATGTGTTTGAGAGTCATGTTTTTTTCCTCTGAGTCCGCTGTTCATGTTTCTAGCACCCCTCGGCATTTCCGATATGCTGTGTATATCACTGGAACAACCAGTCCGTACTTTATGATAGACCAAGACTTCTTAACACATTGAGTTTTGGTTATTCTATTACAAGTGAAGGCCCGTTCTATTAGATGTCTTGTCTTTAATTCCGTACGCCCCCCTACCTACTTAGCCCTCTCACTTTAAAGCCCCATCTGGTGCCTCGAAAACTAGATACGCTCACGGGAATTAACCAGGGCTCTTTGCGGTAAACGCTTGTTACTTACCAAAGGTTTCTCCAGGTTTTTATTTGCTAGATCAAACATCATTACTTGTCCACCAGCTCCTCCAACTACCAACATGTTAGTAACAGGACACAGCGCAAGCTTCAGAATTACAAATCTAGTATCATCAGCACAGGGATCAAAGGAGCCAACTTTCTTAAATGGCGGCCAACCTTCATCCTCGTCATCAAGTCGAGGTGGATCATCGCCATCAAGTTCACTTGAAAGAACTTTTAAAGTTTCAATTGTGCATAAGAGATGCATGTTGACCTGTGAAACATCCCAGAGTTTCACGCTACCATCTTCATGCCTAAAAAATCAGAATCAGTACAAATTAGTAATGTAACACATATATAGATAACGCATTGTTATGGGTGGTCCCGGGAAAAAGCCTTTCATTACTCAAGGTTTCAAGGCTTCAGTATGTGGAGCAGAACAGTGGGCAAGCTCATTTGTATGCACACATAAGTAATAGAGGGCAAAAGTTCAGGTTGGAAGTAAAAAAAGAAGAAAGAAATGAAATTTAACTTCAACTATGTTCTTGCAAGAAACAAGGGTGACTTTCAGTGTAGATAAATTTCTCAATGCTAGGCCCAATTCAATCAAACAATGCCTTTTCAAAGCTACTAAATTAAATGCAACTAATCCTTAATTTTGTTTCTATATGTTTATAGTTTCACGATAAATCCTCAAATCAAAAAATGGCATTGCTATGCTACTCATGTTGAGACATAATGAAGTATAAACCACAAGACATTTTGCTTGAAAGAATTAAGAACGGAGGATGTTATATGTTAAATCTTTTGTACGGTTAATTCTATTTTCAAAGCATTTATCGAGAAAATTTCTAGATATGAGGGTTTATACTTTACGGTACAAAATAGAAAATGGAAATATTAAATTAGCATCACATACCCTGTTATCAGAAGATCACGTTTATCCGATTTCGCCAGAAGAGATTTTCCACCATTTATCGGCCAAGGCTAGAATATCAATGACTTAATTAATGCGATTCCTTTGGTTGCTTAATGTTAGTATGAATTAGTGTACATCACTATCTGTTTTAACTAACAAAAAATGAAATATATCATATCACAGATAATGATAAAATGATGTGTACTAAAACTTTGTTATCAATAAATCAAAATAAATATCGATAAATAATTTCTCATACAAAGGAAACCAAGGAGAGGATCTGAACGAGGGGTTCAGACGACTTTTATGTCCCTTCGACCAAAAATTATTCCCTGAAAATGTGCCTGTGATGATTTGGCACAAATGGAAAATTTAGTTTTGTTCCCACTAAATATCAAATTATAATAAATCACTATGACAATTAAATTTTACACGCTTTTTTATAAGGAACCACTTTATAAGGAACCTACATATAGAAGGCCCGAAAATTTAAACTCGAAAAATTAAAGAACTTATACTACTAAAGAGAAAATCACTAAGGAACTTTTCGTTGTTGAATATTTTCATCACTGCAAACAATCCAGAATTAGAAAGCCCTTTCCATTCATTTGCAGTCGAAAATCACATAAATTGTACTTTACGCATGTATCAAATGTTTCCTTGAGTAGTCTCGAGCTTTGCTTACATGCAAATGTCTCTGTACAGTAGTCATTAAACTGTATGTGCAGTTAAAATTAAGGAACTATTAAGGAACTTTTGGAACTACAATCGTCTCAAAAGAGGTCAAAAATAAGGAACTTTAAGAACTAGGCCTTGAGCTAGGTTCTTTATAAAAAAAAGCGTGCATAAATGTAAAAATCACTTTCAGTGAGAAGGTGATATTGCCTTATACAGAATGTGCCTGCAGGTAACCTGACCGAGGCTTCACGCTGGTGAACATTGCTTGAGCGTTTCTCAGAAATGGAAAAAAGACCCGAATTTCAGTATGGTGTTCCTTATAACGGTTGTTCATAAAAAAGCAGTGTTACAGTGGCTGTGTTTTAATTTCTTATCTGGTTGAGCTGAAGATGAACATCAAGAATGTCCGAAACATGTTTTCAATAAAAGTTGTTGTTTATTCTGAAATTTAAATAAAAATGATGACATATCACCGTAGAGGGTATAGCAAATGATTATTTAAGAATACCTCGTTTGAGTATTCACTTCCAGTATTCTTCTCTCCAGCTGATTTGATGTTGTTCCATAAATCTTCAGGGCAATCATGACAGTGAACAGAACACGTGATATTGGATGAATGCAAGCAAGCCAAATACGGTTGCATATGCGTTGGATACCTAAAAGACCAGAAAAATGAAAGCTAACTAATAACAAATTTATTGATTAGTGAAATGGTCGATGCTTACAAAAGACATAATACAACCTTAATGTTTCTAACAGAACAAGGAAGAGGAACTTTCAAGGGTCTGTTCATATGAGGTGGGATAGCACACTGAGGTGGGTTCATTTTCAGACCCTGTTCATGTGTTAAAATTCAGCAAGGTGAGCCAGGTAGTCATTTTAATTCAAAGGTGCTATTCAAATATAATGACTTTCGATTCGCGCTTGCATATAGTTACCAAATAAACATTTTTCCTCCAGTGGCATACCACAATAGATGGGATTCGAACCTGGATTGCATGATCATACAGCAAACGACGTTTCCACTGAGCTATAGAGCTCGATAAAATCGTCCAGTAGCTCTCTACGTCATACAGCCTAAGGCTCTCCTCCTGGTTTACTTTTTGTTTCAGCTATGTCGAGCCATCTCCGCACCATACATATTTCTATATATTTGTCATGAGTGGCGAACGTTAACAAATAAATCCCACCATTGTCGGATGGCTCACTGGAGTTCATTCAAATTGGGAATTTTCATCCCACGAACGTGAAATTTCACCGGAACCGCAGTAAGAAATCACCTAGGCGGGAAAGCCCACCACCCATATGAACGCAATCATATCTCTACGTACAAATCACTGGGCTATCCCGTATTATATGAACAGGTCCCAACCTCGTCCCCAGGCCCCAAATCGAGTTTCCTCGAATCTCAACCGTCAAATCGATTTGGGCCCTGGTACCGGCCACAAAATCTGCCAAAATACTGGCAAATTTGGCCTAGGCATCAAATCAAGACGTAGATTCCAAAAGCAGATGTTCTTAGAAAGGAAATGCAAAGAATTTCATTGATAACTGCAAGGCAAGATACAAGATCTCATGTAGCATAATTTTTTGGTTTTTATAGATGTTTTTTTACATAGTTTTCGGCCTATTTTGGTGTGAAATTTTGAAGAAACTGTGACGTCACTTAAATTTTATATTGTTTGAACATCCAATCAAATTGCGAATAGACTAGGCCGATACCAGGGTCGAATATGGACAGCGGAGTTTCACGTAGAGTCCTATTAACCCTGGGGACGAGGTTGGAAAAGGTCCTTGATTTTCTAGGAGTCCCTCTCAATATTTCTTAATAGCAAAATCTTGAATTACTTCTAATACAGTTCAAATTAGCAGCTGTCAACTTATCGCAGAAGTAAAACATGCCCAACTTTCTGGAGTTGTGCGTCGACTAATTGCCGTCAAAAGGAACTAATACATACTATATAAATTCATGTAAAAATTATAAATTGATTGTACAAACCCTTGTTCTTTTGATTTAAGGTCGATCATGACGAACTCCTGTTCACAAAGAACTGCTAAAGCAATTGGCTCATCTGAAAATATAACAAAAATGATGTTAAATTTTTCCCATGAACAAGCGAACGGAATAGCTAGTTGAAGAGTGAAAGGAGCTACAAAAGAAATAACTTCAAGACCAAGCAATATTTGTTGCTTATAGGGATTTTTGCAAGGCCCTTCTTCAAAAAAGCGTACGATATTTTTATTAAAATGAAGAGATTTCTAAGGGATTTCCGTGAAAACAATAGGATTTCCAGAATAGGTGCACGAGAATTTCAAGGAGTGAATTACCCCTCGGAGAGATAGGCACATTTATTACAGGAGGGCCAATGAATAAACTGAAAAGAAAAAACAAAGTTACTCACTTGAATCATGTTCGCTGCTGATAACGAGAAAATCGATAACTTTTGATGTGAATTCAAAAACAACTTGAACAGTATTTCCTTGTTGTAATGAAACAGCGTGTTTATCACCATAGCTGGCTCTTGGTAATCCACCAGAAAAAACCACATATGGCTCATGCCATTCCACCTTTCTGATTGGTTTACACGGAAACGGACCATAGGGCGTCGAGGATTCTTGAATTATTTCACCATCCTCTCTTTGTGGTATACTCCATATTGATATGATGCCTCGCTCATGCGCACTAATGAATTGATTTGCACTGTTATGCCATGAAACTCCTTCGAGGTCATGTGACGCCTTGAATGTGCCTTCGGCTCGGATTTTGTCTTGATTCCACAAAACTATTATCCCTTTCTTGTAACCAATTAGTAGCTATTAAAAGAAAAAATAGAGGAATCAAATAGTCAACCAATCAACTAATCAATCAACCAATCAATTAATCAACCAATCAGCCAAGCAAACACTTAAGCAATAAGTTAATCAATCAATCAATGTATATAAAACTAAGTTCAACCTTGCTGGAATCGTGTGGATGTTCTTTGAGTGCTTCAACTGATCCGCCATTGGTTTTATTCTCATCTCCTGGTAAACTACGAAAAATCGAGACGTTAATAATATAAGACTCTTACCAGTCAAACACGTATTAATAAGACTCACCAAATCCGTTTCACGTGTCCAATTCTCCAATGATCTTTATTAAAAGTCATTCTTATATGGTTAGCATATCTATCAGGGCGTATTTTTTTGGTCACATTCCGTTTTCAGCAGGCGCCTTCTCTTTTCAGTAGACGTCGAAACGTATTTCTTTGGTACTGTCTTCTGAAAACAGCAGGTTTAGAAGGCCACCAAAACCTTCTGCCCCTGAACCTGGAAGGTTTCGCAGAGTTCTCGCTCAAAATGAATGGTTTTGTTCGAGGATGTTCTGATCAGCCTACCGTTTTCGGCAACCATGTTTTTTTGGTACCAGAAACTTTTTACTGCCAAGTCTACCGCTTTCGGAATTCGGAAGTCTGCTGAAAACAGAAGGTTACCAAAAAAATACGCCCTCAGTAACAAGCATTACCTTTGCATGACGATATCTTGATAAATAATATGATCTTTCAATCCAAAACTCCCAAGATCCAGCACGTAAATATGTCCGCCTTCTGTACCAATGTAGAGACATTCTCTTTCAACTGATAAGCAGCAAACTGATATCTTTTTCAATCTTAAATATAACGATCACAGTGAGTAATAGTAATAATTCAATGATTCTGAACAAAGCATTGCTTGATAAGCACAAGGCCCTGGCCAAACGACCAAACCACTCCGCATAACGTATGTGCTGTACAGCGGTGGTTGTGCAGTACAGTGTAGGGATATCATCCACCGCTGTACTCATGGTATCACTCCGCTGTACTGATGATAGCCCTCCGCTGCACTGTACAACCACAGCTGTACTGCCCATGGGTGCAAACTTTATTGGTCAAACTTGTTAAATTTGCTTTAAGACAAATGTTTGACCGTTTGGCCACGTTTAAAACATTGCTGTCCAACATTTTGGAATGACGAAGTTACTGCTAATGCGCAAAATGCTCAAGCACGAACGCATGGTTGCTACGAAATGTCGTTGACACAAGTTAAAAATGTTGGATGAGCAATGTTTTAAGACGTGGCCAAACAGTCAAACAAAGCAAATTTCAAAAGTTTTCCAAACAACGTTTGATCGTTTGGCCAGGGCAAAAGTAATTAAACATTGAACAACAACGATGTTTTAAATCCCCTGCTCTTGGTTTTTAGAATTTGAAGTTTTGGAAGATTTAAAAAAATATGCTGTGACAAATGTTTATGCAACGACTCTCACATAATACCGACTTCGACATCAACTTTGCACAAATTATTCCAGGGGGGGGGGAACTCATCAACTTTCAATACGGGGGGTCCATGCCACTATTTCGTTGCAGACCCCTAAATATTGAGTCTGATGTTTTGGAGACCCCAAATATTGCTATTTTTGGACACCTAAAATGTTTTCTCGGGTTTTTAAGATTTCGGACCCCAAATATTGGCATGGACCCCTCCGTATGGAAAGTTAATGAGTATCCCCCCTGGGCAAATTATTATACAAGCTTGATTCTGAGATAGAGAGAGAGCTATTAATTGTATTTACCTTCCTTCTAAAGTACATGCTTTGACTTCCTCAATAACAGAGTGTCCATCTCTAAGACTAACTTCCCATAAATGCAGAGTATTCAGTTCTCCGTCATCACAAACACTGATAATCTTCCCCTAAAATCAACAATTGCAAATATAAGGCTTAGATCAGGGTATTGTGTTCGATTTAAGAGGAAGGTGTTCCAGTAATTCGGAAATAACACAATGCTAACAAGGAAGTAGCTACTGTTAGACGTCATCAATATACTTGGAATTGGATTAACCATGGATTTTGAGAGAAAAACAATTTCGTTTACAAGCCACTTGTTTTTAGAATAAAGTTATTGTTTTTGAGTTGTGCAAAACTTCAAAATCGCGGTGAACAGTGGACACAACATGGAGCATACTTAAAAGCTTTTTTCTTCGGACACTCCTCAGAGTATAAACGTCAGAAACAGAACGAGACAAACTTGTTTCGGTCTGTTTCTGACTCTGAGGAGTGTCATACGAAAACAACTTTTATGTATGCCCAATGATGCTTCCGCTGTTTTTCGTGATTCTATAAGACTCTCAAAAAGTTATTCTAATAAAGCAAACTGAAAACTCATTGAAAGTTTGTTTTTAATTTAGAGGTTTCGAGAATTGAAAGTTTTTTAGAGATTTGGAGCTGGTGAAATCGTAACTTCAGATAAGTTAGACGGCCTTCACACGAGAAGTTTCAGACCGGTTTGAAACTCACCCTGACCTGAAATTCAATTTGGTGTCTGGTCAATCTCTAGTCGTGCCAGACTTTGTTATGAATAGTTTCTTATAAGATTATTAACGTACATAGTAACTCAGAGATATAACCAACAATAGATTATCAGACCCTATATACATTCGGAAATACCGGAAGGATAAAATTCTTAGAAAATCAAAAGCAGGAAGTATTTTTAGAGATCACAGGGTGAACAGTACCTGATCAGGAAGAAAAAATAGTTGTTGAATACAAGTTTCCGTAGGATGATGAACTGATATTTCTACTCCAGGGCGTCCATATCTGAAATAAAGCTGTCAAGAAAAATGGCAAGAAATTCGATTTTTGAATCAAAGCACACTAGGTTTATTGGAGTACTTTATGCTTGAACTGTTTAGATATTTAAGGATAGCTAGTTATCAGAGATTTAAGTTTAGCTAGTAACATGTCTTCGTTATTATGCAAGTAAAAGAGATATAGAGAATGGAGGACACACTACAGTCTGCAGTCAAGGGACTGAAGACAGAAAGAATCGTAGGTCAAACATAAGAAAAGGAGATTTTAATAATTTTAAACTCATGCATTATTGAAGCAAACAATCAAACCAAAAACTTGATCCGATCATATAAATTCTTATCCTATTTGTCAACATTTCTCTTAAGTCTTCAGCTAAAGTTTGGACATACTTAAAGGCTTCTTGCAGAGTATATAAGAGTATGAACTCCTCAGAGTATACACATCAGAGTATGTGCTCTAAGTAGCATGGCCTGGCAAAACTAGAAGACATGTTGCGTGTGACATTGTCACACATGACATGTCCCCTTGTTCACACATGACATGTCTCCCAGCTTAGCCACCTCATAAACTTTGTAGCATGCGACAAAATTTGTAGCGAGAGACCCACAAATTTCTCTTGGAGACAATAGAAACATTTTTTGGCTCTGTGACCTGGGGGCATGTTGCTGACTTGTCGCTCGCATGTTCAATGAGGAGACACTCTGGGAGACACGCCAAATACAATGTCATGCGAGATATATCTCCTAGTTTAGCCACAGCTTTGCACTCATGCTCAACCAACTAAGCTACATGGTAACAGGTTTTCCATGAGTCATCAGTCGTACTAACCACTCATATTACCCATATCATCTACAAGTATCCTTACATACATGCAAGTGGACCATCACAGTCAACTATCAACTACATATCTAACCTGCTTGGTATATTGCCCTGACTGGGGTTTGGGGCTACCCCAAACAATTAACAGAAGAGAGGGCAACACTGCTGAGAAAATTGTTAAGAAAGCAGGATAAGGAACAGTAGAAAACTGTTCCTTAATGCCACATGCTAACTAATACTAAAATCTGACTTATAAAGACTATTGGATGCTGCATTCATTTTTGGCAAGATTCTTAGCAAAATGGCTAATACAGCACATCCAATATGGGGGGGGGGGGTGAAAATGTTAAATTCCTTATGAATCTGGCTGTTCTATTGAAATTTTAGTATTTGTGAGTTCTTTCATCAAATTAATACTAATCTTTCAGGCTTTGATCCTTATTCAATGAAAGTTCTCATATTGGTGTGGCCAGTGAAGATGTGAGGGACAGATTTGTCATCACTTGTCATTGACACTTGACTGTCATACTGTCAATATATACTCTTGTTAATGCTCCCCCCTTTTGAATATGTGCTCTGTTAGTTCTTATAAGGGAATCTAAATCTAAATCTTGACTTTTAGCTAAGTCTCAGTTTTGTCTTTTTCTTTGGTTTTCTTTCCGTTTTCACTTTTCTATGCATATAGTATGTGTATGGTAGGTGTGGTATGTATATAAGAGATGTCATTCTACAATGTAGGGTAACAAATTTCAAACTTTATGCATTTTTCCCACAAGAGCAAGAGATAAACTTTGTAAGATATGCTTTAATTGCTTATCACTGGCAGATTTCACAAATTTCTTGTTGGTACTTGTGAAATTTATAAATTTTTCATCAGAACTTAATGAATCATTTCCATTTCAACTGTGAATACCACACATCAATTATGACTCATAATTATTTCTTATTCAGCACTTTTTTGACCAAATGAAATAAATTTCCTGTTTATAAATAATTCATTTGATGCCATTCATTTGAAAGATCAAAAATTAAAGGATAAAAGCATTTTTCTGGTAAAAAATGAAAAGGTTAGGGAGAAGGGATCTAATGATAATGAAGAGATGGAGATAAAATTTTTAGATCATTTAAGAAACTGGCTGTTTTTCCTCACCCCCCCCCCCCCTTACAGGATGATGTCATAACTTGTTGGTTTTAGTTAGAGAGTAACTTGAATTGCTAACTCTCATGGAGCTATTGTGTTTAGGATTATGTAACAGCAGACACCCAATTTTAGTTTTTCTTTCAAACAGTTATGTTTTGCTTTAAATAACCCAAACTTATAGACCAACAAAAGTCAACAAAAAATTTCATCGTTCAATGAATTGTTTGACAGGAGTTTTCTCAGACCAATTACCTACTTTGGTAAACAAATCAAAGAGGGTGTCTAAATTGTGGACCCTTCTTTACCACAAATCAAAACCACATGAAATGAATCACTTCACGTAAATTTTTTTATGAAAAGGATACATTTTGAGAAATCCAGTGCTTGTTCCGATGGCCAGAAGCTGAAGCTTTTGATCGAATGCCATAGCGCTGGCTTTGTTAGGGAAACCATGTTCAACAGTCTAGAAAAAAGACAAAAGTTTTCAAGTTTTTCTGCAAACATCATTCAATTGTAATTGGCCTGAAATGCCCCGTGAGGCAATATCGAAATCTAAAATCCTATTTTTCGAAACTCGACGTCAGTATACATTTAGCAGACATGAATTTTTTAGAACATTGTCGACTAAAACAGAAGTCTTGAAGAGGAAAAAGGGCCATAGAGGAAGGCCCATTCAAGAAAGTCCTTTTGTACGCTACAAATCTCCTTTTTGAGGATAACTAAACGGCCGGAAAACTCACCTTAGAGAAGTGAAATAAGTCCTGTCCGATCCTGTCCTTCTCAGGAATCTTTCTTTTCACACGTTTAAGCATTTTCAGGCAGCATAAATAAAATTTTGGAAAATATTGGTCAAGATAAAAGTCAGTTTGCTGTACAAGGCGTTAACTTTTTGAAACCTCGACAACAGAAGCTCAATGACATGCGTACGAGACAAAGGTCATATGACTAACAATGAAAGATCACATGATCAATCCAGCTCAACGTAGTTCATGTTTTAAAGTCGAATCAAAATCAAGAAAATGGCCGCTGAGTGTTCATTTTGTTCCTTTTTAAAAGTTGCCTATTCTCCGTGGTTGTAGCAGTATTTTGGTAGAAATGAACATGAAGTCTAACGAAGAGAACCCTGTCGATTATAACGATATGGTTCTTTCCGATATGCATGTTGGCAGCGGAGCAGTTTATTTGGAGAATACTGAAGGTTGTTGTTTTAATGTCAAGCGAAGCACCTCTTCCACCCAGCCCAGCAGTCACCATAATGTGAAACTTTCTAAAACTAATAGCTTTTGAAACTGAGCCGATTATTAGGTCAGACTATTCTTCGCATCTTAGAAAGGATGGTGAGGGTGTGAGTGTGGAGGGTGGTCAGGCATTCTGCTCAAAGAAAGGATGGTGTAGGTGTGGCCCAGTCTGCTGCGGAGTACGGCAGTTCATGGTGAGACGTTGTGCTTGCAGAAGAATGTTTCAATTGTTCTTTTCTATTGTTCTATTGTTTATCTCGTGCATGCACATGCCATACTTTGGTATGACACGTCATACTAGGAGAGAACAATGGATATGTGCTTCTGCATGCACAAGATCTCATCAACAACTGCCATACTCCGCAAACTGGGTGATTGGCATGTTGAATGTTGGAATCTCACAAGCTGACAGTGACATTGACCACTTTGTGCAAGCCTACAGTCAACTCAGTTGTCACTCCTTCCAGGGATGGGGGAATAGTGGATACCAAGAGTATTTTCCCTAGAATATCATCCGGGGGGCACAAGCTTTAGTGCTGCAAATTACCCTACTCTGCATTTGAATATAGCTTAAGATCAGAAGAAATTACCCTTTATGACCTATCAAGATCTTTGAATCATAATTAAGTGCACATTAATTAACCAAAAACTTAAAACTCTTTTGTAGAGAAGTTATCAATGTCTCGGTTTTTCTTTATACTACCTTGGGCTACTTCTGAAAGAAATCTGAAAACTGACAATGACAGGAAAAGAGAAGACAAACTGAGATTTGATGATGACGGGACCTTGTTATTGACAGACACCATGAAAGAGAGACAACTGAATTGATAACTCTTGGTATGAAGAGAAATTTCTTCTATATACTTTGCAATTAGCTACTAACCATTCTTTGACTCAAAAATCTCTTATGGGTACAATGGCTGCCAAAAGTGTTGGAACGCCTGTACTGAAATTCTCTTGCACTGCCTGCTATTGTTTCAACCCCCCTCCTCCCCCTTTAAACAATGTTGTTTAACACTACAATTTCCAGCTAATTCTGGCCTCGCGGGATTGCTAAGAGAATCATCGATAGTCTCAACAATGTTTGAGGGGGAGGGGAGGGCTTAAGCTTGTGAATATGCTAGATTTACCGAAATTGTCAGTGATTCACCCGAAAAATCTTGGGCGTTCCAACTACATTTGGCAGCCATTGTAGATAGGTAAGGTATAAATGATTCTTTCTCTTTTTTACAGTCCATAGTATGGCAACACCATTGATGGATGTTGGACAACAGGTGAGTTTTAAAGAAACATTGTTTCTTTAGGACTCAAGATAATTTGAGTTTGTTTTGATAATGATCATCTTTTGCTTATCATTATCTTTTGTAGAACACATGAGAAAAGACTTTCCAGTCCATCCGTTTTGGACTATTCCCATCATTCTCGTTTTTCAGATATAAAAGATCGTAAAATCTGGTTATTTTCAGTAGTTTTGAAAAAAACATTAGAAAATTAAGTTGAATGAAAGTAACCATGTTTTTTTAATGCTAGAAATTTAATACCTGTTGAGAAATTTATACAGGCATGAAATTAAAGCATACACGTTTTTTTATAAGAAACCTAGCTCAGGGCCTAGTTCTAAGAGTTTCTTAATTAATTGAAATAAATTGCAGTAAAAAGGACAAAAAACCTTCTGTGAGATACAAGGAAACCAGTATTGCTTACAGATGTGAGAAATCGCACAGAATTAGCCACCCTGTGCAAGAAATCGCATGGAAATGCTTGAGAACTAATAACTATCTCCACAAATGTGAATCAGTATGTTGGAAAACGGATGCAAAATTTCTACAGTTTCTTAACTTCTTCCTCCTAGTTCTAAAAGTTTCTTAACTTTTTGGGTGTCTAGTTCTAAGTTTCTTATAAATCGGTTTCGTATAAAAAAACCGTGTATTTACATTCATGTTTTATTTTCACCAGGTTTGGAGAGGAGCCTTTCTTCTAAGTGATTTTATTCTTTATGAGCAGGATCAGTTAGTATCTACATTGTTTATATTTCATTCAGTAATTTATTTTGATTAGTTGATTTATCAGCATTCTTTCATTCATTCGTTTGTTCATCTATTTAATTACTTCTTCATTAGTTTATTCTTTTTTCTTTTATCTTACTCGTAGATTCAAAGATAAAATATGCCTTGAACTTGGTGCTGGTATTGGTATGTGCGGCGTTATAGCTGGTATGAGCTCTGAGTGCATTTTCGCGACAGGTAGTTCCACAATCTCACTTCTCTTTGACTTCAAATACATAATTTAAAGCTATTTTCGTCTGACACTCCTCAGAAATTTAAGCTAAGATTTGGACAGAAATGCACCAGTTAGAAAATTTGAGCTGGATTTGCATTGTGTTTAGAACACCAATCAGCTTACGGGATACAGCAGGATGACAAGCAACTGTTTTGGTTTGTTTCTAAAGTTTAATACTCTGAGGAGTATGAGACGAAAAAAACTTTTAAGTAAGTCCAGATATTTTTAGCATTTCGGCAAATATTATTATTCTCAATTTGATTGTTTTCAGATACTGGTGAATCGATACTGAACATATGCCAAAAGAACATGGAACAGAATGCCCGATTGTTACCCCATGGTAAAAAAACCTCTCTATCCTAACTCTTTATCGTCTCTTCAACTTTAGGAATCGTGTATGCGTGTATGCAACTACTGTGTCTGCAACCAACAGTTTGATGAATTTGTTTGTTTCTGAGACCGAGACAAGACACAGTGCAATATTTTTGCAAGTCGTGATAGCATTGTGATTAACTAGCACTAAATGATGGCGATCGTTTGTTTCTGAGACAAGGAATAGTGAAATAAGGTTCGCAAGTTTTGATAGCGTTGTGATAAATAACTAGCACTAGATCATGAAGATGATTTTAACTTGAAGGCCGATTTATCAAACTTTATCAAATCCACTTCTGATGAAGATGGCACCCTTTAGGTCAATGGCTGCAGTTGGACCTATACAGATTTCCATCGTCAAAGTTGATGGAAAACATAATTTCAATCTTCAGACGCTGTTTCGCATACCATGTACCTAATTTCTGGTTCAAGATAGCTATGCCCTCGAGAATTTTTTTGCGAAGAGACCTATGTGCAGGCCTTATTCACATTCAAGAAACCGAATTCAATGACAAACAACCAGCCATACGTAGTATGTGGTTTACGGTCGGATTTGCGTTGTATTTATTGTGTATACTATTTCGTTGCAGAGTTCTTATTTGGTTTCGGAAGTATGATTTCTTACCTTGTACAAAATTGCAATGTCTTTGGCAATCCCCTTTCCCTGCCTTCAGTAGCTGATACAAAGCCATCCTTGATAATGGATTTACAATAGGTTTCGAACGAGGTGTTTTCTCTTTTGCAGGCGTCAGTTCTGTGAAAGTCAGGGAACTGAACTGGTTTGAAAGTGATTTAGAATCAAGCGAATTTCATGAAAATTATAGTTGGACTCAAGAAGACCTCAGTTTATTGGAAGGTGTCGATGTTCTGCTTGCAGCTGACGGTAAGTTATACACTGTGCCTCGCCCCGTTTTGTTTGTTAGTTAGTTAATTTGTTTGTTAATTATTTAGTTATTTATTTAGTTGGTTAGGTAGTTTGTTTGCTAGTCAGTGAGTTAGTTAGTTTGTTAGTTAGTTATTTATTTAGTTAGTTAGTTCATTAGTCGGTTAGTTGGTTAGTTATTTAGTTCGTTAGTTCATTAGTTAGTTAGTTAGTTAGTTAGCTAGTTAGTTAGTTAGTTAGTTAGTTAGCTAGTTAGTTAGTTAGTTAGTTAGCTAGCTAGTTAGTTAGTTGGTTTGTCAGTTTGTTTGTTATTTAATTAGTTAGTTAGTTATTTAGTTAGTTAGTTAGTTAGTTAGTTAGTTAGTTAGTTGGTTAGTTAGTTAGTTAGTTATAGTTAGTTAGTAAAACACACACTTTTGCTGTCTGTACAAGGTATGGGTTTTGGGTGCTAAGCACAGGGGGTCCACTGAATGGCCCAGGGCTTATCTAAGCAATGCGACCCCAGTCCTTCTTCTCGATGTGACCACACTTAATGATTTCTTTTGCTTTTGTCTGAAATTACATAGAGTTTGCGACTCTCCAAAATTTTCGTTGCAAGTTTAAGCTTGGCTAGAATTAAACCAGCCATCATAGATTGCGAGTCTGACTCGATCACTACTTGGGCAAAATATAATCATATATATTCATTTTCATCTATTGCTTCGTTTTAGTGATCTACGATGATGACTTGACCGATGCTTTATTCGATACAATATTGAGGCTAGCGACAAGGAGTAAGAAGCCATTTATCTCCATCTTTCTGGCTGTAGAAAAAAGGTACATTGAAATTGTTTTCTGTTATTCCAAGCTTATATTACCGTCAAAGGGTTAAAGATGTTTGCTGAGTCTGTGATGAAATGAATGTCATATATTTCCCTTGGTTAGTAATAAAACAGAAATGGCAGTTAAGGATGTGAAGCTCTTATCAATTCTAAAACATCATTCAGATGCAATTACTATGTCACTGATACATATATTTAAGAAACTCTTGAGAAACTTTCAGTACGCAAAGTCTGAAAATTTTAAGTCACAAAATTTAAAGTTACTTTCATGGCGCATGCGCGATAGTACATTACCGGCCTCAACAGGATGACTGGAAAATAATCTGTGACATCAATGAGTGGATAATACACAATTGTTCAGTGTAATGAGTTGGAAGCGTAAGCAAGGGGTATCCAAGCGTAAGCACATGGTCTAGGGGCCGGATATCCCCTCCCTCGGTTGGCTGGCGGAAGACTCATGGGGGGAATAGCGATTTCCTATAACGGGAACCACCGTAAGATGCGACGCCTCAGCCACAGTGTCTCGGCATTGTGGATGCTTTTTTTTTTTTTTTTTTTCAAATTCGACGCTATATCATATGATACATGGTCTACAACTACACTACAACATAACAAAAAATACAATGTTAATTAGAAAAAGATACGCAAGTTACGCAAGTTACAGTTGAGTGTTAATAAAGATAAAGGTTCTAAAATGCTCTAATGTTTTTTTTTTTTTTTTAATTTGCTTGTAATCGCTTATCATATATAGTTGAAATGAATTCGCTTGTATCTTTTATCAAAGTTTCATTTTCGCATGTCATTAGATATATGAATTTTTGTTCATTTGTTGGGATCGATTTAAATTGGGGACATAGGTTTTCAATCTTTTCAAGGAAAATCTTGCGTTCAAAGTTGTAATTTTTACAGGATAACAAAAGTGTGTTTCATTTTCTACTTCATTGCTACAGTATTTGCAGAATCTTTGATCTCTTTCAATGGGGGGTTTCAAGTGTCTCCCTTTTCAATTGCTAGGCAATGCACAGAATATAAGAAAAAGTAAAAAGTAAAGTTGCTGTAAAGTCTACTTCTAGCCTAGAGCTACTCAGCTGACTGTACACTTTACCTGTAGTATTAATGCATATATCATATAGCAGGGTGCGACCTCACACGACGCTCATAACTACCGACCAGGTACCCATTTATACACCTAGAGAGTGGGCACATTTTTGTTAACAACTTGCCTACAACACAAGAGAAAAGACCACGGCTGGAAACCACAACATTTTCGTTGTGAGTCCTGCACCACTTCACCTTCACTTTCATCATTTCTAGTTAGTGCTGCCTTGAATTTCAGATGGGAACTTAGTCCACAAGTACGTTTAACTTGTCCAGAAATTTCTCCCAACAGGTTGAACTTCACTCTCGAAGACCTCGATGTGGCTTCTCCAGCATATAATTACTTTTTAAAGCGCTTATCAGATCTAAAGAATCAATCTCAATCATTCAGAGAGATGCCTGGTAAACTGAGTTTCCAAGTACAGCAAATCGACTGTGCATTTCCACAATATTTCAGCTATGACAGAGTTGAAGAACTGGTATGTTATTACTTCAATTTATATTAATTTTCTTTTTACAGAGCAACGCTCTTATCGTTTGAGATTCAACCTTTTGTTTAGATTTTTTGAAACGACTCTCTGTATGTCCTGTGGCATACTGTATGACGTGCTGTAAAGGCTCATGTCAGCCGAGGAGGACTAATTTGGCTTTAGAGATTTAGAAGAAGGGCTTAAAATTAAAGAGGGGCACATTGGGAGGGGCACATAGAGGGGGCTTAATTTTTTGCCTGGAAATATTTAGAATTAAACGATTGAAAGTGAAAATATAAAACTCATTATTGGTTATGTTTGCCATTCATTTAACTTGCCATGTTGGAAGACTATGCTTCCCCTCTATATACCACTCTATGGCCTATGGCCATAATATGGTGGTGCATAGAGGGAGACCTCTTTTTGCCTCAGAGAAAGCTTCAGAAGAGAAGAGTTTACTTACAGTAGTTAATTCATTTGAATGTGATTTGATCTTTTTCACTCTTTCGCTCAGGAATTATGGGAAATCCGGTGCGACAAAATGTAGCCCAAGACATAGCTGATGAAGAAGTCGTGCTCTTGTAATAAAAGAGATATGAGTTTTCAAAATGCAAGCTTTGGTGCCATATTTGATCTCAAAGGAGCAAGGATGTAAGCAATGTTTGTCATCACTTAGTAACGAAGGTGAAGTTCGTATTCTTGTGTGCAATCTGAACGTATGTCCGTTTCATTGAATGTATTACCTTTTTAGATCTATTTAGCTAGTATATTCTCGTGAAATAGGAAGGTGGAGAACAATCTATTATGTTCTCGTAATAGACACAAATAGAGTACCCTGAAATACTTTGAACAATAATGGCCAGCTTTTCCATCTGAGAATGTACGGCTTAGATGAACACAATCTTTATAAAATAAGTTTAAATTCTCTAGATAAAATAGATCCTTTGTTTGATAAAGTATTACTTTGTGATATTTTTAAATAAATATGATATTAAATTAAACATGTCGTGTTCAATTTTAGAGGACAATCTTCTAATCTAGACTTTCTAACTAATAAAAACTTGATCTTCAAAAAACCCGAATT
Source organism: Chrysaora quinquecirrha (assembly GCA_014526335.1). NCBI lineage: Eukaryota > Metazoa > Cnidaria > Scyphozoa > Semaeostomeae > Pelagiidae > Chrysaora > Chrysaora quinquecirrha. The sequence goes on along the minus strand of JACTAT010000036.1, from coordinate 472,943 downwards.
TTGATTTATCAAATAACCAAATTTGCATTGTTGTTGCAGTTTAATAATCTCATCCATTCTATCAGTTCAATATGAAGCACTGACTCTTGGTAAAAGAAGAATGATGGCTTCATATCTTTGAGGAGGTACATTTATGTCTTATTAACAGTTTAAAACCTTAAAGGCCTTAGTTATATGACGCTTTCGTGACGGTGAAGGTGAAATAATGTTTTTAGCGCCAGTCGCTAGGATCTTAGTAGTAGGTTAACTAAACGAGACCTCGTCCTTGACAGTGACGCTACCGTAGCTGGGGCTCGAACCTATACCTTCCTGAACTCCTGACACCACAAGCCAGGTGGCTTTGGCCATGACATGACACCACAGCACCTTCGTGTGAAGCCTGGGGTCATTCAGTAGTTTTCAGTACGAAAAAGGGTGCACTCTTTTGGCAATAAGCAACTGCTCAAAAAGCAACTGACTGTACTTACCTAAACATTACGCAACTTGGGGGCTCGGTTAAATTACTAAAGCAACTAAGAAGTCAAACAATCAAGCCAAGGCGACTTGTTAAGAGTTTAACTACTGAGGAAGGTTCCCCAGTATGTCCAATGCCTTCCCCAGTAGTGAGCACCGAAATCACAAAATTTCCCTAATAGTTTGGGACCTTCTCAATTCCCACTTACCAAAGAATTGTTTAAAATTAACTACAAGTTTTTTCAAAGTGACAACTGCTGTCTTTATTTAGCTACATTATGCATTTTAGACATGGGCAGTATTGGTAACGATAATGTTTTGTTTGAGCTTCGCAAGAGGAAAAAATGCCGTTTTTCGTTTGGAGCAACTGTGACAATATTTACGATAATGTATTTTGTCGCAGCGAAGACCCGCCCGCTTCTATGGGGTATTACCCTTTTGGGCCCCTTTTTTCAAATTTTCCCCAGTAGTGAAATTTCTTAAAAAAGCTCCCTGAATCAAGCTTGCTAAGAAATTCTTTTTCTTGTTTGCATGTTGAAGGCCATTAGGAAACGGGTTCGGTTATTTTCATGATCTAGTTATGAACAATGTCTGTGAATTATTAATTTTGACGCCTGGGTACTAGTTATTTCACGTTGCTTCGAGATACGTCAGCCGAAATTTTGTTCCCTTTCATTTTAAGCGCGTGTGATTCGAGGTAAATATTTGTTGTGATAAATCCAAAATAATCGTTTCTCTGTAAAACATGCTTATCTTACTCAAATATTGAAATGAGATCCAGTTAATTTATTGAAAAGCTCTACTTTATTCGAGACTACTTGTTTAGCAAACAGCTGCCTCGTGGCACAGAAGATGCACGTCACATTTCTTGCTTGAATCGGCAACAAATTTGAAAGATATTGTACATATGTCATATCTGAAACTTTTTAGTCGCCCAAGTTTCAGAGTTTAGAAATTCTTTGGTTTTTGACGCCACATGTTCTTGTTATCAACAGTTCCTTCAACTCGACTGGAAAGAACAGAAAGTTGCTTACGCTACGAGAAGTTGTTTTTGTTTATCAAAGAATTACTGCAGGTGAGCGCAGTGCTTTATTATGAAAATAATATAAGTTTGTTGTTGTTTTTCTGCTTAGCCATTGAATGATTCAGCACGCTTGATTTGGTGTCGTACTTGCAATACTGAATATCCTCCACTGTACTGATGGTATCCCTCCACAGTACTAATGGTTTCCCTCCGCTGTACTGATGATATGCCTCCTCTATGTGAACATCCTCCACTGAACTGATGGAAGGGCACCCAGGGTAATGGAGGGGGTCATTGGGCATGACAGTTTGTGGTTTTTCGACATTTTTAAAGCGGTTTCACGGTTTTTAACCTTCAAAAAGTACGGTTTTATGGTTTTCCAATCTGCGATTTCGGTGCGGTTTTACGGTTTCAACAAAACACATGTACGCTTGTACGATTTTTGGCTAAAAGAATTGCGGTTTTACGGTTTTTTGACCCTCCCCCCTTTGAGCCCCCCTGATGGTATCCCTCCATTGTACTGACGATATTCCTCCACTGTACTGCATACACACCCTCCACTGTAGCTACTGCACAAATGTACCCTTAGTGTTATTAATCGGTTAGAGGATTACTCACTTTTAGCTACTTCACATTCTGCAACTTTGCATTAATTGTTTTTCTTTAATCAACCAATCTCTGTAGAACATAATCTTCCCATAGCATCTCTTCTTTGAACGACGCTCTCCCACTTGACTGGGATAATCTTTGGGATTACATCATATGTTAATCCTCGCTTTAATATTTAATATCAATGCGACGAGAATGACGTTTCAAATCTTCATTTTCAGTGCACAATAAACAGCATATCGTTCACTGGCTCGATAAAAACGAATGCACGATGATAAAGATCAAGATAAAATAATGAGAATCATGAGAACCGTTATTATTTATGTTAAGGTAAAGTTCGTTGAGCTGCTCAACTTCAACTAGGAGGGAGGTTGTAGCTAGATTTTTGTCAGTACTGTTCTCTTCTTTGTACTTTACTTTATTTTAAAATACGCTCTTTTAAGTAACCTCCTGCACTCGATGCAAGCCCTCAAAGTTGCTCATATTATTGGGGATTCAGCCCTCAGTTGCTTACGAGTCTAAGCAAGATTTAAGAGTACATATTTGTTTTGACAACAATATAAAAATGAAAAGCACATGTTGGCGCTTTTTCTTCAAGATTCTGGCTTGAATTGACAATACTTGATGTGTGATACAACGATGTGTGATGTGAAAAAAGCGATTTCAACCAAAAAGGTTCAAGTTGGAGGACTTTCTTACTGTGTAGTTGTTTACACCTTACAGCTTCTTTGTTGATCCCTGTAATGTTATATTTTGCAAGCCGGACAATACTAAGCCCATTAAACTTTTTTTTAATGAGCAACTGGTAAATAAGCAACTAGAGCTGAGATTGCAAACTTGACAATTACATTGAAGAGCAAGAAAAGAGCCAAGAAAGAGTTTTTAGGGGGTTTTCAAATCAGTCATTCTGCGAGGGCTGAAATACCAGATATTTTAAGCAACTTTAAGGGCTGGACCAAAAGTCAAGTTGCTTGTTGGATAAGGTGTAATCAGATAGTCGAGTAGTACAGGTCCGTTTGCTACTAAAAGTTAAAAAGTTCGCAGAATTTGCTTTCATATAAAAACCCTTCTAAGATCTAACATCTAACATTATTCGATCCCCATCAAAATCTATCCATCAGAACTCTAAGGCACTATAACATGATGCACTGCGTGCGTGAATAAATGGCTGTGCCAATTTCTGTATAATGATAAATACATTTTAAGTAGCTACATTTTAAGTAGCTAAAATAGAGAATTGTAATCAGAGATACAAATTGTGTTATGGGAAGGGAAAAAGTAGGTTTTGGTTGTGATAATAACGATCGATAATCAACAATTATCAAATGAAACAGTGGAACTGAAAAGGAACAGTAATTTAAAATTTAATTTGTCATTGAAAGTGATAAATTTTTTATATAATTCTTTCTTGCTGCTGCAAAGCTGCAAATTCAAAGTTTTATGTTGCTAAGAAGCCATTATCTGTATCCAAGGGACGAACGACATGTCACGTGGCCTAACTTCGTTTTCGATGTGAAAACACAGATGACACGAAGATAGTCGGTTTTGGCTAATAAATTATGGATAAACTGGGTCGTTTTAGATACTTTACTTATAAATCCACTGTTACTTGATTAAATTAGTTAGTTTCATTTGGATCTGCATTTTATTCAACCCATATCGCCTCGTCAAGTGTTGCCAGGAAGCAAGAAAGTTTAGAGCTTAAAAATGGCTACCAGCAAATCAAAATTGGTAAGGTGATAAAAGACGTGATAAAATCTATTAGTGCGGTTAAATTCTGAGGTAGAAATAATATATTTTAGGCCCATGCTTGTTTACCCTGCTTTTAGCTATCACAAAATCCAATAATGAACTTTTTGTTTGTTTCATTTAGGAAATAAACCTGCCAAAGAAAAACAGCTTTTAGCGGCCTAATGAATTAAAAGAAAGTCAGTATGAAAGACCTTCAACAAAAATTGACGACGGATAAAGAAGATATCCAGTCCCTTACGGTAAAAACTGCAATTGTATTTGTTTACTGAAGTGGTTGATATATTAATTTCTGTTGCAAATTGCAATCATTCCCAAGTACATAATCTGATCTGGAGGTCAGGAGGGGTGCCAGAAGCAACAACTTTTTTGAGGCAAAACAATCAAAAGAGTTTGGCAGTTTTTGCTAGGACAAGGGAGCAGCCACCCCTATTACCCCATGGTTCTGGCACCCCTGCTGGAGACCAATGTGAAAAAAGCCAACGGAAGATAACTTTTTTGTGTTACAAGATGTTGCAAAGTCTAAAAGGTATCTTTGGCTGGCAAGGTAATCTCAGTGGTATGAAAACTAAAAGATCTTTTGCAGGGCTTTGTGAGATCCCGAAAAATCCTGAGAAATCTGCACCAACCAGAACCTGCCAAAAATCAAAACTCCGAAAATTGAATCCTGCAGCTTGCAGCACAAATTTTGCATAAAACCTGAAGCCTGATTGCAAAAATCAACTAAACCTGCAACCTATGAAACCCCAAACCCCCCTCCTTTTGGAAGTCATGCCTAAAATAGTTAGAGCCTTTTTGCTATGAGATTTTCTAGTTCCTAACAGGAGCATCAGAAGCAACACAGGGCAGCAGGGCAACAAATTTGCAACAAATTTGGGGCAAAATAATTGGGAAATATAAGAATTTGGCAATTTTTCAAGGGTAGGGGGCAGCCACCCCCACATCCCCATGCTTACACCATTTCTTCTAAAATTTCTATTTCTAAAAATAGAATGTACTCATGTCTGGGGTATTTCCCATGTAAAAGCTCATTATAGGGGCATTGGGGGCACAAAACCCCCTCAGAGAATCACTGAGTCTGAAAAAATGAGTTCCTTGCCATCTAAGAACAGAATACAGCTTAATGGAAAAGAGTTAGTTATCCAAAAGTTTAGGGCTGTCCTGAGTGCCACACCCAGTGTTACACCCATATTATTAGAAAGTTGATGCTAGGCATCCCCTTTAAGACCCAGCAGTGACATTTTCCCCAGAAGTACATGTTTTTCAATAAGGAACCTTTGGTCTGAGTTGACGCTGGAGTTCCTAAATTTGTCAACAAAATAAAGCTGAAAGTTTCTTAAATTTCATTAATTTTTTGGGAATATTCAGCTTCAAGTTCCTTATAAAGCTGTTCCTTATATATAAAAAATGTGTACTTATTGAGTTATGAGATGCCTTCAAAGCTTTGTTTGGATCTTGTCTTGAATTACACAGGATTTGTGCAGAAAACTTTGAAATGCTAGAACTAAGATATGAGATAGCTATGATATGATATGAAGGTCTTATAGAAATAGAAAACTTGCCTAGCACCTTATTGTCAATAAATTATTGATCTTTCAAGAAAAATACCGTCTGAAACTTATCTAGTGGGCATTTTCCTGAATGTTTTCAGACGCTGTGTTAGACAGATGTCTAAAACGTTCATTTCGTTTCCTATCTTTTCTGTGAACTGCCCGTCTTTGATGAACAACTCAGTTGAACATAGAGGTTGAACATCTGCTGAAACTTAAAACAAAAAACAGATCAAACACAAAGCTAGAACAGGTGGAATTCCATACAAGTTGTCTTTGATTACGATATACGAATTATATTGTCTAATAGTTGTCAGTGTGAACTGGTAGTTGTCAGTTTGCCTCAAGGTAATTCTATGCCATGAAAAAGTACACGTCTTCTACACGGAAGATGATTGGTGATCATAAGGAAATAAAAAGCCCAGCTAGATCGATTGTTATGGGATTTGAGAGTCAGGAGCGAATGTTGTAGCACGTAGATCCTTTCTATATGGAGCAAACGATTGCGCATTGAATCTTGTATTTAGCAAGTTTTTTCCAAAATTACAATGGGCATAGAAAAGTCGAATGATGAAGATAATAGAATTAAGTTACAGGTTTGTAAGAATTTTTAGCGCACCGTTTTCTTGATAGAAGGCAGTAAATTTTGATAAGCACCATTTCAAGAGGCTTGCTGTTCTTCAATTTTTGCCTATTTTCAGCCAGAAATATTCTTAACTATTTTTAAAAAAATACGGGAAGAAACCTGGTTAATGAAGAAAATTAACTTGCTTACTTAATTCTTTGTTTGATTGGTTTGTTATTCGGTTTGATGGTCATATAACTTAAGACAATTCATACTCCTTAAAACTGCGTTTTTCCCCACTTTCCCAAAGATTTTAACGCACTGTTTTTAAAACTGCAGTCAGAATTTTCGTATCTTATCTAGAAATGATTTTATAACGTCTCAAAGTCGGATTTTTCAACATTTTCCTTAGTTTAAGATGCTGACTGCATCAACTTTTCATCTTTGCTATTATATTCTATTACCTCTTTTGCTACCTATTCTCTCGCTTTTTTCGATCTTTCGATCAGGATACATACTGAATACCAAATTTGTTCTTTTAGGTCGCAGTTCGTGTTCGTCCAATTAATGATGCTGAGATAGAAAATGGCTGCACGGACATCGCACATGTCATCGATGTTGAGAATGTAAGTGACATTGTCTAAAACTTGTTTCTATGTAATATTAAATGGTTTGATTTAAACGCTTGTAGTATAGAATACTTTTTAAAAGCAGACAGGTTGAAGTGTCTAGCGACTAGTATTCGACTAGTATTCGATATTCGACTAGTATTCGATATTCGACTAGTATTCGATATTGCTCTAATTATTTGCCGACTCCAGTACCAGACACTCTTTAGACTCTTTCATGCTTAAAGCAGCTCTCAGGAAGCATCCCAGTAGTGGGTTAACTATTAGAGACCTTGACCCTGGCCATGACGCTACCGTGGCCGGGCTCGCACCCTAACCACACTGAGCTTCTGTTACCACTAGTCAGCTGGATGACACCACGACTCCAAAGCACATTCATAAGTGCAGCACTTCAAAAGTCTAAGTGCAACACTTCCATCAAAACGTGGACAAGATTTTCGATAATTTGATAACATAGCAAAGAAATCTGACGATTTCCTTTGGATTTTTAAAGATTTCCTTTGGATTTTCTAAAGATTTTTCTAAATATTAAAGTGATTTTTCAAAAAGCATAAAGGATTTTTAAGGTTGATTTCGCCCTCATTTGAAATGACCGTGTAAATTCAGCACTTCGATTCAGGAATTTTGCTCGTAAAATACGTATCAGATAGGCGAGTTTTGCATGGTCAAAATCTCGATTCAAAAGAACATAATTCTTAGAAAACATCCGATTGTAATATTAGACAGCCGTTTACGATTTGTTCTTAATTTCGCATCAACAAAAGTTTCCAGTTTCGGCTCCTTGTCCTGAAGTTTGCTCAGCTGTATCCACCAAAGCGAAAATTCATCTTTTCAATTAGATTTATCCTCTCTTCTTTGACAACCACAAATTTAATCAAAATATATCAACCTCGATAAAAGGATGACATTTCGCAAGTGTAGAAGTGAAAATATACGACGAAAAGCAATTAAGAAAAGTCTATAAGTCAGCTTTGAAAGAGTTAGTCTTTAGCAAATAGTCTTGTAGGCAAAAGAAATTCTATTTGGATTTTAGATAACATTTTGGATATCTTTAGAAGCGATGAAAATCCGTCTTGAAATGTTGTTTAATAACAAAAAATAAAAGTTAAATAAAAGGCAAATCTAGAACTAACATCAGATCTTATTCGAACTTTCATTAGTATTTCAGTATACACAGTATTCCTTTCATCAACGGACATGACTCCGTTTAAATCCTATCAGTTGTGTTATGCTATTACTGGAGAATCGATCCTTGCGTTTGACATTCGAGGGAGCACTTTCAGAAATATGGCACTGATTAAAGCTATGACGGAAGCACTATATTGCTAAACGTGAGGGAAGTCTTGTGGCTTGGTTATTTATGTGTGTATCTTGAAGAGAAGGTGCTGTGGCGTCGTGGCCTAATCTGACTGGCTCATGGTGTCCGAAGCTCAGCGAGGTCGGGATTCGAGCCCAAGCTACGGTAGCGTCACAGCCAGGGTTGAGGTCCCAATTAGCTAACCTTCTACTGAGATCACAGCAACTAGCCTTAACTACACCATTTCACCCATCACCACCACCTTCAGTTCATCGGCTGCTTTCCTTGAGCTATTTTGGCTTTTGGCTTAGTGTTTTCAGCTTATCATAGATTTAAGTTCAAATTATTACTACGGTATGCTACTAGTGGGAAAATCTACCCTTCTGAATTGAGTTGGGGTGTTTCACGTGGAGAACTTGTTGGCTGTATCGTCGATCTATTTCCACCTAACTCCCTGATCTGTCGTATCGCCATCAGGTTTCTGAACAGTAGGGCTCAAACTTGGGTCTCAGGATTTAATTCGGAGAGTTTGTCAGCCATTTCATTGGGCTGCAAAGCTCAGTGGAATAATCGTCAGATCTATGATCACGAAGCCCCCAGAAGCCCAGTTCAAATGATATCAAATTTTGTAGGGAATAAGGAACATGTATTCTTGTATATATGCCTATAAGATTTTTAATGTAATAGATAAGCGTTTCGCAGTTCTAAAATGGCAAAACGTAATCGATTGTTTAAATGCTTTTAGCGACATGGAACACTCCCCATATTCATTTCAATTCGCTCTCTTTGTGACATTAATTTTTCATGCAAAAGGCTATTTATTATTGAAATGTTTTCTATTCTTCAAAAATTGTTTCTAAAGCAGACCTTAAACAACCTGCATAATTCATTCAGCTATTCATCGATGTTTTAGTAACAGTTTTCAACGTTGCGTAGCATGAACTAGGTTTTGCTGTTGTTATGCTGACGTTTGCACTGTTGTGTTTATTGAAAAATCCAGTCAATGGCCTTTTCATGTTTTCAGGGTTTTTTGTCGTTCATAACAGGTGCAATGATTTTGCCAATTCACATTGGAGAACTAAAACTAATCCTTTATTGCACAATCGTTCAAGTTTTCTCCTATTCAATCCTGGCAGGTGGATATTTGGTCTTAGTTAATCAGAAATTCTATTTGGCCTAGTTCTGTCTTGACGACATCCTACTGCCTTTAAGTGTTGTTTCCAATGAGCCGATTTACTGTCTACTAATGTATACAGCTGTTAAGGTGCTGTGGCGTCGTGGTGTAATTCAGCTGACTCGTGGTGTCAGAAGCTCAGTGTGGTCAGGGTTCGAGCCCAGCCACGGAAGCGTCACAGCCAGGGTCGAGGTCTCGATTAGTTAACCTACTACTGAGATCCTAGCGACTGGCGCTAAAACACCATTTCACCTTCACGTTAAAGAAGTGCTTCATTTCTAGAATTCCCTGTGCAATATACAGTTTTCAAAAAGCCAAGTTTTTGAGGCCCAGGCTCAGAGGTTCCTATACAGTATATGTTTTCTAACGCGCTTGGAGAAATCTCATTTTCTGCTGAAGCAGAATGTTAGATTTCTCTTCGAAAAATGATGTGTTATTGTATTTAGTTACGTCTTGTGCTCTTGTATCCGTTCCAGTGTGGGTCCTATCCAAAGCATTTACACGGGGTCCAAACAGAGCTGTCTCTTCTTCTGAACGTATTCAGAACTGACTCTAGAGCAAGAAAGGGTACGGATCCGAGAGATCCCGTGTGAATGGAAGGCATTTTCGAACCAATACTTGCTCTGGATCAAGAGCCGATTCAGTTACTCTCATGTAAACGGGGCTTAAGATTTCTATTAAGTGGACGTCCCTCAAACAATTGGGTCAATTAGTATCCATCTAAAACGAGCGAATAAGATCAGGACTTTCAATTGACTGATCCATGTCGACACGATAACACGAACGCAAGGTCTTTTACAATCTACATTTCCTTTTTCTTCATTTAAGTTGTTCATGTTCTGATCTCTTAGTTCTTATTTCCCTTTGATATATTCTAAAAATGTTTTATCTTTGTTCTTAGATGGTTGTTCTCATGGACCCCTGTGATGATCCGGATGATATACTTCGTGTAAACCGATCACGTGAAAAGCAATATGTATTTGACCTAGCTCTTGGTCCTGCGGCCTCACAGGTAGATATTATCATAAGTTTCTTATCTACCCCCTGGAAACTGTGCCTGCCGATTGAAACCCTTTGTAGTTTTGCTGAAAACAGGGGGTGAATCATCTGCGAATGATAACGTTTCAAGGCTAATCTTATCTTATCAAGTAAAGGAGCGCTCAATCCTATCAAACAGCGATCTATTTCTGGAGTCGATTAGAATTTCTCTGATCCATGGGGGTTGAGATTTTTGAATGAACAACCTTAGTGCTTGTATTTCTAAAAATTTAGACAGGTCTGTGGCTAGGGACCTCCAGCGTTGAAAATGGGTTGAAGATAGGTCAAATTCATTTGAAGAAAAATAAAAGTTCTGGATTGGGAAAGGTAGATGTTACAAATAAAGACGATAGATGGAGGGAGATAGAAGAAAGAAAGAGGGAGATAGGGAGAGAGTTGATGGATAGAGAGAAAGTGAGTCGTTAGAAAGAGGGAGAGATTTGATACATAGAGGGATGAGAGTTGATAGATTCGGGTAGAACTTGGATAGGTAAAGAGAGAGAGTGGATAGATTGGGGGAGAAAATGGATGAATAGAGGGAGAAAGTAAATAGGTAGAGGGAGAGAGTGGATTGATGGAGGTAGAGAGTTGAAGCATTGGGGGAGAGAGTGTATAGAAAGAGGAAAAGAGTAGATAGATAGAAGAAGACATTGGATTGATAGGGGGAGAGATTGGATAGACAGGGAGAGCGAATAAATAGAGGGAGAGTGGATGGATAGAGAAAGGAAATCAATAAAAAGAGGGAAAAAATATAGCTGATTCAACTTTTTGAACACCAAAAGGTTGTAGGTTTGTGGGAATATATATTTGTGAGGATAGCTGTCTGATGGGTTAAGGAAAACGATAGTGTTCTCAGTTGGAAAATTAAAATTATATTTGAGGAGTTAGATCTTGCAATTCTACTAAGTATCTCAGGTTTTATGCTCTACATCCAAGATCTTTTGTTTCGAGCTATCTTACATCTGAAATCAGTTTGCAGCTGGTTGCGACATACCGATTCAATTGATTCGATCTTTCCGATGATTCTCTGCGTGGTATGTTCGTTGATTGTCTGATTAGTGATTACTGATTGATTCATCAACACAAATGCAATCATGTTATGTTTTGTTGCTAAATGAAGGTCAGGTCAGCTGTTTACTCAGAACTACAGGCTGGTCAAACAAAAACGTTCAAAATTATAACTAATTATTAATTCAGTGTATTTGTATTTGAATTAATATTTAATATTGACTTGAACATTGAAACTGTTTTCTTTTTTCAATGTAGAAAGATGTTTATGAAAAGACAACAAAAGATTTGATTGATTCTGTTATTGATGGATTTAATGCAACTGTATTTGCATATGGACCTACAGGTATTCAATTATGATTATGATTATTACCATTATCACTGTTATTGTCATCATCATCATTTTTATCAACGTCATGAACATCATCATCGTCATATTATCACCAATCCTCATCCTATTATCATCGTCATTATCTCCACCACCACCACCACCACCACCAACACCATCATCATCATCATCGTAATCTTCACCGTTATCATCACCACCATCATCATCATCAACAACATCTTCATCATCAACATCATCATCATCACCATCATTGTCATTATCATCATCATCATCATCGTCGTCATTATCATCATCATTACCATCATCATCATCGTCATCACTATCATCATAATCATAGTCATCATCATCATCATCACCACCACCCTCATCATCATCACCATCATCATCATCATCATCATCACAATCATCATCATCATCATCACTATCATAATCATCATCATAATCAACATCATCATAATCATCATCAGCATAATCATCACCATCATCATTATTATCCTGACCATCATCATCATCATCTTCATCTGTATTGTTATTGTGATCACTATCATCGCCTTCATATTTCAGGGGCTGGAAAAACCCACACAATGTTGGGAACAGACACTGACCCTGGGATAATGGTGCGGACGCTTGATGATTTATTTAAAGAAATGGATGATACCAGCAATGATTCTAATTATACTGTTACAATGTCCTATCTTGAAGTAAGCAGTTTATTCTTTAGATTTCGAGGTTGACATTTTACTTTCTTAAATATCAGACTTGCTTGTTTAACTAAATTTTTGACTGGCAACTTCACAAAACATTGTTCGTCAAACATTTTTTACTTGTGACAAGCAGAAAGTTTTTCAATAAGTTTTACTAAGTGGCAAGCAATGTTTTGTGATGTGGCCGGTTAGCCAAACACAAATTGCCAATCATTGCTTGTAGAGCAAGTCTCGAATGTTTGGCCGATAATAGTTCTTTCGGTCAAGATCTCAATGTGGCTTTGAGTGTGCTGAAAATGTTGCAGTAAGTCGCATAGAATTACGAAAAGTATTAATTACGAATAAGTAGGTCGCTAATAGCATTTTTAATTCTTACAGATCTACAACGAGATGATCCGTGATCTTTTGAACCCATCATCCGGGTATCTTGATCTGAGAGAAGATTCAAAGGGTGTTGTTGTTGCTGGTTTATCTGAGATCACTGCCTTGACGACGAAGGATGTTATGCAAATGTTATCAATGGGAAATAAACAAAGAACATGCGAACCAACGGCTGTCAATAAAACCTCATCAAGGTCACATGCTGTTTTGCAGGTATGATGTCACGTGATTATGACGTAATAATGACGTGCTCATGACATCACCATTACGTCATGATTTTATGATAGCACTTTGATTTAAATGTGCTTTGTGTTTGAGCATTCAGCTTAGATGATGTCGTCAGCTCCATGTTGAAGCAAGCTGAGGAATCAGTAAATATAGTTGCAATGTCTCACTCAAAGTTGAAGAGCTTTCCGGTAAAATTCTTTGTAGTTTTTACAAGTTAAGCCGTTCAGCTTAGCAAAACAGCATTCAGGTTGGGAGACGAGGCTGACTTGCTATTTTAGGACAAAGCAAAAGTCGTGATAATATATATATACAGCCATTGGCTCTTCCAAGGACTTTTATAATGCATTATAGTCTTTGAAATATTCCAAGGAGCAACCTTAGGAAGTAATATGGAAACATCTCTCATATCTGCCTTGGGCTTACTCAGTTGTTCTCTAGCATTGGTCCCTACAAAAGGTGGAAAGTGCACATAGATTCTAGCAAAGATTCTGCAGCAATATTGTTATGTTTATTATTTACTTTAGGTGACGGTAAAGCAACGAAGTCGTTTAAGAAATATTGTAGAAGAAGTTAAAGTTGGAAAATTATTCATGATTGATCTGGCTGGATCAGAAAGAGCTGCAAACACACAGGTAAGCTATTTACATTTTTCTGTTACCCCTCTTAAAGCTGCTAATATTTCTTAGTTACCACACCATTTTATCTTCAGCTCCCACCCAGATCATAAATGATGACAGGTCCCTGATTCATCGAACAATGAAAATCAAACTATACCATTAATGTTCAAAAGTCCTTTATAATCTTCCACAAAGCATAAGGCATGAAATTAGTATTATATACAGTATCTGTGAAGTGCATGTTGTAAATCATTGCAAATACCGGTACTTCTTTTCTAGAATCGTGGAAAGAGACTTATTGAAGGTGCTCACATCAATCGTTCACTGCTTGCTTTAGGAAACTGCATTAATGCACTATGTAAGTCAATAATCATGTTCCACATTCATGTAGTTTTAAATTTAAGTGATTTATATTTTGCTTTGTTTTGTGTTGAGCACAGTCTTTTCTACGGCCCCAATCTTTTCTGTAGATATGATCAAACCTTCTGGTTCCTTTTACCTATTGAAAGGAGGTAAAAAGGGCTCACGACTCTTCTCGCTCTTTCATGACGAGTTTAGTCTTTGTTTGATCAAAAACATCGTAGACTGCGAGACAGACTATCTCACAAATTGGCCAATTTCATCATTGACATTCTAAGCTTTGAAGTAAGCTTGATAAATTTGCTGGGTTCTGGAAAAGATTTGCTAAATTTGCAAATAGCTACAACGATCTATGTACTACAAGAACAGCCCAATAACTGTTTCTTTTAGGCCTAATGTAAAAAGCCAAGCGCTATAATGATCTTTCTTTATTGATCCCAGGTGAGCGAGGAATACGTGGATCACAATATGTTAATTACAGAGACAGCAAATTGACCAGACTTTTAAAGGTTTGTTTTTCTTCTTAATATTCTAACAGATGAAAGCAATCTACATATATCTACACAAATGATGATTACGATTCTGACTTTTTCTATCTTTTAATGCATAAGATTCTCCGTAAAATATTCTCAAAGGTCTATAGCCTCCCTGATACATCCCACGATTATAAACATTTTGGCTACAATTAGACCAAAATCTGCGTTGATGACTCTAGATTTTGCAATTGCCTCTGTTGTTTAAGACTTTAAATGTTTTTACTGCACGCGAGATTTGACCCTAAAAGCAATGGACACATACAAGTAAGAGAGCTGAACCTGACATGTCAATGAAGTTTACCTTAAGTTACTTTCAAACTTAACACTATGTTGCGGTTTAATTTAATATTTATATGTCCCTTTCAGGATTCTTTAGGAGGCAATTGTCGAACGGTTATGATAGCTCATATTAGTCCAGCGAGTTTATGCTATGAAGAATCAAAGAATACTCTTAATTATGCAGACAGAGCGAAAAATATCAAGCTAAAGGTAAAATCAACTCATGAGCAAATGTATTTGTTTTACTTTATTTGTATTCATTAATGCTGCAGGGTTGGTGAGGCTGTCTAACTAAGGGCTGTGGGTTTGAATGCATGTTACAAAGGCTGTCGGCTTGAATCTCGTCCTTGTTGATTTCCACAAGCCTGCAAATAACTTAGTTGTCCACCGTTTCTCATTCGGTAAACGATTACCCAGGGTATCGTTTCTATATTATTCTGGGAACACAAGCTGCAGCTCTTCGTTGGCAGTACGCCTGCTTCAAATCCTGACCTGCAGATCCATGCCCCACGAAGCTATTGCTTTATCCTTGCAATTCTTACATCAGAGTCAGGAACGTCTGCTAGAACAAGGGATAAATCTTTTCCATACCCAAAGTAGAGATGGTTTTCAGCTAGGGGTATTTTTGTTTGGAGGAAGGTTGAACCTCTTTCTGAACTCTGTCTTGCATCAGAAAAAACTTATTTTCCATGAAATGTTTGCATCATAACAATGACTTATCATAACAACTTTTGAAATGACGTGTCAACGACGAACAATGTTTTCTAAGTGGCCAAACTGTAAAACATTTTACTTGAGAAGCAAATTTTAATATGTTTGACAAACAATATCTAGTCTTACTGCTTGTCCAACTGGAATCGATCCACCCGTAATTTTATGATGTTTATAGAGCTATTATTATCACTATACTGTGTTTATCAACAGGTAAAACGAAATCAATACAACGTCAACTACCACATTGCTCAATATCAAAGCATTATTGCTGAACTAAGACAAGAAATTCTACGCTTGAAAACAAAGATGGCAGATAGTGATCTGAAGTCTCAAAACAGTAAGGGAAATTTCATTTTCTTATCAGGCTGTTTACCTATGAATATTCAATTTTAGACCTTTGAAGATTAGAATCAAGTTTTCGATCTTATGGAATTAATTGAAATTCAACAGTGTTTGTCAATAGTAAAATACGAAGTTGCAAAAGTGTTTGTCAATAGTAAAATACGAAGTTGCAAAAGAAAAAAGGCTAAAAACAAAAATACTTGATTTTTAGACAACACTTATCTAGCTTTGCCCGCTAAATTAAGTTTGAAAAGCTATGGGAAAACGATGACTAAGCACATGAGTAGTCCTACACAATGCTCATAACCTAAACAAACGACAGGGAATGACCTAACGTCAACTAGCGCAACATGATACCTCCTATGACGCACGGGGATACCTAAATTACAGTTAATGATATGCAAAAATACAGCTTAAGAAAATAATACCTGAATGAATGAAAACTAACTACAAGGGCCTAAATACTTTGTGACACACCTCCCTCCTAAGATTAATTATATAATCGAAGATTATATACCATATTAATCTGAACATTAAACTAAATATCAATGAAATAAAATACGACTAAAAATACACAGAGACTAAGAATGGTAATGCAAGACCTAAGGAGAGTTTTACTTAGTTCGAGTCCAATGAAAAAGCAAATTCTTCTTGTACTGACTACGATACTTTTTGTTCTATTCGTCTTAAGACACCATGTTCTTTTACCAAGCATTCTGAAATTCCTGCACATCATTTTCAGATATCCTACCAAGGAACTTCTTCAGACTACCCGATGCAAGAAACAGGAAATGACTTTAACCAATACAGACACCAAACTGCAACATCTACTTGTGCTACGACCGCGGTTAAGCCAACACAAATTATCACTTTCGAACCCATGGGCGACATTCCAGGCCAGTCTTCTTACAAACTGCCTAAATCTAAAACCCGATGGTTTTCCCAGCAATCTTTGAATACGCACTGAGACTTCACAGGTAGTTTGGACTACATCAGACAGCAAAACATCAAACAATCAGCAATGCCTTACTCGACTAAACCAACAATACGATTACGTTTACTTTTCATCAGCTACATAACAGTAAAAGTCTTAGCTAGAGTGCTATAAGGAAATATCACTATAGTTGCAATTTGATATCACAAATCAACATAGCATTTTGCTTTCATGCATTTTTGTTTTCATTTTCATTGTCATAAAATTTTCATACTCTGATGAATCTCACAATGATATTATTAAGCTATGCTCAACATAGCAATACAGTTCATAATCAAAGAATATCAGGGAGAGAAAAGTCGCATAGTTTTTAAAATGACAATAAGATTTAGTAATTTAGTTAAGTATTTAATGTTTTTTAAATGAGTTGTTTATCTGTTTATTAATTTTTTTAGATTCTGCATCATCAGCAAATTTCCGAGGTTGTAGAGAGTCGAAGTTACTGGAGAAATTAAGAGCTGAACTTGTAGAAAGCTTTCGTGAACAGATGGAAATTAGGTAAGCCTTAGTATGATACTCTGTTGTTAGTTCACCCTTCCCTTATTGTACAGATGATCATAAAGATCGTTACTAAAATAGCTTTGAGCCCTGCGATGGCATGGGCATGGGTAAATGTCTCTCTACGACCAAGGCAAAGTTTAATTACCCTTCTCTCCAATCATAAGCAACTTCTCTCTAATTATCAATATCCTCTCTCTTATTATTGGACACGTTCCGCTTTCAGGGGTGTAACTGCACCCCATGGCCCGATCTTCTCCAATTCCCACTACAGTAAACATAACTGAAACCATTCTCCAATTATTTGATTGCTCTATTTATTTCAGAACTTTTTACTTTACGGGGGGTCAAATGCACCCCTTCCCGTTGTGACGATGAACGCCATTCCCACTCACAATCACAATAACCGCCTTGTCTCTAATTATAATTGAATCTCTCTGTATCTTGCATCAGCCCAGAAATAATGATATTATATTAAAGAATGTGTAGCACAGTAGTTGTTATTGCTGATATTCCAAAAGCTTTTTTGTATCTGAGATTTTAGCTATTTGTTACTGATGATGATAGAGCAAGCTGGTTATTTTTAGGCGACAGTTAATTGATGTAGAAGATACTGCAATGCGCTGCTCTGTTGATTTCCAAAGACATCTCCTAACTATCGAAGAGTAAGTATAAACAATCACCTCTATCTATTGGCATCATTCTCCATGTTTCTCTCTTCCAGTTTCATTCCCATCCACACTCGAAACATTATAATGTGCCTTCTTGAGAACGCTTGGCTTCTATATTTCACCAGCTACTACCTACTGCGATCTTCTGCTAGCATTGATTCCCCGGGTAGGGTACTTGACCCTAAAATGTACAGTGATATGCTCCCGAGTTCTACAAACCAACCAATCTTCAAGGTATTGTTTTAGACATTCAGCCATCCATTTTTATGAATTCAATATGCAATTTGTGTACCGAATATTAAGGAAAGTTTAATCTGTACTCACTTCTAAGGTATTTTAGGCATAAATTGGACCTAGTTGTAGGGAATTTTTGAAGAAAAAGCAAGCCATATGAAAGGCATATACCTGTCAGCCTGCACTAGGGAGTACCCACTGGGGTTGATTCTCCACCATCTCGGCTGCTTTTTCCTTCTCTCACTTCTCCTTATGTTCTTTTCTAGCAAAACTTTTAACATTGCCTTTGTAATTAAGATCTTTCTTACAAGGCCGTACTTCAAACTCCTAGGCTGTCATTTGTAGAATCTTGCTGTGACCACTGTATCTGATAATGATTATGGCCTAATGCATTCTTATTTTGCAGCTCTTGAAGTGTCGTTATTTTTCAATGAAAATCAATGTTTATATTAATGTTTTCTTTTCAGATGGGAGCAGGAAAAAGCGAAACGTCTCGCTGGTTTAGATATAGAGCAACATTCGACTTTCTCAGACTCGTCGAAAAAACCACACGTGATAAAAAAGAAGCTTTTGTACCGTCGCACGAAAATTGAACCTTCGGATATAAATAATAAGGATCTGGACACTGAAAAGAATACAATGCGGTCATTTGATGAGGGTTGGGAACCAGCTGACGTCATAGCTGCGAGAGAAGAGGTCCAACAAATTTCTTTGAAGGAGAAGGATTTGTTTGATCAGAAAAAAGACCTGCAAAAAACTCTTGAAAATTTGAGGAAAGAAAGGTCAGAGATTGAGGGAACTTTACCCAAAAGATACCGTGTGATGGGCATAGAGAAATATTGAAATTACTTTGTAATGTTCATGAACTTGAATTGAAAAATGCAGAAGTAGAATCAGTTGCAATTTTAAAAGATCATCTCATGCAGCAAAATGAACTGAATTTTCAGAAACAAGAAAGTAGACAAAAATTATGCGATGAAATCATTCAAATTCAACGAACGGCCATGGAAGGTGATTTTATTTATATTGTTCTATTTTGAATGTATTTGCCCATGTGGACTATGTTGGCAAAGGTTATGGTTGATGGTGATGGTGAAATGGTGTTTTTAACACCAGTTGCTAGGATCTCAGAAGTAGATGAACTAACAAGACCTCGAGCCTGGCTGTGATGCTGCGTGGCAGGGACTTGACTCCGTTCCTCACCGAGCTCCTGACACCACGAGCTAGCTTGATTAGACCGATTAGACCATGCTGCCACAGCAGCTTCTTAGTTGTTTGATTGGTCAATGCGTTCGACTCTCATTCGTTCGACTCTCACGATAAGTTTTTCATGTGGGTTTCAATATTCTCACGTTTACTTCTCGTCAGCTCAGGCCTCCAATACCTAGGCTGTTGGACAATTGAGTACTCATTATTTTGATCTAGAATCTGTGAGTAGAGGAACACAAGAGGCCCTAGATGGTTTTGTTGTAGATACCCACATTTCCTACCCGCATTAACCAACAAAGATTGCTTGTGTGTTTCGTGTTTTGTTGATGTTGATGCTTTGTATGTTAATATTCCTTCCTTTCATCTCTCTACAGAAAATGGCATCGAAATCCCAACTGAACTAGAAGTTCTTTATCAGATTTATCTTCAAAATATGAATGAAAGTGAACTTAACACTCCGTATGGATCATCAGCAACATTAGGACATGTAAGTGCAGTGCAGTTTTACCCCCCTACCAAGAAACCTACTTATAAGGAACTGCAGCCTGTAAGATGGCACAATATGTGCCCATTTCATACATACATATGTATATATTTAGAAGAAACCAAGCAGCCTTGTTTTACCATAGTGAATTTCTCAGTGGCGGGGTGATACTGTATTTTATAATCTCCTCCCAACAGAAGCTGGCTCACTTGGCTTGTGTTTCGAGGAAAATGTTACAAAGCTCTGCATATTGAGTTATGTCTAGGGTGCTGACTGGGATAAGGAAGGTAGAAAATGAGAGACATTAAGTATGCTTTGAAACAAGGACAGTTCAGACCAAAGAGTAAAGCTATTGTGAAATAATGAGGGATACAAAAGGGCAAAGAGGTTGTGTTGATGACAGAAACAATCTTTCAAGAATAAACTTAGCTCTACTGTCCAGCTGAACTGATTTTGTATGTTGAAATCTCTGCTTTCAGAGCACGATGGCAGGATTGCTAGACTTGAAGACCAATAACTTGTCTGGTAAGTTGGATGTTTATATATGTAAGAAATTATGTTTAACGTTATAATTATGTTTATTAATAAAGCTTAGATGGGTAATGTTTTGTTAGCATTGCTTGCTTGCCAGCTTTCTACCAACTGAGCTAACGAGTCATAGGCTATTTATGAGCCCTTGATTCTATTTTTATTGTATAACAACACCTTTTTGCAAATTTATTCGATCTTAGTTTATTTATTAATGAACTAACAAGCACTTTCCTCTCTATTTTTAGGCAACGCTTCATCTCATCCTGTCTTATCAACTGTATTAGAAGATACGATTTCCAAGAAGAGTAACGAAGCAACTTCCAAGAAACCCAGACGAAGATGGATTGACAGTGTTTCAGATATGGAGGGTGAAGAGGGGTATGAGATTTACGTTGATTAATACTCAATATAGATCAATATAAACACAGAAAAGATAGATTAACTGCAAGAAGATATTAGGCGATAAACTTTTTGACGACGCTTTATTGCCCGAGTCCCAGTTATCGGTCTCAGTTATCGCTGTCGCAGTTATCGCTGTCGCAGTTATCACTGTCGCAGTTATCGCTGTCGCAGTTATCGGTCCCAGTTATCGCTGTCGTAGTTATCGCTGTCACAGTTTAAATTGTTGTAGGAAATTGTTGTTGGTTACTTCAGGCTTGTATGCTGATCAACTATCTTCGTCTTCGTCGCGCTCATCGCCATTTACTACACAAAAACTTTGTTGTTCTGGTGATCTATACGCAGCTAAACTAGCATTAATAGACACTAGGAAGCTAAAACAGCATCAGTAGGGACATATTCAGCATTTTTCCCAGTAACTTGCTAACCATAAATGTTGATGTACATCTATCTGGCTTATTTGATGTCAGACTTGTCTTTTCTGTGTTTTCGTTTTTTATTTCCCTATGGTACCAAAGGCGGCAATCGCTTGCATATAGTTCATCGACAAGCAGTGACGGAGTAAAGGCATGCTAGGAAAACGATTCAGGGCTTTTTGAAATTTGAACCGTCGCGTCTCACAATCTGAGAGACGATTTCCTATTCAAGTATTTACTTACTTAGTAGCTACTACCTGACTTCATATATACTTAGATACTGTCTACTGTTTCTTTCAGATCTCGAAAAGATGTTTCAGTGTTGAAAGACTCCTCAATGGCGAATAAGTTCGCAATTCCATCTCTCCTGCGTCAAGATACTTCAACAACGTTTACTTTTGATGATTACCCAAGTACAGGTTTGTGACAAATATCCACATTTATTTCTAAAGTAGATAGGATTCGAACCTAGACTGCATGATCTGATATAGTAGACAACAACGTTTCTATTTAGCTATAGAGTTCAATGAAATCGCCGAATAACTCCCCGAGTTATACAGCCCAAGGCTGAAGAAGGCTTAACATAGCTGAAATACACAAAAAGTCAAACGGGAGGAGAGCCTTGGGCTATATTACTCGGGGAATTACTTGGAAATTTCATTGAGCTCTATAGCTCAGTAGAAACTTCGTCGGCCATCTGATCATGCAGTCCAGGCTCCAATCTCATCCATAAGTAATATGCTTGAGCCAAGGGGGCATTCTGCTCTCTTTCTATCCAGAGATCTTGTGCTGCTTCCTAATTAAGCATATGCATACTTAGAGTGTCTCTCTTTTGGAACAAACACCCCAGCTTGACTTTCTCTCTAATCAGTTAAAGGCTTTTGAGCGTGCAACCGGGTCTCATATTCCATGGTTGCTTTTCATGTTGACGAAATGTTGCTTACTTTCTAGAAAAAATTGAAAGTCTGTTGATGTTTCGAGACTGAAGAAGCAATTTTCATCCTTAAGGCCTGGCCAAACTAGGAGACATGTCGCGCGCGTGACATTGTCGCGTGTGACTTGTCCCCTAAATGTCTCCCAGTTTAGCCAACTCCGCAACTTTATAGCGCGCGAAAAAATTTGTAGCGAGAGACGCAAATGTTTCTGGGAGACAACAGAAACATTTATGGTCTCCGCGACTAGGGGGACATGTTGCTCGCTTGTCTTTCGTATGTTTAGCCACCCATGTCTCCTAGTTTAGCCATAGCTCTAGCTTCTTCTAATAACTGCCAATGGAAGCTTACCTCTCTACTTTGAATTTCAAGACTATAAGAGTAGTACTTCTTTGGCAGGAAAAATATTGATGTAACTCTTGAAATCGTTCTTATTTTTAGGAGAAAACACGAAAAAACACAAAACCAGAGCTCCTCCTAAGAAACACAAGAAAAGACAAACTGATGGAGCTAGCAGTGACAACGAAGCAATGAGATATCGAAAGTCGAAACAAGATCATGTCCTAGCGAAAGCCTCAAAATCAGAGTCGAAATTATTCAAGAATTTAAATAAAGAAGCAAATAGAGAAAATTCCTTTGGTATATCGAATAGTATGAATGATTTATCATCAATAAAAGCAACGAAGAAGAATAATAGTAGCACTGAAGATTTACAAGGAAATAATATTGATGAAGAATACAGACCAAAAGAGAGACAAAGATCAAGTTCTTTGGACATGGGAAGAGGTGAGAATACTAAAAAACAAAAAGTTGTTTTTATGCACCCATTTCTGTTCCCTGCCTCACTAGCCTTTTGCACTCTTTTGCTCTCCTTCTCTTCTCTATCTCTCCCTTAAGGGCTTGTTTATTACCTCTTTACTCTACCCCTTATCTCTTTTCCCTATTCTTTCTAAACTCGTAGTTCATTTGCTCCTATCTGTATCCCTTAGATACTGTCCTTCTCTCTCTATAATTGTTCCTCTTTTAACTGTCTTTTTTAAATGTTTCTACCAACTATTCGTCATTTCATTCTCTCTGCCTCTGTCGCTCCCTTATTTGTAATTATATCACCCTTACTATCTCTCCTTCAATAAAGCCTTCTACTTACTTTCTCATTCCCCCTCCTCGGTTCTCTGTCCTATTGTACTTTGCTTTGTACATTTTGACTGGCTCGACTAGGCGACTGAAAGTCTGGAGGACAATGATTTTCAACAAACCTAACAGAAAGAGATTGATTTGAATAAACCTAAAGACGAAAAACTACTGGAATCTGACCTATGGAGCGGTGGTGATAAACAGTTTTGGGTCGATGGCTTTTCATTTGTCTGACTACAATAAAGAATAAGGGCGCTTTGTAGTTCTATAGTCTGTACAATCAAATCAAAACATTTTCTCTTTGTTTATCTTTCAGAAAAACTTCGAATTCGACAAGCTGCTCAGGCTCGCAAAGCTGCCAAGAAATCATTGGTGAAAAAAGACAGTGAAAATAGCATAGCAATACCGAGGGCTGCAAATAAAAAAATATCAATGGATGAAATGTCAGTTGTTACTGTTGATTCCAAAATCAATAAACAAATTGGAAATCATGATGGTGAGTTTTTTCTTGCCTTTTTGTCTCCAATGTTAGGCCGTTGCCAGTTTGGCACCACGGGTTCTACATTAACGCGCTAAAATCCAGGCTTCCTACCAGGCTCGGTTAGTTCTTTCCTAACCTTTTCTATCCGACCAATGCAGTGAATAGAAGAAGAATCACATTTGTCATTGCCCGGTGATGGGAGACGTAACTCTCTCGAAACGTTGCCCCAGTAAGTAAGTAAGGTAACTATCGATAAGCTGTGATTATCATGTTTAATAGTGTGTCAAATCATCTCTGTCAACGTACATCTGTGTCTATGACAACGTCTTTGTTAAACCATGGCCAACATCTGAAATTTCTTCGTCAAACAAAATGATTCGCCGTTTGGCCACGTCGCAAAACATTGCTCCTCAAACATTATTTGCATTTGACATACATCACAATCTTTGAATTGTTTTTCAAATACATTTCAAGCTTGTCAAGCAGTGACGTGGGCAAACATTGCTTGTCAAGCAAATCTCAAATGTTTGACCAACTATGTTTGATTGTTCGGCAGATGCCTTAGGGCGACATTTAATTTGAGGTCGCTCTAACTTCGCAATACGCGACTGGATCAGTCGCTCTTTTCGTGTACTTAATACAGCTATTAGGTTCGGCGCACGAGAAGAGCGACGTTTAACCTAGGCCTTAAACTCTTGAACTATCTTAAATCTTAAACTATAACATGATTATTATTTTTGCTTTTTTCCAGATGTAACGAATTTCTCAACAAACAATACACAGAATTTCATCCAACAAAATGACACCCCAACTGGGAGAGGACAGACTATTCGAAAGCAGTACAAACCAATTGGGCAGGATAAAATAATCGGTTTTGGTGCATCAGTACCACAAAACAAACTCAAACCAAGAAAGACAAGACAAAATTTAGGTGATGGATTATCAGTTAGTGGGACTTCATTCGTTCCAAAGCAATTAAAACCAGGACATAAAAGATTCTAGAAATTTCCTCTGTATTTTATGCTATGTATATTTTCTACCAGAGTGAGAACTGTAAATATTTTAAAGATTATTTCAAGCAAAAAGAGTCTTGTTTCGTTTGAAGAATATATCTATATAGTTTATTCGAGAATAGAGCCTGTTTGAATGTATTACAAAATGACATTTATTTTAAATAGTAAGAGCTAACTGATAAGAATATTTTTTATTTTTGAGCCTAAAATAACTGGATTTTGGATTTTCTGTCTTACCAGTAATTATTACGGTCAAATCCAATATTTCCTCTGTGCATATGTATTTCTCTGACTAAGTTATTTGTATTTTAGTGAATTTTATGTGTCCTGTATTCTGTATAGAAGTATTCTTGAAATACAACCACTTTTGTATATAGTAATTCATGTATTTATTTACATGGTGTATTTTTAAGTCAAAAAACAGTGTTCTCATTCATTATCGTTTTCTTTCTGTGATCTCCAAATCGCGAACTGCATTCTGATACTCCTTCCTTGGTCGCATGAATTCCCGTCATTGCGTTGCGGCTGTTTGCTATCGGAGATAGGGTGGAGAGAAAAGGGTGCAAGTCTGTTTATGATAACAATAAATGCCAGATGAAATTTAAAGACAAAAACTGACCCGGGATAGAGCGATACTCCCCACTTGCATCCACAAAGTCACCAATGTGGCTGAGGCGCTGTATCGGCTTACGGTGGTTCCCATTACAGGAAATCGCTATTCCCGCTCATCCTCCTCCAGCCGAATGGGGAGGAACAAATATCCGGCCCCCAGACCATAAATGGATAGCTCCTAGCTCAGCTGGATTCGAACTCGCGACACCCGAATCAGGGAACCTATTACCTAGACAACCCGTCCATCGAGGCTCCGTTACAGCAGGATGAAAATTTCCTCATCTTTCTCATAAAGGGGCATAAATACAGGGATCTTACTGGTTTGGGCTCCCTGTGATTTGAAATGAAACCGAGACCACAGAATAGAACGTTTGCGCATGTGCAAAAACCTTCGTTAGAATTTTTCAAAATGTCAGAAGATGTTGTAGTACATGGTTATGCTGTTTACAATTGCCATTTTACAGATCAGCAAAGACTACAGAATGCAGCTTTAATGATCAATGGGTAAAATAATTATTTTGAGAAATTAAAATAATGAATAATGCATTCAAAATTGAAATTCTGGGCGATACGTGTTTGGTTTGTGAAGAGGATCTTCGTGTAGAAAAAGGGCCTAAATCTAAGCCATTAGAGGTCCAGATTATAATAGGGCCTAAAAAGCCCATTTAGGACCGGCAGGGTCTCGGGTCTGTGATCTGTGATTACTGATTGCAATTTGTTAACTAATGAGGCAAACAGTTTTACAAATCTTTTCCTTGGAAAGTGAAAAATTAAAGTAGGAAGATTCACACGCACAACCCACTGAATTGACTTTCTGTTTGTGCATTCTGAAGTCTCCTATCTGAGTAAATAAACAATTTTTTCTAAATCCTTCATTAGGAATGAAGAAACCAAGAATCTTACTGAAGAAGATAGAAATGATGCTGGTGATTTGGATGAGAAGAAGATGTCTTGCAGGTTAATATGTACCATAGGCCTAGTTATTTAAATGAGTGCCCATTTGGAGCTCCTTTACAAGGGCTGTAGATTATTGATGTTAGTTGTTTTATTGGCATTTGGATGTTTTAAGTTCAGAATGTGTTTTGAAAATGATGAAATGAAAAGGAGCTTCCTAAGGTGTCAAGCAATGTATGCATTGTCCCATCAGTCTCTTTCTTTTGAGTGGAAAGTGGCATCAGTTACTCCAGGCAATTGAACTTAAAGGAAAGTCATTTGATCAGCAAGAAGTTCTAGCCGATCAAACCTAGTCATCAATTATCATTATGATGATACCTCCACCTCTGTGGAGGTGAAGATGAGGATGAAATGGTGTTTGATCCCATTAGTAAGTTAACTAATCAAGAGCTCAACCCTGCCCATGATGCTACCGTGGCTGGGCTCAAACCCTGACCACACTGAGCTTCTGACACCAGGAGTCAGCTGGATTTCACCACGACCCCACAGCACCTTGATCACAGCACCTTCCTCTGTTGTTACTGATACCTTGTACTTTTGTTTCAGATTGTCATTATTAAGCAGTAATATGCAGGCTGAACAGGAAACTTGCTTGAGATCATTTCTTACTAAGCGTGTTGAAAGGATTCAACCTTTAGAAGGAAGTGGAAACATCTCATCGATTCCTGCTGGGAAGATGTATGACAGAAGTGCAATGGTTTATTTCTATCTTATGAATGAAGATCAGTCAAATTCTCAAGATGATTTGCAAAGGTAAATTCCAAACGAAAAAATCTTTAAACAAAGTTCATTTAGGTTATGATATAGAAAGCAGAAGCATTATCTAACTAGAGGTGTTTTGTCAACTTATTTCAGAGAGAGGGGTATGTCCATGTGGGTGTGTCCATGTGGGTGTGTCCATGTGGTTGTGTCCTTGAATGAGATTTTTAAGATAGTAATCTGATAGCAAAATCTAATGACTCATTTTGTCCATGGTTCCTATTTATAGGATACAGGATAGAGATAAATAGCCTTAACCTATGCCCCTGAACTGTTTGGGATTAAAAACACAAGACTCATCCAAATTCACATTTCTTATGTAGGTGTTTTGATCTGCATCTGGTTACTGTCAAACTTTTCCGATCATCTCTGACTTAATAGGCCCTATAATGTGAATATATGATTAAAAAGCTTTAAGAGCATTCCAAATGGTTTCACTTTTTGTTGCAATACATAGTGAAGTTTTCTATGTTTGAAAGAAAGATTTCCTTTAGATTTCTCGTTATTTCTTGCAGCAATGGCTCTAAAGAAAGCAGAACATTTTTGGTCTGCTTTGTGGCTATTCTTGAAATGGGACTAGAACTGTATCCTTTTCGCAAAGAAACTTATGCCTTGATTGAAGAAACGCTATCCGTAACTTCTTTTGATTGGGGGTGAAAGAACTACTTGTGCAGCCTAGGATAGAAATGAGATCTTTGAAGCAAAGAGGGTGATAAGATGGGAACTCATCAAAGTTTTTGTGAATGTGCGAGTTTTTATGTGAAACGAAATGCCTGCAGATCCGTGTTGATAGGTGTGAAGGGTTCTTTCTGCATGAATCCTCGAGCATTTGGTCCCAACTAAATTTTTTACGATATATTTTCGTTAACTAATAGTTTAGATTTCATTCAGAATTAGACAAATACTGCCAATCACTCAGTCCATATCTACACAGATACATGGTATGTGTCGTTAATTTTGTATTGTGTTTTTATCATATGTATTGTGTTGTCCATTAGCATCCCAGAACGATGTATTGCTGGTTTTTCCAAAATTTCTATTCGTTAATGTAATAAAAACTACTATGGTGAAATGGAAAATGAAAGTAAAGGAAAGCATTTAAAAGACTGAATGGAAAGAATTGTTTATTTGAATTAAACCTCCGTTTTAGAGAATGCATCAATTAAAAGCATTAGAATAATCATATTTTGCTTAGGCCTTAGCTAAACGATCAAACATTGTTGGTCCAACATTTGAAATTTGCTTAACAAGCAATGCTTGACCGTTTGGCGACGTCGCAAACATTGCTTGACAAGCAGTTTTGCTTCAAAAGCACTTAAGGCTTGTTACAAACAGAAAATGTTAGACGAGCAATGTTTTGCGATGTGGGCAAATGGGACAACATTTTGTTTAACAAGCAATTTTCAGATGTTTGACGAACAATGTTTGATTGTTTGGCCAAGGCCTTACAGTCGATACGGTAGATGAATCTGCAATCCGTTATTTGGCAATGAATTAAATGTCTCAATTTCAAACAGGAATCAGTGGATGTGAGTGAATACCTCCGGCATCTTGAAGCATGGTACGAAATCAATGTAAGTTTCTCTCTCTCTCTCTCTCTCTCTCTCTCTCTCTCTCTCTCTCTCTCTCTCTCTCTCTCTCTCTCTCTCTCTCTCTCTCTCTCTCTCTCTCTCTCTCTCTCTCTCTCTCTCTCTCTTTCCTCTCTGAAATATTCTTGTGTTAATTTCATTTTGAAACAGGCATCTTGAAGCATGGTACGAAATCAATGTAAGTTTCTCTCTCTCTCTGAAATATTCTTGTGTTGATTTCATTCTGAAACAGTATTACCTGATTCTGTATATTTTAACTGACCTTGAACTAACTGGGAGTCTGACAACGATAAAACTAAATTCAAGGCGAATTTCGATCCAGCTCGGTGGACCACTGTATAAAAGGTGTTGAAAAATGGACACTAGAAATTTATGATGATCTATACAGCAAGAAACACTTTCTTAGTTGCTTTCAAGTTTGCTGGAATTTTGGTTTATCATCATTACTTCAACGATTTAGATATAAATTTAATAAATTCCCTTCTAGATATGCTTTATTCAGAGATGTTTCGGTTATCTGGACAATCAGCTAGCATCCGTTATTTTTTCAGTAAGTACTAGAAATCGTTTTACATTTTGAACCCCAGTGTAACAATCCTCTATTGTACCTTACGAATTTTGGTAGAACAATCTAAGTGTCTTGCTCCTTGAATGCTATGCAAATTTTCTTGGTTAAACAGACTGCTGATGTTTAAAAACATTCTTTGGTTCTCTTCAGGGTTCGTTAAACCGGGATTCAATTGTATTATATTTGTAAATGTTGAATACTATGTACTACTATATTCTATTACATAACGCTGTAGTATCATTATCCCGGGTTTCTGAACCGTACCTGCTGAGCACGAAGCTGGAAAGAAGTTGTAGAGAGAAATGAATGTACTTAATGTTTTTTCGTATCTGCTGTCTCTGCTTCCCTTCTGTCATATACCCTTTCTCTCTTTATCTCCTTCCCAGCTTCCTCACTTCTTGTGCTCAGCGGCAACAAGTCTGACATTCAAAGTTACAGTATCATTAAAGGCGAGGGAATTAATCGTGGTTTTTGTAAAGCCTAATTGTGTCCTTTTGTCGATCTTATCTTCATTATCGTCACTATCAGTTTTAGCTATAGTCTTCCCAAGCAATTGATCTTCTTCCTCGCTCGTGTAATCCTCCACCTCATCTCATCTTTTAGGATGACCTTCATTGGCGTAGGGGAATACAAAATTCAGGGGGGCTGTTTAATTTGTAGGCTATTGTTAAGGGAAACTTTGCCCGACATTTACCAGAGTTTTTGCCCGAATATGGCTGTTTATCAATGATTTTTTTTAAGTAAAGGGGGCTGCAGCCTTCTAAGCATTTGAAGGCCTTAAACCTTTTGTTTCTTATCTTCTTAATTTACGCTAACGACTTTGTTTTATGAGTTTGTTCTTAATCCATTTTCAATTTATCAGAGCTTTCTTGGGGAGGAGATCACTCTTAAAAATCTATCAGAAACTGCCAGTAGAGATATTAAAAGGTAAAAGTATAATTCTGATCGTTTTCCGCAACGTATTCAGTGTTAAAAGATAGTAATTGTCTATTTAAAATCATTGAAATTATCATGGCCTTTTTGTCCGAGAGCTGAAATTTGTTTTTTCTCCTTTTTCAGTTTCATGTCTTGCTGTAGTTTATCTGAGCTTCTACAAGACAAAAGTCTCAAAAATGTGGTACGTGAATGTATGAATATTGCTTATATGCACAACTATGACATTAAGCTCGTAACAGAGGAGTACTTCACTCTTTAAAAAGGCGTACGAGATTCCTGATGAAACAAAAGGATTTTCAAGGGATTTCTGTGAAATCAGTAGAATTTACGGCAAGAGTGTACGAGATCCCCAAGGAGCGAATTACCCTTCGCTTCTAACTTCATCCATATAAAATCTTAAAATAGGAAATTCAAAAATATAGACTGCAAACTGCTTGTTTGCACCTGTTACAAAGTATCATGGCAAATCATGTTTGAATTGAAGATGCGTTTCAGACCCCGTTTACACGATATCGGTACCACACCGGTTTGATATGACACCGGTGTAGAATCTTTTGTTTTTAGACGAGCCGTTTACACGATATCGGTACCACACCGGCATAAAAGGTGTGAAAACACATGTCGATAGCCACACCGGTACGATTTCATGCCGGTGTGATAGCGACATCGTGTAAACACCCCATACCGGCATGGTACCGATACGATTTCATGTCGGTTTCACTTCGATTGCTTTAGAATAGGAATTATACCGTAATATTTTCTTTATTAATTGTGTTTCTGATGTAATATCATGAAAAGTGATTTTCCTTGTCGATTGAAGTAAATTTAGTTGCTTTTTCTCGTCTTACACTTGGCTTTATTCGACTTCTGACACGGCATTTTCGTGTATTTTTTATTTACATCGATGAAATAATGGCTGGTTGCTAAAATTTGTTTGCCTCGAGCGGCGGGGACTGTTTGCAATTAGCTCTCTTGGTTTATTTTTGGTTTTGTTCTTTGTTAGAGCTTAGGCCATAGCCCAAAATCACAAAATTAAGCTCTATGATATCACAGCCATTGTTTAACCAAAGCGACATGAAATCACACCGGTATCGTGTAAACGGGATGATAAAAAACCCACACCGGCATGGTTTCATGCCGGTGTCAAATCGTACCGGTGTGGTACCGATATCGTGTAAACGGGGTCTCAGTCTCAGTACAAGCCGGTCTGCTGCAGCTCAGCTGGTTACGGTAATGACATTGTACAAGAATGCTAGTTGTTAATGGAGGTCAGAAATTTTAGCTAAGACGCTGATGTAAATGAGCCTGTCCACAGCCACACCACCTCTAGTCCTAGAATCGTAGCTATCTTCCAACGCTTCTTTTACTTGAGCCTCAAACCAGACCTAAGGTTCCTTATAAAGAGTGTATTTTGCATTGATGAATGAATTTTCCTTCCAGGAATTGACTGTTTCGCCGAGAAGCCCAACAAGAGTTCTTTCCGAAGGATTAACTGAAGTCATATTTGAAAATGATGAATATAAGATTAACAACGCAAGTAAGTCATTCTTCTTATCAAAGATGAAGTTTGATCTTATATTAAGAAACCTGAAGATAAGGGAAGAAATGTTCATTTTGTCGATAGTTCATGTGATACTTGATTGATAACTTGATAAAAGAAAGAGGCTTCAAAAGGTCTTGCAGACGACATGCTGTTTATTTTCGTAAAACAAAATTGCCCCCTGGCTATCGGATGGGTCTTCAAAGATGGTTATAGGTGTACTTTTCCAAAATTGTGCACTGGCTATCGCCTCTTAACTAAATTCTCCGAGGCACTCCCCACACCCCGTTTATGAGGTATCTCCTCGCCCCCCCTTGAATCCGGCTAGTGTTACTGGGAAAATTTCGAGGTCTTATACTAAAAAAGACTTCCCATCAGTGCCATTAGTTATTCCATTCCGCACTTAGTTATTTGACACAGTTTAACTTTTGCCTTAGGCCAGTTTACCTATCTTGACGCTGTACAGTACGTTTTCTTTGCAGAATCAAATCCGTTTTGCCAAGATTGTGTGAAATCGTTAAAACAAGTTGGTCTCGAGAATCCTTTTAAGTTAAGACAAGTGGTTGAGACTTATAAACTGAAGGTAGGAGTAGCAGTTAGTTTATTTTTGATCTATAAGATGTTGCATCTATTGAATATGTGGTTTCGATTTCAGCCCCCCCGTTTCTTATTCTTGGGCTGATTTTTCACCACATTGTCACCCCCCCCCCACCCTGCTCAATAACATGTTTAAAAGGCGTCTCCGGGAAAGGGATTTATGCTGGTAGACCTTGTTTGGGTTTACCTCAATTAGTTTCTGAGAGAGCAGAAAAATGTGAACCAAAGTTCAGGCTGGTGTTTCTTATAAAGATTTTTTCTTATAAAGCTTAAAGAACGTGTATTTAAAGAAGGGATATTCACATTCAGTGGTGGTAAAAAGGCGTCGGATCCAAGGCTAGTTACACCCATTGTCCAAGGGACCAAGAGAGGAGGCTTGTCAGAAAAGGGGCTTATTAGAGAGGGGGCTAATTCGATAGGGATTGTTCTCTCCTTACTTTCCTAGAAGATCGTCCCTTTGTACTCTTCCACGACTCGCCAATTAGCTCCATCAGACACTTAGCAATCAGCAGTTGGCTTAAATGTAGTTGTTAGAAGGCTTTTGTTGCTATTTGTAGTTGCTAACAGTGAAATCTCCATCAAGGGACATATCTATACAACGGACACCTCCAAGCAGCAAAGTTATATTTTCGTCCCAAAGGTCACTTGAATGTAAAAACTATCCTTCCTACGATGGACATCATTCTGCAGCGTCTTTATTATTGGTCCTACACCCACATGTGTCCATTATATGGACTTTCCACTGTAAACTATACGTGCTTTGGACCTTGTCTTGTGAAATCTACTAGAAAGACTTAGGTAACAGGATTGTACTGTTTATGAACTTGCGCCCAACATCAATCAAATTTTGGAATGAACTTCCTCCTCATGTCAGGGAAAGTCAGTTATTAAACTATTGATACAGCCATATATGAAATAAATGTTTGTAGTATTATTGAAGAGAACAAAATGGACTACAGTCTGGTCCTCATCAATCATTTTACTTAACTGAAAATCTCTGAACATATATGTATATATTGTTGCTGCTAATTGTTGCTAATACTTATGGTCTTATGCTTCATCTTTTAAGGTTATACAAGATATGAATACTTTCAAAAGATTATCAAAGCAAGCGGAAACAGATTATTATGCATTATATAGGTATGTAGATTCTACCCCCTTCCTCATTTCTACTGCTCTTTCGTTACTTATTCGCCAAGAAAACAAATTTTCCGTCATATATCTGGTCGATGTTCAAAAACTATCTGTCTCAGTCTATGACTATTGGAAATGATCTTAACCTTTTATGACTGACTGCTTTAAAATAAATGGAAAAAGTGGGCCAAACTGGGTGGTACATTAGAGGAAGACAGGTTCTTATTACAGAGAGGCAGTGGTCTAGCCAGGGGGGGCAAGGGGCATTCACCCCCCCAATCATTCCCAAGATATGTTTTGTTTATAGGCTAAATCTGGTGTAAAAATGCCGTAGGGTACGACTTCATTGTTTTTCCTTCAAACCACGCCCTAATTTCCTTCGACCACGCCCTTTTGTCCCTCCAATTTTAGATGTCTCGCATACGCCACTGGAGAGATGCTGCTCTTCATTAGAGAGAGACATTGGGGTTGCGGATGGAGACAAAAATGATACCTTTTTGGTGACGTGGAAGTAACGAATGGGTGCATTTACACCCTCACAGACCAAAAAAGCCATCTGAGTATTAGAGAGAGGTTAAAGGCTTCTCTTTCTCACTCATGAAATCCTTCTCTTCGTGAGCCTGAGAGATTTGTTTTTGCTTGTGGGTTTTTGAAAGAGAAATTGAGCCATTATTTTTGCACACCCTAGGTCTTATTCGTTCCTGATTTCATGTGATAATGGTGATATATTACTGAAGAATGCCAAGGTTCAATGTGAAGATGACGACAATAAAGGTACTAAGGACATTTTGACAGTTTTACAAAAGTTTATCCAAGGTAAGGCAGGTTTTTCTGGTATTCAAAACGAGGATAAGTCGAACCTAAAAGCCCAGTATCTTTTACGATTGCTTAACCATTAGAACGAGGCAATCAAGATTTGAAAAACGAGATTATGATTAGATACGAGGCTGTAATACGATTGCTAAATCATTAGAACGAGGCAATCAAGGTTAGAAAACGAGGCTGTAATAGCGAGCATTTCAAATGATATTTATTCGAATTATTTTTAAGATTTAATAGAACGTTATTTAATACAGAAAAGGGTATGCAGTAGTCTTAAAATATTAATTGTTTATACAATCAGTTCATTATAAAAAATGTGTTTCTTCACTTTCGTTATTATATAGGAAACTAAAAATTATTACCCTTTACTAGATATAAATTGTTATTAATCAATTACCATGAAACATTAAATGATAAATTTTCTAAAATGAAAAGTTACTTCATAACTCTACAAAGTTAGCGCATTGAATCAAACAGACACATTCTTGTTAGTTGTTCGATAAAAAGACCGATATAAAACGAAATTAGTACGTTAAAATTTTATTAACAATTAGAAATATTCACATATGCATATAACATTTAAACATGAAATATACGTTTTAATTAAATGCGTTATGCGTGCAATAATATGCTTTTTAAAGAGTTTTCAAATAAAGTAAAAAACCAATTTTAGGAAGCTTAGTTCAAATAGACCATTTCAACTAAGAGCCTCGTTTTCAAAAAAATTGAAAATTAGGTTATAGAGAAATTTCGACTTCAGATTCGAATTCAGCACCTTCTTTTTGGTGTTGAGGTAAAATTTTACGCTTCTAGTCCTTACGATATTGATTCTTTAGCGATTAAAAGTTTGAAAATTTATAAGGGATTTGACCGTGTAAAATGATTGAGGGTTTAAAATTTCACCCCCAGCAATTTTCACGGTCAAATCCTTTATAGAATTTCAAATTTTTAACACCTATAAAATCAATATCTTAAAGACTAGAAGCATAAAACTTTGCCTCAACACTAAAAAGAAGATGCTGAATTCGAATCTGAAGTCGAAATTTCTTTATGACCTAATTTTAAAATTTTTTGAAAACGAGGCCCTTAGTTGAAGTGGTCTATACTGATAATAAAATTTACAATTAGGAATTCAGTTATTCATTATATACAAGATTTATTTCTGTTAATTCATTATTAAAACAATAAATTGTTCCTAATTATTATACATATTAAAATTTCACGAATGTGGGGATTAAAGTAAAATTTTTCAATTTTACAAAAAGTAGAATTGAAGATACTACGAGCTTAGTTACCAGATAAGGTACTGTTAGATACCTACGATATTAGATACCAAAAATATAGATATATAAGTAAAGATATTTATATACAGTATATATACTATATTTCCTCAATTAAGCGCCCGCGGGGAGCTTGTTTAAAAATCCTTCTCAAAGATAAGCAATTAGTTGAAAATTTATGAATTAGGTAACTTTCTAACGAACACTAAGTTTAGCAGCAACTGGCGAGGTGTCTCTTGATTCCTCCCTGCAAGAGCTTACACATATAATACCAAAGGATTGTCTTGGACAAACCTGATGGGGAGCTCGATCCCGAGGGGCATTTCACTCTGCAAAAAGGCGTACGAGATTCCCATTAAAACATAAGGACTTTCAAGGGATTTCCGAGAAAACAATAGGACTTCCAGCAAAGGTGTACGGGGGGCAATTGCCCCTCGCTCGATCCAAATATGGTGCTTATTTTAGGGAGGGCTCTTATTTTA
This sequence comes from Chrysaora quinquecirrha, assembly GCA_014526335.1. NCBI lineage: Eukaryota > Metazoa > Cnidaria > Scyphozoa > Semaeostomeae > Pelagiidae > Chrysaora > Chrysaora quinquecirrha. The sequence goes on along the minus strand of JACTAT010000036.1, from coordinate 437,068 downwards.
GGGAGGGTGCTTATTCGAGGAAATACGGTACAGAATATTTCCATTTTCATAAGATTTCAAAAATACAAAAACTCCACCAAATCTGCCATCTTGATGAAACCTATTTTTGAGTTTCATTTGAAGAAATCAACATGAAAAAGAGGTATAAGCCTGTCGGATACATAGGCTCTGACAATTTCTGTCATGTTTGCAGCATCCAAAAAAAGTAAAAAAGATTTAGCTCCACTCACCCCAAGAACAGCAGATAAAACCGCTCCATCATCTTCTTCTTTTGCATCAGGGGCTTCAATAAACACTGGTTCTGACGGATAGCAATTTTCATTCTCCCACATTTTCACTTCTTTTGTGTCCATATTTATCTGGAAGGAGCGTTAACGGAAAGTTACACAAGCAATGAATTACAGTAAGCGTAACTGACTGGTCAAAGCATTCGGTTCACGAGCTATAGATGTACGTACGCTTGAAGCTCTTTGGGATCACCCTTTTCTAGAACAAATTGTCCATTCTTTGGAGAACAGAAAATGAGTACCCCATAAAATGTTGAGCTTAAATATTTTCCAGAGGTTGGAGGGGGGCTGTACTCCCCCATTGAAAAACAGACGTTTTTATTAAGACGAAACATCGCGTAGTTTTTAACCTCAAAAATACTTTAAATTGAGCGACTTACGAATAAGACTTCAAAGACACGCACTTTTTTCATTGGCAAGGTATTAGTGTATGCATCAGACCTTTCAAAGAGGTAGATGCTGGAGGAGGGACGTAACGCTGTAGGTCGTTTGTTTGTTTGGTATGCCCTATTCAATTTTGCAGGCACTTATTCTTTCTCAATCTTTCTCAGGCACCTTCTCACCCTAATAGTGTCATGTTTGCAGCTTTTAGACTTTTTTCATTGGTTGTTGTTTCCGCTCCCCCACTCCCTACCACCCCATGCACCCTGCTCCAACTATGAAGAAGCTCGGAGGAAACTCCCATTTTCTCGTCTCTTCGGAAACTGCAGCCAGGTTTTCGTTGTTGTTAGGGGCTGCTATTGCTGTTTCTGAAGAGTTTGCCGAGTCTGTGTCGCTTGCCCCTTTCATGATGGGAAACTAAAACCCTATTTTAACCTTAACTTGCATTCTGCAGTTTTTTTAAAGGGGGAATATATTGAACCGAAAAGCGTGCAATATCTATGCCCAACAGTGCTTACGTGTATGGCTACAATGAAAAACTGATAAATACCTTAATAAGCGTTGTCAAACCAGCTTGAATGGCAGAGTTTCCAGTGCCATATGTAAACTTGTATTTTTTGCCATTGAATCCTGCATAATTTATCTTGGGCATCTCAAAACTTGGATGAATCGATTCGTAGTCAAGCCCAGATTGCTGTTTCGTCAATGCAATTGTCACTGGATTTTCAACGTTGAAAACATTTAGTGGCAGGCGATATCTTCTTACTTCTGCAGGAAATATCGCCTTGGTCTTTCCACTTCTTAGATTACGTAGATATAGATCATCAATAACCGAAGCGTTTGGATAGAAACACGTGTCGAATACAATTTCATCGTCCATTTCATAAGCATTGATTTGATGAAAACACATGAACGGCTCAACTTCGTATATTGCTCCCACTTTTCCAGACTTTCTATCAATCACATACAAGTTGGATTTCTTTTCTTTGTCAAAGACCAGCAAATCAGCACTGGTGGGGTTCATCTTCTCCCATTGACTTGGATTACGATACAGTAATGATCCCTCTATCAGAATGAAATAGTTTTCTGTCATCGAGAAACTGTGCATATAAGCACAATTGTTTTTATATGGCACAGATGATACAACTTCGATTTCCTTGGCTTTTTATTTGCACCTCTTTCATGGGGTATTTTGAAGATCTCGTAAACATTTCGATCGAAATCTGCTGAGCAATTGTAGTGTGATCCAAATTCGTCGAAATGTGGGTGAGATGTCCAGGATCTTGAGCCTGTTGGATAAAAATGGATCCATTATCTAATCAAAGTAATTTTAGTTTTAAAATTCTGCTTTAAAAATCTAGTTAAGCACTGACTTGTTTAAACGTCCTTAATTTAAACCAGGTTTAATTCCGCCAAGATCAGTTCAATTTTTCGATTGACCAATCAGAAAGAACCATTCGGTTTTTAATTGGTTAAACTTCAAGCGTTAAATGAGGTTTTTATATTCACCAACAAAAATCTGCCCATGTTTTCTAAAGACAAGTCCTAATATTAACCCTAATTCAATCCCGAAACCAACCATGCACCTGCCTCCCCGTGTCACACTGTCACCGTCTAGGTACCTACACCCCCCTAACAGGCGTGAAGTCATTTTTGAACGACCACTAACATAACATGTTGTGGGTACAGAATTTCCCAATCTGACCATTACCCGACATTACCCCTGGCACTGATCATAGTGCACGCTGTCGGGTACGAAATGGGCAATCTTTACCCATTTTATTGACTCATTCCATTCCTGATTATTGCAAGACACTCTCATTCAAGCCATAACAACCCCCAATTTACATCTATCAGGACGTAAGAAAAACTCATCTTCGATCAAAACCACAGAATACTCCGATTCAGACATCTGTCTTTCGACCTTTGATCCAACAAAGATCCAAGTCGTTGGTTTTTGTTTTGGTCACATGACCTCGTGTGTTTCAAAGATCTCTAGAGGTGGGTCAAACTCATGACAACCAAAAGATTTTCTATCTGCTCTGTGATGGTACCCACTAGTAATCTGTACAGTGGCTACCTACGCCTACCTCCAATTTGAATGCCCAAATCCAATCTTTCAATGCTTTCCAATGTTTCTAAATCAATTTTCCACAATTTCGTCAAATCTGCTGTTGCATAAATCTCGTCTTGAACCCTAACAACATTCACATTGCAATTATCAGATGCTTCTTCGCTCTTTGTCGAAAAATAAGAAAAAAATCGCCTGAAAATGTTTTTGCATGGATCAGGAGGTGCGAGAGTTCCAAACTGCGAAAACGCAATGCATCCGCGTTTTTCAGATTCCAGATACGATTTACTCTTGAGAAAACGACTTGAAAATTTCACATTTCCATCCTTGATTTCAAATCTGTTTAGAATTGCATCACCATCAAACCAATGGTTGTATTTTGTGTTTCCCCACTCAAACTTGCCCGGGCCTACACGTATAAATAATCCTTCGATCCATTCAGGAATGCAACCAAAGATTTCTGCATTTTCAGGTATTGGGCGTTCTGCAGTCGTTTTGTATATCTCTTGGTTCAGCTTTTTAGTCGAGTAGCTCATTTTGTTTGCCCGAGTTTCATTCGATCATGATGCTTGAGTTCACTGACAATTTTGTGCAAGGTAGAACATTGATATAATACAACAAACCCTAAAGTCACGGCAGTACCGGTGAACAAATAAAAACAATAACAAAACAGGCATCTTTACAATAGCAATAACTTGCATAACAAGGGTCAAAACACATTTTTAGATGCAAAAACAAGAAAAGCAAGTTTTATACAAACCTGTTCTTATTGTTTACGGATTAACTTGTTTTTCTTGTTTGACTGCAATTTGTTGTGTTTAGTGTATGTTTCATTATACATTTCTTATTTGTTCTTGCGGAATAATGCACTAAGACTTGTCTTGTTTTCTGCGGAAAGACGCATCATGAGTGATCTTACCCCAACCCACAGATCACGAAAGCTTCAGATTAGGACACACAGTGGTACTGAATATCCACCACGGCAATCATAATGTGGCCCCACCGTGCTGAATATCCCACACCACACTCCGAGATGCCTCCGCACGGCATTCGTGATATCCCCCCACCGTACTGAATATCGACCACGGCAATCACGATGTGACCCAACCGTACTGAATATCCCACACCGTACTCCGAGATGCTTCCCCGCGGCATTCGTGATATCCCCCCACCTTACTGAATATTCGCCACCGTACTGCACATCCCCTCCGTACTACACATACATTACATGGGGTGACCCGACCCTGTCGCTACGCATGCACGAAGAATTCTAAAAAAGTGCTAAATAAGATGCGTTTCTGAAGTTTGTATTTTCGCACAGGCTCAACCATAATCGAAAACAGGGCGGATTTCTTATGCTCCAAAGAAGACGTTCCCCTTTTGTACGCTGTTGGCAATAGATGGAAAAGACGAAGTCGTGTTCTGGCTTGAGAAAACGTAAAGATAAGAATTAAGTTAAGGTATAGTCTTCCATGTTTACAGCTGATGTGCATGTGCATGTTTATGACTTAGCGAGAATCAAATCCTAGAAACATGGAAAAAATAGTACTTTATATATTTATGAAGTGAAGATGAAGGTGAATGGTGTATTTAGCGCCAGTCGCTAGGATCTCAGTATTAGGTTAACTAATCGAGACCTTGACCCTGGCTGTAACGCTACAGTACCGTAGCTGGGGACTCGAACCCCGACTTCGTTGAGCTTCTGACACCACGAGCCAGCTGGACTAGACAACGACGCCACATCACTTTCTGACCAGATGACTATTGAATAAAAAATACCCTCCCTGATGAAGTCAAGGGTAAGAAAACAAGATTGAATTTACATTGTGGTGGCTGGTACCCACACCTTCCACAAGGAGCCCTTTCAACAATGATATCTTTATGGTGTTTTGAGCGAAATTTAAATTGTCACGCGATGTATGGAAGAATTATTGAAGAAGAAACGGCCGGGTCTAAGAGGCAAGTTTCTCTATGTTCTCACCGCCTCGTTTTGAGTGCCGCTTTCTGTGACAAATTTCTCGATTCCATGTCGACACTGGCAATTGGCACTACCCTGCAGCTCATACTCATGTGCAGGAGAAAGTGAATTGTGTATCAGCGCCAGTCGCTAGGATCTCAGAACTAGATGAACTCGTCGCATCGAAAAATGCCTTGTTCCCGTTCACAGATCTTGTAGCTAACAAATTGTCCTTTGTCTCAATGCTCACATGACCTCGCAACTAACCTCTGATTGACAGATATAATATTATAAGAAGAGACAGGCGTGGTGGTTTCTTGTCTTACCTCCAATTTGAATGCCCAAATCCAATCTTTCAATGCTTTCCAATGTTTCTAAATCAATTTTCCATAATTTCGTCAAATCTGCTGTTGCATAAATCTCGTCTTGAACCCTAACAACATTCACATTGCAATTATCAGATGCTTCTTCGCTCTTTGTCGAAAAATAAGAAAAAAATCGCCTGAAAATGTTTTTGCATGGATCAGGAGGTGCGAGAGTTCCAAACTGCGAAAATGCAATGCATCCGCGTTTTTCAGATTCAAGATACGATTTACTCCTGAGAAAACGACTTGAAAATTTCACATTTCCATCCTTGATTTCAAATCGGTTTAGAATAGCATCGCCATCAAACCAATGATTGTATTTTGTGTCTCCCCATTCAAACTTCCCTGGGCCTACACGTATAAATAATCCTTCGATCCATTCAGGAATGCAACCAAAGATTTCTGCGTTTTCAGGTATTGGGCTTTCTGCAGTCGTTTTGTATATCTCTTGATTCAGCTTTTCAGTCGAGTGGCTCATTTTTTTTGGTGGTGGATCTGCTTCTCCCTCTGAGTTGTAGTTTGGTAGCAAGCAAAGACGCAGGTTGCCTAAAAAAACGATACCAATACCGGCGGCCAAAATTTTGTTGACAGGCGAATTCAGCCAGGAATATTACTAGGGGGATTCACTTTAGGAGAGTGACGGGAGGTCAGACCATTTAAGGAAGGCCTACTGTGTGTGTCACTGTAAGCTGATTTGTTGGAGCAAAATACTAATACTGATATGAATTATGTATTCTTGCTGCCGTTGTATTGTACATTTCTTTTGCAGGACGTTTTGCAGGACGCAGCTAAAAATCTCTTATTGTTGCATTTGTCCGACCCCTACCCCCTGCCTATAAAGAGTTGCCGTTGCTGGACAGATGTTTTTGTTGACAGGCAAATTCAAAGACAACATAATGCGTAAACAATTAAGAATTCCCTCTTTCTTTGTCCCTTGTGGCCACGTCGAAAATAAAGCGAGGAAAGGACAGGGGACAGAGCCATGATGTTCAGAGAAAAAGAAACTGACTGACTACATAGATCAGAATGTGGACTAGATTGCAATTGCAGAGGGATTTAGAGAGGGAGAGAAGAAGAGAAAGACCAACTAGGAGAGCCAACTCGAATAATTGTTGCGTTGGTGATGCTGAGCAAAAAGCCTGGTATCCCCGTACGTACATTTCGCTCCTCCAAAGGGCGTATGAGATTTCTGCCAAAGCAAAGGGATCTCCAATGGATTTCCGTGAAATCAAACGCATTTAAGAAAGGGTGTACGAGATTTCGTAGGAGTGAATTGTCCTCATACGTAGCGATCGCCAGTTATCACACAATCGTGAGATTTCATGGCTCCTAAGATCGCCGCGAGATCATGAGTGCAAACGGACCATTTGGTCGTAAAATGGTCGTAACAATCTTTGTAGCTAATTGTGAAGTGGAGTCCGGGTCCCATAATCGTGAAAGTAGGAGTAGATTGAACTTTTACGATTTCAAGGATTAAGGACGCACCGTATACTGTATGCTACTTCACTACAGAATTGCCTTATGCGAGGGAAGGAAGACAAAAAATCACGAACAAATACAAACAAGTAACATAATTCAAAGATTTATCTTATTTTTATGGTAATTTTCTGAAATATATATGTATGTTTTATAGGTAAGTTTCTACATTTTTCAGCTAGTCTCTCATTTAATCAGTTTCAGTTTCTTCTTCATCAGTTTCATCTCTTCAGAATTTTGTTCAGTTCACAAACTCTCCATGAATTAGTGGGATGAGCCTCGATTCGACATTAGCCCTGGCAATCTCTTTGAATGTAACACCATCCAATACCAACAGGAATGATTTTTGCCCTCTTACCCCAAGAACAGCACTCAACACTATCCCTTCATCTTCGCTTTCTCCATTTGGACTCGGGATGAAAACAGGCTCCGAGGCATTGCAGTTTTCTTCTTCCCAAATAAGAACATCTTTAGTTTTCACGTTGACCTAAAAAAGTTAGAAAAAAATGTTTTTCTGATGTCAGAAAAATGTTTGTAACGATGAGAGTAGCAACGAAAACCGAAAACACTATTCGCCTAAAGGCACATGGCATCCTTGGACTCGTTCTTAGAAATTAGAAACTTATCCGAAATTGGTCGATCAAGTCATCCGGACGGGGGATCATTGATTATTGAGGCTAAGCAGCAAAGGGGCAGCACACGAGAACACTTTGTCGGTCCCCGACTGTCTACGATCAGGTTTGCGATATAGGAGAACCAGGCTTAAACATCCCTGAAATTATCCTGTGAAAGGTTCTCTCTGAAACCTGTTTAAAAACGATCTATTGATTCTATTTCTCGAATGTTGTCAGGGCTATCATTCTAGTTTTGACCCAAGAGAAATAGAAACCTCGCTTGGCATGTTCTAACCTAACTCTGGGAATTTGCAGATCTCCACGATTTCTGGCTTTATATACTCTGAAATCATCGATCTTTTAGTGAACTTATTGCGAAGGTTTTCGGTACAGAGGTCGATGTAAGACTATATGTCATGACTCCTTGGTCAAAGTAAAGAAGGTATAAGACTTTACAGTGAGACATTTGCATGTCCATCCATACTGATACTTGGCATCTTCTATTAGCTTCTTTGCCCTTGTCTGTAAATGTTGCAGCTATGGCATAGTTTGGTGTTTGAAACGGTTTGAAAGAGCGTGAACGATCTTATAGCAATAAGAGATGGACACAGAAACGAGAGATTGACGCTTGAGTAGATTTTGAACGTACAGTTGACATCTGCTATCTCGAACTCTCAAGGGAAACTGGAATTTGTTCGAGATAGCGAATGTTCGAAATAACGAATGCCCCATATAAATATGAAAAATTATAGTTTTTAAGTCAGAAAAGAACCCCTATTAACATGCAGGGTTACTGATCCCAAATTTCATCAAACAAGTCTGGTATTTGTTACATAGGAGTCAAAGATCATCTGCTTTCATCCCTACTATTGGTGAAATTGTGATAATGGCGATGCAGAACATCTCAAAAGAGCACAGCTTCATCTATTGTATACATGGGCTAGACTCACTGCAAAAGTCCCACAACTTCGCTCGATGTTGTTGTTGCTGTTTTCTAAAATCGCTCAGTGTGGAGTGACAAATCAAAATAAGGGGAGCGAAAACTAGAGACTCGTGTAGTGAGTCTATACATGGGCAGCAGATTTGGCAAAGTTCGAGATAAAAAGCAGGTTTTCCTCCATGGGAAATCGAAAATGGTTCGAGACAGCGAATGTTCGAGATAACGGGGTTCGAGATAGCGGATGATTTTTCTATACAAACCCTTATACCAAACGAGGGGAAATGGAAAATCGTTCGAGATAGCGAATGTTCGAGATAGCGGATGTCAACTGTATTTACCTTGATCAAACGTGTTAATCCCTCGAATGTTTTCGACGCTCCCATTCCATAAACGTAGCTGTAATCTTTACCATTGTATTTATTGTAGTCGATCCGAGGCAGTTCAATGCCTGTGTTTAATACCTCAAAATCATTGCCATCTTCATACCTCTTTAACTCAACAGGGTTCTCAGAATTGAGCTTGTCTAAAGGCAAACGGTATCTTCTTAGCTGGGGTGGTTGAAGCTCTCTCTTTTTGTCGCTTCGTAAATCGCTCAGATACAACGATTGCATGATTGTTGCATCAGTATAACCACACATATCAAACACAACTTCATCACTTGTTTCATACGCATTAACCTGATGAAAACACATGAAAGCATCGACCTTGAAGATGCCAGCAACGTTGCCCGTTTTACGCTCAATCAAATACAGCTTAGAGTTGACACTAGGATCAAATTTGTACATCTCCATGTAAGACCAGTTCATTATTTTCATCAGCAACATCTTCAAAGGATTTGAAAAAATAAAGAACTTTCAATGATCAGAAAATAATTATCTGTCATTGAAAAGCTATGAAAATACCCAGGTGACTTTTCGTAAGGAATTCTAGCGATCACTTCCATCCCTTCTTCCATGGTTTCTTCTTTGTTCTTCCTTGCCGAAATTTTGATCACTTCGTATACTTTGTTCATGAAGTCAGTCGAGCAGTTGTAATAGGCGCCTTCGTCATCATAATGAGGGTGTGCCAACCATGAACGGGGACCTAAACAAGTTAAATAAACAAACTTTCAAGAGACATGACGATGAAAATGTTGTATTTAATGCCAGTCACTTGGATCTCAGAAGTGATGAGACCTCGTCCCATATGATGCTACCCTTTCAAACCCCAACCCCACTGAGCTCAAGACCCCACAAGCTGACTGGACAACTGTTTAATTTCCGATAAAAGTCGCTCTCAAGACTCTAGATTGGAGGATCAACAATATAGAGATAATTGTAAGCTATTTCCAGCATTAATACTGTCCAAAAAGATGGGTGGTGTATCCACAAGTAGGTGTGACATCAATGAGAGGTGTGGCATCTACAAGTAGGTGTGTCATCAATGAGAGGGTGTGGCATCCACAAGTAGGTGTGTTATCAATGAGAGGGTGTGTCATCAATGAGAGGGTGTGGCATCCATATGTAGGTGTGTCATCAATGAGAGGGTGTGGCATCCACAAGTAGGTGTGTTATCAATGAGAGGGTGTGTCATCAATGAGAGGGTGTGGCATCCATATGTAGGTGTGTCACCAATGAGAGGGTGTGGCATCTACAAGTAGGTGTGTCATCAATGAGAGGGTGTGGCATCTACAAGTAGGTGTGTCATCAATGAGAGGGTGTGGCATCCACAAGTAGGTGTGGCATCCATAAGTAGGCGTGGAACTGCCACTTTTGCCGAAATAGCCCCCGTTCCTAAATAATATCTCGTTTCTGATCTGAACTTTGCCTTTTCAGGGGGTTGACGAAAAAATAATATCTTGAGGCAATAGCCACTGTAAATAAGCCTTTTCATGGTTACGGCTACCATTTTGAATTAGGTAGGAATTCTAACAATAATGGCGGCTCGCTTGTAAACAAGAAAAATCGAAAAACTTTCAAGGCTCTGTAAGAGACATCTCTAAAAGTAAAGCTTAAGATTTACAGAGAATTATATACAAAAATTATTATATATTTGATATAGATGCTTACGAGGTTGATCAATTTAATTTTTCTTCTTCATTTTCCGCGATCTTTGCAGCGACCCAAAATTGGCCTAGCCAAAACGTTGATCGGCGAGAACTGTTATTGATTCTGTGCAGGGAGACTTAGAGCAGATCTTTTTAGTTTACTCGGTCCCTTATGAAATGAACTCTCTTCTGTGGAAAATTCATCGTCATAGACCTCCTTTTCAAAAAGTTACATGTGCTCAAAGTTCCCAAATCACATGTACTCCCGCGCGTTCTGCGTCATTCCATTTGACCCATCGAAAACATGCGGATGTTACGCAGACCTACGTACATCCGCGTACATGGTATTTCTTATTTTTATTGGATGAAAAAAATGGAGAAAACCCTACTAGCAATATTTTATTGGTTCAATTACAAAGGGGGATCTCACAGAAGTACGCAGTGAATGATTCACCGGGTTTATTTTAAAAACTTCCACTTATGAAGGTGTTTCCCATTAATAAATCTACAAAGTTCTCACAGTTAATCTTACATCTCAGAAGTCTTTTTTATTGAAAGTAGTGAATAAAGTTGGAATATGCCTAACCAAGCCTGTTGTGTTGGGCCATGTGAGAACTCGATCATGGATGCCTGATCAGCTTGTTATAAGAGGTCATGTTAAAAGCTTGTTTTTCATTCTTTTCCTAAAATGAAGATTTAAGAAAGATATGGGACAAACAGATATCAAAAGGGTTGAAAAATTACGAGGAAAGACGAGGAAGCTATGTGTGTTCAAACCATTTTAAATTAGGAAAGCCAGCTGGTCAATTTAACTATCCGACGCTTTACCTGACGAAAAGTGACGCAGAAACCAAAACCACGCCAGTCAAGAGAAACCCACAAAAGAGAACTAAGTCACCTTATGATGAAACAGGCCTGCGTCAAAGTCCAAGGAAAAGAGCGGCTACTGCAGCAGCACCTACTGAGGGCTCTGTCGAATGTACGGACGAAGCCAACAAGCAAAGAGAAGAGACGCTCACAATGGATGAATTTTTGGTCTCCCTAGGTCCCGAGTTCCAGATCCAACAAGTTGCGAGAGATGCAAAAGTCCAGTATTACACCGGTTTTGAGGGAGCAGGGATGTTTAAACTTATATTCGAACATTTGCTTCCAATCGCAAAAGAATGCAGTATTGGAAAGGAAAAACAGAAACACAACGGGAGGAACGAAAAGGCGTCGACCTTGGATACGAGGAGTTATTGTACGAGAGAGGGCTAACAAGAAAGCGCCCAGGCCCGGCAAGAAGTTTACCCCTGGAACAGGAGTTTTTGATGGTCATGATGCGTTTGAGGGCTGACCTTAAAGTCCAGGATCTTTCATACAGATTTAAGATTTCACTTGGGTCTGTTACCTCGATTCTGTTCACATGGATACGTCTCATGTCACTCGAACTCAGATGCCTTATCAAATGGCCTGAAAGGACAGCCGTACGGAGATATATGCCTGACGGATTTCGCAAATATTATCCTAAATGCCGTGTCATAATTGATTGCACTGAAGTGCCAATTGAAACTCCATCAAGCCTTGACCTCGCTGCATCTTGTTGGAGCCAGTACAAGCACCATCACACCATCAAATATTTAGTCGGTATGTCACATTTTCTGCAACACGTAACGAGCTGCTTGCGCCCCTCTGGTTTTGTTTCTCATGGCTGCCGCGTACTGTGCGACTACTTGTTTATTTCTTATTTATATATTATTATTATTTGAATACAAATAAAAATATCTAAGTCACCAAATTGCGCGTTCACATTATATCTTAACTGGGCGTAGTTTTCTAAACCCGGTGAATCATTCACTGCGTACTTCTGTGAGATCCCCCTTTGTAATTGAACCAATAAAATATTGCTAGTAGGGTTTTCTCCATTTTTTTCATCCAATAAAAATAAGAAATACCATGTACGCGGATGTACGTAGGTCTGCGTAACATCCGCATGTTTTCGATGGGTCAAATGGAATGACGCAGAACACGCGGGAGTACATGTGATTTGGGAACTTTGAGCACATGTAACTTTTTGAAAAGGAGGTCTATGACGATGAATTTTCCACAGAAGAGAGTTCATTTCATAAGGGACCGAGTAAACTAAAAAGATCTGCTCTAAGTCTCCCTGCACAGAATCAATAACAGTTCTCGCCGATCAACGTTTTGGCTAGGCCAATTTTGGGTCGCTGCAAAGATCGCGGAAAATGAAGAAGAAAAATTAAATTGATCAACCTCGTAAGCATCTATATCAAATATATAATAATTTTTGTATATAATTCTCTGTAAATCTTAAGCTTTACTTTTAGAGATGTCTCTTACAGAGCCTTGAAAGTTTTTCGATTTTTCTTGTTTACAAGCGAGCCGCCATTATTGTTAGAATTCCTACCTAATTCAAAATGGTAGCCGTAACCATGAAAAGGCTTATAGCATGATGCCCCATGCAAAATCACAGCAAGTATTTTATTTACCTGTGAGCATTTTGCTAATGTCAAAAGTGTCAAGGCTTTCGAGCGTCTCTTCATCAATTTTCCACATTTTCAGCACTTCAGTAGAAGCAAAATTATCATTCTTTATTTTGACAATGTTCACGTTGCAATTATCTGTCATTTCTGGGATTGTAAAATAGGAGAAAAACCTCGCAAAGATGTTTTTGCATGGATCTGGAGGAGCTACGGTGCCAAATTGCGAAAACGCAATGCATCCGCGTTTTTCAGATTCAAGATACGATTTACTCCTGAGAAAACGACTTGAAAATTTCACATTTCCATCCTTGATTTCAAATCGGTTTAGAATAGCATCGCCATCAAACCAGTGATTATATTTTGTGTCTCCCCATTCAAACTTTCCTGGGCCTACGCGTATCAATGTTCCTTCAATCCACTTGGGAAGAGATCCGACTATTTCTGCATTTGTCGGTGTTGGATGCTCTTCGACAGATTGATAAATTTCATTTCCAAGGCCAGGCTCACATACCTCGGAAAAAACAGACATGTTGGATCGAAAAAGAGCGAGAAAAGGAAGTAGTTAGGTCATTTGACCTTAATAACAAGAAATTTAATCATCACGTGCAAATCACGTGCCAGCGCTCACTTTGCGCATGTCTACGTTTAATTTTCTGTTTACAACTTTTCAGATTGGCCTAGTCTGCATGCATGCAGATGGATAGACGATTTTTCACTTGCAGATGTAACGCTTGCCTTTTTTCAAAAAATGAATTTACTTTTTAGGATACCAAGACTTCTCTCCTAGTTACATATAGGTAGATGATCATGGAGATTGTTCTTGCTATCTTGTTTACGATAATAGTCGGATTTCTTGGAGCTTTTGTTTTGAGCAAGTTTAGCAGAGAAAAGTCCAGGTGAGAGATCAGTTGAGAGGATACTTGAATTTTCTTATTAACTTGATTTGATCTTGTAGCAGTTTTAGGCTTGGCAAAAAGACACGATGGAGCTGCACGGAGTTTGTTGCTTTACATACTGTACTTAAATGTAGATAGCAACGAAATCATGCAATGTAAACTTATTGCTTTGAAAAAGCAGAAAAAGCAACGACTTTTAGTTTCAGTTAAGAAGCTAATACTTAAGTTAATCCAAGTTAATCTTTCCTCCCTTTAAAATCTTCGAACAAGGATAAATAAAGCCTGTGTACGAAATCGATCAAAATTGCTTTCTTTTTAGGAAAAGGCAGAGGTTGAAAGAACAGAGAATATTTCATCTGAAGAAACGAAAGCATTAGATGGTGTGAAGAAATTATTAGACGACGATGATGACAAAGACTTGTTTATCAAAGAAGAAGATTTGACTTCAATTGCAAATTGCGAAAGTCCGTTAGAAATGAGAGAGTTTGTACGATATTTAAGAAAAAATGAAATTCAACAAATGACTGAAGAAGAAAGGCATGAAGAACAAAGGTTTTATTATTTATTTATCATTTCCAAACAATTATATTCTTCAATTTTATTTGTTGATGTTATTTAAGATGCATTTACAACGGTAAAAGTTTCATATTCAATTTTGAAGCATTTTTATTTTCATTCGTTCGATACTGAATAACTTCTTTTCTATGTTTTAGGATACAAAAAGAGCAACTTAGTAACATTTTAAGATTGATGCAAAAAAGTGAAGATAAATTAGGAATCAGTTCAATGGAAGAAATGGAAGAGCAAATGAAACTATATTCAGAATATTAAAACAATTGAATCTTTGTGCTTGAAGTTTTTTGAAAACTGACTTGCAAATTAAAGCTGTGACCAAACTATCAAACATTGTTTGCCAAACATTTGGGTTTTGCTTATACAAATTGTAGCGTTTGGTCCAATCTGGCTCAACAATGTTTTTTAGAAACTTCAAAATTATTGTTTACTTGTCTCGAGAAAAAATTGTTTGAGGAGCAATGTTTTTCGACGTGGTCAAAGCTCAAACATTTTGTTTAAAAAACAAAAACAATGTTTGATCAAACAATGTTTGGCCGATAAGATCAAACATTGTTAATCAAAAATTCCATTTTGCTTGCCAGCAGAATGTCTGACCGTGGTTAAACATTACTTTGTTTGTCAAACATTTTTTGACACACTTGCTGCTTTTTCTGTTCCAATCTTAAAGTACTATGAGTTGATATGTACATGTTTGTTTAAATCGTTTTTAGTTTTTCGAGTTTTGCTCATTTATTACCGTTACAAAATTTTTAATCGACACTGATCGATGAGTTTGTCCTTTTTGTCTCTTGTTCCCAAAATGCCTCTCTGCTTTCTCTGGTCTGACTCCTGCTCTGGTCACTTTTTCTCTCGTTTTCAAAGAATCCTTGCCCCTATTACATTTTCCGATAGTTGTCGGCTTTTGATTGAGAATTAAAATTACTGTATCGAGGAGATCTTTTCTTTTTTCTCCGGATTACCGATTAGCGTACTTTCCCAAACCTTAATCTGATAACTATTCTCGGAATTTGAATGAATTCTTTTGATCCTGTTGCCTTTGTACCTTGTTTTATGACTGTGCCCCCACTGGAACGTGCGGTTTCGTTTCCAATTGGTTTCTGTGCCAGCGAAACAATAAAATTGATAGATTGTTGTACAAGCTGATAATTACGTCATCAATTAAACATTGCGGCAACTTGCTCTTGAAAAGTATCAGTACCCTTAGCCGTCACGCTGCTGCATTCAATGAAATCCATCTCATTTGGCGCGCTTTTTTTGCCAACTTTGTAAACACAAATTTCATTCTTGTCAAAACGTTAAAACTAACTGAGTTATGAGTTTTTAATTCTTTAAAACAAGTCCCTTTGACCCTCATATAATGTATAAATGAAAGACCCCACCAACCTCGCGACCAACGGCGTTGCGGCTTTCACAAGGGCTAATGTTTTCGAATCCCATTTTGAGCAATTAGTTTTCAATAAGTTGGCATTTCTGAATTCTTTGGTAAGCAGATTTACAGTAAAACGCCGTTGTTACACACTGAGAAGTTTTCAAATTGGAATGTTGAAACAATCATACATATTCAGGGAGAATTTGTTCAAATTTACTTTAAAGTTTTTGGTATAAATTTTGGATTATTGATAAGGGCCTAAATTTGTGTACAGACGATGCAGGAAGATGGATGGACTCATTCATCAAACCATGAACGTGTGCGAAAGTCAGGATGGAAAAGCAAATGAATGCAGTGTTGAAACAGGCATGAATGAAGATTTAAATGAAAATTTGAATATCTGTGAAGTTAAATTGACTCAACAGCCTGCCTTGGAAATAAAAAGAAACGGGCAACTCAAAATCTAGGCCGCATAGGAGTTTTTTTCAAAAAACATGGCGAACTGTTTTGAGGCATCGTCGAAGTTCATCAAACTCGAGTTATGAGTTGGGCAGTGACTTATCAACGCGTTCGTCAGTCAAAGAGGATTTCTTATCTGAAAATGAAGAGAGATCTGATGGTATCGATAGTGGGATCGCATCAGAAGCAGGGGACCATCCACCAAGTTCATCTATCTCCAGCTGTACAAATTTCACAGGTATCAAAGATTGTCAATGAATGGTATTCTCTGTGCATTGAACAATACATTATCATCTGCACTAATAGAGGGTCGCAAGGAGGGTTCACTGGAGCCTTGGACCCCATTTTTACTGTGCAGAACCTTGGACCTGGGAATTCTCATTACAGAGTCCCTGGCCAGGGAATTCTCATTACAGAGAAATTTTCTCTGAAATGCCAAACAACCAGGATCACCCCACCGCAGTGCATTGTAAAGAATTAAATAGTGCTCTAGAGACCCTCACCCACGCTGAAATCTAGCTTCTTTACGCATCAGATCTGTGGTGGACAGAGGCAATAAAAACAGTAGAAATGACAATAGAACAATAGAAATTGGCCCAAAGATGTGGTATCTGGTGCAAACACATTCCACCAGGGTCCCCAGTCCCCCACACTGCAGAGTATTGCATTTGCACTCCCACATTTTTCAATAGAACAATAGGATGCAACAATAGAAAGGGGCTCTTGCCTGCCCAGCCCAAGATCTCATGGCAAATGGGGAGACCCTCCAACCTGCTAGTTTTGCATTTGGAGCCATGAAGTCTATTGGAATATTGGAGTTGAACCCCTGGAGCTGGACCTCAAGAGCCCAGAACCCTTTGGGACCTTCAGTATACCAAATTCTTGATAAATATCTGCTTTCTATATCCTTAATTTCCTTATATTTTTAGGTGGATCAAATGGTGACCAAGTTCCAGGGCTTTGTGGTATTCACAACTTGGGTAATACATGCTATATGAATGCCATTTTGCAGTGTTTAGCACATGTTGATATTGTGGTGGAATATTTTGTTATGGACAGATACCGTGCTGACATAAAACAGAAAAAGAAAAAATCAAATCGAAAAAAATCGATGCCAGCTCAAAAGGAACATTAACTGACATTTTTGCTGATTTGGTGAAAAGTCTGTGGTCATTTTGCTATACAAAAAGTCTTTGTCAAGAATTCAAGGAGACAGTTTGTAAATATGGAGAACAGTACAGAGAAACATCACAACAAGATGCTCAAGAGTTCTTGTTATGGATTCTTGATCATATTCATGTTGACATTTGCAAAAATACAACTTGGAGTTTCTATAGCAAGTCTGTGACTCTCAGAGTGAGTATGACTATTATATCAGTTCATTACTGGGTGCTGAAGAACCATATTCTCTCACTGAATGAATGAAACTGTTGTAGGAGGGGTAGAGTGAAGTTGACTGCAAGTTTGGCTCATCCTCATTTACTCATACTTTCTTGAGGGGTCTCAAAAATATGTGAGTTGTGCCCACTTGATGTTCTCACACTCAAAAAATGTCCACAATACATGTCCCAATGATGCCCTAAATAGTGTCTCCTTGCTTTTCAATTACTGAGATAATGACAAGACAATGAAACAGCCAACATAAGTGAAAACAATTCAAAAGAATTCAATAGAGCAGTTTTGAAAAGTTTTTAATTACCCCATATTACGAGGTACAGTAAGCATAGAAAACATCCATAGTGACGAAATAATTGACCATTGCTCCGTTTGAATGGTTGCTGAGTAGCATATTTTGAAGGAATTTTCAATAGTTCCTAATAATTACTTTCATTGTTTTTTTGATTCTAAGAAATTTAAATTTGATTTCGTCATAAAATTATTT
Organism: Chrysaora quinquecirrha; assembly: GCA_014526335.1. Classification (NCBI taxonomy): domain Eukaryota; kingdom Metazoa; phylum Cnidaria; class Scyphozoa; order Semaeostomeae; family Pelagiidae; genus Chrysaora; species Chrysaora quinquecirrha. The sequence goes on along the minus strand of JACTAT010000036.1, from coordinate 419,286 downwards.
TGTTGAAATTATATTGTTTTTGGCGCCTACACGTTTTGCGCACTGTTCGGGAATGAAACAAAACCTATGAATTTTTCACCAATATTGAATCTAAAACTTCCCTCTTGCTTTCTTCGAAAACTGAAATTTTGAGTATCGAACATATCAGCCCAGATTTTCCTACTTAGGGCCTCGGCCTGGATAATGTCGGGCGACGGACGTAAACCTATGTAATTTCAATAGGACAGTGGGGACAGTATTAGGATAACTTCAATATAGTAAGCAATGTTACATGGACAATTTACCGTTTTGATTACTCGATTTCCTGGATGAAGGGTATTCAATATTCACTCTTCAAACAGGCGTACGTGATTCCGGTCAAAGCTAAACGATTTTCAATGGAATTCCCGTGAAACCAATAGAGTCCCTGCAAAGATGTGCGAGATTCCCAAGAAGTGAATCGGAGTGAATTGCCCCTCGAGTTGATCAGTTGACCATCCTGTCCCGTGAATCTTTGCATTATCCCATGTGAGAGCGACGGCCTCAGATATGGATCCCACCTGAGCGACGTCAGGGTCAACAGCAACTAGCAACCAGTTTTCCTTCCAGAGAAACCTCCTCTCCGTATCGAGGCAGTCCTTGCCCTTGACAGTTTCTTACGTTCTAGTTAGAAATATTGTATATACATTCCCCTTTGCTATCAAAACAAGCATTCCCGTCAAACTTGTTGTCTATCTGTCGATTTTTCTTCTTCCTTCTGCCAAAACTTAATTCTTCCTTCTCGTTTCAGAAAAAGAAACACTACAATGAAGAAGAACTAGCTGCTAGAACTCTGGCAACTTATACGCAGCAAAATCAGAGTTTCATCAAGAATGTTTTCCAAGCGCAATACAAATCAACATTGGTTTGTCCAAATTGTAACACTTGTTCCAGCACGTTTGATCCATTTTTATGTCTCTCATTACCAATCCCGCAAAAGGAGACGAAACCAATATATGTTACTGTGATCTATAATGGAAACTCACAACCAGCGAGGAAAATTGGTGTCAATGTAGAAATATATGGGACAGTTCGAGATCTGAAAAGCAGTATATCGAAATTTGTCAACATACCTCAGGATAAATTGATCATTATTCTGGCCTATGATGATGGTGATCATTGTTCCTTGAAAGACACTAGCTTACTCGATGGAATACCGGAAATGGACGATTGTTTGTTTGCTTTTGAAGTTCCTGGAAAAGACTGCGTCAAAGCGTTGCCAGGAGCAACAAGCAGCAACAACGACAGAGATGCAAACACCACGAACAACAACAACAGTAACTTGATGGTGAACAAGAATGCAGAGGTTGATGGGTTAACTGCCAGTTTTAAAAATCGAATCAATTTGATTGCAAATAAAGAACAAGATGATGATACGATTTTGGTTGTTGTGACCAATGTCGAGCTGAAAGGAAAGCATTACAGAAGGTAAGTAACGGTTTGTACCTTGTGTTACGGAAACAAACTTGCTTGGACCCCGTTTACACGGTATCGGATCCGTGTGGACCCAAAAAGGTCTACGCATGGACTCGTTCCTTTTTGGGAACGGTATCGTATCTTTTTAGGTGCGTTAGTTCAGAGGATGCATTTGGATCCGTTTTCGATCCGTTCCCGTGTAAACGCAATGAAATCGCACCCGTAAGGTAGACTTATTACACGAGTCGTACTATTCGCAAACAACAACCAACAATTACCCGAACAACCACAACAACAGGTTGCTGTTTGCTTCATAGTACTCTGAGGAAACAGCTGTATGTTGTTGTTGTTGTAAGAAGCTGTTTCCGAAAGAGTGGGAGGAAAGTAATAAGTCTACCCGTAAGGTACGGATCTTTTGGATCAGTATCTTTTTCTTTGGTGTGAACGGAGTCTTTAATGACGTGTCCATTTAAGCCGATTTATTTAGAAGCTTAAGGAATTTCAAGTTGCCAGGAAGCGTTCATCTAGTGCTAGCAGACACGCCCAGTTTCGTGTCCTGGGATAATAAAGCCTCGAATTTTCAGAATTCTTTTTCTCTCAGACGTCTAGATATGATTTATCGGAAACCTATAGCTTTAGCTCTCGGAATGTGTAGACGATTTTGATAGTTTTTAGAGAAAACGGTGTTGGAATTTTCCATAGATTCCTAGGAAATACAAAAATGTTTTCGATGCTTCTGGAGATTGATACATATTCTATTTATTTTAGTAACCGTTTTTAATTATCTTTTCCACGAATCGGATTTTTATTGTACAAAGCATCCTGTATTTAAAAAGTAGGAAGGATGCTAAATTCTTCGGATTGGAAATGCTTAGAAACCTATATCTGGGTCCTTGGGTTAATGGTATTTGTATTCTGTATGATTTTTGCTTACACAAAAGCATGTTCCTTCCTTTTCTTTAATCTCCTTCATGACATGTTTAAGCACTTCCTTATTCTATTTAACTACAACTTGAGAAATTCATTTCAGATGTAATTAAAATGACGTCACGTAACGTTTCCCAAAAGTCTTAAAATCTTTACCTTTCATGTTTTAACGCTCTACTTACCAATTTTTAAATCGAGGGGCAATTCATTCCTTGGAAATCGTACAACTTTGCTGGAAATACAATTTTTTTCATGGAAATCACTTGAAAATCCTTTTGTTTTCACGGAGATCTCGTGCGCTTTTTTAAAGATTGAAATGTCCCTTGGTTTAAATCACAAACTAATATCAATACGATAATAAACCGTAGATGTTTCTTTTATCGTAGCTTTTTTCATGAAAATGTTCTTTTTAGGTTTGGATTCCCCATTGCTGTAAGAGTATCGAAAACGTCAACTTCAAGCAACTTCAGATCCTTATTCGAAGAGAAATGCCAACGGAAATCAGAAACGCAATCAATACTGAGGTACTCTTTAAATTGATGAAATTTTTAGATTCATTTCTTCTTTCTCTTTATGTCTTATCCTTATGAGAGCATTAGCTTATACTGTACGTAATGACGCTGAATGTGATATGGGGTATATCATCGGCCGCTAGGTCCTCAGAACTTGAAAAACAACGAGACTCTGACCCTGTTTGAGACGCCATCGCGGCTGGGGCTCAAGCCCTGACCTCATTGGGTTCCTGAAACCATAAGCTAGCCGAAAAGACCACGAACTATTTATCTTTGTTAAGCAGCAGAGCTGATAGCTACATTCATAAAATGGAAAACATCCTGTCTGTTACACTAAAAAAGTTTAGCAAGTAATACGTTGGTAGGTCGTGGGTTCTGATTTCGCTGGGACACTACAGTCAACTCAGCTGTCCATCCTTCCTTATGAGTACCCAGGGTGTTCGTTCTAGAATATCACTTTAAAGCACAAGCCGCAAGTTCACATCAGCAGTAATGTTGCCTTAATTCGAAGCTGCATTACCAAATAAATCTTGCTTGCTTTGTAGGATAGTAAATGAAACTAAATCAGCTACTCAGTTGGTGTATGTTTTAATAGATCTTTTAATGGTTTTCCTAAATTATTTGTCTCTGTTTTGATAGGCAAAGAAATGGAAGTTAATCGTTGGTCTTCGTGTTTGTGGTGGAATTCTGAACAATGATTATTTGAAGGAAAGCGATATACACCCTCTTCGACATGCTACTGTAGAAAGGTAAAACAATTTTCTGATTCTGAGTGTTTGAATATTAGCTGCTCACACACAACGCAGTTAAGTAACTTATAATAAACCCCTGCTATATCGATCCTGCCTATATAGCGAACCAAATGCTGAACGTTTTCCTAAATTCCTTCTAAAGCTCATATACCCCTATTCATCTGTATTCGTTTTCATTTTTTGCAATTATTACTTGAATTGACCAATCCCGTATACAGAGGATTTTCTTCTCGTATTTTGAACCTGCTATAAAAACTGTAAATCCAGGAAATGCTTATGTGATTAGCTGTGTGGGAAGTTTTTAAACTTTTGTACATTTTACTAGATGAGCAGATCTACTCTCCATGAATCTATTCTATACTCCCATCAGTTCTCGTGTAGTAATTCCACAGTCTTATTATTTCAATGTCTTTTCAAATAAGACATCCTGCTGCTAGATTATGTACATCCTTCGTATACTTGTGATCTGAAGTCATTGATTATGGACTATTAATGCCCCGCGAATTGTAATAGAACTGAATGTTTTTTGCAAACTATTCTTGTCTGCTTACGCAAATAAACAAAGATTGATAAACAAAATATGTGGGATATGGGTGGGTGGCAAAGTTTATGTTTGATGTGTGACGTCAAGAAAGTAGGAGCATCTGGATTTGGAATTTATCTCATGGCTGAAAAGCAACTTGACTTTTGTCCAGCCCTCGAAGTTGCTTAAAATTTTGGATATTTCAGCCCTCAAAGTTGCTTAAAAGTTGCTTAACTTTTTTTACCTAACAACCACCCCTGACTTGGCGGGTCAAAATCGTCAACTGTTAGGCCTACAACACGACTTTTGGGAGACAGTAAGTGGGAAAACGTTAGCTATTAACTAACTGCAACATGCAAAACATAAGAAAGAACAATTTCTTAACAACAAGAAAGAGTATAAGCTTGGTTGTTTGACTTCTTAGTTGCTTACAGTAATTCAATTGAGCCCTCAAGTTGCTTTATGTTAAGGTCACTTCAGCCCTAGTTGCTTATTGAGCGGTTGCTTATATAAAAAAGTGTAAGCTCAATCTTTATTTACGAACCCCTAAGACCAAACAGGAAAATGTTATTTTCAATGTAATGACCAAATAACCTTATTTGAAAGTGCTCTTTGTCTAATTCAGCACACTTGTAGGCGTTGTGGTTTCAGGAGCTTCGTGAGGTCGAAGTCACAGCCAGTTTTGACGTCCCGTTGGTTAATCTACGTTTTGAGATGCCTGAGATCCTAGCGACTGGCGCTTTATATGTCATTGCACATTCACCCCAACTATTCCTCTGAAAACATCATAACCGTTATAATCATCATCAAGCCCTTAACCCGGCATGAGGTCGTGAGAGCGATCCTGCTGAGCCACCACTACTCTCCACCTGCTCCTGCCCGCTGCCACCAATTCTGCAAGCTTCCACCGCACTGCACTCATTCATGTCCACTCTCTGACATCATCAATTCGTCACTCCTATACACGAATGCACCTGATTACATGAATACCTTTCTACAATTACAGGAACAGTTGCTTATCTCTTTGTTAATTAATTTTCCTACCCCTGCATGCCCCTGCTTCATTCTTTCGCCACCTTCATTGCAGTTTGACCTTAATTTCTCAGAATACAACAGTTTAATCTTTTTTCAGGGCTGTCAACTCAAATTCAAATGCTGGTCCTCCTCATGTATCAATGGTTGCCGAATGGGAACCCGAAGCTACAGGATGGTACGTTTTATTTACAGATATGACCCTTGTTACTCTCCACTTCTATTCGTCTCGTCACATCCACATAGGTCTCTTTAATGAATGGAAATCTTTGGCAGCCAGAGCAACTGTCTACTACCTTTAAATTTTCAATCCTTGAAAGCAAAGAACCCTCAATAACTCTAATTACAGTCTACATAGGTTCTGTTCATGATAAACCCAATCTCGTACCCATGGCAAATAAGACCTCTACGTGATTACTGCGCTGCCCCATTTGAACTGATATCTGTTGCGGGCTGAGCTAACAACAACAACAACAGATATCCTTGGGAACGAAGTTGTGATAAACCTAGTTTTCCTAGTTATATAAATACCATTCACCATAGGCAAGGCTGCTGTGACAACTTAAACAATTTTTCACGTGCCTCGGTAGTATAATCACGTATTCAGTGTAATAACCTTGAAGACCTTCAACGATGGCTCAAATCCATCTCAAAATGATTCACAATCCTTCTTTGATATTAATATCCTTGTAGAATTTCACATGTATCTTTCTTCTTCTTACAAATTTTCATTTACATGTTGATGATGCGGTCTTTTCTGTTTCTAGGTGTCTTGCAAAGTATGGCTTAGGCCAAGCGATTGAAGATACCAGCGTCAAAGTGCTGGAAGATGAATATTCAAGAGGACAAAAGTCACTTTGAATGACTGCTTTGAACTTCATACGAAGGAAGAAGAGGTGAACATTGTACTACTAATTAAGTTCTTATTAGAGGATTCTCTGCTGTTGCTATGATCTCCGTGCTCTTATAGTAGTGGTCTCTCTGGCCCGGGGGGTACTTCATTGTTCAAATGACTAGACGTGCCACCCGGTTTTTCCAAACCCACCCATGTCTACCGACAAATTTTGTCAGTCGTAGTACCCATGTAAAAAAAAACAACGAAACTTGTTACCCATTTTTACCAATATCTCAAATGTTTGAACCCAATTTAACGCCTGAGCCAACTTTAAATGCGGCGAAAAGGCATTTGCGCTGAAAACTAAAACGCACTTTTATCAGGCTAAAATGTGTAGAGATTTCTTTACGAAAAATCAATCCATATGTAGGGAAATTGGTGCTGAAAAATCATTTGGGCAGTACGTCTAGTATAAAGAACAATGGAAGTATCCCCCCGGGCTCTTTGGCGCAGTGGTTAACAGCAGGATTCACAACGAAAATGGTGTAGGTTACAGGGGAAAATGGTCTTTCCACCTGTGATTGCAGAGATAATAACCTTGGGCAAGTTGTTAACACAAATGTGCCTCTCTATACCCAGTTTTATAGATAGGTACCCTGGTCGGTAGTTATGAGCGCCGTGTCTGGCTGCGTCCTGCTATGTGTTCATGCATGAAAAATATATCTTGAGATGAGCAAATTCCCTAATAGTTTTCGTGTATGTTGGACTTTGATACCAAGGTTGATTTTTTTGTAGCTTCAATATGAAGACACTTGGAGATGTCCAAATTGCAAAGTAGAGTTAACGAAAACAAAAAAGAAGTTATGCCTTTGGTCTCTGCCTGATGTTCTCGTCATTCATTTCAAACGATTTCAACAGGTATAAATCTTTGTTTCCAGCCTGCAAAATTGAATTTTGATTTAAAATATACCTCTAATAGCAATCCTCCAAATTTGATTGGTTTTGAGTTGTACAGGACTTCAAAATTGCATCAACCACCAGAAGCATCTTAGGGCTTACTTAAAAGCTGTTTTTTCTCGACTGACACTTCTCAGAGTATATACGTTAGACACTTCGACTGACACTTCTCAGAGTATATACGTGACATCTCTCTTATAGTCAATTGTAAATTGTTTTCTGTTTCTTATAGTCAACTGCAAAAGTTGATTGTTTTGTTTAAGTCAATTGTTTCGTATAAGCGTCAGAAACAGACAGAAACAATTGACCATTCCGCCTTTAAACAATTGTTTCAATCAGTTTCTGACGTTTGTACGATAAGGAGTGTTGTAGTGTTTACAACTTATCTAGTGTTTTATTTGTTTAGTGCCGTGTATTGTTGGTATATTAAGTTACGTGGTGTAATAAAGTGTAACAAAATGTAACTGGATGTTAAGTAATGTAATGCATTGTTATATGGTGTAACATAGGAGAATTTAGCTATCTTTTGACAGGTCGTGTAATTTCATGTCATGCAGCGAAAGTCAATGTAACCTAGCCTAATCGAATATGACGAGAGAAACATAACATGATAATACATTGTATTATGTGCTTAAATACAAGGAATGATGGAATACTTTGTTTCCTCTAGGCCAATCAATTCAAAGGAAAGATATCAGCTGACATATCATGTCCCTTATATGGACTAGACATGGGATCATACGTCGCATCTCGATCGAAAATTTCACCAAAGCTTGCTCGTAAATACAGCAATTCAAAGAAACACCTGTACTCAGTTCCACCCGAACCAGTTGACTGTATATACGACCTATTTGCTGTCTGCAATCATATAGGCCCATACATAACAAGTGGACACTACACAGCTAATTGTAAGAACTCGGCCAATGGGAACTGGTATTGTTTTGATGATTCTGAAGTCAGCCAATTGTCAGAAGAACAAGTCTGCACAAGAAGTGCCTATTTATTGTTCTATCAAAAACGCAGCGCCATATCGAGGTCAGTGTCGTCATCCAGCCTCTCTTCAATTGCAAGTCATTGGTCTAATCATAGAACACTAACGCAAGCCAGTGATGATTGTCAACGATAACGAGGTAAGCAATGTTCAGACACCCTGAAATTTTAAATATGACTGATACCTCCTGTTTATTAAGAGTCAATTCAGGGGTTGCAAATATAAAACTGTTAGTCTTCACCCATCATATAGATATGTCATTAGTCAGTGTTTTACACAATTAACCTTATATTTAAATCTGCAAAAGCAATTCGAATAAGCAATAATTCAATGTAAAGATATGTAGTTTATCCTCTTAATTGTAAAAACAACAAAAATTCAATTCTGGTAATATTTAACTTTGCAGCTTTAAATGTATTTGAACAATTTATAACAATTAACGAACATTAACCCATGTATATCTGAAGATTTAAACTCTAAGTCAGTAAGAAACTGTTATGTAAACTACCATAATGTTTTTGGTAGTCGCAGACAGTTGGCAAGCTATTTTGGGGGGCTGAAGCCAATGGGTCTCTCACTTCACAATTTTTCTCTGTTTTCAAAGGCATATAAGCATGATGTTTCTCGACCGTCCCGGGTAAACCCTTATAGGCAGGATTGTGTGCATGTCCCTGGTAGAATCTAACAAGGGTGATGACAACCTGGACATAATTATGAACAATAATTCCATAACCAGAGCTTAATCTACAAGATGCAACCTAAAGTCAGAGCAGGAATATTTCGCAAGGTCCTGGCCAAATCAAGCATTGTAGGTCGAACATTTGAAATTTCCTTATCAAGAAATGTTTGAACGTTTGGCCACGTAGCAAAACATTGCTTGACAAGCAAAATTCCTTTAGCAATGTTTTCGAAAAACTTCAAAAACATTTCATGCTTCTATCAAGAAAAAAATGTTTGGCGAACGATGTTTTGTAATGTTGCCAAAAGTTTAAACATTTTTGCAGAGTAGAAAACTTCAAAATTGTGATAAACAGCGGAAACATTTCGAGCAGCATCTGGGTATAAGGTCTGCCTTAGTTATTTGTTTCGGTCTTATTCTGACGCTCATTCTCTGAGGAGTGTCAGACGAAAAATACTTTAAGTATGCCCGAAAATGTTTCCGCTGTTAGTCGCAATTTTGAAGTTAAACATTTTGTGTCACAAACAAACCTCAAATGTTTGACAAACAATGTTTTATTGACCTTAAGCCAGGGCCTAAGACCTCCTGCAGGCACTGAAGAAAGTCTTGTCTTTCTGCTGCTGAAAATTTCAAGTCAGACCTGACATTACTCATTCACAATTGTAACCCATAAGTTCGGAAAATTTCTCGTTCAGGGGATTAGCGACTACCGAAACCTATCGTCCTGTCAATTTAGAGTGTCTTCGACTGTCTTGCAATTTCGATAATGACTTTTTTGCTGAATGTTACTGGCATTTCACTAGTTATTTTAATATTAGTTAATGTATAGCATAGTTAAATTTTGTGTGAATTTTAGAATGCGTTTTAGTAAGTTTGAAGTCCCTTTTCTAAAGAGACTTGAATTCCATGTTTCTGGATTGTTTTGTAAGCCATTTTAATAAATTAGAATTAGAATAGATGAAAAAATGTATTTTTCGAGTATTGTAACTGTATTTTCATTTAATATTTTATATTTAACAATAAATTCGAACCAAAGTATCAATAAATTCTACTTTTCAAGCAAAGTGATTCTGATCCAAAGTGGATAATAATTTCCGGGAGAACTAAAAAAATGTTTTGAACTAGCATAAGTCAAATTCTGGGAAAGAAGATCAGAAAAGTCCCGAAAGCGGCAAAGCGCCAAATTCCGCCAGAAACACGAGGAACGTTGGGAAAACCCAGTCTGAATATCAGAGGTGTCTATTTTCTTCCGCGCTTTAGGCCCATTACCGGCATTTCCATCGTCGCATTATCCTCTTTATCTGTATACAGATATGGATTCATATTCTTTGAACTATTGGATACATTTAGCGTGTTAATACACCGCACTGCCGCATTCCTCATATCCGCGCGGAAACGTGAATCCGTCGCGTACAAGCGGCGTTTTGTAAGAATAGTCGGCCAATCAGCTTTGACAGGCAAATTATACGTCGCGTGGTAGAAGTGTGGACTTATGAAGGTCAAAAACCGCGTTGCATTTGGCTCCGTCAAGTTTGTGCGATCTCTTCTCTTGTACGGCAAAAACACCTCATTGACTTTTTTCCGCGGATGGCAATGAATGATGACTAATCGAACTTGTAGTAAATACGACGCAGCCATAAGAACGTACTGTTTGCCAAACGTCATTTCTTGTCGTAACTGTTTTACGAATGTCTCGTAATCAGGGACATCTGTGTCCTTGTCAATGAGTGTTTTGAAATGCAATGGGTTTTGCTCGATTTCGTCAGCTATAAGTTGACGCATTGACTTGCAAACATCAAAATTGACCACACCCAGCCCGTCTTCAATAAATCTTATACAGTCGAATAGATGGTTGCTATCCTGGGAGTTTTCCGTTTCTCCTAAACCCAATTGATCCGCTATCCAGCGCACAAATGTCTTGCTTTCTTCAAGAGCTCTCGTCGGCACAACAAACTGCCGCCCTTGATCCACAGTCCCTCGCCTTGTGTAATTAAATCGTTTGAATTTCTTCGCCTGCCCTTTGATACACGCTTTTACAGTCTCAAACATCACGTTGCCATCTCGAATGTTCTTCTGAAGCAATAGAATACATAGTTGAAAATCACGAAACCCCGGCATGCCACCGTAGTATTCTGAAGTAGACCCAAACACATCCGCCATGTCAGTATTTGTAAACAACCCCCGTCTTATCATCCAGATAATTCCATTCAATGATAACAATGTAACACAGAACACTTCAAAAACATTCACAATCATCAGGCCATACAAGAACAGAGCAGGCGATATGTTACAGCTGACGTCATTAGGATCCACACCGATATTCGCAGTACCGAAGTCGCATTGAAAATTCAATGGGAAACTTCTAGCGAAATAAATAGCTGCTATAACTGAAACAGTGCTACCTAAGCCTGCAATGCATGATGCTATTGTTTTCACCTTATAGACAGTGATGATATAGCTGCTTTCTGTGAGTAAATACAACAGTTTGACATGAAGTACTTCGATTTTGTCCTGATTATGCGAATCAAATGAAAGCTCCGATGCCATTTGGAAGGTATTAGGATTACGGTAGTATTTTGGCGTGATGTTGCACATTTCTTTGAAGATGCCGTAAAATGCATCGAATTTTGAAAATATTGCAGGGTGAAGCAACCAGCCATGATGTATACAAATAAGCAATGCCCACTGCAAGAATATTGCGTATGGATAATGGACCAATAAGCGTCCAGTAAAAGTGTATGAGCATTTTGAATTTAAGTATTTGATCTGCGCCCATGAATACGTTTTTGCGATGCCAATGCAGATGATTCCTTGACCATCAACAAGTGTGACATTAGCAAACGCAATCAGGGTTAGAATCATCATTCCTATGTTCAGATAATCAATTACCAAATCCCACCAAGGTTTGAAAAAGCGAATTGACGGGCAGTCGCCATTCGAGTAAAGATCAGAGAGCGCAAACATCCTAAAAGAAAAATAATTTTTTCATTAAAATGAAGAAAATGAAAAGGAAGTTTAGTATAAACTTATATTGGTTGATACTTTATCTTTCAAACTGTACCTTTTTTGTTTTGTATATTTTTATATTTTGCTGGCAGCGCCCAAAAATTTTGAATGAAATGTTGTTGAAAAAATCACGCAATTTTTTCCCGCCAAAATTGACCTGAAATTTAGGCCTCGATTTGAATTTCCAGCTCTTGTTGTTGTTGCTGTTTGTTTATTGTTGTGCATTGTTAAAAGTTAAAAGACCTCAAGGGCATCCTATCTCCACCTGGTTTGCAGAAGTCACAAAAGACTTACAAGAAAATCAAATAAAAATTGATGAATTCGAAAAACTAGCTTCCGATAGAATGATTTGGAGAGCAATAGTTGCAAAATTTTGAATTTACTGCAATGTTTACAGACGAAAAAGCAGAAAGAAGAAGAAGATTGTTGTTGTGTTGTTAAACTTCGAAAACAGAACAGAACAGGCCTAAATGCATTTTTCATCCAATGGCGGACTGAAGGGCTACAACTTTGAATGTCTAACTTTGTGATAAATTTCTTGTGGATTCTATCAGTTTGTAAGTTCATATCTTTCTTATATTATTTCTCCTAGCCCTATATGATATACTCTGCGTATGAAATTGGTTGTTATTTTGTAAATTATTTGGTTTTTTAGGAAAAGATGAACGAAGACGTCAACCTGCTCCTCCAGAAAAATCGAGAATGCTGCCCGGTTCTTCACATTCTTGTCGTCGGTTTTCATCATCAGCGAGGTGCTGAGGTATTAAAGATGATGCTTAATCCCCTTTTTGTATGATAAATATCAAAGAAATGCCAATTTTGTCTCCCTTATTGTTTTGTTAAGTCAGTCAAAACAACTCAAAAGTGGACTTTTGTTAAATTGTGTTCTTTCGTTTCTTCAGGTTGAGTTTGTCTATCCTGCTTTCACAACAGAAAATTTGGAAAAAGGATTGCCAATACCCTGGAAGCCACTTCTGCACCTTGCTTTACCAGATGGTGCTCACAATTTTGATGAAGGTATTTTTGTTAATTTTGGACTTTTGGAAAGTTTGCAAACTCAGGTGAAATGTTTATATGCTACATGGAGTATTCAGCGCTCGGTTTGCAGAGCATTGCAGTTTTCAATGAGATCTCGGTAGTGCAAGAGCCATTTCCACATTTCAGCCTGAACCTCACTGAATTCCTCACACCACCCAGTGTGTTTTCCATGTAGTGTACATCAGAGATCTCCGTGTGAGTTTGAAACTTTATTGGTGTACTGGCGTGGATTTTTAAAAAAACAATAGCCTAGACTATTGTTTCAATTCTAGAACAATAGATTTATTGTTTCTCGTGACGTGAAGTCTGATTTGTTTGGCCTATTGTCTGGCCTGGCAATAAGGTAACACGGAATGCACCCTGGCACACTGGGAGCTAGACGGATTATACCACAATACCTCAGCACCTTCAAAACATTTCTGGGGATGTTGGCAGTTGTAGGGTTACCCCCCTGGGTTGTCCCAAAGCTAACTGTATGGTGAAAAATCCTTTTGTTGAGTTACTTTTCCTGCTAACCGCTAAAAGCAGAATATTAAACTGACCTTACTGGCCAACATTTTGTGTAAAGGGGTGTGTCTTAATCAAGGCTGTGTGTTAGATATGGAACAAGTCAATGATTTGTAGCTGATTATTTGTGTACAGAATTGTCTCTTTATTGCAGACTTTGTGTTTTTCAAGCTCCCATGCACAGAGGATTGCAAAATGACACAATCTGGAAAAGTATTTGGCGTTGCTTGTTTCCAGCAGATTGCTAGTAAAGTAAGGTTTTTCTGTATTATTTCAATTATAAGCCTCTGTTTTTTTATTCCCCCCTTGATTTAATTCCCCTCTGAAACTTGAATGATGTAATAGACTCCCTATTTTAAATGACCCCTTTTAATGAATACTTGCTTTAAACAGGTGACATTTTTTCAAAAGAATACCGATATGGCAACTGAGTTTAACAAACTTTGCAGAGTGATAATTTTGTTTTCTTGTAAAAGGGTCATATTCCTTCAAATTGCTGAAAATTCTTAACTTTTTTAGGAATTAAAAGTAAAGGAGAATGATGTCACAAGGACATCAGTACAAAAAAGTGTTGTGATTATTCTCAGAATGGTAAATATCAAAATTTAATTCATTCCTTATTTATATATCTTTTGTTGTACTAGATGCAATCTTTGTTGGCCTTGATTATGAATTATAAAATTTTAACCTGCTTTATAATGAAAGATTAGAATATCAAGAATTAGCAACTATACTGTACTGGAAAAAAGATGTGACATATGATTACCGTCTATCAAGAAGCTTGATGGGCTTACTACTGTAGAAAATAGCAAAGATTTCCAAAGTAAATGCTCATCAGACAAGTATAAATGAATCATCAACTATTCTCAATGCGAATGACACAATGATAGTTGAAAAGCTTTGATAAATTAACACCCCGTGTACACCGGAAGGGATCTGGGTTGATCTATTCCAAGAAGGCAACGATAAGCTTTTCATTTAGATGGGTAAGCATGGATCCATTCCTTTTTGGCAACAGGGTCCCATCTTTTGTGTGCAGTTGAAAAGCGGACCCATTTGGATCTACTCCCAATACTTTCCTATGTAAAGGCAATGAAATCGTATCCATATCTTTCCGGAAAGGTACGGGTCTTTTTTCTCTTATAGATCCATACCTTTATCTCTCATGCAAACAGGGTCTTGATCGAGATACCATGTATTATTTAGTTTTTAGTTCAAACGCATGGAATAACAGACTTCAGCGTTCTATTTTACGTGTGAATTTATCTTTTCTGCAGCCTTTGTTTGGTTTTGTACTGTCAAAGCTATCGCTTGTAACTAAAGCATATTTTCGTGAAAGGGACTTCTCTAAAACGAATATATTAAAGGTAGGAATGAATCACATTAAATTCTTTTTGGAATTGAGAAAGTGAGCCTGTTGTCGCATAAACTGACTGATCAATTTCAATTTCAATTGCTTTTCAGGACACATATTTGGCGCTGAATCACTCACTGTCCTCAATGAAACCAAATGATGCCATATTCCACATGGGTATGCCTTTTTACATAACCTGCTTTTCAATATTCAGATTAAGATATAAGGATTAATGTTATTAAGATTAAGGGATCGATCATTATTTCTAATTAGAGAATACTTTGATGAAGCATGGTTTCTATTTAATTTCAATGCGATGCTGAATATAGCAACGGTATAGAACTGTAGGATAATAAGGGGTCCTTTACTAAGAGTTCTTTAGCGAATCGATGTCGATCAATTCCTCAATCGACCAGTGCCTGTTGCCGATCCACTTTTCCATTGTCCATCTGCAATATTTACCGAGTGTTTCAATACCTTTGGAACTGTCTGCGATACAGTATCCTTGAGTCAAATCAAAGCATTGTAACATGATTGCATAGAGAGCCTCAATGATATTATATCTTCTGCGATGTGCTTTTTCCTTAAATTCTTCCTGGATTGAGAGAGTAAAGATAAAGGTGAAATGGTGTATTTAGTGCCAGTCGTTAGAATCTCATAAGCAGATAAACTTGCAAGTAGCTACTGCATTGTAAAACTCTAACACTACACTGTAAAAGGGTTTTCTCTCAGCCTAGCTATTTTCAATTTTTCAGGTTTATCATTGAAAGACTTGGTTTCGAGTTTTAGTGAAAAGGTAAGAAAAAATAATTTGTAGACATTAATTATATTTTTATTTATCAGCAAAGCAGCAAGGCCGGGATCACAGACTTGGATCATGGGGGGTCTGTTATATGATAACGGTTGAGAGTCAAGGTGGCTGAATACCCCCTGAACCTTGCCAGGATGTTTGTATATGCCACTTAGCTGACTTGAAAGTTACCGCGACGGCTCTAAACTAAACGACGATTTAACCACGACGGTACATAACCCCGACGGTTGTGCACTTCACGATGACGCATAAGGTAACTTTGCGGCTGCTTGATAGATGTCCTTTTGTTAGTCATTTACTGATCTTGAAAGGATGGACATCTGTAGGCTTGTGGAAAATGGTTGCAATGAGACTTGACGCTTTAAACCACGCAGTTACAGTACCTGTTTGATAATATCAAACATTTTAAAATTCACTGTGTAGTTACAAACATTCTATTTAATTTTCCAGGTTTTGGTGCTTTTCAAATTATTGCTGTTGGAACGAAAGGTACCTTTATTTGCACTTTTGAAACTTTTGTCTAACTTGCTATAAATATCTGTGCTTTGTTTCCCTGGTCTATATCTTTGGCTAACAGCGATTACGTTTCGTGTATTTTAGGTGGTATTTTGGGGCGTTCGAGCAGGAAAGGTGTCCAAGTCAATTCTTTCACTTGTATCTATTTTTCCTGGTTAGTTTTTTTTGTTTTGTTTTGTATCTATATATCAACAACAATCTAGAGAGTTTTTACCCTAAAAATTCACTATCTTATTATTTTCCCAACTAGGTTTTCCAAATACTAGACATGATAATCATCGCTTTTTTAGGACAAGGTTATGATATTAATCAGGGCAACGTTTTTGGAGAGCTTTGTCTCTCATCGTCTGGCAGTGAGTAATGTGATTCTTCTCCTATTTATTGGAAAGGTGTTTAAACACTTACCGAAACTGGTAGATTTCTTTCTAGATAGGATTTCTTGGTGCTACCCACCAAAGTCTCAAGACCCATGAGGTTCCAGACCGCAGCACCATGACAATATATCATATCACTCCTCGTACTTGCATATCTTGCAATCTTTTTTTTCAGATTTCTTTAAGACTGGTTTAGATGATCTTTTACTGCCTCGTGAGAAGGTAAGCTTGTGTAAATGACGTTAGAATGTGTAGAAGCATGATTTGATGCTAATACATGTAAGGTAAACCTTAGCCCTCTTTCTCATTCATCTATGAATCGATAGTTCAGACGAATTAGCTGCCTACCCACTCTAGCATATCACCCTGTCAGAATTTGTTCTTGAAGGTAGACAGGATTGGTAGAAGAGATTCTTGACCTGAAGTGAGGTCCTATTGCCCAAAAATCCCATCAGGTTTTTTTCAGCCAAATATGTACTTTCTACAACCTTGCCGAAATCATGTAGACATGAAGCGGTTTCTCAAGACTCAAATAAAGTTTTAGCAAAACCAGCCCCTCCTCTCCCCCTAAATGTTGGTTTGATTTATTTTACGTAGAGACTCCGAAAGCATGCAGCATGTAGCAAAGGGGTGAGGGTGCAAAAATCATTGAATCATAATATTAGAGCTGTATTATTTTCTGCGTTTGCAAGCAAACCGTTCATTTGAAATATGGCCTAGATTGTATCTGCCAACCAGGCTTAAAGTGATCTCCTTAGACTTAGACCTCTTTGTCCTATATTCGACGTGAATCTGAAGGTGTAATGTTACGTTAATATCTGTCAACTTCGGTGGTCATACAAGTTGCAAAGTTATAACATTTGGATATCTTTGCTTTCCTTTCAGGAAGATCCTTCATCGAAAGATCAGTATGGGCTACCTATGGATCTGTTTGATGAAGTAAGTGACCGTCATCTGCTTCAAAATTTTGCGAATTCGACGGAGAATGTATTGATAGCCCTCTCACTTTCGTCCCCCCCCCGTCAACTCTTGGTGCAGTTTCAAGAAACCATTGATTTCGAGGGGCGATTCATTCTTTGGAATATCGTACCCCCTCACCTGGAATCTTTATTGTTTTTGTAGGAATCTTGTAACAATCCTTTCGTTTCAGCAGGTATCTCGTACGCGTTTTCGAGGAGTGAAATGCCCCTCGATTGATTTAGCTATAAACTTTAAAATTAATTCCAACCTATCAATCTCTAATGATATCAATGGCTGTTCTTTCAATATATTCTTCTGTTTACAGGAATACATTTTCCACCCATACCTATCTTTACAACAAATGAATTTATTGAAGTGCCCTGACACCAAAGGATTTCTTGTTGGAGCATCTAATGTTCTTTACAAACGTCAAGCTCAGTGGGATGTACTTGTTGACGTGAGTTCAACCTTTTTGTTAATTTTTTGTTTCTTGCTTTTCATTTTACCATAAAAGCTCTATTTAGCCCACGGGGGGCTTATTTCATTTTGGGAGTTTTTGAGGGGGGAATTATTAGAGGGGGGCTTATTAGAGAGAGAGCTTATTAGAGAGGGGCTTATTAGAGAGGGGCTTATTAGAGAGGGGCTTATTAGAGAGGGGTTGATTAGAGAGGGGCTTATTAGAGAGGGGCTTATTAGAGAGGAGGCTTATTAGAGAGGGGGCTTATTAGAGAGGGGGTTGATTAGAGAGGGGGCTTATTAGAGAGGGGGCTTATTAGAGAGGAGGCTTATTAGAGAGGGGGCTTATTAGAGAGGGGGCTTATTAGAGAGGATAAATTATTAGCATATGTTGTTCATTATTTGTCAAGATGAATGCTACAGACATTAAAAAATGAATCATAAAAGAAAGTCTTAACCTTAGATCACATGAAATTCGTAGTAAATAAGTAATTATTGACTGTTGTAAGACACAGGTTTTTGATATCAAAAACGTTACAACTTAATTTCATTAAATTTCGTACGTTTACTACTGAACTTGCAAGTGGCAAAAATAATAGGGGGGCTTAATAGAGAGGAGGGTATATCGTTTAATCGTATAGCGATTCTAAATAAAAAAATGGAAAAACTCTGCCATTGGTTTAGTTTCTGGAATCTGTATTGAGATCTGTACTGAGAAAAACGATCCAGGAAAAGAGTGATTCTTAAAGGCGTTTCTCAAGAATATACTTGCCAAATGTTTTAAGATCATTTCTAGAACTGCCTTTTGTGTGCTCTTTGTACCATAAGCCGTCCGTATGAACCAAAAGATTTAGCTTTTTCTAACCTCCTTCAGCATTCAAATAATCATTTCTAAGAAAGCTGCTGATTCTGTACCATTATCATTTTTGATGAATTTTTATTTTTTTGTCCAATAGCTTGAGTCAAATGATATAACCATTCCAGATACTGGTCTTTCCAAAATGCTTTCATTAACAATTGAGGATTTACGATTCACTGAATTTATTTCAACAACTGTGGCTGAGCATGATGCTGATTCAGGAATAGGTACTATTTTTATTTTTCTTCATTCTTCTTCTGTTACTATTCTTCCTTCTTCTTCTCACTTCTCGTCTTCCTCGACACAAACCATTGATCCTTGCCATCCTTCCCTCTCCTCCTCCTCCTCATCCATGTCATCCTTCCCTCTGCTCCTCGTCCTTTTCTTTTCTCTTTTCATCCTAACATCACCATGTTCATCCTTGTCATCCTCGTCCTTGTCCTCCATTTTCTCCTCGCCATCTTCATCCTCGTCTACCTTTTCCTTCATATCTCTCTATATTCTGATCCTCATCTTCTTATCCTTCTTCTTCTCACTTCTCATCTTTCTCGACATAATCCTTGTCTTCTTCATCCTTGTCATGTGTCCCTCTCCTTTCCTCCTCTTCCTCCCCCCCCCATAACGGCCAATTGCCGTCAAGTTAAATAATACTTCTTTTCTTTCAGCCTGGGATGGCAGTGATGACTGGATTAGAATACAATTCAAATATTACTTACTGTGTCTTTTGGCAAGCGTTGCACCAGAGAAAGGTAGCTCCATGTAACAGTGCAATGTTTGAGCGAACGCTCTTATAGATAATATTCTCCTTTTTTCTTGAACATTTCTTTGCCGTAATAACTGAGTCTCCAAATGTAACATTTCAATAAACTTTTTAGGTAATTTCAGCCACATAAACAGACAATTTAACGAAGACTTCATCACAGCTTGGAAGCAAACGAGAAACTTCAGAAAATGGTGTGAAACAAAGCATTTAGGATTAGAAAATATTCATTTAGGGTAAGTGGTGAAACTCATTCCGTTTTTAATTTTAGAACTATGTTATGTTTCGCTTTGAAAACGAAGATGCAAGGGTAAATTGATAAATCATATATAATTATTTAACAATTGTTTTTAATGCATATTTTGGCGTTTAATTTGCTTTTGATGCATATTTTGCAGGCATCCGTTCGAAGGGAGCCTGACCATCTCAGATATTCGGCTACGGATACGAAGGTTTGCCTCAGTATTATTACTGTGCCAATAATGTTTTCAGCTAACAAGATAATAAAAGTCAAAGTCAAAGAGAGTTCAGTGTACTTCTTTCATTAAGGCGGTTTGGAACTCTCCATGAATCACAATGATCCTGTATTATTTTCAATTTTTAATAGGTTCTGGTTTAACGAAAGTTCTTATATACCTGCGTCTGCTGTTATCTTCTTTCTAATCATTTCTAGTCGACTTGGTTCTGTGACATTATCAGACGATTCACGTGAGAAGATTGGTGCTGCCGTGCAGAAAACTGGGCAAGCTTTTGGTATGTTCTTAGAAACTTTTGTCAAAATATTACACGCATTTGACCAAGAAATTTATGCTTTACAAAGTCTGATGGTCTTGTAGAATAAATTGGTCACTATTTAGAACGTCCGCTTGTACTGACACCATGACTTAAACATGCTTTTTCCTTGATCTACTTATTTATGAACATTGATGTCAGTACGCTCTCCTATACTTTCCTTGTATACTTTAAGGATTAAAGGACCAAAATAAATAAGCAGGTTCATGTTAACATAAGGGGTCTCCGTCCTTCCCATGCATGTTACACATTTACTCTCAAATCTTACCGGTAACAGAATAAATCTATAGAGTGAAGAAAAATTTGAAGAAAACCTGGTCATAATAAAAGTAGCTCCATATGCAACATACTATTGAAAGTGCTATCGTGTTCTGAGGGTACGAAATCTTTAATATCAAGGACATTTATGTTATAGAAAATTAAGTTTTGGCGTCTTGTCTTGATCCAGTCTGCTCGTGGTGTCAGAAGCTCAGCAGGCTCGGGGATCGTTTTAGCCCCAGCTACAATAGTGTCACACTGTATGATAGAGTCAAGGTCTCAATTAGTTAACATATTACTGAGATCCTAGAGACTCGCACTAAATACACCATTTCATCTTTCACCCTCACGCTTTCATTGATTACATCTGACTTTTTAGGTATGGCTTTTAATTCTGCGAAAACAGCATTGAATTCTTGGAAAGGATGGTTCACTGGAATTGTACAGGAAATAAACGATGAAATGAACACGAATTCCAGGAATATTGACATCGTAAATAGCAATGAACAGGAAGTGAGTCCATCTAATGATGAATTTAGTTATGGTATGACGATATCTAATCGTGAACGAACAGGTAGAAAATAGGTTTGTTAATTTTAGGCACAATTGTTTTTAAAACAGCGCTGTTATTGCTCCCTCAAAACTCCTACGAAATTTTCCTAAATCCCAATCAAAATATTTTTCTAAGATGAAACTGAAGAACTAAGGTCTAAGCAGCAGACCCATATGTTTTGGCACGATTTAACATGCGTAATACACGCTGAAACTTAACAATCATTGTAAATACCAAAGATTTATTAACTTAAGGCTTGTGTTATAATCAAATAAAACCTGCTTTACTATCTGATAAACTTGTTTATTCTTTCAAGTAGTTAAAATCCAGTAAACACAAATTGGATCAATTCATTTAAATTTTTTTAATTGAAGAATAATTTAAAGTGAAAGATAAGTTAGTTGATAACATACATCATTAATAGTTTTCAGTTATAATGTTTCTTTCTTCTTCAGGTATAGTAAACCAATTTGGAGAATGTTCATCAAATTTCAGCCAGTTAAAATCATCTATATCATTCCATTTGTTAATATTAAGATTCAGCCCAGAGTCTGCAAAATCTTTATCTAAACTAGGGTATTTCCAGTTATAAGGTGCAAACCCAAGTTCAGAGCAGTCCTCTATAATTGCTTTCCCTGTGACATGAATATAAAACATTGTCTTATGTGTTGTGTGTATACGTAGTTGTTGACATGCTAATGAAAATTGGCAATTATTGCAATTTGTTACAAAAGCAGCTCTAGCAATTGGCCCACATAAGATCTTGCAGTCCATGAGGTTATTAACATGCAATGCAGAAGGGCAGCCATTTATCTTTACTTGACAGTTAGTGAGGTTAGAGAGCTTAACGTCTTTGTCTTTACACTCATCAGCACTCAATACTAATTCACTATCACTGTTGTCATGGAAACCAAAAGCATCTTCACCCCCATCCTTCTTGAGTTCCGGATTTTGCACCTTAGTTTTGTTCCCTCTTCCTTCTTTGCTGACCCATTACTTCCCCCTCCTTTCGCTCTTTGTTTGAATGCAAATTTCTTTCTAGGGATGAGTTTATCCCTTTTGTCATTTATTTCAATGTCTAACTTTTGCAAGTTTTCTTGTGCCTGGCGCAAATCGTAGGAGGGAAGAAACATGACAGAATCTGTGACAAATTTTTGAAGCTTTTGGATTCTTCCTTTCATGTCATCAAATTTGCTGGTGAGTTCAGACCTGAAAGGTAAGAAAAAATTTTAAATAACTTTAAGGTTCTGAAAATATTATTTAGCTTTATAAAAACATTGACAATTTATGTTAGTGTAATCTTGAAACCCAGTGGCACAGCCAAATTATTTGGTACAGGGGCAGTTTCCCCTCCATTCATCCCCAAAGTAGGTTTGACCATTTGAAGAGTATGGCAGTTTTCCACACAATCTTGGGTGTGTAAAACCCCTTTCTATTGTTCTATCGCTTATTGTTAGCATATTGTTCTATTGAAATTCTTGGGTGTGCAAATGCTATTCTACACTCTTTTTTATAAGAAACGAAGATTTTTTTCAGTACTCAAAGTTTCTTAGTTTTTGGACAATTTTGGTACTGAAAGTTTCTTAGCAGTTTCTTAGGGATCAAAGTTTTTTAGTGCCAAAACAGGTAATTGACACTTAAATTTGACAAATAGAAGAAGCAATACAATTCACGTTTACATCAGCTTTTTTTTGTAAAAAAATTGACACTTATGGTGTAACAAAAGTTCGTTTTTCGATCCTATATTTCTAATTCTAATGACTTTTGAGACCTGAGAGTTTCTTATCATCTTGGGTCAAGTACTGAAAGTTTCTTAACCAATATTGATCTCAGTACTGAGTTTCTTATAAACGGGTTTCTTATAAAAAAGAGTGTATACAAAACCACTGTTAAACTCTGTTATTGAAATCAAACATTTCAACATGATTTTGTTTTAAATTCAATCCCATTGTTATTCATCTCTTTTAGGTTACTTAGTCTATATACAAGCCTCATCCTGTCCTGACATAAAAGATGCAGAGAGTACCCAGAAACTAACTTGTTGGGACAAGACTCATCTAGACTTGCAAGTAAGTCTGAAATTTCACTTATTTCTTGATTAAATGATTTATTAAACGCTTCAACAGTTTCATTTTCATCTGATTTTGCAGCGATATCTGCTTTCTTTTTCTGTAGTTCTTTTATTCTGGCCTCTTGGCGTCTCTCAAAGCGTTGTCTCATAACCTCACCCTTGTCCTCCATTTTGATTTTGATTTCTTTTTTGCATAATCTCGTAAGGAGAAGGAGGCTTAAAATAATGCCAAAAATTTAGTGATATTCGCAAAAATTAATACCCGCGAAATATTTCATAATGCTAATTTGCGATGATTCGTTAAAATTAAGAACGAAAATTTGTCGTTGAATTTTTCGATTGTAAAAGATTTTTTGGATTACAAAATCTTCTTACATTTTTCTTTCCTTATAATCACGCTACAGTAATTCAAGAAAAATTGCCAAATTCTTTTATTTTCCTATTGTTTTGCCTTAAAATTGTTCCTTCTGCCCCCGCCGCCCTGCATTGCTTCCGGCGCCCTTGCTAAAAATTAACTCTCCCTAAAGCTGTTTCGCGAAACAAATTCCCGCGAAAAGTCTTTTTCTTTCGCTGAAATTGCTACCAAACTGCAGTTCTGTTTTATGCTTTTATCATTCACTGTTCTTTTATCATTACCTTTTTAACATTATTATATAATTATATAATAATGTTATTATATTACTTGTTTAACCCTGTAGTTTCATGCCATGACATGTGATATACTGATAGCTATTTTTTCTGGAATATTCTGAAATTCTAGAAAGGTCTAGAATGTTCGATTACTTTTGTCTATTTATTTCATCATAACAGGAACTATCAATTTGAACAAGCGGAAGTAAAATTTTGGATAAAAAGGTTTTGGGCGATCCCGCCTCGATCACTCCAGTCCATACTTCGCATCAGACAGTCCAGCTGGTAGCAAGCAACACGCGATTCTATTTGGTTTTCTTTGGTAAGAACGCTTATTTTATGCGATTTATTTTCTACATTACATAAAAACTCTATCTTAACCTTTTTTTTATTTAACAAAAACTTGGTCTTGCTTCTGTATAACAATACTTGGTTTTTGAAGGAATTTTTTTTTGCGTTGCCAGCCCGTTTTCCCCAGAAAATTTTAAGAGTAAACTAGATAAACGTGGAAACTCTTTCGCAATGCATTTGGCATTTCACAATATTCTTTTTCAATTCAAATAACTTTTTTCATTAAACTGATGCATTATTCGTCCTAAACTTCATCTTAATAGCCCACAAACTAATTACTTAACTTGAAATCTTTGTTGTTTTTAATGTTCTTCAAGCTAGGCCAAAATTTGTTAAAGAGTCATGCTGGTACTGATCATGCTGTTGACAATGACGCAAAAGGCTGCAATTTATTGTTGGGCAGGGGCATTATAAATATTTAAACAATTTCAGTCTCTTCTTTGTTTAATTAACTCTATTCTTTTCTTCCAAACTTGTTGCATACCTATCTACCTAGCTGTCTTTTAAAGCATAAAAAGCTTAATCGAGTCTAAAGTTTCAAAGATTGATGAAGCAATTTTACAAATGTTAGTGTTACAAAAGAGGTTAAAGTAAAGTTCAAAGTTTGAGTTGAATCAGGTTTCATAGTGTGCTCACTTTCATACGCTTGCTGGAATTTCAATAAAACCATTTTCATAAAAGATTTCAGGAACAAATGGAAAACTTTTTTTTATAAAATTTGTAAAAAAATTTCTGGTCCTCTTCAGCAGCAAGACAGAAAACAATGCCACCTGTTGTTTGTGAGAATTGTTCTTTAAAATGTGCGTAATCAAAAAAACCCAGCTGTTTGCATCAGAGATAACCCTCAAAGGTGGGGAGCAGAGTTGGTGCTTTTGTCAATTTGGCCCAGAAAATCTCCCTGGGCCCACTACAGCATGAAAAAAAAATTTGGGTGTCTTGTCAAAAGTTTTTATAGGAAGGAAGAAGTTTTTGAAGAGAGGGGACCAATTTCTGCACCAATGAACTTGCAGCAACACATCCCTGACTGTCTGGCTTTTATAGGTAAAAATCGATATCAAGTTTCCCATATAACATTAGAAATATTATTTTTTAGGTGAACATTTAAGTGAAAAAAGATTACAAAATGGAGACTGAAATTACAGATCTACCTGCAAAATGTCCTGCCTTTGTTGAGAAATGCCCATTTGACAAACCAGAACTGAAGCCACTTTTAGAAGAAGCCAAACAGTGCCCCGCCTTCAAAGATAACTGCACTTTCAAGAACGCCACTACCATAGAAGACGTTTACAAGAAGCTGGCAGATATTCCTGATGTCAAAGAAGGTTCTACTCATCAAAAGGCAATGGCCGAGATCCTCAGAGTTATTCACAATGTGTCAAAAGAGTTGAAAGATGAGATGGGAGAATGCCCTGTGTTTAAATCAAAAACTGGCTGTCCTTTCAAGACTTTGTGTTCAGATGGGAAACCTCTTTTGGAGAAGTTAAGTGAGTTTCATTTGGAACATTTGGTCCATAATGCTGCTATTGAGGTACTTTACAAACCTTTTAATTTGAAATCATGCCATACAGTATATTTAGCCAATTTTCCATTTGATTGTTCACTAGCGGCTGGTATAGCAGGATCTTGAACTATCATCAACACTAGCAATGCCTCAGGATTTCGAGTAGTGGTTTCCATTTGCAGTATGAATGCTACAAACTCCAATAATTATCAGCCAGCATCTGTGAACAATTTTTTGGTGACCATTTTGAGGGGCTTTATTGGAGAGAGGGTCTTGGGGTGGTTTTAAGAGAGAGGGGCTGATTAGAAAGACTGCTGATAAGATAAGAGAAAACAGAGAGGGGCTTGTAAGAAGAGGGGCTTTTAAGAGAGAGGTTCAATAAGAAAGTCATTAGAGAAAGGAAACTATTAACAAGGGGGCTTATTAGACAGAGGGACATATTAGAGAGAGGGCTTATCAGAGAGAGGACATATTAGAGAGAGTGGCTGATTAGAGAGAGAAGATTATCGGATAGAGTGAGGGGGTTTTTAGAGGGAGTGGCTGATAAGAAGAAGGGTCTTATTAGAAATAGGAACATATTCCAAAGAGGGGTATATTAGAGAGGCAAAAATATTAATCTACAGTCTCTAATTTAGAGAAAGAGTTTATTAAAGATGGTGACTGGTTGAAAGAGGAGACTATTTAAGATAGGGGCTGGTAAGAGAGAGGGGCTCGTTAGAGAGAAGGGCTGTTAAGAAAGGGGCTGATATGAGAGTGAAATATTTAAGAGAGTGGCTTTTTAGAGAGAGAGAGGCATATAAGAAGTATGGCTGATTAGAGAGGGGGACTTATTAGAGAAAGGGACATACCATAGAGAGGAGCCTTTAGAGAGGGGGTCATATTAGAGAGGGAAGGGCTTGTTAAGGGAGCTTATTATTCGCTTTCTACTATCTTATTCTGCTTTATGAAAACAGTTTATCATTGTTTACCTTTTTTGTTTATTGTGTTGCAATACATGTTTCATATATTGTAAATGTTTTCATTGCTTATTGAAAATTAATCAGATAGCTTTTCTTTAAAAACACCTGTGCTGTATAATATTTGAAATGTAGAAACAATCTGATGCCAAACTATGTCTGTTCTCCATTGGTGTTTTATGTGTTCAGTAAAGTACTAAGTAAAGTGAAGACAATTTTTTTGGCAATACAAAGAGCCCAGACATAAACCATTTTCCCCATTTTCTTAGGTCAAAGAAGACCTTGACAGAGATGTGATGAAAGAGAAGGAGAAAATGACCAAAAGATGGATGAGGAAGAAATGAAATTATCAGGTCACTTGAAAACTCAATTATCAAAGGATCACAGTCAAGCATCAAAGAGTCATTATATAAGAGAACTGCTCAAGGGGAGGGTTGAACAAAAGATTTACCAACAATATGTTGCATCACTTTACTTCATATATTGGTAGGTACACTGTAGTATTTTTCTATTTGGTTGAAGGTGAAATGGTGTTTTAGCTCCAATCGCTAGGATCTCAGTAGCAGGTTAACTAATCGAGACCCTGGCTATTGTGGCTGGGCTCAAACACTGACCACACTGAGCTTCTGATACCACGAGTCAGCTGGGTTGCACCATGATGCCACAATACCTTCAATTGTGGTCTCTTAGTTAACATTGCAGGCTATTTGCAGTCTCTAAGTTGTACAACACTTCAAAGTTCAAGAAACTGCAAAAACATCTTTCAAATTTGCGAGAAAGAGTGGAAACACCTCCTGCACATATTTGTCTCACACTTCTTAGAGTATAAACGAAGAAACAGACCCAAACAAATGACTAAGGCAGTATTTATACCCAGATGCAGATAGAATCTGCATCAGTTATCTATTGATGCCTTTATCCTTACCTCGGTATAAATACTACCCTCCATCAAGACCTCCTTGTTTCGGTTTTGGGCCAGAATGACAGCTTCCTTGTAGTTCCAGATGTTATCAACCCAGTTAATCAGTGGTTGTCCTCCTCTCCTTCTCCCATCCAGCTTTCAGGCAGTACAGCATGGAATTATATTTGTCATGAATGGTGAACACTGGGATAGATTTTTCCACAAGTGGCATACCACAATAGATGGGATTCAAACGTGGGCTGCATGATCAGAGAGCCAACAATATTTTCAATGAGCTATGGAACTCGATGAAATTGCCAAGTAACTCTTTGACTCGTACAGCCCAAGGCTCTCCTCCATTTGACTTTTTTGTGTCTCAGCTATGTTGCTAAAAATATAGACAAAACACATATCGACATAGACAAAACACTTGGGCTGTAGGACTCAAAGAGTTACTCGACGATTTTATTGAACTCTATAGCTCAGTAGAAACATTGCTCTCTTACCATGCAGTCCAGCTTCTAATCCCATCTACTGCAGTATGGGATTAGGTTTTCTCTGAGTACTGTCAATGCAGCTAAGCTCTCTCTCAATCATTATTGTTAAACTTCTTTTAATTATTTCCAGTGCTCTGGAAGAAGAAGCTGATAGACATGCCAAACATCCCATATTTAGCCAAATGCACTGTCCAGAAGATTTGGCAAAAAAGCATTTGATAGAAAAAGATCTGGAGTTCTATTTTGGAGAAGATTGGAAGACAGAATCAGTGTTTCAGAAGCAACACAGAGTTATGTTGACAGAATACGCGAGGTTGGAGAGAAAGACCAATTGCTACTTGTGGCTCATCATTATATCAGGTAAAATGACCTTTGAAAGTTATATCACATTTTCCTGTTTTCATGTTTAAAATGCATATCACATGATTGTTCCAATTGCTCACACATGTTGCTTGGTTGTTCCGCACGTTACTGGATTGATCAATATGTTGCTTCATTGTTCCACATGTTGCTTGATCGCTCCACATGTTACTTGATTGTTCCAGATGGTGCTGGTTGTTCCACTTGTAACTGGATTGTTCCATATGTTGCTAGATTGTTCCATATGAAGCTTGAATTATTCCTTGTGCCGCTTGATTGTTCCACCTGCTACTAGATCATTCCATTAGTAACTTGATTTTTCCATATGTTCCTTGATTGTTCCATTTGTTACTTGATTGTTCCATTTGTTACTTGATTGTTCCAAAAATTGCTTGATTGTTCCATATGTTTTCCCACTCGAATGTTGACTGTACGAATGTTGCTTAATTATTCTACTAGTTACTGGATTGCTCCAACGGTTTTCCCCATTGTAACGTATTTGGTTGTTCAGCTCGTTACTATAACTGTATTGTTCCTATTGCTCCACTCTTTACTTTTCTGTTAGTTTAACGATAACGATTTAGCTGCTACTTTTGAAAAAGGAGTATTTCAGTTGAAATTTAATTCTAATGTTTTACTTTTTAAGGTATGTTGGTGATTTGTCTGGTGCACAAGTGGTTAAAAAGGTTGTAAAAAAAACCTACAAATTACCTGAAAATGGTGATGGAATACGTTATTATGAATTCAAAAACATTTCAAATTTCTCAAAATACAAAGATGAGTACAGAGCGAAACTGGATGCCTTGAATGTTGACAAGAACAATGCAGATCGCCTGGTCGAAGAAGCGAGACATGCTTACAATTTGAACGTTCAGTTGTTTAAAGAACTGGATCGATTGGCTGGGTTTGAGGAGGAAATTGTTCATGAAGAAGTTGATCTTGTGGATAATTCCTTGAAGAAGGAAGAAAAAGTCGAGAAACCAAGGAATGTTAATGCTGATTACCAACCAGAAGGTATGTAGGTACTGTCAAAACTATAAAAACGATCATACTTTATCGTGAAGATTCTTCCACAAGTGGCATACCATAATAGATGGGATTCGAACCTGGACTTCAGGACGAGAGAGCCAGAGAGAGCATCTCTGGTCATGCAGTCCAGGTTCAAATCCCATCTATTGTGGAATGCCACTTGTGGAAAACTCGATCCTAGTGTTCGCCATCCATGACAAATAAATATACTTAATTGTGAAGTATACAGAATGGAGAAACGACGATTTCACTGTTTTCGCTATCATGATAAAACTTAATAACTGATAGTAGTATGGAGTGATTGAGTTTTTGAATCCTTTTACTCCAATTAAACGTGAATTTGAAGAAAAATTTGCTAAACTACATCTCCTGAAGCGACTTCAATCCAGGTCGCTGTCGTTGCATGTGCAATGGGCTCTCTTACTCAAGATGTCCTCCAACTCCCAGAATATGTCGTATCAATCCAGACCTCTTTGAATAAGGTGTAATAATTAATGTAGCCTGTGCGGTTTAATTTATGCAGTACTAGTTCTTCTTTCGTCGTTTTGTTGTTGTTAAACAAACATACTTCAAAGCCTGACACATAAATAAAGATTTTGAGAAATTCAAAAATATTGATAACTTTTTTAAACGTTTCGAGCTATGATCATCATCCGCAACTGTTCTAACAATGATTTGGGGCATACTCAAATTAAGATCAAGATGGTAATCAAAAATTTGATTGATTGATTAATTGATTGGTTGATTGAGTGATTAATTGATTTTGCATTTCAGCATACGTTCAAGCTATGTTAGACGATAAGGCTAAGAGTGATGATAATAAGATTGCTTCGAAGAAAGAGACTGTCACACAAGAGAAATCAAATACTGAGTGGCTGAGAGTATTGGCAGCAGCAATGATTGCTCTTGCTGTGCTTGTTGGATTCGTCGTGAAAATGATGGAAGGGAAGGCCTAAATGAAAATATGAACGTGTGTTGCAATAAATTTTGCTCAACTTTTTGTATCGTTACTATTGTTTTGTAGTTCGCTTTTGTAGTTTGTATTGTATTGTAGTGCTATAGTTTTGTAGTATTACTGCTATTGTAGTACTCCTTCGGTGGCTAAATAGTCAAACATTGTTTGTCAAACATTCGAAACTTAGGTTTTAAAGCTGTTTTATTCACAGGCAGAGTGGACAACACTTTTCAAAAACATTTTCTGCTTCTCTCAAGCAGAAACTGTTTGACAAGCATTGTTTGCTACGTGGCTAAACAATAAATAGTGAAACACTTTGTTTGAAAAGCTAATTCAAGATGTTTGACAAACAATGTTTGATCGTTTCCCGATCATTTGGCCAGAGCCTAATCATTTAACGTTTGTAGTTGATTATTTTATTGTTAAGTAAAAGTTTTTCTTATTTTGTTGTTTTTCTTATTATTTTTTTCATTGTTTTCTCGTTATTTTATCAATCATGCAGTGAAATCCTTTTATTAAGATACACGCATTTTTTTTATAAGGAAGGTCGGCTCAGGGTCAGTAAAATCCTTAACTGGCGGCCAAAATTGAGTACTCAATATTCCTTTAGCAATTCCTTAACTTCTTACTTTGTGACTCTTAAAAACAACCAATGGTCAAGGAAATATAGGTAATAAAGGTGTCAGAAGACGAGTGGTAATGAAAACTGATTGAAAACCATTGGCGATAAGTATTGCTTGCTCTGTTAATTCAAACTTCATCTTTTTAATCGAAATATAAAGTTAAAGAAATCGTCAGATTCTTTAGTAGTCTCCGATCCAGTACTAGAAATTCCTTAAGTTTTTGCCTAACCGAGTACTACCTTCCTTAAAAAGCACTTCGTTATAAAAAGAATGCGTGTAGCTAAATTGCAGTCATATCACATAATATATTAATTTTCTACAACAGAACGATACCAATAGTTTGCATCGTATACTACTTTTAGTTAAATACAAGTTCTATGCATTAAATTGCAACCAATTACACTAATACATTAAACTTCTAAGTCAAAGTTTCAGTTTAAAAGTAGGCTGAGTTTTTTAAATAATTTTGCAATTTTGACTTAAGTAAGAAATATGTTTTTATTTAATTGTTTATAGAATAGAGTTTTATCTGATTATGATATCTGAGGCAAATTGATTTTTTCTCTGATTTTTCTTATCCTTAGTAGCCTTTGGGCAATGGGGATTTATACATTTGAATTTTGACAATGTGAATGCAAATAAGCAAGGAAGCACTCTTTATTTGTTAACGCGTGGACCTGCTCATTTGGACAAAGATGCGACGCATTCATCTCCAGCACTGAGCAATGTTTTTGCTTTTCACAAAAGCAAGGGACCGTGTATTACGTACGTTCAGGACAGCTAACTCCCGCGAAAGGGTAAATCCAATAGCTACGGGGCAGCCCAGACTGTGATGTGATGGAGCGCTTATCACCTTGAATCTTTGATGTTTTGATCCCTGTGTTTCGCCCGCATCGACGCACGAAAAGATAATTTCCCATGGCGATTTGAGTTTTTGTAGCATCGACTTTTAACTCATTTTGAGCATAAAATATCTCTTCTAAGCAAGAAATTTATGAACAGGTATATTATTTAGTTTATTTTGCAAACATTAGGGGGTTTTTACTGCTGCTTATGGCTTTCATGTGACGTTTATTTTTGACTTGGAGCAACAAGGTGAGAAGGGCCTAAAATAAAGCAGCAGGCGCAGAGGAAAACAAACAAACAAGAATGGAAACTACATTCGGTCTTGGACAGTCGTCTGTAACAACTGTAACAAAACAAGGTAGAGACTACCGTTTTTCAACTGGATCTTTATTTATTGATCATTATACCGTGATGTAAAAAGCTAGGTAGCTAGGATAAATGGAAAAAATTTTAGGGGCACCATACACACCACGTAACCTGACAATGGCATTGCATTGTTCTTCAAACAATAACAACAATTGCTCATCTTGATTCACTGTAATAGCCCCAAAAACGTAGGAGACAGATGGGGCAGGCTACATACCCCATGGTATTTGCACACCCAATTTTTCATTAGAACAATAGGCTAATTAAAGGATAGAACAATAGAAAGGGGCTCTTGCATATGCAGGATTTCATTGAAAACTTTTATACTCTGCAAACAGGGGACAAGGAGGGCTGCAGCCCCCAAACTGCAGAGTGGGGCACTTGCAATGCACACCTGAGTTTTACCATAGAACAATACGGTAGGCTAACAATAGGATAGAACAATAGAAAGGGGCTCTTGCACACCGGAGATCTCATTGAAAAAAAGCCATACTCTGCAAACCGTTGCAGTCCCCTAACTGAAAGAATCTAAAGCAGTCATATTCTGGCAAAAAATCTGCCAAATGTCAGGCGATGTTTCTGTAAACAATGACCTTTGAAGCAGACAACCCTGTAAATTGTGACTTCTCCTAAGTCAGTGTTTCGTCAGTGATTAACTCCTGATTTAATAAAATCTTTCTTATCGACAGGAGAAAGGGGTGGCAACCAAATGATACAAGATGTGAGACGTGAACAGGAAGTTTGCATGAGTGATTCATCTAATAACAATGCATGTACATGCTCATATACCGGAAGCTTTGAATTCGCAGGACAGACAAGCAGTAGCAGTAACAGTTCAACCACTCCAAATAACAGCTACAAATCCAACACTGTTAATCCAGGAAGCAAAGATAGCACAATGGTATGTACTTTACTGGTATGTACTGTACAGAAAGAGTTTGTTGTCTCACTTGGACTCTTCAGTTAATTCCATTGGTCTTCCCGCTGTATCCGGCTAGCTGATTGGTGTTTAAAACACAATGCCAATTCAGCTTCTATTTCCAATTGGTGCATTTCAAGCCCCATCTGGGTATAAATTTGCCCTAGTTCATTGTTTCGGTCTGTTTCTAATGTCATACTCTGAGGAGTGTCAGACGAAAAAAGCTTTTAAGTATGCCTAAAAATGTTTCAGCTGTTTATCGCAAA
This sequence comes from Chrysaora quinquecirrha, assembly GCA_014526335.1. NCBI lineage: Eukaryota > Metazoa > Cnidaria > Scyphozoa > Semaeostomeae > Pelagiidae > Chrysaora > Chrysaora quinquecirrha. Next base: position 386,129 of record JACTAT010000036.1, on the reverse strand, counting down.
TTTTTTTCTACTTTACTGTTTTAAAGTATAGTAGTAGTAGTAGTGTTCCCCAATGGGTACTCATATGTTTTGACTTGATTTTCTTATTTCAGCCAAGAGAAAAGCATGGTAGAACAATGTCAAATGTGTCAAATAAATCAGTTAGATCAAGGAGCATGTCACATGGAAGCACAACTGAAGAGGAAGAAGTATGTCATTCATGTGTTTCGTTACTATATTATGTGATGCCCTGAAAGCTCTAATTAAGCCCTAATTTTTGGAAATTATTGAGGGAGGGGTTATTAAACAATGGGCTTTTTAGAGAGGGGGGTGTGATAAATACTGGAATATGTTGAGCATTTTTTTATTCACGGCAGGTGTTGCTAACAATAGAAATGAGCTTAAGAAGAAATTTTAAACCTAAGATCACATGAAATTTGTAGTTACATAGTCATTAATAGTAGTTATCTTGACATACTTAATTTGCATTTTATTTCTTTCTTTTAGTACTGAATTTTTAAGTGGAAAATTGTGGGGCTTAATAGAGAGGGGGGTTATTTCACAATTTCACTTGAAAAGGGGGCTTCATTCATGAAATGTTTGAACACACGACAGGATAGAAATGAAGTATATAACTGTCAATAGTATATATTTTTTGTAACATGTTTTGATCTTTATTCTTGCAGAATGTCACCTTGTTTGTGGAGCCAGTTTCAAAGAAACTAGTTTGCAAGCTGTGTGGAAAGGTGTTCAAAGACCCAGTGATAACATCTTGTGGGGTATTGTTTCATTCTTTCCTTACAGCCTGACTAAATGATCAAACATTGTGCTTGTCAAACATTTGAAAAACTTGTTTCTCTAACACAATGCATGACCGGTTTGCCACATCACAAAACATTGCTTGGCACAGCATAAAATTTCTTTCAATTTTTCAGAGACAATTCATGAACCATTTCCGCTTGTCAAGCAATGTTTATTGACATGGCTATACCGCGCTTAGACTTATTACTTTCCTCCCACTCTTTCGGAAACAGTTTCTAACAACTACAACAACATACAGCTGTTTCCTCAGAGTGGTTGGAGCAGGTTGGTGGAGTGTGGAGGAGCGTAGACTATGATGAATGTAATAAGTCTATACTGTGCTGGGTAAGGAAAGCTTAGATAATTGACCAACATTGTTTCATTGTTTGGCCAGGACCTGGAAATAATGAAGTTGTTTTCTTTTGTAGCATACTTTTTGCAGATCTTGTGCTTCCTCAAAAAATACAGGTAGGTTTGAAATATATACTTAGAGTAATCCCTAATTTGCCCACTATTTTCTCTTGTGTAGAGGCTGCAGAACACAGAGTAAGCAAGAACTAGCAGGCAAGCAATATTTGTTAAAACAGGTTGGGGGTTCTGGCAGCTATACTGCTAATGTGGACCTGCAGCTTGTGCCCCCAGACTGATATTTTAGAACAAATAACCTGGGTACTCATTTACCAACCTCAGAAGGATGGACAGCTGAGTTAACTGTAGGCTTGTGGAAAGCAGTTCTGACGAGATTCGAACCCACAACCTCATAATTATTGTGAGCAGAACACCTTGACCTCTCGGCCCCACTATCTCAGTGTTTATAAATCAAATTTTCTAATGTTTGGCAGTCATTGATCCTTATAATGATACCTCTGTTTCTCTCTAGATATATGTCCAGTTGATAAATCAAAACTTTCAGTGGTTGTTGCAAATCTTGCTGTAAGTAACCACCTTAAGAATTTTAATATAGAGTCAAAGAACCTCCCAATACACGTGGTTGTTGCAAATCTTGCTGTAAGTAAAAACCTAAAGAATTTTAATAGAGCCAAAGATCCATACACGTTTTTCCATTGTTATTATTCCCATCGAATTATACCACATGTACTAAGTTGCCTTATGTCACTTAGCAAATTCTTTGGTCCCTGATGTCTCAACGTCAGCGTAATCTGGTTTCATTTCATTTCTGTAGGTTGATGAACAAATTGGAGAGTTGTTTATTCATTGTAAATATGGATGCAGACCTGCTGCTAGTGGTATACCTGGAGAGTATATAAATATAATTATTAATTTAATTATTAATTAAATTAAATTAATTAATTAAATAATTAATTAATAATTAATAATTAATAATTAATAATAATTATTAATAATAATTATTAATAATTATTATTATTATTAATATTATTATTATAATATTAATATTATAATATTAATATTATAATATTATTATAATTATAATATTATTATTATAATATTATTATTATTATTATTATTATTAATTAATAATTATTAATAATAATTAATAATTAATAATTAATAATAATTAATAATTAATAATTAATTATAATTAATTAAATTAATTAAATTATTAATTTAATTATTATATAATTATTAATTTTATTATCATTTCGAAATCGATATTGAAGGTTAGCTCTTCTTATACTGTATACTATAAAGTTGCGTGGTTAATAAAATGAGCGACGTTTACTTCTATATTTGTTTGGCGTTTTGGAGGGCGAGAACATGTTATTGAGGCTAATGACTGACTTATCTATTGATTTTGCTCTCAAAATGTGTTTCTGATGGACATGTGAAAGTTGCCCCTTGATGAAAGAAATAAGCTTGATTAGTTATCAACTACCTAGCTCAATGTCATTGCATCTAACTTAATGATAATCAAACGAAACCCAACATCAGAAAGCGACTGAAAAATTCAATATTAAATAGGGTTGAGGAAATGGCAACTCATTAGACATTTAAATATTGCCCAGCTAATGGAAAATTTACAGTCAGAAGTAATCAGACTGGAAGAGATTCTTGAGCTGTGTGACTTGGAGAGTTACTCGGTGATTTAATGGAGCCCATACGCTCAGTGGAAGCATCATTCAGTCTAGGTTGGAATTTCATCTGTTGTGGTTTGCCACTTTTGGAAAAATCAATTCTATTGTTCTCCATTGATGATAAATACATATAAATTTGTATGATTCTGAAGAAGGCTTGACATAGCCAAAACACGCAAAAGTATCATTGACTTTGTATCTCTTCCAGGATGTCCTATGGAAGTAAAATATGGCTCGAGAAGGTATAAGCACTTGCATAACCTTGTTTGATTTTTAAATCCGTAAATGCTTAAATTTGGTTTCTTCTTTGATTTGATTTTCATCAAGTGTTAATCTTCTTTTCAAGAGACCACGAGGCTTCTTGTCAGTATGCGCCAATACACTGTCCAAATAGCTCCTTTTGTCCAACAATGCTGAAGATGGTAAGACAGTCCATCTGTTTGAAAACGTCTTTATCCATCTTCTTTATTTTGATTCGAAAAGACGAGTAATCGCCATCAAATTTGTTAAAAGCATGTTCCACTCTGTTTAAAGAAGAATTTCGCTGCCTTTGTCTTAATTTAATACATCATTGCTTTGGTTACTGTTCTCCTTGGTCCAAAGAAAGCAACAATTCGTCCCTACGTACCCTAAGAATAGAATATTCCCAGCAATAGTAATACAAATTCTCGCTTTAAGCTGTAGCATGCATCATTTGATATGACTATTTCTTTTCTCTTATTACTTTTAGGATCTTGAAGATCATTTGATAAAATGTCAACATTTGAGTTGCCCTCATGCATCATACAAGTATGTGTTATTACGCTCTTGTTGTCGATTAACCTTTTGTTTTGCATTAGGCCCTCATCAAACGATCAAACATTGTTAACGAAACATTTGAAATTTGCTTTTCAAAAAAATGTTTTTGCACCGTTTGGTCACGCCAGAAAACATTGCTTTTCGAACATGAAGCCCTAGCCAAACGATCAAACATTGTTAATCAAACATTTCAATTTTTTAACCAAATGTTTTTGAACCGTTTGGTCACGCCAAAAACATTGCTTTTCGAACATGAAGCCCTAGCCAAACGATAAAACATTGTTTGTCAAACATTTGACATTCGCTTGTCAAGCTAAATGATAATTGCTGCTTAGCCATCTCGGAAACATTGCTCGCCAAACAATTTTTCATTGCGTCAAGGAACAAGTGTTTTCAACTATTTCAAAAACATCGTGAAACATATCTAGATTATTTTGCTTGTCGATCAATGACTTCAGAAATATTTCACCCCTTGTGGCCAAGCGGTGAAACATTTCTTGAAAAGCAAGTTTCAAATGTCTTCCAATGTTTGATCGTTTTGCCAGGGCCTAAGAAATGCGATTCATGGATAAAAAGAATATAATAAGTAGAGGTTAAGGCATTGTGTCATAAGACATATAGCCCAACACGCCAAAGTTTGATCGTAATGGTCTTTGCAGCAATTGAGATGTAGATTATAAAAGTAAAAGTAGAAACGTATAGGTAGCTTAGAGGTCTTTTCTTTCAGTTGTGATTTTAAAGGAACCGACCAGCAGCTGGACGATCATTTAAAAGAATGTAAATATGAAGCAATTAAGGTGAGTGAATTTTTACTTTTTTCTAGAATTAGTTTTTGTGGATATTATATTCTTGGTTTATATCTGAAAAAATGCAATTATCATGTATTGTTTTCATGAGTGACGAATGGCATTTGAACTAGACTTGCTCCAAGTCTATTTCTTCATATCCTTCTCCAAAGGTCCACCATTCCGTGGAAACAAAGGAGAGTGCCAGAGAACTGACACTCTGGCACTCTCCTTTGTTGACACGGAATGGTGGACCTATGGAGAAGGATATTAAGAAATAGACTTGGAGCAAGTCTACATTTGAACCAGCACTGTATGATCAGAGAGCCAACGGTAAGGTGCTGTGGCGTCGTGGTGTAATCCAGCTGACCCGTGGTATCCAGAGCTCAGTGTGGTCAGCCTTCGAGCCCAGCCACGATAGCGTCACAGCCAGGGTCGAAGTCTCGATTAGTTAACCTACTACTGAGATCCTAGCGACTGGCGCTAAAACACCATTTCACCTTCACCTTCACCAACGACAAACTAAACTAAAGAGCCCAATGAAGTCGTTGGGTGACTCTCCTCCAATTTCGCTTGGTGTTTCAGCTAGTATGTCGAACCTTCTTCAATACCATACATATTTGTATATATTTGTCATATATTTGTTCGAATCCCATCTATTGTGGAATGCTACTCGTGGAAAAATATATCCTAGTGCTTATATCTATATTTGTCTTTATTATCTGCATATAAATCTATTAATCCTTATTATAGATAGGCTATGATGATTTTGTCCTTTCCTTTAGGATTTTCTCTCTCGTACGGAAGAAAAGCTGCAGCAAACTACTGCCTTAATTCAAGAAAAAGACCAGGTACTTCATTTTTTGAATAAGCAAACCCTCTTGATTATTCACATAGCCAAGCTAATTAACTTTGTTGGATAATATTTTCAGGAGGTTTGCTTAATTTTAGTATGTTTCTATTCTTCAGGAAATAAGCTTTCTGAAATCAATGTTAGCAAAGATGACAGAGAGGATGGACAGAATTGAAAAGACCTTCGATATTAGAATCGGTAATAACAGAATATGCGTATTCTAAAGACTAGACGTTTCTGAAAACTCTAATGCCAGAATTTCCTAGTGTAGAAAACGCAAATATATTAAACGACAATGTTTGATCGTTTGGCCAGGGCTTAACTGCTTAATTACGTTGTTCGTTTTGTAGATCTATTAGACGAAAGTCAGACAAAACTCTCTTCTGATTTTATGGATGCGAGGCGTAGTCTCAATCATATCGAGGTTTGTACTCTGCTTATTTTTCTCACATTACATATTCATAGTTTGAGATAGACTTATAACAGGAGTCCAGCTATTGCTCGACTAACTGAGTCTTACACCAAACCGAGATCCCCGAAAGTTGTTATTCAAATGAGTTTGGGCGTCCAGCAATTCAACTCAATAGCGATAACTGTGACTCTGGGAATCTGTCTTAAGTTTGAGCTACAATTGGCTTCTCATAAGCAACAGCTATTTAAAACTTCTTGACTGAGCTGAATGAAGGTGGAGTCTTAACAGCTACGACGCACCAAGTCTGTCCCCAACGCATTTCCAATTTTGCATGTCATGTAAAGTCAGGCTTACTTGGAAATTATAGACAGTCAGAACTAGTTGTCGACTGCTGATTGGCGATTTTTCGGAACTAATTTATCGCAACTGACCTGTCGACATAAGCGCTCTGGCAAGTAGCTGGAAATTAGTTCCTTTTTTGCCTTAACTATTCAGCACACAAGTCAAGAAAGTTGGGCATGTTCTAATTCTACGAATAGCCGACAGCCATGATTCCAGTCACTTGCAGTCGACCTGCACCCCCTTGTGACTGCTACCATCTGTATCTTATATGTTCTGACTATTTGTTTACATTTCGACATAAATTAGCAGTTACAACTAATTGGCGTTCGTTCTATAGCATCGTAGTTTGGCATAGGGATAGTATTTTTAAAGCAATGGCTGTTTTTCATTTTAGCAAGAATTATCGAGCATGGATGCAAGAGTCTTTAATATCGGTCAATTTGATGTTCAACCAACCTTAAAGTGCAAAGGAACCTTTGTTGGTCATCAGGTATGAACAACCAGTTCTAAACTCCATTTTTATCATTATTTACACCCCCTTAAGACCCTAGTACCCAATTTAAAACAATAATGAATGGCATATTTCCAGGGGGTTCATGGCAAAACTTGTTAACTCAGTTCCGCAGTTCTAAACTCAATTTTTATCCTAATTTTCACCCCTTAAGACCCTAATACCCCATTGAAAACAATAGTGAATTGTATATTTCCAGGGGGTCATTGAATAACTATGTTAATTCAGTTTGCCTTGGTGCAAAACCATGCATTTACATCCTAATTTTTTTCAAATTGGGGTTGTTGTCTCATTTTTGCACCCCCCCTAGAAAATCTAAGTTTTGTATTAAACTTCCTCTGCAAATAGTAGGGTTAAGGGGGTGGACAAAGTGATAAAGTTTGGCTAAGATTTGTTGCTCAAGGATTTTGACTTATCTCCCTCCTACTTTTAAATGAATGGAAACAGACAATGAAATAACATAAATTTGTTATAGCAATAATAAAATCGTTTGCAGTATTAGAAGTTGACTTAATCGAGAAATGTTTTGTTTCTTTCAGGGTCCAGTTTGGTCTCTCGCTGTTTTTAGTTATTATCTGTTCAGTGGATCATCAGACAACACTATCAAGGTATTCTGTTACTTTACTTTCTAGGTATTTGTCTTAAGCCTTGGCAAAACGATCAAACATTGTTGGTCCAACATTTTAAATTTGCTGTACAACAAATTTTTGACCGTTTGGCTACGTTCGAAAACATTGCTTGACAAACAAAACTAGCAAAATTAGTTGTGTGATGTTTTGAAAGCGTTCAAACAGAAAATGTTGGACGAGCAATGTTTTTGGTCGTGGCCAAACTGTAAGACAATGCAAATCTCAAATGTTGGACCAACAATGTGCCTATGGTCCTGTCCAAACGATCAAACATTTTTTTCAAACATTTGAGATTTTAATGTGAAGCTCAATGCTGGACCATGGTCAACATTTTGTACATGACAAAAGCACTAAACGTTTTTGAATTCTATTTTTCACAAAATGTTTTACGACGCAAACATTGCTTGTAAAGGAAAATCTCAAATATTTGACAAACAATGTTTTATCGTTTGGCCTGGGCTTTAAAACTTGATGTTGAATTTTGAAATGTCAATGGTGATCATCTTCAGAGTTGAAGAAACCTTGTAAAAGGAATAAATTAGGTTAAAATCAAGCTGTCATGCTGTTTTTATATGTGTATCAGCAGTGACACCATTTACGAATATGCACTGATGTATTTATTTGTTGACTTCTTCAGGTCTGGGATACAAGATCGAATTACAAATGCATAAAAACATTAAGCAATCACACCGGAATGATTCTGGCACTATGTGCTTATAGGTAAGCCGTTTTATTCTATTCAATTTTCTTCAAACGTCTAACCCTAGCGTCTATCCCTACCATCTAACCTTAGCTCTAACCTATAATGTTTGCCTTACTGTTCTGTATCGTTCCCCTTAGATAAGTGGGTTAGGATTTGCGATAATTTTGTCTGTCCAAATCTTTGAGTCTCAGCTCCACTCCACAGGACACTGTACTTACTAATGGAATAGCTCAGGCTGGTGCTACAGATTTTGTTTATACGGTGATCTTATAGATTAATTTGGTATTTTTCTAAATATTGATACTGAGGCGTATTAATTTTGCTTTCAGAGGAAAACTGTACAGTGGATCAGCTGATTGTACCGTCAGTGTGAGTTCACCATTATTTCATTTATTTATCGCTCATTAAAGTTTGAGGAGTGCTTTTTACGCTAGTATTCTGAGCCCTGGGCTGCATGACTTGGAGAGTTGCTGTACAACTTCATTCAGCTCTGTGGAATTTCCCCTGGCTTTCTGGACATGCATTCCAGGTTCGAATCCTATCTGTCGTGGCATGCCACTTAGTGATCTAAATCTATCCTAGTGTTCGCCATTCATGGCAAATGTATAGAAATATGTACAGTAAGAACCCGCAAAATAGAAACCAATTTTTTCAAAAGAGCCTGTTAAATTTCCTATCAAAAGGACATATTTCCACGAAACAGGCTGGTAGGTTTCTTTTAATAAAGTTAAGAAACCAGTCTGCATTAAGCCTCCAATCTTGAGAAAAACTGGAATCTTTTCAAGGGGTAAGGACATCTTTTTAGACCAACCTGTATTGTTCAGCTATTTTTTCATGCCAATTTTTGGTGATTTCATGCACTTGTGAATTATCCCATTAGAGTGCATAGCAAAAATGGAATTTGGGGTCTTCTTATAAGAAACCTTCAAAAAATCAGTCTGAAAAGTTTCTTAAATAAGGGTACCATTTCTCAAAAAAATCAGCCTAAGGTTTCTTATAAAGTGGTTTCTATTTTGCGGGTTCTTACTGCATGGTGCTGGAGAATGCTCAACATAGCAGAAACACAAATCACGAATGGGAACAGAGCCTTGGGCTGTATGAATCGGAGAGTTACTCATAGCTCATTGGAAACGTTGTTGGCGCACTGGTTATACAATCCAGGTTGGAATCTCATGGATTGTGGTATGCCACTCATGGAATAATATATCCTAGTGTTCGCCATTCACGACAAATAGACAGTATTTGAATCTCTCATTTCATCATAATAAAGGTAAAGATAGTTGAAATGGAATCAAATATTAAGTTTAACATTTCTATCCTCTTTTAGGCCTATGATCTTGATACTCTCGAACTGATTGAGAATTTCACAGCAAGTGAAAATCCGATTTGTACACTGGCAGCTGGTAATGACATGCTATTCAGTGGATCTCTGAAAAGTATCAAGGTATGTGAGAGGAAATTTGTCATCTTGCATCGGGAAAGGAAAGAGATGTATCCCAAAAGATTGCTCTTGCACTTAAAAGGAGGCGAATACCTGATGAGTAAGGCCCTTCGAGCTCCCTGGAGATGTGATTATCTCAGGTATAAGAGTTCTATTTGTATTATTTTAATAGTTAGTCATTTCTTTTTCAAGGTTTGGGATTTGCATACCTTCAAAATGATCAAAGAACTAACTGGCTTAAATCATTGGGTTCGAGCTCTTTGTACAAATGATATGTATCTATACAGTGGCTCATATCAAACGATTCTTGTAAGTTAACCCCCCTTATTTTCTAAGCCAATAACTCGTAATACGTGTTGATATCTATGGCAATGAAGATATTTAACCATATTCTGTTTCTTGTTATATGTTTGCATTTAAGGAGCAAGTAAGATGCAATACAATTTCATGGTAATAGTAAACACAAAACCAGGATTTTTCTTTAGGTTTATAGGTGGCTAATTTGATTGGGCTTTCTCCATAAGCTCTTTGAGGATTTTCTAATCAGTAAAGTCATGTTGACTAGCAGATTGCAATCTATCGATAAACTTTTTCACAAAGCCTCAAAATATCCGAAACACACAAAAAATATCAAACTGGAGGAGAGCCCTGGGCTATATGTTTTGTTTTTTCGATTACCATACAATAGAATTGCACCTTACTTGCTCCTTAATCCCATTTGTATCTGTAAAAGCAGGTCGGGGTTTTATTCAGCTCTAAAGCTAATGTGGACATGCAGCTTGTGCCCCCAGATCTCTATACACATACTGTTCATTGACAGGATAGCTTTCTGTTAGCGTTTCTGCACTGTAATACTTGAAGGTTCGGTGACGTCGCGGCTTAATCCAGCTGACTCATGGCGTCAGAACCTCAGTGTGGTCAGGATTCCAGCCCAGCCACGGTAGCGTCACGGCCAGGTTCGAGGTCTCGATTAGTTAACCTGCTACTGAGATCCTAGCGACTGGCGCTAAAACACAATTCCACCTTCACCTTCACTTGCTTAAACGTTGAGATATATAATTATTATCGTTATTATATCATTATTTCATTGCTTTGAAGATCTGGGATCTACAATCCTTAGACTGTGTTCGATCACTGGAAACTAAAGGAGGCAGTGTCTATTCAATTGCAGTTACTAAGCAACATATTGCTTGTGGAACGTACGAGAATTGTATTCACGTAAGTTTGAGAAGAAAATTTTCTACTCTTTCTTCACAATGCAATAAAAATCTATTGTTGGGATTGGTGATCAAGGCAAGCAAACATACCGTATCTTCGAATAAGCTCCTGGATGCTTATTTGTAAAAACGAATTTTTGTTGGCTCTTTTTCGAGGGGGGCTTACTGTAAAATTCAATAGTTCCAGTATGTTTTCAACAGAATATCAGGAAAAAAAATATAACTATCTGTATTCTATGATCCAAATCAGCTGCTTGCCAACAGCCAACGAGTGATTATTGTTTGAATCGATAATAAAACCTGTCAGCACTATCGTTTATTAGTTGAAAGGTCCATTATAGGCAAAAACAAATACAGATGGCCTTCGAATTATTCCCCATTAGGGCTTATTCAAGGGAGGGGTTTATTTGCTATTGAATTCTTAGGTGGGGTGTGGGGCTTATTCTAGAAGGGCTTATTTGGAGATGGGGGCTTATTCGAGAATTTAAGGTAATAGCAAAAAACAATGTTGGATCTTACTTTGGTTCTTAATTTTTGTCCCTAAGGTTTGGGATGTCAAGACTTACAAGCAGTTGGAAACTCTTTCAGGTATTCATATGATTTATAATTTTTACACCTTCAGTAATTAATGAGAGAGGTCATAAAACTTTAAACATTTAACCATATAAATTATATGGAATAATTTTGTTGAATTCTTTGCATAGGTCATGTTGGAACCGTTTATGACTTGGTAGTAATGCAGATGGTTGATACAACAAAAATCATCAGTGCATCTTATGATCGATCTTTAAGAGTGAGTGTTTTCCTTTTCAATTTATCATTTGCAGAACGCTCTAACAAACTAAACGAAATCTATTACAGCATAACTATCAATCTATTTTTTTTATCTTACATGATAGCAGTATGAGTAACATCTCGTTGTCCAACCATTTGGGTTTTGAAGGCTCAAGGTGTTTTTTAAGCCCTGGCCAAACGATCAAGCATTGTTGGTCTAACATTTGAACTTTGTTTCTTGTGGGAAAATCTATCCTAGTGTTCGCCATTCATGACAAATATATATTAAATATGTATGATGCTAATGAAGGCTCAGCATATCCGAAACACAAAGTCAAACGGGAGGAGAGCCTTGGGCTATATGACTTTGAGAGTTACTCGGGGATTTTTTTGAGCTCTATAGCTCGGTGAGAACGTTGTTAGCTCTCTGGTCATGCAGTCCAAGTTCAAATCCCATCTATTATGGTATGCCATTTGTAGAAAATGTATCTTTAGAGGTCAACCTTAAATCATGCAAAGAAAGTGTAGTTGAAATTTGTTGCCGAGCCCTTATTACTAGCAAGTATCTTTCTTTTAGGTGTGGAGTCTCGATAACATGAATTGCGTTCAAACGCTCATCCGACATCAAGGCAGTGTCACAGCACTTGCAGTTTCAAGGGGAAGATTGTTTTCAGGAGCTGTCGATAGTACAGTAAAGGTAGGCATTAATTAAACATTTCTACCTCATACTATTAACTGTAATGTTTACTTCTTGGCTTTGACACTAAAGGTTGGTTTCCACACAGCTGAATTTGAAGGTGCTGTGGCATTGTGGTGTAATTCAGCTGACTAATGGTGTCAGGAGCTCAGTGTGGTCAGGTTCGAGCCCAGCCGCGGTAGCGTCACGGCCAGGCTCGAGGTCTCGATCAGTTAACCTACTACTTAGATCCTAGCCACTGGCGCTAAAACACCCATTTCACCTTCACCTTCACCTTGAGCGGCAAAAGCTCAGGAGCTTTGCTCCAACGCATGCAAAAGACGGTAAAAATAGCTACTGCTGAATCAGAAATCTTGTGCGCCTGAGATGCTCTCGAGCTTTTGGAGAAAGTTGATTTGATTTAAGAGTGGCTTGTTTTTCTTGGCTAAACATTGGATTGACAAGCGAGCAATATGTCCCTCGAGTCATTTGCATGTCGCGTAGACATAAAGTGCTTCTGTTGTCTCCCAGAAATATTTGCGTGTCTCTTGCTACAATTTTGTCGCGCGGTACGAAGTTTCCGCAGTGGCTAAATTTGGAGACATCGAAGGGACATCAATGTCCCGCGCGATATGTCTCCTAGTTTAGCCAGGCCTTTACACTCAGGACTGCAATGCATGCGACTTTTCAATTAACAAATTAACTATTATAAATCTTTTTCTAGGTCTGGCAGTGAGTCGTGTATCAGCCTTGTAGTCCTGAGAAGTCGGCCTGTAAAACTATTTTTGTGAGAAGTGCTTTGCAAAACTGAAAGACTGGAAGACTAATAGAGCTTTAATTTGAACTTGAATTTCAGAACGATTTTCGTGTACATAAGATATTTGCTTTCAAAGTCGTTTTAAACCCCAATAATGTGTAGAAATTTTTCATTCTTTAATTTATTTATTATATTTTCATAATTTTATTTTAATTTCAGTTTATTGTTTTTATTAGAAATATTTTGTAACTCTTCATACAATAAATGTAATATCGTCCTGCTGCATATTTTGGATTAAAACTCTACTCTGACAATTATTTGCGTTTTTTGCATTACCTTGCGTGCTAAATCCAATTTTTTTATCTCAAGCTTCGGTTAAAATGTTTCAAATTTTGAAACTTTCAATAGTTTGCTGTTTTTTCGTTGATTCTTGGTAAAATTGAGCTGAATTGAAAATTGCAGGGCATTCACTATAAAGGGCTTCTTTGGTAAGCGCGCGCCAAAGTCAGCGTCAGAGCGTGGTGGATTTATGCTTACGACGCAATGAAAAATATCTGTATTGAGGCTAACTTTAACAACAGAAAGGTACGGTGAATTGAGATCTCTATGATTGAGACTAGGAAATTACAACCACAGAATAAAGGACTTGCTAAACTAGGAGACATGTCGCGGGCAATATTGATTCCCCTCGGTGTCTCCCAGTTTAGCCACCTCGGAAACTTTGCAGCGCGCGACAAAATTTGTAGCAAGAGACACGCAAATGTTTCTGGGAGACAACACAAACACTTTTTGTCTCCGCGACATGCAAATGACTCGATGGGAAATGTTGCTCGCTTGTCACTCGCATGTTTAGCCATCCTGGGAGACAACCCGGATAAGGATACAAGGTCGAGCGCGACAACTCTAGTTTTGCCATAGGATCCCATATCTAAAAAGTTAACAAGTTGACAGTTCACTACCTCGTTTTGAGATTCACATCATGGTTAGATCAGGTTCAGAATTTTGGGATTTCGGAGACTTTCTATGATTTTTTTATTATTGTGGAGTCATACAATTAAAAAATCTGAAAACCAGATATGCAAAAACATTGCTCAGTGCTGGAGATGAATGCCCCCACTTTCCTCCACATTGCCGAGACAATGTGGCTGAGGCGTCGCATCTTACGGTGGTTCCCGTTACAGGAAATCGCTATTCCCCCCATGAGTCTTCCGCCAGCCAACCGAGGGAGGGGATATCCGGCCCCTAGACCATGTGCTTACGCTTGGATACCCCTTGCTTACGCTTCGGACTCATGACACTGAACAATTACGTAATATCGACTCATTGATGTCACAGATTATTTTCCAGTCATCCTGTTGAGTCCGGTTATGTACGAAAGGCGCATGCGCCATGAAAAGTAATTTTCATGGCTCAAATAATTTTATAATTAAAAAAAAAACAGTTTTATTTTTGTTTCTCACTTCATTAATCACTATTTAATTGTTTTAAAATTTTTTGAAATTTCAAAATTAAGTGAAAAATGAAATTTTTACGTGTGATGATCACTTGTTCCTGTGCAATCAGAAGACACTATCGGCAAGGTGGGGATAACTTGCGCTTGCGCACACAGGCTGGCGGGAACATAGCACCTCAAACCAAAGCACTTTGGTAGTAAACATCGCATCCAAGCTCTGGCAATCATTTCAAGTTAGTTGGTAAGTTAGAAGCAAGTGTTTTGATTAGATATACTAATGATGCTGATATTTGCAATGTTTCAAGTTGTCAGGGTTAGACAAATAAATTGGAAAAAGGTAAACGAAAAGCAAAACATTTCATGGCCTAGATAGCACAGGAATCAAATCAAGGCCAGGCCAAAGAAGGGTGAAATGGTGTTTTATAGCAACAGTCGCTAGGATATCACTGCACTTTTTTTAATAAGCAACTGGTCAATAAGCAACTAAAGGGCTGAGATTTGCTCAAATTTTTGATTGAAATAACTTTCTTTATACAATACATCATTGCAAACTTGTCAATTACATTGAACAGCATGAAAGGAGCCAAAAAAAGAGTTTTTAGGGGGTACCCAGTCATTCTGTGAAGGCTGAAAGACCAGAAACGTTAAGCAACTTCGAGGGCTGGACCGGATGTCAAGTTGCTTATTAAAAAAAGTGTAGTAGATTAACTGATTGAGACCTCAACCCTGGCTGTGACGCTACCATGGCTGGGCTCGAACCCAGATCACACTAAGCTCCTGGCATCACAAGTCAGCTCCACAATGCAAAAAAGGACCAATGGTGCTGTAATGGCTGAATGTGGCATTCTCGAGGGGCAATTCACTCCTTGAGAATCTCATACACCTTTGCTGGAAGTCCTATTGTTTTCTTGGAAATCTCTTGAAAGTCCTTTTGTTTTAATGGAAATCTCGTACGCCTTTTTGCAGAGTGAAATGCCCTCAGGCATTCTGGTCCAGAGTTAGATATTATTATTCATTAGTTAGTATTATTATATGGTATTTGAAAATACATCTGTTCAGACTGGCTACAGTCTTTTAAAGCCTTATTTCTGTAGCGGCATCACCTTGGAAGCATTCTTAATCACATTTTGAAAATACTCCTATAATTTTCTAACTCCATATAATGACAAATTTATTGAACAACTGCTTATTCAATGGAGGAAAATATTTGAACCTCAGCTTCTTGTCCGGACCTAATTTCATTTGTCTGTACTCCATGCGTTGGTCCAAATATTTTCCAGCATTGATTTTGAAATTCTTCAATAACTACTTAGTATGGTAAATGAACTTGAATTCAGCATTCATGCAAACTTTTGACCTTTAATTTAGATTCCTTGTAATGATCTTATCATTTAATGTCTCTCCTTCTTCCGCAGGTCATGATTATCTTGTATATGACTGAATTTGATGGTCATTAAAACTATCAACCACGGAGAAGTCTTTGAAGAACTTCCTTAGGTTGCTTGGTAAATGAGAGCAGTGCTTGCAGTTATTTGTAAAGAGCCAATCGATGGTCAATATGTGATGAACTCTGGTAGAGTATCTGGGAAAAAGAGAATGGTGAATGAGACTTGAACAAGAACAAGAGTGTCTGAGAAAGCAAGAGGTAACTAATTTTAACTTGCGTACCTAGTTTTAGAACGAATTTTTTTCCACTTGGACTCTTATGTTTCTTCTATGCAGAACTTCAAATTACAATAAGGAAAGAAAACGTTATGGGGCATACTTAGCGTTTTAATCCGCATCGGGTGTAAAGTGATTCCTAACTCACTTACTGAAGACTGGACTGGCATAGATATAAATTTAGAGAGGGTTTGATTTGGCTTCCATTAAGTTGAATATGAAAATGCCTCACTTGGTAGAAAACCCTAGCCTCAATGTGAATACAGTATGAAATCATCCTGTTTTCAAGCGTTTACAGCGAAACACTTTGTACCATTTTCATTCTGTACTGGTTTCAAAATCGTTTTCATTTTATACCAGATAGGATTCCAATTCAATGTAAACGGAGGCCAAAATGATATCATTTCATACCGTTTTTCATTTTATACCGGCATAGTGTAAACGTGGCATTAGAGACCCAATGGCCCACTAAAATGTATTTCAAGTTAAAGTATTTTATTGTCCAGAAGCCCCTTGTTGATTTCCTAGGTGTGAATGTCCCCTTGCACTAACCTTTGATGATTGAAGATGTGAATCCTTGTGTGCTCAGTTGATTGAAAGGGTGTCACCATGGAGATAGATTTGCCTCACAGTCACAACTTAGTCTAATCATACTGAGTCAAACACCCTTTGTCTCCAATGTGAAGTGAAAAAATGTCTTCTTTCTTGGCTGTGGCTGTGGTTACCATCTCTTTCAGCCATGGTTTTCTGGAATTCAGTCAACGTAGCAACGTTTACGTAATAAAAACAAGACAATCTGATTGGCTGAGATAAAACTGCGCTTGGCGACCGTCCATCGAGGCTTGAGTGTGTGAATTGAAATGCTAGGTGCTCCAATAAATTCTTATTCAAGCCGAGACTGCTTCTATTTCTAACTCTAAGTTACCTTGTGAGTCCGCTGGGGGGGGGCAAGGGCACTCAGCACCATGGGGTTTGATTCGGACTTAAGAGTGTTCAGTCCGATAGTTCTAGGTCAAAGATTTTTCGAGAATCATTTTGTAAGCTGCAAAAGTTGTAGGTACATCTACAACGACTGTTGTGAATACATGATTTCCATTTTCAAAATGATTTTGTGATGATCAGTTGATTACATAGGAAATCTCGCGATCCTGCGAAAATCATTTGATCGAGGCGATCATTTTAGTTAGGGAAACCGCGACTTTTGTTTCGCTAGTTCAATGTGTCCCGATCGTCCATTGGTCCCGTCAGAGAAAATTTCTTTCCAATCGTGTTTTTGTTCCAGAACCAAAATTGCTCGTGCTAATTTCTTTTCTTATGCTGATTTGTTAAAGGAGTAAACACGCCATTCGGCTTTGTTATGTATTTGCGACTTGTCTGACTTCTCAAAAGAATTTTACAAGGGTCACCTCTTATCTGTTAGAGACGCTTGCGTCACAAATACCAGTTGTCTACTGTAGCACATAGCAACGATGAACATCTTAGCAACTATGAACATCTTAGCAACGAGCCTCGCCCTCGTTTCAGATCAGGTGCTGACGAATTTTGCCCTTTGAAGGGATTTCCTCTCTGCTTGTGTTTAAGCCAAGGTGATAATTGTTCGTTGACAATAATGAGAATTCCTCTATACAATTTTTACAACTTTCCTATTGTTCATGTTGTTTTATTTACAGCTGGCACTGAGAATTAAATAGTATAATGTAATTAGTGTCAGACAATGTGTCCTCTATAAATTAGTGACCCTTCTGGTCTTGTTTGCCGCTCCTCTTCGACCGTTACTACCTCTACGTTACTGTATTCCTTCGTAACGGAGAGTCGTAGTTCGTGCAAGGAGATGAGAAGAAGAGATTTATTGTTTGTCTGAGAATTTCTTCTTTAAATGTGAGGGTTAGTTCATTTCTTCAAAATCTTGTATCATTTCTTTCATGTTCATTTTGGCCGACAGTTATGTCCATAGTGGTTAACGGCTACAGTATTTCGGGGCAAAGGCCATCGGGCATCGGGCCGCGTAAGTTTAAATGTCAGTCAGGAGGTCAAACAAGAAACATTGGAAGAACGGAAGGGAAGTGAGGAAGTGGACGGCGATTTGTATATTAAATTTTTATTTATTTCATTCGTTAACAGAACCAAGTCTTCTCGCAATCAACATCAAAATGGAAAACGAACTACAGGACCTTCATCTCCTCTCTGGCTCAATATTTTCGGTATGAATTGAAAACTTTTCTTATCTTTGTAAAAATAATCAGAATAGCGGCCTATCAGCTTGAATTTTTTTTCAGTTTTATTTGCTAACTTTTTGTTTTGATCCAATATTTGTCAACAAATTACTAATACCTGCTGTTCGCTGTTTGTTTATATTTATTCTTCTTTTTAATCAAATGATAGAGCATTTTTTCGTAAATAAATGAAATTTGATCACCATCTACTCCCTCCTCCTGGTAACTTTTTAGGCTAACGATATCTTCTACAAATGTGTAATCTTATGTACGGTGGTCGCTTTTCGAGAGTCTGAACTGAATTTTATAGGCCTGAGACATATATTTTATAGGCATACCCAGTTTAATTTTCTTTAATTCGTACTTTTTCACCAGAATATCTCCAACATCACACCTCATTTGAGGAATTTGGTGGCAAGTGCCAAAACTTATCAGAAATCATACCAAGGTATGTGGATATAATATAGATATCAAAATCAAAATGCACTTCACTTCACGCCATTTAACTAAACAGTACCTTAATGTGACGCTGTTATATTCTACTGTCTAGCACAGCAGTTAACTGTGTTTTTCAAAACGTATTAAGAACATTCTATGTACTTTTTGACTCACTGTGAGTCTTGTTCCACGCTTTTGGTATCCGCACTGTACGACTCGGGGGGATTTCACTCTTCGAAAAAGTGTTCGATATTTCTCTTGAACAAGAGGATTCATAGGTAATTTCCATGAAAATAGTAGGACTTTCGGCCAATGTGTACGAGATTACCAAGAAATGAATTGCTCCTAGGTAAGGTACGACTGCAGCTTAACGTCGAGTCGAAGGGTTGAATGGAGAGAAAAGTAGGGGGGTTTTATGCCGCAAAGTAAAAGTGATACCCCCTTTTGTTCCCCATTTTCATCAATGGGAAAAGATATTGATCTTTGGATGCAAATTTGATACAATAGATAAAACCGAAACTTTCTACCTCCATCGCGTTGGGTTAACACGGTGAATCAGAATCATTTTCGTGGGAGGTAGCTTTTAATGCTAAGAGGCAGTCAACTCCCTGGACACCCTTGGGGGGCTTGCTGGAGATCCTATTATTTTGCATTGGTGGATTTTGCATCCCTCAGAAATCTTTTGCATTGGTGGAAATTTCGTTAAATCTTGTTCAAGACTGAAATGCCCCATGATGCCAATACCAATGAATGTGAATACCACATACTTTACATGGTATGCTGGTGATACCACAGTTGATGGCTCCTCCTTTTTGAAATCAAATTACAATTTCATTTCTAAAAGATTTCGGATGTTTCTTATAAAAAATTACCACAAATTTTATCCATCTTTACCTCTATGATTGTGTTTACAACATCCTGAATCAATGCATAATTGAGTCAATGAACAAAAAATAAACCTCAAATTAATGAAGCATATTATTCTTTACCAAAACATATTATTTTTCTTTATACATTTCATGATACTGAACACCAATGTTTGGTTCTGTATAGTGTTTGTTATTGACAAAGTGCAAAATCTCAGTTTTGTCGTAAATATTGCCTCCCTGTTCCTTGTTTCCTTGTTTCTTGTTTCAGTTGTTTAACAAAACACCAATATTATTTTCAATTTTTTTAAAATAAAAATCGTAGGTGTTTCGAACTGCTTTTGGTTCAAAAAGTGCAAAAATTTTGGAATTTCAGAATGAACGTTGTTTGGATGTCTGCAGTATTTCCTTGTTTCTGATTTAAAAATGATTATTTTGATATGTACACCAATATAATATTCAATTTGATTTGGAAATTGAAACATTGACGAGTTTTGTATTTTTCGCAATTGAAAATGAGAAGGGTAATGTTCTGTTGCTAAATTTAGTGGGTTGGTATCACATGATTTGCATCTCACATGACCGGCATTGCTCTGAAGAAGTTGAATGGACTCAGAATCAAAATTTTCACAAACCGACTTTTTTATTCGGCTTTATTTATTATTTGATATTTGATACAGTCATTGATCTCTGAATGCCCACGACTGGCTTTTGATGACATCATGCAGATAAATCTTCGAGTATGAGATTCACTCATTCAATATTCCAATTCTTTAAAACTGAAGAGGAACAACCGTGATTTCTGTTCCTGAGATATGTTACCCCGATCGATCATCGATCACATATCAATCAAAGTAGCTCGCCCTTTATCTAATTTGCCTTCAACCCTGATCCTTGAAGCTGGTTTAAATTAGCATTATTTTTAACGCTTTTTTCTTTTCATCGGTGTAACCAGTTAGGCAGTGCGAGTGGTGAAACGATCAAACATTGTTTGTCATACATTCCAGATTTGCTTTACAAATATTGTTTGACCGTTTTGTCACGTTGCAAAACATTGCTTGACAAGCAGAATTCGCTCAGCAATGGTTTTGAAAATCTTCAAGCATCAAGCCAAAAATGTTTTGATGAGCAATGTCTTGTGATGTGGCAAAACGATCAAACATTTTGTTGGACAAGCAATTTTTCTGATGTTGATTAACAATGTTTGATTGTTTGGTCTTACGCAAAGGATCTTACGACTGCTTAAAACGAGTCTAGCAAAATGTGCGATCGTTGGCCACGTCGTAAACATTGCATTGCGAACATTCTTTACTTACGACTAGCCGAAATGTTTTAACAATTTCCTAAACATCACCTAGCAAATTGTCATCAAGCAACGTTTGTGACGTGGCCAAACATTAAAACATTGCTCGCATAATCAATTTTGAATGTTTGACAAACAATGTTTGATCGTTTGGCTTAGGCCTAAATATGTTTTATATTTTCCATTTTGAAATTTCCGATTTTCGTATTTTGCCATTTTTTTAATCATCGTATTCACGCTAATGTTTTTCCTGCTCCCAGCTGCTAATCCTCAGCCTGAAAACTGATCCCCATCAATGATACAACGGTGACGCAGTCGAACGCAGTATGCAACAGTACAATAGAGGCCAATAAGTCGCTTTATCAAATATCGACGCGTAACCTTGACTTTGTCTGAACCGTCTGCGTTAATCTAAATCAACAAATTAATCCTCAATTATGATTCTGTTTTCTTGCAGAGCGAAATGCGGCTATAAAAAGTGTTCTGTTTCATTATTCAAGTGAAAAATATTTTTGAAGCGCTCTGTCGGCCAAAGCAGCGGAACCAGTCATTATGAGTTCAATTGAATGGTGACGTTGTCTTTCCCGCAAAGCTTTTAGAGGTTCCTTTACCTTAGAAACACCCACCAGCCTCTGGCCACGGATAGAGATGCAGCTCTATCCTTGGACTGGCTATCTACTAGACTTGCTCCAAGTCTGTTTTCTGTTATTCATTCGTTGCGGTGGACAGCATATGGTTGTCACTTCTGCGAAGGAGCCACTCTAAATTTGGATAGGAAAATTTTTCTCTTGTCTCTTATGTACGCCCTCGCAGGGGTTACCAAATGTGCTGTTTTCCAACAACACTGATCAGATTAAAAATAGACTTGGAGCAAGTCGAACGGGAGAGGAAATGAAGAAGGCAAGGGGAAGGAGAAGAAGGAAAATGAAAGGGGAAGGGGAGCCTCTTTCCCTTTCCTTCCTGCTCTCTTCTCCCCCTCCCGTTCGTTTATTGATCGAGAGCGAGACTTGTAGCAATTCCACCTGTATGAGATGAGATGAGATTCTGAGATTCATCCAACTCCAACTTACAGTCTATTATGATTTTCGATTTAAATTTATTGTTTTTGTTAATCATATCTTTTTTAATCATATCAGCTACAATTACAACTGCGAATCAGTTTGTGGAATCAATTGATAGTCTAGCTCAGATGGCTGCCACTGCTAAAGGAGCGACAAAGTTTATTGGTAAGACAAACTGACGTTCACTGTAAATATACTTGCTAACTGTTTTTTTAGAGTCTTTTTTGAAGTTCATTGAGCTCATCAAATCTTGGTCATGGGCTAATGAGCTGCAGCATGAACGTATCTTAAACAAAAGAAAGCTGATGGAAAACCATTGAACTGTGTGATGATAAATTTATATTTCGAAGGGAAAAACTAGAGTCCATATCTCAACACAGTCTGTAAACGAGGTCCAAAACCTCATTACGTGTCTCTTTTGTGAACATTCTAATTTCTTTATTTATATTGTCACATCGGATGAAGTAGATCCAAGAAGATCAGTTTAGCTTGTCTTATTTTAGGTGAAACGTTGAGTGAAATTAAAAAGATGTTTGGTGAAATCGAGGACATGAAACATGACTTGGTATGAAACATGTTTTGTAATTTTCAGCAAACTTCTCTGATGATTTTTCCTAGAATTTGCTTCTCGTTATACACTGGCCAAATTTTCAAACATTTGGTATTGCTTATCAAGCAATATTTGAAAGTTGGGTGACGTCACAAAACATTTTGCTTGGGAAGCAAATTTTAGATGTTTGACAACAATGTTTGATTGTTTGGCCTTACACGTATCGAATTTCTTTTGGACCGTACTGAAGTTTTGGGTTGAAAACTTGAAGGCCGCTGCAAAACATATACATACATTACTGTTATTCCCCTGTTCTAATGGTCTAATAAGTTACAGATGCTGAAAATTACGGGTAAAATTGCAATTAAGGAACTATTATCTATGTCTGATGAGACGTCTTCTTGGTCAGCACTTTTGGTCCCACTATTTGTTGTTTAAAGCTGTTTCTAACTAAGGAGACATGTCGCGTGGAACATTGTATTCCGCATGTCACCCAGGGTGGCTAAACATGCAAGTGACAAACGAACAACACATTCCTCGAGCCACGGAGACAAGAAATGTTTTTGTTGCCTCCCAGAAACTTTTGCGGGTATCTCGCTACAAATTTTGTCACGCGCTACAAAGTTTCCGAGGCGGTCAAACTAGGAGACA
This sequence comes from Chrysaora quinquecirrha, assembly GCA_014526335.1. Taxonomy (NCBI): domain Eukaryota; kingdom Metazoa; phylum Cnidaria; class Scyphozoa; order Semaeostomeae; family Pelagiidae; genus Chrysaora; species Chrysaora quinquecirrha. Next base: position 363,200 of record JACTAT010000036.1, on the reverse strand, counting down.
TCGAGAGGACATGTCACCTAGTTTAGCAAGAGCCTTAGCCTGAAAATGATATTCTAAAAGCTAGATACTATGAGAGTTGGAAGCAAGAAATACACGCATAAATCTACACAATGATGAGAGCATAGGTTTGAAAGGCCTAAGTTTGCCAGATAATTCTGTTTGCCTCCAACTGTTTCTTTTGTCTATTTTTTGCCTCCAACTTTCATGACATCAAGTTGTTAGAAAATAAAGTGTACAGTGAATCAGTCCAAATATTTCTTACTGTATTCTCATTGATCAATGTCTTTTGTCATGATATTTGTAGATGCGACTTTTCATCAATGAAGTCATCATTCCCCTTGAAAGCAAGGCAGAACAAGAGATTAATATGTCCAAGGTATTTTTTCTGATTCCTAAATACGATACTCCTTGTTGTTTGACTTTTTGGAGTGAGTTTGACTTTATCTTTATGCCTGTTTCAGAGAAACTTTGTTTCCTTTGCTGAGAAACTTTGTCTCAGTCAGTTCTCGTTAGACAGCTGAACTTAAGCTTGGTCGTGTGAGGTCAGCATCATCTGGATGGGTGAATTTCCAGATGGATGACTAAACAACTCACTCTGCCCCCCTTTGGAAGGAACATTAAACTAGGGGTGCCATTCCTGGATGCGGCATGCAGAGTAGGCCTAAATTAGCTGAAAAAGCTAGAAATGATAGCCTACTGAAAGTAAAGTAGCAAAAGCAGCAACAACAACTTATTTCAATCTTTGATGATTGTATTTTGATATGTATTTCATAATTTAACTTATTTTTTTCTTATCTTACCATAGCTTGCCCTCAAGCAATATCTGCAGGATAACAAAATCCAGACGGAGGTACCTATGACTTATTTCTCCAGTATTTGCTATTGCTCTAGCTCCTTCTCAAGTTTTTTTATTAATTTAAGGGCAATGTTTTGCAACGTGGCAAAACAGTTAAGCATTTTGTTTGAAAAGCAAATGTCAAATGTTTGGCAAACAATGTTTCATCGTTTGGCCAGAGCCAATCATTGAACATTCGTATGTCTCCAGGCCCTGACCAAACGACTAAATATCGTTTGTCAAACATTATCAAGCAATAATTGAACGTTTGACCAAACATGGCAAAACATTGTTTGGTAAGAAAACAAATCAAACATAATAAAACTTTGTTGCGGGATGTTTTTTATAGTTCCAAAAGATTTTGATTGACGTTAACAAAGATTGTTTGAGGAGCAATGTTTCGCCAAATGACCGGTAAAAAATTTGCTTGAAAAGCAAATTTCAAATGTTTTGCAAACAATGTTTGATCGTTTGGCCCAGGATTAAGACAGCACTTTAGACTGTTGAATACTAATATCAGTGCTTGTTTTGACCAGGTTGTCAATAAAGCTACTCATGATATAGTAAAGATACGAAAGAAAAGTCAGAGGAGAAAGGCGAAACCAGGAAAATATGAAACTAAGGAGGAAGAGGTTTGGCTTCGACGCTATTTATTCTATTATTACTAATCGTATTACAATTATATCTGCACTTTTTATTAATTTTACTGTTACGACTTCATTTAAACTTTTAAACTTTTTTCGTGTAGATGCTGAATGATCTTCAGAATTCAGAGAAAAAACTTTTGAGTTTAAGACAGCAAGGACTACGAAGGGTGAGTTGGATGAATCATTTTACAATCACATCACCGTATTTCCTTAAAATAGCGCCCCCTTGAAGATTGATATACAAGATGGCAATGAAGATAATTTTCGATGCCTAGGCCCTGACCAAACAGTCATACTGAGATTAGTTTGTCAAGCAAGTTTGGCAATTTGGCATGTCAGATAACATTGCTTGGTAAGCAGAATTCGCTGAGCAATGTTTTTGAAAAACTTCAAAAACGTTGTACGTTGTGTCAAGAAAAAATGATTGACGAGAAATGTTTTGCGATGCGGCCAAACGGTCAAACATTGCGAAGGTGTTTGACAAGCGACATTCAACTGTTTGGCCTTACAAGGCCATGTTTTCGTCAGAATATTATTGATTAATCTATGAAGTTTTCTAATTAGCGCCCCCGTATGAAATAGGTTTGCAAATAGGCGCCCAGAGCGCTTGTTTAAGGAGATACAGTGTTAGTGCTTCTGCAAAGATTAATAGAAAGTAATACTTGTTTTGTCTTCAATCTTTTAAATGAAATATAAATGGTAATAAATATAAGAAGTAAAAGTTTAAGTATAGTATAAGATGGTCAAATTAGTGCTTAAGATGTAAACAATAATCATGTTTTAATACGAATATTTAACATGCAAATTTATACATCCTTTGTTCTTTTGCATACACTCTTTGTTGTTTTTCAGGCTCTGATTGGTGAACGAAGAATCTATTGTTTTATTGGAGACAGATTATGTTCATATGGAAGAGGTCTTTCTGTCTATAGCAGTAGAGTAAGTGTAAATTTTGCATACGTAGTGCTTCGATTAAGATTAGGATTAGGCTTAAGCTCCCTGCATCTTCCAGGTCTGCATCAGCATTAAGGCCAGGCACTTTCAATTAAACATTGTCTGATAATACCAAAATCAAGAACTTTAGCCTTGCAAACCATTCTATGTTGCTCTTATGCGTATATATGAAGTTACACGATCCAGCGGTAATGTTAATAAAATATGATTTTTATCATCAGATTGCAACAATGCTCAACCAAATGACGACAGAATGGGACAAAGTAATCAGCAGACCAAGCGAGCTACCGAAAGAAAGTGAAGAAATCATTGCAGTATGTAGAATATTCCGTTCTGCGTTTTATTCCTGTTTGATTTTCGGCTCTATACTAATGGGTCTACGGAAGGATCTTGTGGGCTTTGCGCTGCTAGCATGCAGGACTTAGAACCAAAACGTGATGGGTTTAAGCCAAGGTCTTGCCATTTGAGTTTGCAGTGAAGACGACTTTTAGCAAGTTGTTAACACAAATGTGCCTCTCTCTTCCCCCGTGTATAAATGGGTACCTGATCGGTCGGTATTTATGAGTGCCAAGCGCCGTGTGTTGCTGCACCCTCCTACATGCTGTATGCTAATGCATCCAGTACATGGGTAAGGTATAAAATCGATTGAGTAACCCTAGGCTAGTAATAGACTATTAAACGACAACTTTACTTTTCATAACTAATTCAACCCTTCACTCTACTGGTTTTGTATTCTGTGAATTTGAAATTGAATTTGAAATTGAAATTGAAATTGAAATTGAATTGTATTTTTCAGCATCCGTCAACTTATAACACCGCCACAATGAGAAAGAAAGATAAATATGCGACAATTGATAGCAGGTTTGCATCAACGAACGCACGCCCAAAGATAATTGAAAATAAGAATGAAAAAGAGTCTGAAGGCAATAATGAGAAGGAAATAACAAGCGTGACACCTGCACCCCCTGCCCCACCTCCTATAGTGCCCAATGGGAATGTTGTAAATGGGGTCAGGCCCAATGCTGTTAAGGATGATACAGTTAGTACCAAGGATGATGATGATGCAAAGAGTGAAAATATTGAAGAAAAGGTGGAAGCAATATTGAAATCCGAGAATAAGAAGCATTTGAATAGTGACATTAGATTTTCAATGATCGAAGACAGTCCTACACAAAGAATCAAGCATATTTCTTCTGGATCGAAGTAAGTGATTCCCATTGTTGATACTGTTGACTATTCGAGTATTTGTAGATCGATTTCATACATTTTGGCTGTATCCATCATTATGTTTCTTTTCTATTTCTATTTTAGAAGACAACTTATTGCACTTTATGATCATGCAGCTAAAGATTCTTCACAGTTATCATTTTCCAAGGTAATTCTGCTGCTCTTATTCTTCCTCTTCTTTTATATACAGTAAACACCCGAACCTAGTGGATTAAGAACCTAAAGCCTAAAATTGTCAAATTAGACTGCCAATTCATAAGAACCAACCAAATGTTTCTATTGTTTAAGAACCCAGGCTGACTGGCAAATTGTAGGCTCTTATATGCGGGTTGTATAGAAAGATCATAGTTTGGGTTTTTTGTGTGTTTTTTGCATATATATATATATTTGCACTTTTTGAAGCAGGATTGCGCTTTCGCGTAGCATCATATAGTCATAACTATAGTATGAAGCTGATAGTAACTATATCCCAAGGCTGTACAGCCAGTCGAATTAGGCAACGCAGCTCTAAAAACGAAGTGAACCCTGCGATGGTGCCATAACTTGCTACGTCGAGTACTGTATTTCCTCGAATAAGCCCCCTCCTTCAAATCAGCGCTCCCTTTCGATTAAGCTATCCACCAGGTTTGCCCCAGACACTTCTTCGATAGCTCCTGATGGAAGCGCTGAAGCTCCTCATGGAAAGAATCAAGAGACACCTTTTGCCTGCTGCTGCAAAAAGATTTCACTAGAGCGTTAGTTTATTCAAAAATTTTCAAATAATAATTCCTCTTTGAGACGGATTTTAAGAATGAACACCCGGGAAGCTCAGTTGAGGAAAAACATGAAGGTGCTTGCTTTTTCTGTTAATATGGTCTCTGTTTTATTTTTTCTGTACTATCTTGAATTTAAGGGTGATAAATTGAAGCCAATAAGTGAAGAGACCTCAGGATGGCAGTATGGAGAAAATAGCAAAACTGGAAAGTAAGAAATTGTATTCATTTTCTAATTTTGTTCACCATCTGCGAGTATGTTTGTCTTTCTAGAAAATGATACATGGAACGTTGCAAATAATTGTGCTTAACTATGCTCTTGGCTAATACCCAGGTTTTTGCGGAGGATTGCCTCTCTACCTTGCATATTTAGAGGACTCCTTTTTAAGACGAAGGGTTTTTTAAGACGAAGGGTATGTAAATGGATGGCAAATTCTGAAGAACACTGTAACATGATAGCACTTTGCATGTCTAAATTAATAATTGCTTTCTAGAACTGGTTGGTTCCCTGCTGCTTATGTTGAATCCACTGCACCTGAAGTTGCAAGGTAATACCTCTCTCTAATATGCTTTCATTACCTCTGCACGATAGTTTTTTCATATTATCTGAAAGCAACTGGCCCGTGCCAGCTTTAACCTTGTCAATTCCCTTAAAGAAGGAATTGGTTCAAATATCGCGATGACGATGCCTACGATTCAGTTACGGCATGTTACCCTTAGCGAGCAGTACTTGTGATAATCGTGCTATATAGTTGTTCATTGCCAGTTACGACTTTCTGGAAACCAGCCTTAAGGTCCTGGCCAAACGATCAAACATTGTTGATCAAACATTTGAATTTTGCTTGGCAAGCAATGTTTGACCGTTTGGCTGCGTCACAAAGCATGTTAGACTGGACAATGTTTCTGAAAAGTTTAAAAACATTTTCTGCTTGATGCAAGCGTAAATGCTTGACGATTAATGTGTTGTGACGTGGTCAAACAGTAGAACGTTTCCAATTTTCGACCAGCAATGGCCAGGGCCTAAGTCTTAAGACGTGTTCTGACTGCTTGTTATTCACTCTGCATTAAACCTTTTATTATAACGTTGAATCTTTTCTGTTAACAGTAAACCTGGAAAACAGAATGCTTCAGAAAAGAATCCTCCACCAGTAGCTGAAAAAACTCGACGAGTGTCAACTCCTGCTCAGTTTGGATCACCATATATTCCAGCACCCGATTATGATATCGATGAAGAGGATGCCTCGGGATCAGCTGCCAACGCCGACAAAACACAAGGTAAGAATTCTTGTTTTAAAGTCTTGATGTCGATTTTTAAGTAGAGAAAGAAGCAAACTAGTTTGATAACTATGTACAAAACTTGATAACATAAAAGCAAACACCTAACTAGATAAGATATCGTTGTTTCTTGAGTAATAACGTATGAGAAGCAAGAAGGAAAGATTGAAAATACTGTATTTCCTCGAACAAGCACCCTCTTTCGAATAAGCATCCCCTTTAGATTAAGCCGCCCATTAGTTGGTCCAAGACATTCCTTATAGTGTCGTGTATGTGCAAGATCTTGTCGGATGAATCAAGAGACAAAGCACCCCGAACGCTTAGTCGAGGAATGAGGATCATCAGGCATATGGAGCAGATTTAGATTTGCCATTGCATTAAAAACATTGAATGTCTAATGTGCTTTCACTCTATTCCTGATCGTAAACGTCCAGTTTGTCGAGTAATTTCTATAGCAGCATTGAGGATGACAGCAAGAACCAATTTAGCGACTTGAAATCTCCCATCCCCTGGCTGAACATGCTTTTTTATCACCAAAAATCCTTGAGAAATTCCTAGAAATCCTTTTATACTATTAAGGAAGGAAAATTTCGCATAAAATTCTTACGCTGTCCTCTCCACTCTCACTCACTGTCTCATCTCACACTTCGGCAAAGTTCAGCCATTGTTGATATTGTGCGAAGTGAAATTTCTGGAATGGCCCCTCACATGGATTGCTAATCGAATGACTTCAGTGCAGGCCAAATTTTCAAAACGCAATCTGCAAACTTTGAGTGGCACTATTGTAAAAACTGTTACCCAAATCAAAAAAAACTATCAGATTCAGCAGGCCCTTTTATATAGATTTACGCAATAAAATCGAAACTTCAAAACTTGTGTAACAGTCACTTTAAATGCCATACAGGTTGTAAAATTATGAAATTTTGATAATTTTGCAGCACAAAATCCATTGCACATATCGATGTCTGCACCGGCAATAAAAATCAACGGAATTCAAGAACCAGAAAATCAAAACAACATCAACAACAACCCAAGTCCTTTAATGCCATTGGCTGTTGCGATGAGAAATAATGAAACCCCAAATAAGGAAGAGCCAAACGAATACACTGCGATGCCTTTTCCGCCACCCCCACCGGATTTCGCTATCGAAGAAAACAATGACCTGGAGCTGGAACATAACGAAAAACTCAAATCTGTAATGTAAGTAGCTTATTTAAATTGTAAGAAATCTCTTTAAATCGGGGCTTCTTTTTCCGTGGGGGGAAGTGTGAATGGGAGGGAATATGCCGCAGAGATTTTGCAGACCCACCAACTTATAATGAAGACACATACAGGACACAGACCCTTTATCATGGGTTTGCTTGAAATTACACTACAAACATCAATTGGCACTATTCGGACTCAAATAATGTGCAGTTTTTAGTTTTCTGTGATTTCCCACTCTGTTAAAACAACTCAAAACGTATCTAAAGAGCTAGACACAAGCACAACTGCCTGGAAGAACAGCATGATTAGGTCTATTAGGATTATAATGTTAAATAGGTGTATTAGATTTTATGATTGTAAATTGAAATTATTTATCTTCAACAATTTTATAGCTGAAGGGTTATTTATGTATAAAACATGTTAAATGAAAATGAAAATGACTAGATAATATTGGAGTTTGACTTCATTTTGAACGTTTCGATCTGTGATCATCATCAGTGACACATATATGGTCAAGAAGCTATTTACACTTCTATACGCCTTTTAGTGAAAAAATTAAAATCCCTAATGTACTAGCATGCATAAATTTGTTGGTGGGTCTTTGCTACTTATCTGGATCTTTGTATCATCACAGATAAATTTTAGCTTTGAATTTGAATCTTCTTTGATTTTTATATTTTACTTTCTTTTGCTTGAAGTGAGGACAATCCCTTTGCAAGTGTAAAACTGAAGAAAACAATAACAAACGACCGATCAAATCCAATGATTCCAACTTGATTTCCAACTTATTTAAAGGTTAGTATTATATATTTTTGTTTGTTTGTTTTGTTTGTTTGTTTGTTTGTTGTTTGTTTGTTTGTTTGTTTGTTTGTTTGTTCGTCTGTTTGTTTTTTGTTTGTTTGTTTGTTTGTTCGTCTGTTTGTTTATTTGTTTGTTTTTTTGTTTGTTTGTTTTTTGTTTGTTTGTTTGTTTGTTTGTTTGCTCGTCTGTTTGTTTTTTGTTTGTTTGTTTGTTTGTTCGTCTGTTTGTTTATTTGTTTGTTTTTTTGTTTGTTTGTTTGTTTGTTTGTTTGTTCGTCTGTTTGTTTGTTTGCTTGTGTGTCTTTTGTTTGTTTTTTTGTTTGTTTGTTTTTTGTTTGTTTGTTTGTCTGTTTGTTTGTTTGTGTGTCTTTGTTTGTTTGTTTGTTTGTTTGTAGATAATTTCTTCATTCTGCAGATGACTCATCCTCATCCTCAAATTTTACTTTTATGTCATCATAGTTATATTTTTGTGCTTATGTGATCACCATCAAAATTCATCCCATCATGATCCAAACCGCTTGACTTATGTCACTGCAGGTATATTTTCATGGTTTCCTCATAATATTGATTTACGAGAAAACGTAAATTGAAGCCAGGCTTATGTCCACCTACGATACTAAAGAATTTATTCTTTTAGTATCGTAGGCAGACATAACTCTGAGCAGAAGTTATTTTTCCTACTATCTTTTTTTAGAATTTGTACAGAATTCAAGACTAAGAATATTGCAGTTACATCTCACTGTTCAATAGCTGATTTTGGATTTTTGTAAGTACTAGTTTTCTTTTTTAAATCGAAAATTGCAAAACATTCGCTAATTTAATTCGTGAAACCTCGTATTAGATTGAAACACTTGTAAATAGTCATATAGATACTAGTGTAATGCTCCAAGCATTGCAGCCATTCCAGTGACGGTCGAGTAAGTCAGTTTGACCGTTGATTAGATTAAACTGGGGAGCAATGCCAAGTCTAACCCTGATATTTAATGACATTGTCAGGTAGATCCCAAAAATTTTGAAAACGATAAAATTTTGTAGATATTATTATCTTGATTGTTTAAATTTTGAGGTTTGGTATATAAACTTAAAAATTCAAATCATTTGTATCAAATAGCGTAATTTATTAGGGAAATTGAAGTTTATTGAACGAAAATTAAATTTGGTATTGAAATGAACATTTGCTATTTAGAATATTCTATTTGGACATGACAAATTTTGATTTAAAATGATTTATTTGATTAAATTAAACGTTGGATTATCGTATTTAGAAAAATTGAAATGCATTGCCACTAGCCGATGCCACTAGCCGATCAGTTCTTGTTTGATTGCATGATTTCGTAAAACTATAATTTGCTAATAACCTTGCTGTATAACTGATACTTAAATAGCGTCTACAACATTACCTTTCAGGACAGAAATGCATTAATGTCCGGACCCTTATGTAGGAAAATAGGGCTCTCAGTGCATTGTCTGGTTTTTCCTTCCCAATAACTCTTTACTGCATCTGGTTGGTCTAAGAATACAAATTTCAGGACGCAAATGTACTGTATTCGAACAGCGAAACATGAGCTGCTGTGGTTGTGAATAAGAAAGATTTCCCAAAGGAAAAAAGAGGGTCTTGGTGGGTGGAGAATAGCTGCAAGTTTCGCTGGACGTTGGTCAACCTGCAGCGAGTTCACTTAATAGATAGAGGGCCCTTATTTCCCTAAGAGAGACCTTGATTGCGCATTAATCCTTATTAATCCGTTGTCTAACGGTACATAAGGTATATTAGACAATGCAGACTTTCAAAAGCTGATTAGAAGTATTGTTAGCATTTTTTCGTGTGATTGGCAGAGCAAAATCAGGTACTGTTAGATCACTTGCAGAAGTTTCAGACTCGGAAAACTTGTAGCTTTAAAACGGTTAAAACGTTTAGAAAAATGCCTAACAATGTTGTTACTTTTGATAATGTAGCTTTTTTGTATGGGATCAACACAAAAGGACCCAAACCTGACCCCTGATTAACCCCAAGTATATGGCATTGAATTTTTCATCGGAATGCAGTTTCATTTGACAAAGAAAAGCGAAGTTGGCAAATTAGAAAATAGTCAAACCGGCATGAATTTTATTCTTGGCAGCTTAATTTGCATCATCAAAAGAGTGCCAAAGATGCTTGAAATAAGCATGGTCGGTGATATCAATAATAATCAAAACATGGTATGACCGCCCTAGACATTTCATTGATTAAACCCAGAACATGCTGTTTGTTTCTAATTTTATTTGATTTTAAGCATGATCCTTCCTTTATTTACTTTCTTGATTTCTCAAAAACAGAATGGAAATTATTGACCACAACTAAGAAGAACATCAAGGGAAATCAATAATTTCAAAAATTAAAATCCCATGTCCAACTGTTCCTTTGTTTTTTCCCTGCTTGGTTTTGAAATAATACTTCAAAGAGGCATTTCATGACAAATTCCTCCAATTGTTGAATTTCTCACAAAATATTATTCAATTTTGCTTTTCGGTTATGTTTTTGCCTTCGCTTGCGAAGATGGCCGCGTTTTAGTTATAGAATCGAACTCGTCAACTGGTATTGGTATTCGTCAACTGGTATTCGTGCCTGGATTTTGAGGTAAGTCATAGACGAGTATTTGATGTTTTAGTGATCTTTCAGTGATTAGATTGATGTTTTTCTCAGAATGTTACTTACCTAATGTCGTTCTGCGCCGAAATGATTGCTGACCGAGCAGTAACTCATATTTCTGTATCCTTTCAGGCTTTGAGATTGTGTATAGCATTTTCTCGAGTATGCCTTTCCAATATGTGATTAAGTATAGAGAAAAACTGCTCAAATTATAAAAATTGATTATTTTTTGTTTAACCTTCTATAAGAGTCCTTAGAAACATCATCATTTTAAAATTAATAAAGATTCATGTTTCTTTGACATATTTAAATAATATAATATCATTGGCATTTATCTCGTGTGAACTATGTAAGTGTAACGAACGCTATCTTATCATGCCCTCTCTGGGTTTGACAGCATTCAATCTGTATCTACAGCTGAGGGTATGTTTTCATTATTAAGTAGGCACAAAATTTGTATTAATGAATGGGTACTTGTTAAGTAACGGTTATTATATTTGTTTCTTTCCTATTCCAGAAATGATACAGTGAACCATTATCTGAGAGAACAACATGGCATCAATTCGTGATGATATAGTCGATGTATTGGTGCTTGGCGGTGGATGGTCTGGCTGCTTGCCTGTAAATATGCTTTAGAACATAACCTTACAGTACAGGTCCTAGAAAAACGTGATAACATTGGTGGTGTATGGTGCTACTCTGATGACCCGAATATCGCAACAGTTATGAAGACGACTAGAACGTCATCATCATCATCAGTCACAGAAATGAGTGATTTCCCAATGCTGGAAGAAATTGGTGAATTCCCTAATCATCAAGATATCTTCAGTTATTTGTTGGCGTATTATGGTCATTTCAAACTTGAGAAATATTTCGTTTTTAATTGCAACGTCAAACAAGCGAAAAGCTTGGCAAGATTTGGAATGTACACACTGAAGAGGGTGAAGTGTATCAATCACGGAATTTAGCAGTCTGCACAGGTGAGCCTGAAAAATTTTGAGAAGGTGATCCAGTTTCTGATTGTGACTCTGACGTTTAGGACCTTTTCTGTCCTTTTTTCAAGTTTTTCAACAGAAATTTTTCAAGTTTCCAAGGGTTCAACGTTATAGATCTCAAAGACCTGTTTTTGTGTATCTATCAAATAGCAATACTGTATAGGCATAGGCAATTTGCATAGTTACTTGATTCAGCATTGCTGAACAAGGCATGAAGAGCTGAAGAGAGCAGGAACAAAGCGTAATCTTTTAAGAGCAATTCGAAAAAGACAACTGGAATTTTTAGGACATGTAATGCGCAAAGAAGAGTTAGAAAATCTTAGTGTGACTGGCAAGATCAGTGGAAAGAGAAGCAGAGGAAGGCAAAGACTAACATACATCGCCAGCATTAGTAGATGGATGAAGATAAGGGAAGTAGATCTATTAAAGACCACAAGAGACAAGAAGAGTTGGAAGTCCATGATCGCCGACGTCCTTACGGGACAGGGCACTTAGACGACGACGACGAACAAGGCATCAAGGGCGTCGATTTTTCTGTGTCTGTATCAAAACCAAGAAATCTTGGAAACTTAATGGTTGAATAAGTGTTGTTACCGTCCGTTATCGAGGAGAGCTTCTACTTTTTGCCAGAATGGAGTAAATTTAGGAGTTGTATTAGTTAGCTAATACTAAATAAAGACTGGGTGTTTGAGTGTCTTTGCGTTGACCATAGGGTCAAAAGAAGTAGAGAGGTCTTCAAGGTGTTGCCTGATCGAGTAATCAATTGGGTTTTCTGTGAGGATCTAAATGAACAAAACAGAGAGAGTTGCTCAGGAGTTAATCAGGTTAAAATGATCGATCTTGTATTAAAGGTAATGGTATAGCTATGTGTGTTTATTTATACCATTATGTAGTAGATTAATATTATGGCTGCTTTCTTTTTTCCTTTAGGTATACATCAGAAACCAGATGTCTCAATGAAAGAAACAATTCTAAAACATTTCAATGGAGATATTCACCATTCAAGTGAATTCAAAGAATTCCACGAGAATCACAAAGACAAACGTGTAATGGTGATCGGTGGAGGAGAAACAGCAAGTGACATCATAGAGACCTGGTATCCACATTGTCAATCAATAATCTGGTGCATCCCACGTGGTCAACATTTCTTCAGGAAATATGCGAAGATTTTGCCAAACCGAAAGCCACAGGCATTGGATAAAGCGTCATCACGTGTTATGAAAGCGATTGCTCCATATATCAGAAGCAAACCTGGTAAGGAAGTTCGATAATGAATCACTACGTTTGGTCGTTCTTAAAGGACATCTCACTAAATGATTTATGTACTCGCAGAAATTGTTTACTGATTAACTAACTAACTAAGGGAATAATTAACTAACTATAGATAACTAAAGTCACTAACTGACCAACTAACTATCTTGCTAACGAACTAACTAACTGACTTACTATCTGTTTAACTACTACCTAAGTAACTTAATAAGTAACCAGCTAGCAGACTAGCAATGTACTTATTGATCAAACAATTTACCAACCAAATGACTAACTGGCTAAATAACTAGCTAACTAAATAACTAACTTTCTAACTGGCTTAATAACTAAGTAGCAAACTAGCTAACTAACTTGTTAACTAGCTAACTAACTAACTAACTTGCTAACTAGTTAACTAGCTTGCTAGCTAACTAACTAACTAGCTTGCTAACTAGCTAACTATCTAGCTAACTTGCTAACTAGTTAACTAGCTTGCTAGCTAACTAACTAACTAACTTGCTAACTAGCTAACTAACTAACTAACTTGCCAGCTAGCTAACTAACTAATTAACTAACTAACTGACTGACTAACTAACTAAATTGATAACAAGCCAACAAATTACCTAACTAACTAACTAATTAGCTACAAACCCAATATCCTAACCAACTTACAAACTAACTAACTAACTAACTAACTAGCTCGCTGACTAGCACAAACCTTTGCCTTTCGTTTTATTAAGTCAGCATTGAGATCGACGCTTTAGTTGGAGACTTTTAAACACAACCTTCGAAATAATGGTATTACCAATGGTAATGGTACAGTGAGCTTACCACAAAATAGGTGAAATCATTTTAACATTTTCTCTATCCGTTAAAGGACTGGCCTGGGTTTGCAAATGGACAACAAATGGTTCACTGTTGGCGTATCAGGGACATGGAATTCCTGAGTTTCGAAACGATGATGAATTTTTCCATTCATTCATAAATAAACATGGTCATGTGTTGGATTTCATTGACTACAAAAGACTTATCCCAAAAGGTGCAATCTCATCGGTCATTGGAAATAAAGTCACATTCCAGAGATGGCTCAGCTTCAGATGTTGATGTTGTAATACTGTGTAGTGGTTATATAAGTGAGTTTCCTTTCTTATCTGATGAGCTTAGAGACATCCCTTTGTCAGACAACTATAAGTTTGTCTTCAACACTGACGACCCGACGTTGGCCTTTATTGGATACGTCCGCCCGATTGTCGGATCCATCCCAGGAATAGCGGAAATGCAAGCACAATGGGTAATGAAAGTCTGGTCGAAAAAGATCCCTATTTTGGATGAGTTTGAAAGAAAGTCGGCTGTACGAGCAGACAAGTTGTTCTGGTCAATCATTTCAAATCGACATCTCACAGGATCCAAACATTAGTTGAAGGGTACACTTATCTTGATGATGTTGCAATGCTAAGCAATGTCTTTCCTGATTATTGGGGTTGCTAAAGCGAAATCCAAGAGGTTTTATTACTGCAATATTTGCACCATACAATGGCTGTTCATTTCGGTTGAATGAGAAGGAACACGAGGAAAAAGCACTCGAGACGCTTCGTAGGCATAGCAACAATACTCTTGGCCAATCACATTTGCTGTTGATATTATTATTACGAGCTCTGTGGTTTGATTGGTTCCTTGACAAACTCTCTGTTGTCAAGTATTACATTCAAAGGAATTGGCTATGGAAAAAGATTCGAAATTCTACGGTTATCAAGGTAGCTGATTATATATGGACAACACCAAAGAGACTGCTGTTTGACAATAAGACAAGATAAGCGCTTGAAATTGTATACGCACTCTGCTGACCTTCGTATAACTTCATGTAACAGATTTAATCTTGGATTTATTAAGCTTGATAGCTTTCAAGTTACATACAGTGTATGGTTTATACTATTCAATGAGTATCACCCGAGTATCGCAAGGAGATAAGCATACTCCACTCACCTTAAAAACAGTACTCGCACTTGAAAGCTTATTCGTTATATTTTAATCATCATCGTCGTCACCGTAAACTCTGTCACAGGATAACCAAGTTCCCTCTCTTGGGTTCTCTCTATTAACTATGGGAAAACAAAGCATACTGTTTCGTTGCATATTAGTACTGTTGCACCTTTCACACATTGCAAATTATGTTGCAAAAATGTTGCATATTGTTAGCATGTTGACACTTTATTTGGCACAACTTATATTTCCACTGTGTTTGGCACAACTTATCATTCCATTATGTTTGGCACAACTTGTCATTTCACTATGTTTGGCACAACTTATAATTCCACTATGTTTGGCACAACTTATCATTCCACTATGTTTGGCACAACTTATCATTCAACTATGTTTGGCACAACTTGTCATTCCACTATGTTTGGCACAACTTGTCATTTCACTATGTTTGGCACAACTTATCATTCCACTATGTTTGGCACAACTTATCATTCCACTATGTTTGGCACAACTTATCATTCCACTATGTTTGGCACAACTTATCATTCCACTATGTTTGGCACAACTTATCATTCCAATATGTTTGGCACAACTTATAATTCCACTATGTTTGGCACAACTTACAATTCCAATATGTTTGGCACAACTTATCATTCCACTATGTTTGGCACAACTTATCATTCCACTATGTTTGGCACAACTTGTCATTCCACTATGTTTGGCACAACTTATCATTCCACTATGTTTGGCACAACTTATCATTCCAATATGTTTGGCACAACTTATCATTCCACTATGTTTGGCACAACTTATCATTCCACTATGTTTGGCACAACTTATCATTCCACTATGTTTGGCACAACGTATCATTCCACTATGTTTGGCACAACGTATCATTCCACTATGTTTGGCATAACGTATCATTCCACTATGTTTGGCATAACGTATCATTCCACTATGTTTGGCACAAGTTATCATTCCACTATGTTTGGCATAACGTATCATTCCACTATGTTTGGCACAAAGTATCATTCGACTATGTTTGGCACAACGTATCATTCCAATATGTTTGGCACAACTTATCATTCCAATATGTTTGGCACAACGTATCATTCCACTATGTTTGGCACAACTTATCATTCCACCATGTTTGGCACAAATTATAATGCTGGAATCATCGTCGCAAGCGACAATCTGCAGAGTGGACCGGTTTTGCGACTCCTTGTACGTAAACTGCTTTGTATTCCTGTGTAATAGTTCCTAATGTACATTTGTCACTTCTGGGACTGTGGGGTAATTTATTTGGAATTTCGTGCTATCGTTTCTGTCTCATCATCCAGCTGTTTGTAGATGATCTGAACTGGGATGACCAGCATTTCCTTGTCTGACCTCGCATTATGTGTAATCTGAGATTGACAAGGGATCTCATGTAACGACGTCAGTGTCTTAATCGAAAAATGCAACGTTCAATGCAAATGCAAATTTAAGTTCTGAAGTCAATTACCTTGCAGTATAAAAAACTTAGTAGTATAAACAAAAAGAACTCTGCATTTCTAGAATCATGTAGTTTAAATAAACTGTATCGTTTTTCTGCCTTTAATGCTTTTAAAAATACTATTTTGCCATTGAAAAGCAGCCATTGCAAACTTGATTAATTTCGTTACTTTCTGGGTCAAAAAGCTGAATGTGCTTACCGATTTAAGCTGAAAAGTGTAAATAGATCAAACCATGATTGATAAATGTTACGATAACAATGTCATGTTTTGTTGAGATGATCTTTTTAAGATGTTTCAGATGATACTTGTACTATGGCATAGCCTTTGAATATAATCACTGCTGATAAGCCAGTCATAACGATACCCAGATTGAAGAAAGAGGCCAAAGTTATTGGTGAGTTAACTTTTTTCTTCTTTTTACTATTCATTCCAAGCCAAAACTTCTTTCAGCCCTTTTCTATTGCTTTGAACGATGCCCAGTAAAACAAATCGACTCAAATCAACTTTGTCCCAAATTGATCATTAATTGACCCTATTCTGCCCGTTTTTGTCCGTGAAATTTAGAAACAAGCCTTGTTTCATGCTGATTAATGGTTAGCGTTCGACTGCATCCTTTAAGCGCCCTTGAAGTCAAATGAAGGTCTTGTGATTTTTTAATTTTGAAATCATTTACATAAAGTACAAAAAATACAGACATGCATGGAAGGCCAAATTACGCTCTTAAACGTGATCATTAATCAAAATACGTTTACCCAATTTTTTTTCAAAAATTATTATTCTCTGATTTTGTTATTATTTAGTGATTACTTTACTTTATATAAGAGAAAGTGTGTGAAGAATAATGCTTAACAAGGTCCAATGATTGATTCTGAGCAACCATGAAAGGCCTTTGATGGCTTGATTCTTTTGATTAACTAGTAGATAATCAAGATAGCTTACATGATTTCAGTGATTAGTAATTTTTCTCTGATCATGCATCAAGCGTTAAAGTATATTTTTAATGCTATCTCTGTATTGAGGACTGAATATTCCCTTGCAAATATTTAAGAACAGAGCATTTTGAGAACTTGTAAAAATATTTTCATATAAACATTAACAGCTGTGTGTTGATATGATCTAACATGATACAAACTTAATCTTTTAGGAGTACCATTTGGATTAGATACTGTTCAACTTACGGCTCCTGTCAAGAAACTAGTGGGTAACATTTGGAAGCATTACAAGGTATGTGATCTAATGCAGCTGCAGGACTTCCACTGCATTATAACTGAACTGTAAAGGCCTGGCTAAACTAGAAGACATGTCGTGCGCGAGATTGTCCCGCGTGACATGTCCTCTCGATGTCTCCTAGTTTTGCCACCTGAGAAACTTCGAAGCACGCAACAAAATTTGTAGCGAGAGACACGGAAATGTTTCTGGGAGACAACAGAAGCATTTCTTGTCTCTCTGCGACTCAGAGGACATGTTGCTCGCTTGTTACTCGCATGTTTAGCCACCCTGGGAGACACGCCTAATACAATGTCACGTGCAACAAGTCTCATGGTTTAGCCATAGCTTAAGCCTACAGATTTGTAGACTTTGATGAGACGGGTATCGTTTCCCAGACAAACATTAAACGTGATAGACCAGATTCGACTGCGTTCTGAAAGCGTTTGAATGCTTCGAATGCGTTGCGAATTCGTTTCGATCTCTTTTCGAGTATTTTTATAGAATCTACACTTGCGAAAGCCAAAATGACAAGAGCATCTCTCAAACATCTATCAAATTGTTTGACTTTTGGAGGAGACGTTTTGGACAGTTTTCAATCATTTTTCCTGCTGTTATTGCGATTCGGCAACAACCAAACACGAGTTGTCTAAGGCCATGGCCAAACGATCAAACATTTTCAAGCATTTGAAATTGTCCAGCAAAGTGTTTAACCATTTGGCTATTGTGCAAAACATTGCTCGTCAAACTTCTTTTGGTTGTAATATCAAAGACTCAAATTGACTATGACTGTGTAGCCTGTCTTGGTCGTAGGAGAATAGATACGTCCTGATGCTTTCGTCAGCTTCTCTGTCCAAGCTTCTATTTCATTGGCAGCTCAGTGGTATCCTGTTTGTTTCTGCTTCGTCTTTTACCGTTCATGACATACTATTACAGTGACAGTGGTATCTGCGATGCGAGGCTTTCCTCTGTGACTGGATGAATACCATTTTCTCCCAACTTTACCCACGTTTTGCGTTCGAAAATGATCGTCATTCGTTCGAATCCTGTAGTTCTTTTGCTTGTTTACTGCGTCCTGCATGTTTGTGATGTGAAAGGTGTCCACCTCTGCGATCTGTGACCAAACTAGGTCTGTGCCATTCCTTGGCATTTGTTTGTTATTTACGAAGATGTTTGTTTGTGACAACAAATAACTGATAACCTGAAATTTTTTGCAGAAATCGAAATGGAGTTAAGTGATGAACAGAAACAGCATGTTCGAGAAAGTTGGGCGAAATTGATGGAAAACATGGATGGTCTGGAGGCTGGAATGTCAATGTTCATGAAGTATAGTTTCAGATCTGTTTCATATTTTTAAATATTTTTAAATTACCTAGATATGTCACAAAAATACCTATTGAAGCACTGCATTGTGTTATTCTAATAATTTGATCATTACAGTGGGTAGGCCTATGCAGATATTCGCAATCGAAAATAGAGGGTCTCTTATGCTATCTATCCATTCTATCAGTTCTGTGGAATCTCTACCCTAGGCCCATTCTGCTTATGATCTTTGATTTAGGTTTGAATCTAATTAGGACCACTTTCCAGAAGCCTACACTCAACTCAGCTGTCTATCCTTTGGAATCTGCAAGTGAATACCCAAGGATAGTAAATTCTTTGTGATTGTGTACCAGAAAAACTCGTGACAACAGGGCAGTAGTATAAGAGGTAGAAGTTATCGTTTGACGAAAAAAGATAACTTGCTTGCTTAAATTTCCAGGACAACGTTTCCTTTATCGAAATTAGCTGCCGCTACGGTGCGAAGTGTCAACAAAAACAGTTTGTGCTGCTTTGAAGACCTCATTTTTCCTGCCTATTGAATATTGTCTCTCAATGATTCGAACTTCCATGTCCATGTGACCAAAATTTCGTTCGAATTCAGAATTGCGATTTAAGACGATTCGAATTAGGAGTCATAAGGATTAGGCCCCAACCAAACACAAATTATGCATCTATAGTTTGCAGGATTGTTTCCAATCAAACAAACCCTTGGTTTGAAGAATTTTGTCTTCTTTTTCAAGGCTTTTTGAGTTAGATCCTCAGTTGCAGAAATACTTCAGATTTCGAACTGACAATCGAAATTTGCAGCTGAAATTGCATGTCAGAGCCGTGATGGCCACTCTGGATCGATGTATCAAAAACCTTGATAGCTGGAGCAACGTGGAGAGTAGTTTCCAGCAACTTGGCACAATGCATGGTACAATGGGAGTTGAAAAACATCAGGTTCAGGTATAAGTGTTTTTTTTAATTCTATTTCATCTTTTGATATAAGTTAAATAGTAATTGTTAGTTAAATATCGTCGCTCGATCAGAACCGTTCAGAGTGAGGCCTGGTGGAGGGTCTGGCTTCGGACTTTAAAGGGCCTGCGATTGGAGCCCTATAAAACCTCTTAGGAGCGTGGTACAATTACGTTACCCGGGCTTGCACTGTCTCTCGATACTCCTGCGCTCGATACGCTGATTGATCAACTTTCTTTTAAACGCCTGGACAAAATTCGAATGTCAATAGCAAACTTTAATTTCTACTGAACTTTTGCGTGTCTCTTGCTACAACTTTTGTCGCGCGCTAAAAAGTTTCTGAAGTGGCTAAACTGGGAGACACCGAGGGAGCATCAATGTCGCGCGCGACATGTCTCCCAGTTTAGCAAGGCCTTAACCGGACAAACTGCAGCCTCGTTGAAAAGCTTCATTGTTATTGGTTATCAGAAATGGCTGATTTTATAACGAGGTTGTTAGTCCGACAATGAGAATTTAGGCCATGCAATTCAATTTCAGTATGTAAATGATTCTTCTTGTTGCATGGAGTTGGAACTTTTTCAATGGATTAATATGAACCAGGATTTGAGAACACATTTGTTGTCATCAAACCCCCTGGAATAATAGTGGCTCACGTTGTATATCAATGAAACATATAAACGTTCCAGGGATGTCAAGTATTTTCTGGTTTTATTATAGAAACTTGCTAAGTCATTTCTGTGGATGATGGAAAAAGGTTTGGGAGATGATTACACAGAGAAAAGAAAGGAATCTTGTGTGGTATTTATTAACAATATTGTATTTATGATGGAGAAGAACATGTAAGTAAGTCATATTAAATTATGCCAGGTATATGTAGATTGGCAGAACAGTACTAAGATAACAAAGGTAAGATATATTATATATTATTGAACTCATTGCTTGATTTGAAATTTTTGTGGAATTAGCTTTCCTAGTGCTGCATAGAGATCGTGTGCCTTTTTGAACAGTGAAATGCCCCTCGTCACATGGTTGTGTCCCATGGTTGTGCTGTGAGGAACGTTGGCCTGATTCAGCGTGTTTCCGCATGTTTCAGCGTGTTTCAGCATGCACCATCGATGATTAGATTTAAGTGAGGCAGACACTTGTTGAATATGTGTAATGGATTGAAATGAAGCAGGCTTTAAGAACGCATTTATTATGCTACATGACCCACTGGAAATAAAGTGGTTCACGGTTAGCACGTTAGGCTTGTTTCTGCGTCAAACCCAATCGCAGCGACTCTGAAAATTGGTTCCTGTTAAAGTGAGACAGACATTTGGGACACTAGAATGTATTAATAAAAATCAGCGTTTAAAAACCGCATTGATTACGTCAAGGTAATATAGCGGTTCGCGGTTACTATACGTTCGACTTCAGTTTTAGACGCGGTTGCAGCGGTTCTGAAAATTGGCTCGTATTGAAGTAAGGCAGAAACATTAGGACTCGAATAAAGTCAGCGTTTTTTTTTGAAAAATCAGTGTCAAAACTAGTGTCATCGGTATTTTCTCGTATTTGTATCCTCCACTTGTTAACGATTGCACGTAGTATAACTGAGAAGACTGGAAGACTGAAGACAGCCTTACTTTGAAGAGTGGTTGCCGCGTGTTTTCATATCATTGCAGCAGGGAGACCTGCGTCGTACTGTTCGCAACATATAGCTAATACCAACCCGTACAACTTGCAACCACATCATCTATCTATAAGCGCATTCGTTGTTTCCTTTCATATTTCAACTAAGACCAAGTAGCAATGTTCAAGTAGCAATGTTTAATGTTCTATCATGGATTTATCATAACTTTTCATGCTTTCGCAGTCCATGTTAAGCGAAATTATATAGACAAGGAACTAAAAAGTTAAAGTCTGGGGAAGAAAAGTAAATTCTTCTCGTTGACTCAAGCACGCGCTGCTTTTGCAGATACTATGCCCAGACCTCCTTCAACACAAAAGAGCAAAACCGTCTAAATGATGTCGTCCCGTCGTTTGATTGGGCCTACATTTGCATCGTATCAATTCAGTGAATTGTTATAAGTGATCTGTAAGAATCACGCTTAACCTACCAAAAGCACCTTTAAATTTCTCTCTATTTGCAGATGTCCTTAAAGTTAAAACCTGCGTGGGGAAATCTTGCGATTTGTCTCAGTAGCGGATCCTTACTTAGTGGCGCGAAATATTAAAAAAACATAAGCAGAAGATGATGTTTTCCTGCAGCACCGAAGAATTGAATGGTTACTTCAATGAATGTTAACAGTAATTCTGAAGCGCATTTTGGAAGTTATTGCGTTTTCGCTACTATATAGTGGGTGATTTCATTTTATTTTTCATTTTCTATTATTTTACCCACGGTTGCCCCATTAGTCAGAACGACTGTTTTTCAAGGAGCCGTGCAAAAAACATTCTTAAAAGTAATTGATTACCTTTAAACCCAATTACAATGTAAAATATAAAATTTTATCTACCAAAAGAAAAATCGTTTTAACATAACTTAAAATTGTCTGGTAGAGATTGCCTTCTTAATCTCCGGACCGAGGCGATTCCAGACTACAGCACCACGATAGGAAAATGCTTTCTGACCGTTACATGTTTTCATAAATGGAACATAATGTCTCTGTTGTTATTGCGCAAATTTCTAAAACAGAGAGACGATTTCTTCGTGAAAAGTTCAGACAGATTACCACGAGCAAGGCCATTTATAGATTTAAAGACCATGGTAGCTTTTTCGGTCTTAATCAATTCAGCTACAGTCGGCCACTTTAAACGTGATGATAGGGAAGGTCACAAGAGCCTCTAGGAGAAACAGGGAAAGATATAGTTTATTTGCGGTTTTTTCTTTCAATTTGGGCCGGACGTATCTGGAAACGACGCGACAATTCTAAGGCTAAAATATTGTACGTGAATGCGTGAATTCTAACCTCTATTGGGGGCATCTAAAGCGCGTTTTGGAAGCTATTGCGCTTTGACATAAGCGAATTTTTTTGTAATGGATGCTGAGGAAAGACCAAAAGAGTCTACACGCGAACCCCAGGGGTAAGATTAGTGGGTGGAAAGATCTTGCGGTTTTTCGTTTAAATTTAGGCAGGATATAAAATTCCGGGAAATTCTGAAATGTTGCGACGCGTTTTGGATGTTATCGCGTTTGAAAATAAGCGCGTTTCAGTACCGATACGCACCCCAGGAAGAAGATTAGCGGAGCGGCGAAAGATCTGGTTTGTTTATATTTCTTTTTAATTTAGGCAGGAAATTAGATTTCGGGAGTATTTAAAACATGGCAAAAATTTTTTGTCGAAGAAGTTGTGAATCATGAAAATCAAGATCATCAAAAATTGGCGATTTTGATTTCCGCTGCAAGTCAAGCTCAAGCTTTCACAAAAGTTTTACATTGTTTATCGCCTAAAATTGATCACGAAGGCTGTATTCTGTTCGCAAACGGGCGGCGAACTTCAAATTCGCTAGCGAACAGCGAATGCGAACGAAGTGGAAATGGGCCTTAATAATCATTAGGATAGAATGATGTTACACTTATTTAAGTGAAATTTCGATTTTCGATGTCAGCAAAAGAACATAGTCTATATATTAAAAGGTTTGATTCATGTTATATTCTGTCTTGATCTCAATCAACAGCAGTTATTTCTCTCTGTTAACAACATGCTTTTTGCTGCTTTCAGACAGAGCATGATCATAATTAATTATTTAAATAACGAAGGCAGGTGAGCTCGACTTCTGAATATATTCATGAGACATACCATTGTGAACTTCTCTCATTGTTCACGACTGAAAAGCTTCAAAATTCAACTCTACTCATATTAGCTTTTGATAAAACTTTTCATTTAACTGTGTACATTGTACATTTTCTCTCTTGAATTAGCTTATTCATTTACTATACGCGCACTACACATATATCTTAAGTAACGATGCATTTTAACCAGCATTACTTAATTCCTACCATTTAGCTTGTCTGACCAGACAAGAAAATCTTCATTATAGATAAAATATTGACTAGACTACTTTTGTCTATCCCCTTTTGCAACAAGAGACACATTTGCGGCACATCCGCTAATTTTCAGGCTTTTAATTCCGGGTTTTATTTATGCCCGAGCAGCACGTTGTTTTCGAGAGATGAATATTCGAGAGAACACCGGTATGCGTAGTTCTAGCGCTTTCATCAAAGATCAAAGACATTCAACAATATATGGTATTGTATGTTTTTCGGTCCTTTATTTTAGTCGGTTAGTTTTGTTTTCGATAAAGATAGTCACGTTTATTTTGCAGCGGAAATCTTCGCAATTCGCGAAAGTGCACGTTCGCGTTTTGTTGCGTAACAAATTTGTTCGAAGCTTGCTCTTAGATCCTCTAAGCAAATCTATTTCGGCTATTTCTCAGTGTAATTATGAGATTTCTGTACGTCTTCAGGACGTCTTAGTAAGGCCTATTTGACGAGAACTTGTGGCTACCACACGCTGCCCCAAATTTGCCCCGCGTGGTACGCCCCCTTCCTTTTCATTTGTTGATCTCAAACTACCGATCTGAATTTTCCAAACTGTGAATTGTAGTTTTATCATCTCGCAATTACACGTGAATATTCTCAGCCATAGGATTTGATTAAATTGACGATCATAAATCATGATTCACTAATGATTGCAATCAGATCCGATCACTACGTAATCAATGTTAATCAATGTTAACCTCTATTCGAGCACACCATGAGCAGAGCTTAAACGCTTAAAATCATGGCACAACATAAAAAAACCACAGAGAACTTAGAGAGTTTTTAGCTAAGACGGCAAGTTTGACAGTCTTTTCAAACTTTTTGTTCTTATTTTGGTTATTTGTTTTGTGCGTTATATATATATATATAGTATGAGTACTGTATACATAAGTATGTGTATATCAAGTATATCAGTGCTGCTTGTTTCCAATGAGATGGAATCGTTACTTAGATTTATAACAAACAATCTATAATGCGTTGAATGGCCGCGTGCCCTTCGTAATCTATTCAACAATGAACAATGAGTAGTTACTATTTTTAATATTTCGTTAATTGATAATTGAAGATGAAATAAATGAATAAATCTGCATACATTTAAATATATTACATTGTTTTTATATATTTAAAAACGTAGCTACCCCATTAACTAATTATAAATAATCATAATGTGACGAGTTAAGTGTTAAGTAGAAAGCTGACTAAATAAGAAGTGGTCTGAAGTTTGTTGTGTAACTAGAACGTGTATATGCTTTGTATGTCGTGAGGCTAGAGTTTATACTTGAGATTGATGGTTGAAAATGAGGGGTGATGGGGTTCTTGATTATAAAGGGGTTTACCAACTGAAAATTGATTAAATCGGAATTTTCAACATCGCAGGTCTTTTACCTCACTCTTTTTCTTTCTTTCTTAATTGCTTTGTTAGCGTAAACATAACCTGTTTGCTGATTGGTCAAATTATTCGCAGGTGGTTAAACACCTTATCAGCTGCCGTGTGTAATTATTATAAACACTGTTCCATGTATTTTGCTTGCTTATAGTCAACCAACCAACTAACCAACCAGCCAGCGACCTAGCTAGCTCACTATCTCGTCGACTTGCGCTCTTCATACATGACAAAGGGTTTTACTGAGAAGTGATCGCTGTTTACTTCAATTCATTGCCTGGGACATTTGCTATATCCAGACCTCTGTTATACAG
The DNA here is from genome assembly GCA_014526335.1 of Chrysaora quinquecirrha. Taxonomy (NCBI): domain Eukaryota; kingdom Metazoa; phylum Cnidaria; class Scyphozoa; order Semaeostomeae; family Pelagiidae; genus Chrysaora; species Chrysaora quinquecirrha. Next base: position 337,954 of record JACTAT010000036.1, on the reverse strand, counting down.
TCATTGGCCAGATTTAAATTATTCTGTTTTTCAGTTTACAGTGAGTAGCGGCTTTCAATCGTTACGATATGTCCTCATCCGTATGCTCACGCTCAATGTTACAACCGTCGTCGAAAGAATCAAACCCGGATTGTGCGCTCAAGAAACCAAGAAAAATGGATGAAAATGAAGTGAATAAAGGCGTGATTCAATCAACAAACCCTTCTTCTGGATTAGAAGCTACAGGGCCACTACCAAATGAAATATTCGAACTTCTCAACGAATTCTGGCGCCCCAACGATTTACTGCCTCCGGAGCAACATATGATGAACGGCAAGCGCAGAAACATGGAAAGTCCGAACGGAGATGAACAAATTGAAGATGATAAAGGTAGAAGATTTTATCTTGTCTCTAATGAACTGTAACAGCATATTTTTATCAAATTTGGTAACTGAAATTGCCCATCTTCTAGCCAACACTCTCCAGTTGCGAACTTAACAATGACTTTGCTCTTCTGCTGACGGCTGTGATTAAGGCTTTCCAAATCTATGTCGTTATAATTGCCAGTTATTACGTAATTTATTCTGTTTCTTAGATGCTAAACCTTATTATAAAACTCAGCATCGCTTTCCCTAATTCTCCTAGTTCCTAATCAACGTTAGCTAATTGATTAACGTATTTCGCCCCTGTTGATTTGAAGCAACGCTCTCCCATCAGCAACAGATAAGCACAAAATCATATAAAATATACCAACAGTAATAATTAAAAATAGCTAAGGCTTTTATTCTCTATATACATTTGAAGACATGTTTACTTGCTAGTCTCCATTGACTTAAGCATAGAAAATATAGGTATGAGTATTGAGTGTAGTTGCTCATATGCTTTGTCTTTAATCGCCATATTTTCGATAAGCATATTGAAGTCAGATGGAAAACGTCTGGCTTAGAACATCTTTGCATTTTTGCTTAGCATTTGCTTTAAAAAAAAGCATTCTTTAATTGTTAGTTAAGAGTGTTCTTCAAAACGCAACTAGTTGGGGTTTATATGCTGTCCTAGTTCGACATATAGAATATATCTAATTTGTGTTAAATTGGTTTCTACAAGCTGCAAAGCTGCATGCAGAACAACATTGAGCTTTTCTTATGACATATCTTACTTATGACAGTGCAGTGTTAATATAGCAGCCTCTCTTCCAGCATTGTACAACTCTGGACATATAATACCTCTTTGGAAAGCAAAATAATGAACTGCTATACATCTTTATGTTTAGCTAATACACAAAGAGCAAATAGGTGAAGCAATAGTTAAAAGGCTTAGCTTTGATGCATCTGTACGTTTGAATCTATAGATGCATTAGAAAGATATCGTTGGAGATAAACGATTATCTGATAGAGTTCACAGCATCAATGTTGTGGTATTTAATGGTCTGAACTCAATAGACAAAGGATAAAACTACTCGAAACTCAGGTCGATATTACGTTGTGTTTGTGTCTTCAATTTGAAATAAGTTCTAGCACGTGCTGGAAGAGTGTACTGTTGATTAATAACTCGTGAATGGTTCTTTATTTTAGTATTAATTGATCGCCTTTCCTGCTTGCAAAGAAGGTCTAATTAAAAGGAGGCAATCCAAGAGTCGATTCATCCCCTCCCCCATAGCTATAGGGGGTGACTATGAAAAATATAGGATTTGGAAAGATTGTGGGGAATGTCAGTAAAATTTTACGAAGAGAGTCAGGGATGATTGATGATTGTGACTTTAAGTCTGAGCCCTGTACTTGCAGTCAAATAGTCAATTATCTAGTCAATAACGTTTTATTGAAGTGCTGTCTTCGAGTTACTTTACCTCCAAGGTCTACCTTGTTTACAATTGCACAAAATACCCCTTAGAGATGTTTCAGGTCAAAATAAAGCGAGTGATTTATCCTCACCAGACAGAAAACCTGTACCTGCTTATTGATAAACTAGAATCGTATATCTAGGTTTGAGTCCTGTTGTCTTGAGCCTATTAGCTAATGTATCTTAGTTGAATTCACGAAAGTAGCAGTCAGAGTTTATGAGGTTGTAATGATGCACTGCAAACTTGGCAAAGAGTTGTAAATGCTTTATTACTTGAAGCTCAAATGCATTATGGGTGCATTGTTCTATCTTCCCTATAGCTTGTCAATATCAAAGTAGACTTATCGTGATTGAAAATAAGATGGTCTCGTAGTTTGCATTTTTGAGAATGCTTTTTTTTTATTTATTGAAAATAGATGTTGAAGACGACTTGACTTCAATAGCTGAGCAGGAACAGGATCTGGCGCAAGATCGCAACACGTCGAAACGGCGTTACAGTCGCTTATCAGATGGTTACGAGAGACTAAAGACAGTTTTACCATCAGTGAAAGATAAGAGACGAGTCTCTAAAGTAAGTCTTTTGTATCTATATGTTATATCTTTATGTTTACGGATGTGCTGTTTTGGGACCTTTTCTGCATCTTCTTTTTCTGGAGACTTGCGGGAGATCGACGGCTCGCTCTTTTGGAGAAATCTCGGGAAAATTGTAGACTTTGAAGGCTCCAAACCCTTCCGACTCCAGAGCTGGAAGACTCCGTAGAAAAATTGTCCAAATCAGCTTCTCTAAAGTCTTCCACGAGTATCGTTTGATGAACGTTCAGCCCAGAATCCCGGAAGAGTCGTTTTCATTGATTTAGAGAGATCCCACGATGCAAGAAGCAATCCTTGGCAAAGAGGCCGAACTCTGGACATAACTGCAAAGCAGTAAGAAATTTCCCCTTGCCCACCCCCTCTTCCGGCCTCCCTGAATGAACAAGAGACGCCTCCTATTAGAGTACACAAAGACAGCTGATATTTCGTGATTTTCAATCATGCTTTGTGGTTGTTAATCAATGCGAATCACTTTGAGCCGTGATTTAAATCGATGCGATGCTCATTAAAGGTATTTGTGATGCCATATCGTACAAGTAAAGTACAGCAATAAGCCAGTGCCTTTTGGCAATTATAGCTATATTCCGTAATTAATCATTTTTTTTAACTCGAAATTTCATTTTTTTTTGTTACAAATAAGTTTCAAGTCAACTTGAAAATCAAACGGGTATTTGGGGTGTCGGATTAACAGAGATTTTTACAGGCTATTAATGTGCAAATAGTTATTATTTCTAATTTGATCATTTTACAATTTCTCAAACACATCTGCGCATGTGAGGCAACAAATTTATCTGCTAGATAAATCAATTCAAGAGCTCTTCTTCATTCATCAAATAAAACTGTATCACAACACGTGAAACGTGTAGATCGTACGATGTACAGTAGTTGATGCTTTTAACCTTGTCTCTGTACTCTATACTCTATACTTTCCTATTGTACCCAGTTTCCCTAAGACATAGGGCCTTTCGCAAATTTGTATGATGTTTAATGAAATTAATACATTGTTCCTATGGGCTTTGCTTTTTCATCATAAGGAAAAACATAACTGTATACCTGTTGATGGTACTGTGGTGTCGTGGTCTTATCCAGCTGACTCGTGGTATCAGAAGCTCAGCGAGGTCAGTGTTCCAGCCCCAGCTACCTTAGCGTCACAGCCAGAGTCAAGATCTCGATTACTTAAACTAAAACTGAGATCCTAGCAACTGGCGCTAAATACACCATTTCACCTTCACCTGTTTTTAGATCCGAGAGTTCCTAGGTTACAAAACCGCACTGAGCACTGAACACGTTATCTTAAGAGATAATGGGTAGAGAAGTATCTGTATTTTGAATGCCTTTTGCAGCTTGGTATCAGACTTTTTTTCCCCCTTTTTTTCGCAAAGCGGTCGTGTTTCAAACGATCACAGAGAGTGGGGCGCAATGAATTTCTTTCTTAGGCTTACGTCGACCTACGATACGATAGCAAGTTGTAACTGCTAATTTACGTCCACATGTCAACAACCAGTTTCAATCAAAACTTATAGGATGCAGTTAATTGTTCGCAAGAGCGGTGAGTCGACTGTGACTGACGGGAATCAGTTGTCAACTAATCGAAGAAGTAGAGCATGCCCAACTTGCCGTCAGAATGGAACTAGTTGCCATCTAATTGCCAGAGCACTTATATCGATAGGTCAGTTACGATAAATAAGTTCCAAAACGCCGAATAGTAGTCGGCAAATAGTTCTGAATGTGCGCGATGTCGATTATAAACCTGGCTTTACGCGCACAGTGTCTTTAAGGATAAAAGATATCCAAACACTTATAATGTATGTAGCTATTGAGCTACTTTTAAGACATTCTTATTTCAACACGAGTATCCAGTTTTATCAGATAGAGGTTTGCCTGTTTGCAGAGTCAGAAAAAAGTTACGGTCACACGGTCATTGACCGGAGGAAGGTTCATTAGAACAATAGAAAATATTTTGCCACACCCAAAACATGCCTATTTTTCATTGTTACGTGAGGAAGTTTTCCAGCTAGGGGTATTTTTATCTGGAGGAAGGTTGAACACTTTTCTGGACTCTGCCTGTTTGCCTTTATGTTTCGGTAGTAAGTTTGGACTCTCATTGCTAGACTAGACTTGCTGAGCTTTATGCCTGTAATTCTTTTAGTCTTTCCATCATTAGATGGCTTTAAGAAAAACGCTAAAGTATATCTGAAGAGGAGCTCCCAAAAACACAAAAGCCTGAAAGATCTTCAATAGGCTAGCAGTAAAAATATAATGATTTTTCAACTTAAGCTTTTAACTTTGTAGATTTTGTTTTGTAGATTGTCATATTCTAAGTGAAGGGTTTTTGTGTACAAATGATAATTGATATGATATGTTAGGTTTGATAAAATGCCCCAGTATCTCAATGCAATAGTATAGATCATCCTAAGTATGCTATGAAAGAAAAATAACAGCAGAAGTGTACAGAAAATTAGCATTGAGCTTACAGCATGGACATTCTAAACCACGATCAGCTGCATGAATAAATTAGGGTTAGCAAAAACCTCCGCTGAGATAATCGGAATAGTTTTGTTTCTGCTTGTTTGACCTGGCAGCTTGTTTTCTGTTTGACGAACATCCTGCAGCAACCAGCAGCCTTATGTCAACTTGGTATTTTTATTTTCATGTTTATGTGAGCATTGCTGAATTCTAGTTGTTTGTTTTTGGCGTTAATTCATGCCACCATTATCCACCATTTGCATCAAGCATAGTTTAGTTTAATTATCTAGCATGACGCCAACTTTAAAATAAATAAATTAAAAAAACAAGATTAATTATTTGCCTAATGATTAACTGCCCAGTCATCTACCAAAATACCAGATGCTTTTTGAATTTATTCTATAAACGAGATACATGAGTTTATGGAATGCCTTATATCGGCAAGATTTTTGGTTTTTTTTCTCTGTGTGTCTTTATACATCTACATACTTTGATCATCTTATTCATAATTCCTCTACCCTTCCACTAACGGCAGCTACATTTCTTTCTTTCTACATTTATGAATCAGTTCCTAGTTTTATCTTCCTGTACTCTTACTGATCAACTTCATTCGTGACTACATATTTCTGCAGCTCCTCCTTTGACTACACTCATCATCATCTTCTTTGTTTCCCTTTGCGTACCGTGCTCTCTTTGATCTTCTTTTCTTTTCTGCAACTTTTGGACATCTTCTTCTTTTTCTTGTGTACAGATGTTCATCAGCTTCTTCCTTCATCTGCATCTTCTTCATTAGCTTTTTCTCGCTTTATCCACAACATTTTTTGTCTGCAGTTTCTTCTTCATCAGACGCTTCTCCCTCTGTCTACAGTTTCATTTATCAGCATCCTCTTTCATTGTCTGCAGCTTCTTCAGTCAGCTTCTTCCTTTGTCTACAGTTTCTTCTTCATCAGAATCTTCTCCATTTGTCTACAGTTTCATTTATCAGCATCCTCTTTCATTGTCTGCAGCTTCTTCCATCAGCTTCTTCCTTTGTCTACAGTTTCTTCTTCATCAGAATCTTCTTCCTTTGTTTGCAATTTCATTTTATCAGCATCTTCTTCCATCAAAGTCTTCCTTTGTCTACAGGTCTGTCTTCTTCCAGTGTCTACATTTACTGTTTAATCGGCTCCTCTTAATGCAGGCTTTTGTCATTCTTCTTTGAAAAAAGCTTCTTTCAGATAAGCTTCTTCCTCAGTCACACTCTGTCTAGCTATCTCCAGTTTCATGTTCATTTCGCTCAGTTGACCTGGATTCGTCATTCTTCCTTTTAATAATCAAACATTGTAGCGTCTTACATGTCCATAGAGTATCTGCCTTTTTCTGTTCATAATTACTTGTATTTGCGTGCGAAATAGGATTTTAGCGCTATCAATGACATATATACAAAATTTCTTTATCTATTTACACAAGTTAAAGAAGATTTATTCTGTTAATCATATATTTTAAACACATGAATGAAATCTGTGTACTTTAGTCCTAGGATGCTATTTTTGTTTACGATCGCTTTGGTTTTTTGATTACTAACTAACAATTTGGATTAAATGCCATATTTCTATACTTTGAAATTTTGTATTAAAACAATTTATTTGAGCAACATGATGTTTTTGTTCGGTTTAAAGATTTTAAATTACTTTGAATTCGTCAGTATTTTGATTTTTAAACAGCAGATGATGGATTGCTGTAGGCAGATGTTTTTTTTTTGTTTTCATGTACAGTGTTGATTTGTTGAAATCAACTGTTCCAAGCTTCGATTAATAACCATGAGATCCTATGAGATCTTTGCTTACGACTGATCATTGAATTTCAAAGCTATACCGACTTTTACATACCGGCTGCAAAAATTATAAGTTATGCAACAAAGGATTTTGGTTCCATAAATGATAAAACCTACGAAAAATTAACTTTCTAAGTTCACGTCATGAAGCAAAAGAAGCAGTAAATTGTATGCATGTCATAAAACTTGCAAGGGGTATGTTGAGGCAGCATTAAAACTGATGCAGTCCTTACGCCTGCAGTGCCTGACTGAGATCAAGAGTGAACTACACTGTCTAGTTACGCCAATACGTCAATACTTACTTGCTCAACTTATAAGGACTGGGGTAGGCTTGTTTCGACTTATTCCTGTACAGGCCGAGCTGAGAATCCTGCTGCTATAGATAAGACACGCGATCAACTCTTGAAACTTTGCAACACAACCCCCTTCCCCCCTTAGCTTCGTGCGAACAGCACTGCACTGATATGCGATGTCAGCTTCCTGATCTTTACATTGATCGTGTGCGTCGAAGACACATCCATGTATGATCTATGTGCCTATATAGTCATTAGTTAGGGTCGAAGTATTCTTAAAATGGGATTGATTGCCTACATCTATAACTGTTATAACTTCCCTTAGAAAGCCAGAAAGTCGGCTGGTATTAAGATATGTATCTCTCGTTGTCTATAAATATCATGTATTACTTATTACAATATTTCATGAAATGTTTCACTTTTTTTCAGGCACGAATTCTTGATGAAGCTATCAATTATATTCAAAGGCTTGAAAGCATAACTAACGTTTTGAAACGAGAACATGGTAAGCCAGTGGATACTATTCTATCATTATCTGCTTTAAAAAGTGCCAAATTAGTAATATAGACTAGTCCTTGCCCGTCTCTGACCACCGCCTTGTATAAACCAATGCGTCTACGTTGTTTCGCCTTTAAGTGGCCGTTAAGCAGTATAATCATTCTAATTCAGCAATTACTCATTGTTGATATACTATAGATTGTGAATATCAGAGCTTGTGCATTCTGAGTTTAGACTATGATAAACTTACAGTAAATCTATTAAGATTTAGGCTGAGGTGTATAATGGTGTAACAAGCATGAGCACGTGTAGAATACGTCTTAGGAGATTGTATATAGTGACAATTCCTTCTACGCTCTTCTTTAATAATTCCATTATCCATCTTAAGTTATCCACTTAAGTCATAAACTCACTGATCAAAATTTCATGAAGCATTTTACAGCAATTAGGCCTCTATGAATTCATATTTCATCAAAGATGATATAGCTACATTTGAACCTCGAAATCTCAGAAACCATTGGAAAGGGGAATTTAATCGAGTTGATGTGTGTTCCAGAGATATCAACTCAAGGGTTTTCTTTTCTTCATACTAAAAGAAAGGCGAAATCACGAGAAACAGAAAAGTGTAGTAGAGATCGACCAATGGAATTTAGTACTGAGTTCAACTGTATATAATCTTAATTGAGTTTATAAACTTTGTTGCAGAAACTTTAAGGTGTGATTTGATTTTCTTTGTAGAAAAGAGACTACAAATGCTAAATGGTGGGGCTAATGGCTTCTTTGCTGACTACAGCGTACAACCACCATACATGAGGTACTTTACGATTTTTTTATATATTAGAACCTTCATATGACGGAAAAATATATGAAACCAATGTCGTTGTCCGTTGTAGAGATGTGTCCGCTTTATGAAGGTTTGTTTGAACAAAGAAATGACCTTCGAGGCGAGATACTTTGTCCGTTGTTTTGGAAGTGTCCGTTATGGTCCGTTATAAGAGATGTCCGCTCAACTAGTTTGTTATTATTTGTTTACAGATGCGGAAATCGCTGTAGCGCGCTTTAAAGCTTTAAGACACCTTATTCATAAGAATGAACAGCAAATATATGTATGTTAAGAAAGAGATTACTCTAGTCGAATCATCATCGATCCCACACTGATGATAATCTTCTATTCTTCCCACACAAAGCGCTTTAACAATACATCACCTGCCCTCGCTTTCAGCTGCTTCATCATTTGCAAATTAGCTCAACGATCTTTTCGACTTCTTTCTCCTCTACTTCGTTCAGCTAATAATAATCGGTACTTCAGTGACGTTTTTCAACTGTACTATTGCTCCAGCAGAAGTTGGCCAAAGGCTAAGCCACTTGTATGAAATAGCCTAAGCTGTCTGTACATAATTTGGCCTAAGCTTACTGTTCTGAGCCGAACTAATTTCAGGGCAATCGCCTCCGAATGTAAAAACTTATAATTTTGTTATCTGTATAAGTTGATCTAAGCCTTCAAGCCTAGACTCTTTTCGCATAAATAGAACGAGTGTCCAAATCGCCTCCGATCCTGTATAAAGAATATGTCTCCTTTCAGCCTTTCGCCCCTCTACACCTATTTTCTTAATCAGTTATTATGCTGTTAGTTTGCTGGTATGGTTGACGCCGCTATCTAGTCTGTGGGAAAGAAAAAGTCAACATTTCCCTCGCGTAGACTCAGTCACAGTGCAGACTAATCTACTAAACCGTTCCTAAAATAAAGGTTTTAGAATCAAAGAAAGGAAAGCAGTTAGTTGGTGATAGAATGAGTGTCAAAGTGAAGGACTGAGTATCTTATTCAGACAAATCTTTATGCAAGTAGGGTAGGGATGGATGGCATTGAATGCTGATGGATGGCAACTACGTCTAAATCTCGGCTATCGTATTATTGCAATTTTTCTCAGTGACTCTGATACTTTTCTGTCTTCTTTTGGCTTTGCTTTGCTTTGTGTATGAATGCACATAAACCAACAAAAACCCTAAAAATCTCAAAACTAACTAGTTTGAATAATCTTACTCGAGATATCAAGTTTCAACTTGTGTTGATGTACGATAGAGAAAATTAAGTAGCTTTAAAGTTGATTTTGTAATAAGTTCATTTATCCATCACACGAAAGTAACATCGGCCTGTGATAAACTCAAACTGCTTGATTCTCAAAAAGATAGAACGGATGAGTTTCTTCATGCATAAACCTTGCGAGCACGCTGTCCGAACAGATTGCATTTCTTTTGTTCGGTACCAGGTGCTTCTGCAAGAACTTGCGCAATACAGCTACATCCTACGACCTTCATAAATATTCAGCCTTCAAACAACATCCCCGATTTTTTTTTTCTTTTTTTTAACGATATAAAGGGAGTTTGGGCATCTGATGTATAGAATATGGAACATGATTGATATTGTTGAAGATGATAACTTGTATCTCAGGATTCCCTGCTGTTAGAATACTGTATAAATTAAGTTTTTGTTTAAATTTTCTGTTGCCTTGCAGAAAATGTCATTAAAAAAGTACTAGTTGTAAATTACGTGTATCCTATACACTAGAATATCAAATTTGAGAATATCAAAAATTTCTCAAAAGCTTTAATCTTGGTTTTATGGGCCCATGCATTAGTGGGTGAATGATGATCGCCTAAACTGTCTACTACATATTGTACGTAGCTGATTCTATCAACTTACGGAAGAGGACTAAAACTGGCTAATTGTTTTGCTTTAGTTTCTATACTTAAAAGTTTTGTATCAGTTGACCTAAGTCCCTGTTCTCCATGTTTCCTCGCAGATAGGACTGAAATACACGCTTTTTTTTATAAGGAACCACTTTATAAGGAACCTACATGTAGAAGGCCCGAAAATTTAAAGAACTTATACTACTAAAGAGAAAATCATTAAGGAACTTTTGAATGTGGAATACTTTTATCACTGCAAATAATCAAGAATTAGAATGCCGGTTCCACTCATTAGCAGTCGAAAATCACATAAATTGTACGTTAAGCATGTTTCCAATATTTCTTTGAGTAGTCTCGAGCTTTGCTCACATGCAAATGTCTCTCTTTTATTGTTAAGACCACTGTATATGCACCTAAAATTAAGGAACTATTAAGGAACTTTTGGAACTACAATTGCCTCAAAAGAGGCCCAAAAATAAGGAACTTTAAGAACTAGGCCTTGAGGTAGGTTCCTTATAAAAAAAAAGCGTGTACAACTTCTATGTAATTTTCGCTTATAGAACTTCATTGGTGTTTGAAGCGGTCCTTGCTTAAGAAGAAATCACCTGTTCTCAAATCATTCAGTTCAACAATGCTTCTTTATGATATGATGACCTAGCTCATTTGGTATTCTCTCTATCATTGTCAACTTTTTCTATCAGTAATACCATCTATGATTTCGGTATATCTGTGGCTATCACGTTAGGAATATGACAAGCTAAAGTATCCAGAAGTTTGGTTGCAGGGTTTGAAGGGTCCTATGGTTTCAGTAATTTTGTTTCTTGTAAAGCCCTGCAAAAGTAGTAGGTACATGCTTGGTAAACTTACTTAGCGCTTTTGCGGATCAGACGTTTGATTGCAGTTGCTGGCCACGTACTGATTCAAGTAGAGCTAGTCGTTCGTTTGGTATTTTAAGCATCTTAAAGCCGGTACATTTTAAATTTGTCCTTAAAAGGGCTATGTTCATGCGAACCTCTTTTAGTTCCCGATGTTTTTATTCTTCGCTTCAAATGAATTCTCTGATGCTTCGGGTTTGTTTAGATAACATAACCAAGTGTCGTCTTGATTTCCTTGTACTTACTAATATCAGGAATTAATTATACCGTAACCGTACCGTAATGTCGTGCCGTAATACCGTAGTACCGTATCGCAACCGTATGTTACCGTCCAGTTTAGCCATTAGCCATAAACATGCATATTTTTCGCTTCGGAAAGATCATTTGGTAGGTGGTGAGCTATGGATGTATAGAAGAATACGTTTTGCTAAGAAAGAAAGCGTGCATGATTTTCAGGGACTAAGCTATAGATGGACGATCTTTTAAAGGATAATAGCTACAGAGATTTCACGATATTTAAAGCTTTTGAGCTTTCGGCTCAATCAGTTGCTGAAATTTTTATATTTCTTTTCGACAAAGCGAGCTTCTCTTCTGAATAACCTGTAGCAAGACCAAGTGCATCTTGAATTTTTAATCGGAACCTTTATCCAAAGAACAGACAATATAACTTCTTGGGTTTTCGTGTCTAGAAATCCAAGCCTGAGTTGGATGCTGCAATCGTTTTCCGAGAGTAAACAGATGGAAATACTTCTTGATTGGAATTAAGGAGCATCATTATTTGACTGCCAAAAGTAAATACGGAATCACACAGCCGATCGAGTGCAATCAATTTGTAATTTCTTTACCAATTACTTATTCATTGTGCTGTAATCTGGTTTTGGTTATTTTGAGTATATGGCGTCGGAACGTTGAGTAGGACAGATGTTTTTCAAAGTAAACAATTTTCAGCGCGTAATTATTCACGTAGAGTCAAACGCTGTTATCCTTATACTTGTTAGTATTCTTTCTTTCTGCTCGTTCTGAAAGCGATTCAATTTTTTTTGAAATGGCATCGTTGTTTCGGGTGTAAAGTAACAGCAAAACTTTTCAGCTAACAACAGTAGTTTAATGTTAGATTATTTAGTTTCTTCGAGTTGTCAGGGTCTAGCACTTCATTTCTAATGTCTCTGAATTTACTAATTTCCTGCTGGAAGATCATTCTAGAACCATTGTCATTCTTCATCAATTCCTTGAAGAAGTCCTTCTCAAACGGAAGAAGAAAATCTTTATTCTTCCTTGTCCTAAATAAACCATTGACTGTAAGAAGAGTAAATGAATCATCATTTGCTACCTGTTTACTTTGATTATGTTTTGCCGGAAGATTATTGTAGAATTACAATTATTCATCACTTTCTTTAATGAAGAAGAAAACTTCTATTCTTCATCGTTCTAGATAGGTCATTTTCTGTAAGAAGAAAAATGATCTTTCTTCTTGATCTCTTTCAATTGCAAACGGCCAGCCGGAAGATTATCCATCATCATCCTTCATCACTGTTGTTATAAATGCTTCCCATACGGAAGAAGAAATTTTCTGTGCTCGCTCTGAGCCATTAATTTTCCTAAATGGCTTACTTCGAATCGGAAGAGTAGAAAAATCATTCTTCCAACTTCCGAAGAATTATTCATTATTGGAAGAGGATGAAACAACATCAACAATATCACTTTGTTTTTCTTCTTTGAAACTTTTTACTCTAAACTAAGCGAAAGAGTTGAAGAAGGGCAAAATATTCTTCATTTCTCTGAGTGGCTCGTCTAGCAAAAGAAGAGCAACATAGTTTTCATCTTTGTTTTGAGTCATAAAGCTAACGCTGAAGGAATGATCAAGAATCCATAGGACCATATGATAAAACTGATAAGAATCTACATTCATTTCAACTTCTCAATCAAAATCTCTTATTTGGGATAGCAAAGGATTAAGGTTTTTGTCGTGAAGAATATTTGCATTTGCTAAGGGCATTTGCTGATAGAGCTTGTTGAAGTCGCATTTCCGAGGCCTGTCGCTTTGTTGTCGTTTCATACATTTCTCCAAAATCTCTTGCTACGAAAGAAAGCGTTAGTCATACACTGAGACGTTTATACTGGGAATCAGTAGTAAATCACTGTGCGTGGTCACAGAAAGCCAAAATCAAGGCCAACACTGTTCATATCTTCATATGAACCCAGCTTAGTACAGATTCGTGTGTAGGCCTTTTCCCGAATCACATCAGCTGAACCGTAACTACGAGATTATAACAGATACGATGAAGCATATAAAAACTTAAAACGTCATTAGCATTTGTTTAATCTGAGGACTTATCACTGTGTTGTTTATAAGAATCAGACAGAGCGACCAACATCTGGGAAAATCTCTTCAAAAATGTAGGAATGCACTGACCTTTATTATGAGCAGAAAAATAACTACGTAAATTCACAACAGGATGTATGAAAATCTTTCCGTTTAACATCTGTATGGATTATATCGTGTGAAACACACTGATGGAATATCAATGATTATGCCCGTCCTAGTCTCGGTATAGAGCGATGTGGATGGTTTTGATGCATATTTCATTTGGAATATTAACACATGTTTTATAAAGAAATAATCTTCTCTAAATCGTATTGTACTTAAAGCAACTCAGCAGCATTTTTCAGCTGAAATTATGAATATTTTAACAGTGACTCTTCGCATTTCGGGTGTGTGATGTTATTCATTGCTCAAGGGAATCAAAGAATGGCTCTATTACTCTACGAAACTCTATGCTAATAAGCTCTATGCTTTGTGTGAATAAGCTGTATGCATGTTAGTTCTGTAGTGGCCCAAAGACAGATATATTTGTCTTTTTCTTGGGTAGTATAGAATACCATTTCGTTAACTATTTTGGCATGCCCGTAAACAGCAACTGAACTTAGGACCAAAGTGTAGTTTCGTTAGAGATTGGCTTACTGGTGGCTGGGGCAAACATATACTTCTATCCAACTGACACGTTTACTCAAGCTTTATTTAAATTAAACCAGGTATTATTTCCACCAATCAGATCAATTTGATTGACCAATCAGAAGGTAGCTAGCATTTGTTAAATTGGTTAACTATGGGTCAGCTCGCAGCGTTAGTGTGTCATTGCGGTGTAGTAAAGATCTAATTCTATATTTGAAAACTTAAGAGCATCTTACTGTATAGCAGTACAGCCTTCTTAGTATAGCCTTATTAGTAGTCTATTATATAGCATAATGAAAAACCCTGTCTCTCTAGCTCATCCTTATTAGCTAATTTTGCCCCGCTTTTCGGAAACAGCAGCGACAACTTCCAACAACCACAACAACCTAGCTATCCTGCTGGCCAGGAGTACGTTGTTTAGGCGGGGTCCAGTTAGTGGTACTACAACGAATCTAATGTTTCTATCTCTCTCCGCCTCTGTAGCGCTAACACAAAGCTCTTTCATTCTCTCATTTCATTTGTAGAATTCCATCTTCTACCCATCTATATTGAAATATAACCATCTCGAGCTCTGCGTTGGTGGCTTATTTGTCACTGCAGGCCTACGCCCTCTCGCACATGGTTCTGTGTAGGTGTAGTCACTTCTAGCAAATACAGGTTTCTGCACTTGAGTTGATATTATTTACCTACAATCAGCTTGCTATTTAATCACCTGAACTAAATGGTTTCTACCTTTGCAATTAAGACAAAGTCGTTTTATCTGTATTTATTCATATAAGAATCACATCGTATTCGGCATGCTCGCCCTCTTGTTCACTGTTTGACAGTACTTCATATTCAAAGCCCTCTGATTTAATAAGGCCTTAACTATCATAAGTTCAGCTGTAAATATGTTTTTCTGTTGAACATGAAGGAAAACGTTTGCAAAACGACTTAGAAAAGTCAGTGGTGTGATGGTGTCAGGGTTTCACTAAGTCGCACGACAAGTTTAGTGCGCAATTATTGCAGTGCGCAGATTAACAACGCTTGCGTTTCCAGACAAAATGTTCGTCATAATTTAACCTCTCAGCTAGATACACTCGCAAACATTGCACCAAAGATGCCTATGTGAATTGCAAACGCTCATTAAAACGTTGATGTTCATGTGCCAATTGACCCAATAAGTTTGGAAAACTTAATTTGTTTTGAGACTGTTTACGTAAAATGGTTTTCGAACAAGTGATGCCACGAGGCACATGAATTACCTGAAACCCTACAGAAGAACAAATTTTTGTAGGGATTTTTGTAGGATCAGTTGGGAATCCATGAATAAGCAAGTTCGGTAAGACTTAGAAGTTTCTACGGCATTTGGAACTATATCGATGGGGCAATTCGCAATCTCTCCTTGTTATGAGGTTTATTGTTACGCGCGACCAATTTGGTGCGCAATTATTGCAGGGCGCGGATTAGCCTCATTTTCGCTCCAGACAAAAATGTTCATCATTAATTGGCCTCTCAGCTAGATACATTTAAAGGAAATTATGATCAATTGTAACAGATTTTGATAATTTGGGGATGAATTACATCTTTAGAATTTATCAAGAATAGATAAGATAATGACAATTTCCATTTGACATCAAGAGCTTCTGAAATAGAAAATCTTCTAATCTTAGAACTCAGCGAGGTTGCGGTGCGAGTCATTGTGAAAGTCCTAAATACTTTATGATTGCCTTGCGGTTAACAAGCAGATGTTTAAGATTTTCTTTAAGCTTCTAGCTAATCTATTTTTTACTTTTTTTGACCTACTTATGTTGATATTTTTCTCTGTATCTTTCTTCATCTAATGGATATGTACTATACTATAACAGAGCAGAATAACTTTGCTATCGTCTTCCTCTGTCATAGTCTTATAGCCTATAGTCTGTTGTAGTCTGTACTCTTCTTTAGTGTATAGACAGTATTATACTATCTACTATGGGTTGGTTATTGTAGCTCTCTGGCTTCTTTTGTCTACTATAGGTTACTGTGGCTCAAAGGCCACTTTAGTTTACCGTAGTCATAGTCTATATAGGTCTACCAAAGTAGCCTACCGTTTTTTAACGTCTACTATAGTCTTGCGTAGCAATAGTCTATTTTAGTATATTCATATAATGTAGCTTATAATCTATAATCTACCATAGTTTATAGTTTCCTAGAATTCAGTACTCTATAATCTGATACTCTACAAATTAAGCGATTTTTGTTTTGGACAATGAAGGTGAGCGTAACTGTGACACAGCTAAATTTATGGAGTCCTTCAATACAGTGTCGAGAATTAGAAATGCTAACTAATTGGTGAAATAAGGATACTTAATTAACGAAGTTCTTGTAAGCAAGGAAAACGAGGCGACCCTTAAGCTTGGATGCTTCTGTAACATTATAACCTTCGCGTGATAAGCTAGCGATCGTTAAATTTTCTTAATCACGCCATCAGTGTAAGATCACAGAATGGGACTTAGTTAGAAACTGCCTATTTTGTAGTAAGATCACAAATTCAAATTGTAGCCCTTCGCAGGCGAATATTTGGGAATGGTGAAAAAGTGGTGGGAATTAACTCCAAGGAGTTAGCTCTTTCTTAAGATCGTTGGGGCAACAACTCTCTCTATACCTCATTAAAAAGAAACATCTATAGTATCTTTCAGAAGTGAGCAACCTGAATTGTCTTAAAATTAAATTGAATTCAGCCAGTTGATAGTAAATGTTGATGAAGAGATTTTAGCGTTGGGTCTGATTGATTAAACAAATTGGATAGTTAGTAAAGAAACCAAAATCTAATTTAAACTCAGCTGGTCTAGTTTTCGTCAATGTTTGTCCGTACTAACTACACGAAAGAAACGATTTCATACGTTACTTGACATATGCCTAGTTTTGTATAAATCTGCTGCATTGCTTTATTTAGCTTTGTGTTTTTATTTTGGAAATGCAATGCTATTTTTAGAGGACTTTGTTTTTGGAAGGTATCCATATGTTTGTAGACACAGTTTGTCTTTTGGCCTAAAAATTCCATCTTGCTTAGATTCGCGCTAGGCCTGCTAATACAGCGCTATTTCAAGACTTGTGTATGGTTTAACTTCGGAAGTTCAATTTGCTGAGAAACTTTCTTGACCGAGAAAAGACAATTTGGTTAGAAACAAGCCGTGTCTTTAGTGTATGTTTTAGACTGCTAAGACATGCTTTCTTAAGATACTTACGTTGATAGGCTCGGAAGGTAAATTAGTTGAATCGGGAAAATCTATCCTCCATTTCTATCTCGCTTCATCTAAAAAAGTTAATGTAGGTTAGAAGCGAGCTGAAGGCCTGGCAAAACTAGGAACTATGTCGCGCGTGACATGTCCCTTCGATGTCTCCCAGTTTAGCCACCTCGGTAACTTTGTAGCGCGCGAGACAAATTTGTAGCTAGAGACACGCAAATGTTACAGAAACATTTCTCAACTCCATGACTCGGGGATCTGTTGCTCGCTTGTCATTCGAATGTTTAGCCACCCTGGGAGACACGCCGAAAACAATGTCGCGCGTGACATGTATTCTAGTTAACCTAAAAAATATAGCAAAACATTTTTATATGCGCGTGCGTGCAAACTCTTTGATAATAACGCTGACCGCGGTTTCAGCCTGACGTTTAGCTATAACTTTAGCCTATCTTTCGTAACGTTAACACCAGTTTGTTGTCTAACTTGGTTTGAAAAAGAGAAAACGATTTGAAAACGATTCGACTGGAAGCGAGGCTTTTCAATGAATTATTATTTAATCTGTATTCTGACACGGTTGTTTTAATGTAATTTCTGTGCGATTTGTTTTTGTTTTGTTTTTTTTTTACGAAATTTTACTCTAGTTCTTGCTACGTGATATTATGGGATTATTTTCTTGACGCGGAAACGAGGCTGCGTTAAGCTTCCATCGCGAACAGCTGTATGGAGAAAAGCCTTGTTATAAGCACACGATATGCGGATATGTCGCAGGTGCAACGAAAAACACACTTTTCAATTAATATTTGTGAATGCAAATAATCTAAGGATATGGTCGACGACTCTGTTTGCCTTGATTCACCTTGCGATATGAGAAAAACAAATACGATTTTCCTATATTAAATTAGTCATATTTTTATGTTGTAGGACACAACTTAATGTAACAAGAAACTTATGTAGCCTTATTATTCCTTTACGATTCTGTGATTTTTTGAAGTGGAAATCGAGGTTGGAACTAGATGATAGTCAGTATGAAGTTGGAAACCAGTTTTGTAAACATAAGACCAGTCAGAATCAACCGTTCGTGAAAATTCAAATTTTAGTTTTCAATCTAATTTACTTCCATTCTAAATTTGCAGCTAGTTAGATAAGACTGGTTGTTACAATCGATCGACGGTGGACGATTACGGGACGATTTTCAACGCAAATGGAAACCATTGTTGTTGGGTCTCCTTACTAAGAACAGCAATGCTTGTAGAAGCAGTACAGCACCAGTCAGTTTACCGTTGAAAGGGAAAGTCCGGCGGGGTTAAAGGTCCGGGGTTCGGTCTCTAAAGGAACCCGCAAAAATTGAATTTCTCTTTGAAGATCCCACATGAACCTCTTACGATAAAAGTACTTCTGCAGAAGCCTAGGGCCTGCGCTGCCTCTTAACAGCCCTGGCCCTAGATCGTCCTCACAAAGAACCTATTTCGCTGACTAGAGACGTTCAAGAATGCAACATACAGCAACTTAAAACTTTGTTTGACCGTTGGTTCGTTTCCCTCTACCATCACCTAAAAGATGAAAAGCAAAGACCAATGTACAAAGCTGTTTTGGCGAGATAAACAACCAACTCTGATCTTAAATTATAAAATAGATTTATGGTTTGTGGTTATATTCTTTAACCATTAGCTGTTTTTTCTTTTAGTACACTTATACACTCTAACTTAAAAGAAAACGTTATTTGCATTTGTAACACCAGGTTCAACAAGTTGTAGTAGTGGTGCATAGCCAATAGAAAGTTCTCCTTCCATGGATCATGGTGTGCCGTACCCAGGGACCTAGTGGTATACCGAAAGTCGTGGCCCCTTATGAATTTTGTGACAAGGTCATTTGTGACAAGCAACGAGAGCTACAAATTGTTGGGGATGTCGTCCTGCCCCAACGCTGATAGGGTGTTCATATATGGTCCGTGGTTGTATTCCACTTGAGGTGGGGTAATTGCTAAGTTTATCTCGGGGTTACAATGCTTTTGATTAGATACTTAGTAGCTTTAAACGACTTGCGAAGATTTTGCAGCTAATCTTGTTGGAAATCAGAACGACTGGCTTCTTTGATTTTGAGTCGAAGGCGTTCGACTTGGATTGAGTTGAATTGAAATCGGAAAGAGTGAAGGACCTCGGACTAACAAAATAAGGGCTTGACAAGTCTTTATATAACTCATGCCTATGTTGAGAGTGTTAGGAATAATTTAAAATTTTTGCATAATGTTTATTCTTGTTTGTTTTGTTGATTTTGCTTTTTAAGATCAAACGTTGAGCGTTCCAAGTGACTTGGTTTATTCTTAGATGCAGCTGCGATGCTGTGAAGTTGGGCGGAGCGTGTATTTGCATAATTAATGAGACATTACATATGCCATCTGCCCGAGTAAAGCAATTACTTACAAAATTTCAGATCACATAGCGTTTTGGCTCAGTGAGTCAATCTGTGGTGGGTTTTTCTAATGCTTGTACGTCTTCTCTAAGATTGTGCAACTACAGTAACAAAACAACAGGGGGTCAGATGCTCTGTAATCTCCTTCAAAAAAGACAAGACAGAAATCGATGCATATCAATAATGTTCCATTTTTGGAGGGATTTCACCCCCTGAACCCCACAGACCCAATAACTCCACAACACGAACTTGTCTTAGCCAAAGTCTTAGCGCAAATAACTTTCACACTGACGTTAACTTTTCTTTGGTCACGATAATGATTCTCGTTTCAGTATGGTATTGCGATCCTTTTCAGTAGCTATTGGTCGTGATTATGCTTATGATTATGATTGTTTGATTATGATTGTATGATTATGATAACGACTATGATTACGATTATGACTGTGATTGTGATTATTGTTACGATTATGATTGTGATTGTGATTATTGTTACGATTATGATTGTGATTATGATTATGATTATTGCCACTTTGAATATTATCACCACCTAAACGTCATGATCACATGTTTAAAGTGCGTTTTACAAGTGCTTCCACTTGCAGACTTTGTTTATTTATACCCAAGTGGTTTCAGAGATTCCAGAAACATTCGACCCATGTCTTAATCATTCGATCAATGTCTCAACTTGGTGTTTCTTATAAAGTTGTTCTCTCAGAAAATGTTTAATCTAATCCTATACGAACAACATTTATTTACATAAGCATTTTTATATTTTTAGGTCAATATTTCCAAAACAAATGTACCACCAAGGAATGACAAGTAAAATCACTCCATACACCAAGATGAATGGCATGCAATCTCCTTCGAAAGCAACTCCTCGATTGAAACAATCATACCAGTATTCAGGCACAGGGGTACAAGGTCTTGGCGGCACCACTGCAATGTCTCCTGATTACAGCTATCAATCACTAAATGCATATAGCAACAACAACAACAACAACTCAATATATCCAAATGATCCGAGTCAGATGATGAGTGATGAAGCCTCGCCCATAGCAAATACATCACCGTATAACAACAGCGCATGCTCACTAAGTCCAGGTACTCCTACATCCTATCAAAATGGTACAGTGAATAACTCATGGCCATATCATCAAGCATCGATTAACAGTTTTACAGATACAACATCAACCCAGTTGCTTAGTCATGCGCAGAACAGACAAGGCTCTGCGGGGTATGGGTCGAGTAATACATACGCTACACTAACAAATGGAATGTGGAGTGGAATGGGAATGGGTGACAGTTCATCTCAAGTTGTTCCACATGGGGAACACTCCATGAAAGTTGGATAAATCAATTCACTAATCAAGAAATAGTAAGTTCAATGACATTAATCATTTCATTCTTGGTCATTTTTGTTTACGATATTAATGTTCAAATCCTCATCAAAGCAACCCTATGAGATTGAGGTTTTGTACTGTCATTCCTTCGATGGCAGTATGTCTGTTTGTTAGTTAGTTAGATAGTTAGTTACTTAGTATATAATAAGTTACTTAATTAGTTAGTTGATTAATTAGTTAGCTTGTTAGTTGATTAGTTAATTAGTTAGTTAGTTAGTTGCTTAGTTATTTAGTTGGTTAGCTGATTAGTTAGTTAGTTAGTTAGTTATTTAGTTTTTTTGTTAGTTAGTTAGTTAGTTAGTTAGTTAGTTAATTAGTTTGTTAGTTAGTTAGTTAGTTAGTTAGTTAGTTAGATAGTTAGTTAGTTAGATAGTTAGTTAGTTAGTTAGTTAGTTTGTTTGTTAGTTACATAGTAAGTTGGTTAGTTAGAAAGTTGGTTAGTTGGTTAGTTAGTTAATTTGTTGGCCTGTTAGGTTGCTTAACAAATGACTTGGTTAGTTAGCTGGCTTATTGTGGATAGAGCAACTTCGCAAGCTACCAGACTGAAAGCTTCTTTTTCGCTACTAACAGATTCTAGCAATAGAGAATCCTAGGCTACCCCTCCGTCCTTCTTCTTTTATAGCTGTTTAACCGGTTACTGAATACTATAAAGCTTTTTTGTGACAAAATATCTACTTCACATAAACGGGAGATCTAGCACAATTGTAGCACTCTTGCAAAAATAATGGATTTTTTTCAATCTGAACTCATTTTGAGTAGCATAAGGATGAGCTGATCGTTCAAAATAGATAAGAATGCGATATCATGATTGAAGATATGAGATAAATACTTGTCATTAATATTTTATATTCCGTTTTTCTGCTCGTGTCGGCCCCTAGTGTCTTTAGACGAGAAAAACAAAGCCGCATCGATAGGAGATGAAACTTGATTTTCGCTGATGGCAATGTGATTAAGATTAAACCACTGTCCCCAGAATTCAATACGTTTCATCAATTATTTATATGTTGTCAGTAGTTACTTAATAATAGCATTAGTTTCAGCATCATAGCTATTATTATTATTTTCATCGTTTGACCTTATACGTTTTGCATCGGTTAAACCGTTATAGCGAGGTTAGCTCTACCCTTGCTTACATTATAAGACCCTTAAATCTAAGCAACTGAGATAGTCTAAGCTTCTCTAAGGCACTATTCATGTTTAGGATGCGATTCTAGCTTATGAGATTGCATTGCCCCCATCCCGGCATTATTTATTCTCTAGTATTTCGAACTACGTTCATGGCAGCATTTTTCAGTTTTCTGATTTTTCTGTCGCTTAACATTAACGTGATTTGAGACACCACGATAGTAAGCGGTCACTTAAAATTTGAGTCACCACTTACTATTGTGGTTGTTGCTAAATTTACATCTAAATATTCGCGTTATGGTAGTATGGTAGTATTTGTCAGTAAGTTTTCTCAGTTGAACTCTAACTTAGAAGCGAGTTGAATTCAGTCAAAAGTTTGCTTTTAATGCTGCGACGTTCAGTTTATCGCAGTATTTTTCTTTCAGTTACCTTAGTTTTGCGATCATATTTACGTTTCGTTTATCGCAGTTTTTAACGTTCTGTAAGTTTTTCGATTATAGCTACGTTTAGTTTACGGCAGTATTTAACGTTCAGTTCAGTTTTGCGATTTTACGTCAGTAATTTTCGAGTAGTACTTTGAGTTGTTCTGTTGCTTGAGAATCGATTTAATTTGCGAAACTCGACCCCCATGGTAGAAGTGGCAGCTGTTTTTGTCGAGATATCTTAGGAAAGTCGGCCTTCTTTTTATGAATTTTAAACAACGCATCTCCTTAGAAATTCACAGCACTGCCAAGGTCTTTGATGTTCAATTGCATTATAATAGAAATGCACCTGCGCTCTTCATAGACCAAGTTTGTTGCTCCTTCGAATAATCATTGCTCACTGTGAACGAACAGTTTTTAAGTGCGTTTATGGCGACGCTGTATGATTTGTTATCTAGCAAAGAAACCTTCTCAAATGTTGACCTTTTACTATTGCTCTAACGAGAACTATAACTATCTTGATCTCACTGATGATTGGCTGACTGCTTAGATGTCAGTACTGTTTATATCACACAGCAGTATAAACCCGCACATAAGAACCTTAGCTTTTGAACACAGCCTGTTTAGGGTCTGATGGAATGAAGTGTATTCCAATACCAGGGTGGAGGTTCATTAAGGAGGGTCTGAAGCGATTAAAAGGAAAAATAAAGCACTGTTAAAGGTTCAGCAGCTTTAAGCAGGCCCCTGCTCCTCAAACGAACATATCTTGTTCTCAAAAAGAGTTTATTTCTTTAAAATTTGACATTGCTTTCTTATTTATCGTCAGATTTGTAATCTGCTCTTCCCTGAGAATCTACCTAGTTTGCAGACATTTATATGCATGTAACTGGTATTTTATAGCTTTTAACAGTGTGGCCTTTATTACATTGTAATGCGTCAACTTTAGCCTTAATCATAATCATTCTGAAATTTCTTTCAGGTAGCTGGCTAGTTTCGTGTTATCTGGTCGTGGCCTCTTTCTGGTTGGCGTTGAACACCAAAGAATAACCAGCCTGCATGCAGAGGAGGCTTGAACTTTGCGTAAATGACAATGAAGAAAGTGCCTTTGCATTTGCATTAAATACTATACTAATACGATATATACAGTACTGTATCTAATTGATAGATACTGTCATGATGTCTATAATGTATAAGGGTGTATATATAAACATTGCTACTTATTGTAAATAGGGTTGCACAAACTAATTGACCGTTTCTGATGTTTTAGGAATATATTATTATTATTAGTAGTAAAATTACATCTGCTAGAGATGGCTACAAACAATGTTGTGTTTTTATTTGTAAACAATATTCGAAGGAAAACACTTGTTCACACATGTATTGTTCCTTGTTTTTGTCTGTCTGCCAATGCCTTTTGTTTCTTTGTTGGTGAAAAGGGTAAGGTCAGAAATTGGTGTTATACAGTTGACATCCGCTATCTCGATTGCCCGCTTTCTCGAACATTCGCTATCTCGAACGATTTTCCATTTCCCCTCGTTTTGGTATAAGGGTTTGTATAGGAAAATCATCCGCTATCTCGAACCCAGTTATCTCGAACATTCGCTGTCTCGAACCATTTTTGATTTCCCATGGAGGAAAACCTGCTCTTTATATCGAACTTTGCCAAATTTTCTGCTGAACTGGATAAAGAGACAAGCTGAAAATATGTATAAGTTCGCCTAACGGAGCGGGAATGGCAGCAGCTAAGTGATATGCTGCCCATGCATACAATAGATGAAGCTGTTCTCTTTCGAGATGTGCTGCATCGCCATTATCTCAATTTCACCAATAGTAGGGATGAAAGCAGATGAGCTTTGACTCCTGTGTAAAAAATACCAGACTTGTTTGATGAAATTTGGGATCAGTAACCCTGCATGTTAATAGGGGTTCCTTTTCTGACTTAAAAACTATAATTTTTTATATTTATATGGGGCATCCGTTATTTCGAACATTCGCTATCTCGAACAAATTCCAGTTTCCCTTGAGAATCCGTTACCTCAACAGTCTCCTGCGAGATATATTTGACTTGAAGAGACCTCCCAATAGATTTGCCTCAAATATATCAATGCCAGAGGTAACCTTAGCTACCGTGCATAGAGTAGGGCTCTACGTACATATATGATTAAACTTGTCCTGCATGCTAGGCCAACAGTTCTATCGACAGCCGGTCTCTGCGACATGCTATCTGCGCGCATTGGTTCCCGCCATTTCTATGGTTCCTGCAGAACTTTGCTGCTTAAACAACAACGTTATGACATTTGTTTTGTTGCATGAACAACGAATTCAAATCAATTTCGAATTAGGTCGTCCTACAGGAATATCGGAAATTGCAGAAGAGATTATGCAAATGAGCAGGACTCATCAGTTCATCTGAAAAATGACGTAGGCAATTCCAATTCATAACGAGGCCAAGTCTCACTGATTCACATGTGGGACGCCATTTTGGATTCTTTTCCTGCTTGCTGCTGAAGATCGAAGATGGCTCACTTTATTCCACCAATAATACAAGATAATCCTGATGGCTGGGGACCATGCGCTGTTCCAGAGCAATTTAGAGATATTCCTTATCAACCTTTTTCAAAAGGAGATAGAATAGGAAAGGTAACTTCTGATAATCATTTGAATTTGTTAATCAGATATTTCTAGGTTAGGCCCATAGACTCTGTCTTTCGTCTTTGATCGCGGTCAGACCAGAGCGGCCGATTTGCATTTGTATATATAATAAGCAGAACTGGCTGAGTTTTAGTGGTCTTGTGTAAATCTAATTAAGACTTTTAGGAAAGAGAATGGGGTGACCATCACTGAAATAATGATTTTACTTCAAAAATTTGACCATTTTCAAAAATACCGGTAAGATAATTTATTTATTCCTCTGTAGGTTTCAGACTGGACTGGCTCTGCCTATCAAGATCGTAAATATTCAAGTAAGCTGCACTTGTCTTTAAAGTTCTCTCAACCAGTGAGGTTGTTACAATAAACTAAGGAATTTATCTACATACCATTGAGACAGATTCGGAACCGGTGTTTTTGGCTTTGCTTTGTACACTTGTCTAGTGATTGGTTTGTTTGTACTGAGTGCCAGCCAACAATGTGCATGCGACCTTCTTCCTAGATTTCTTGCAGTCTAACATCAATTTGCTAAACTTCCTTGTCGCTCAAACTGCTCTTTGGTGCAATGATTGGGGGTTTTTGAGCGAACAATGAAATAATTGGCAAATAACGGGAAAGAGGTTTATGTGTCAATTCAGATTGGGCACAATTACCGCAATGGGTTGGACATAACAGAAGATTGGGCAAAAAAAGGAAGTATGGCAATTCAGAGGTTGGGTGAAACATCTTAAAAGCCTTCTGGAACTAGTGGGAGGGCACTTTCACAGCCTGTGTTAAGCCTAAGTTTTTGATAGATCATTAGCATTCAAAACAAAAGTTGCAATAAAACTGCATTCAAAATTATATATGTGCATTATAGGTATAATTTAGTGTTGACCCCCTGCCTGTCTTTGCAGATAAATATGCATCTCAATTTGGAGCTGGTAATCAGTATGCATACTATCATGAGGGTGATGAGTCAAGTTTTCAGTTGGTTGACACTTCCAAACCACACAAAACAGCTTATCAAAGAAACAAGCAGAGATTCAACAATGTAAGTAATTTAGGTTTTAAAACATTTCAAACTACTACATGAAACATGGAAGTGATGAAACAGTTTCAAGTCTGTGGCGTCATGTTACACCGTAAAACACCTTAATAATAATAATAATAATAATAATAGTTAATGTTTAACGTGGGTGGTCTGTAATAATCATTATTTACAATTTTCTACAACAAGGGGCATTACACCTTCACCTTTTGAGTAACTTTGCTCAAAGCAATTTAGATTATCATTGCATGTTGTGTGAAAGAGTCAAGACTTCTTCTCTCTGAAACAGTCAGTGTGAGCAGCATAGCCAATAAAACCTGTTCTCTTTTTACAAAGGCTCGTATGAAAAGAGAACGAGAAAAGCAGCAAAGAAAAGAGGCCATCATGATGGGACAGGCTCAACCTAAAGGCAAGATGAAGGAAAGTTCCAAAAGAATTGGGGCAGAGGACGATACAATGACAGACAAGTAAGTAATGATATTTTTCAATTTGTTTAAAATCTCATTATACTTAAACTTTTACCATTTACTATAAAACTGGCATAAACCAAGATTTAGACTGAAAATTTGAGGAATACATATTATAAGGAATGCATAAGAATACATTAAAACATATACTCACCTTGCCTGCCAAAACAGTGCTTGATAATAACCATAACCTTACTGTATCAATAATAAAATGCATGTAATTCTGATTAAAATAAACGAACCTAAATTATCATTGTATACTTTTTTTTATGTCCGGAGGGCATATTAAGAGGGTGTCGTGGAACGCATGTACGCATAGAAAATAGATAGATAGGTAGGCAGGCATATAGACGCTTTTTGCTGCCAAACCGCGTAACAAAAGATAAACCATAAATGATAGGAATTAAACTTTGAAATCGCCGTTAAGTGTTGTCGTTAGTGGGCGTAATTAACAAAATGCAATTGCTTGCCAAAAACATCAATTAGTATCAACTGTTATTGTAGCGCAGTAGAATAATGCGCTTGTTTCTTGCGCTAAGGGTTGCGAGCTCAATCCAAGATGAAGGAAACTAAAAATTTGACACCAAGATTTTCTCGCAAAAAGCCGGCTCGGTCGGGCTTCAAAAAAAGGTTTGACTACAATATTGCAAAATGTTGCTCGAATCTAATTTGACTTGATTTTTTATTTTGAAATATTTTCATACAATTTTGATTGGGTTGTTTATTGTCAGAAGTTTCTAGAAGTCGTCTCAGGTGTAAGATATTTTCGTGTGAAGAGAGGAGGAGATTGTGGCGCAGTAGAAATTGTTGCCAAGTTAGACAGAAGAATTTTTTTCAAAACAGTTTGCGGCTTCGAGAATCATCTGAAAATGAATGACTCAAAGTTGGCAATCAATTCTTCTAAGTGCTACTAATGATCGAATATAGTCATCTGCATAGTATGCGAATTCTTATGATAGCTTTTGAAGGTTCTAAAATTTAATTCATCATTTGAAAAGAAGATTACAGGTTTCGGTGCACTGAACGGATTTATTTGTTACATACACAGTTTAACCCATGAGTTCGAATTTATTAGTACAGTATACGTAACTACAGATTTTCTATTTTCGATTCAAAGGTTTGGGATTCTTCCAGGAAAAGTTCACCTGATCATCATTGTCATCATTCGCATCATCATCGTAATGGATCATCATCATCATCATCATCATCACCATCACCAGTCATTGTCTTCAACATGATCATCATTGTTGAAGAAGATGATAATCATGTTGAAGACGGTGATCATCATTGTCGTCTTCAACGTGATCAACGTATCATCATCATCATCATCATCATCATCATCATCATCATCATCATCATCATCATCATCATCATCATCCTCATCGCCATCAACATAATCATCATTCTCATCATCGTTGTCTTCTTCTTCGTCATCTTCGTCATTATTAACATCATCTTCATCATTATTATCATCATCATCAGCGTCCTTCGGACATTGCTACAGCGTTGCTATTTTTTCTGTGACAGTACGTGAAGAATGGAAAGTTCTGGAAGAAATGGACTTTCCAAGACTTTCAAAGCTTAAATTGCCTGATATTGGAGAACCTATTGATGCGTAAGAAATTTTGTTTCATCATCATGTAATCTCTCTTATATTCTCTAAATTTGCAGTGTCATTATCACTACTTTTGTCTGTTCAACCTTTTATTGTATTCAAGTTACGTTTTTATGTCCGAAGGACATACTGAGGGGGTGTTTGTGGAAGCATGTATGGATACATGTATGTGTGTATGTATGTATGTATAGACGCTTTTTCCAGCCAAAATGTAACGATAGAGAAGCCACAAATATGAGGAAGTAACTTTTGAAGTCGCCGTAAATGGATGTTATGCATACCAATTATTTGACAATTAGCAGCAATAACGAATTTGTAAACATATAGATGAGTCATTGTGGTTGAAGTCTTGGCAGAAGATTCTCGAAGCTCAATTAATTCTCAAAGCTCTGTCACATTGCATAAAAAAATACTTTAATTAGCCTTTTGCATTGCGCATGTTGTTGTCGATGTCCGAGGTCGTTCACAGATCAGTGCATGTCGATGTCATATTTATTTCGATTGGGTTATTGTTGTGGGAAGATTCTCGACATTCTGATGCGTGCCAATTTTCGTGTAAAGATGGGGGGTTGATGATGATGATGATGATGATGACGATGATGATGATGATGATGATGATGATGATGATAATGATGATGATAATGATGATGATGATGATGATGATGATGATGATGATGATGATGATATTCATGATAATGATGGAAATGACATGATGGTGATTCTTGCGTTGATGATGATGATGATGATGATGATGATGATGATGATGATGATGATGATGATGATGATGATGATGATGATATTCTGATAATCATGGAAATGACATAATGATGATTGTTGCGTTGATGATGATGTTGATGATGCTGATGATGATCACGATGATGATGATCATATTGATTGTGATGATGATGATATTGATCGTAATGATGATGATATTGATCGTGATGATGATGATATTGATCGTGATGATGATCATGATGGCGGTCACAATAACAATAACGATTATGATTATAATAGCGATTTTTATGATGACGACGATGATTATAGTCCTTCGGACATTGCGATAGCATTGCTATGTTTTGTTGATCTTATGGTAATTTTGAAAGCTGGTTTGATAGAGTACGACCAAGAGAGGGGGTCCAACAGGTTTAAAGGTCCAGTGTCCAGACTCTAAAGGGCCTGCTAAAATTAAAATTCTCTTAATGCTTCCCTCAAAAAATTGTCTTTTCACCCAATCCTCAAGGCTTTTGCCAAATCAAATACCTTTGCCAGGAAACTGAAATTACCATTCAAAGAAAGTTTTGCATAATTTTGTTATCCACTGGTTTCTATGTAGAGATATGGTGAACAGCCTTTGATATTAATAATCATGATATGTACATGAAAGAGCGCTTTAGCTCTAGCAAGAATGCATATAACTGGAAAATCCAACTGTTGTGACAGTTTTCAAATAAAATGCATCATCATTTGTATCCAATTTTGTTAAGAGCTGCTTTCTTCTTTTGCAGTTTTTTTACGTTTTAGCCTTGCACTATGGTGATATGAATGAAATCTTTTTTATTTTTGTCTAGCTATTGTGCAGGCACAGTGGAATATTATGACAAGACATATGATAGAATCACAACAAGGAGTGAAAAGCCATTGGAAGGAAATAATAGAATTTTCCATAAAGTGACAACTACTGATGATCCTATTATCAGAAAGGTACTCATTTATAAAATACACTTTTTAATAATTATATAATACCTTATTGTGGGCAGAAAATATTTCTATATGTTCAAAATCTTTTTTTCAAACGAAATTGTCATTTGTCATGTCACAAAAACTAGCTAAAGAAATGAGGTAAAGTGAACATTATCCGTAAATCCACAAATTAGCCCCCTGGGGGCTTAATTATTTTTCATTAATTTGGAGGGGGCTAATGCGAGATGGGGGGCTTATAAGATTATTCACAAAAGCATGATTTATCATTGACTTCGGGAATGCATTTTTCTGTCATAACTCGATAAAAAACCAATTTGGACTCTAAAGGCTAGCACCAACATGTCAGTCAGTGGTGGGGGCTTATTCGGCAGAGGGGCTTATTAACAATTTCTCCCTCTAGGGTGGGGGCTTATTCAAGGGGAGGATTATTCGAGGGGGGCTGATTCAAGGATTTATTACCAAAGATAAATGTCTTACGCAGATCCAAATTCAATAGCGGATCCCAAAGTACCAGTTCATTTAATTCAAATACACAACTTGCATCTTCGCATGCTTAAGGATAGTTTAGCATAAGTGTAATGTTGTGATCCTGAATAAGTTTGGATTTATTTTTTAGTTGACAAGCAAAGGCAATGTTTTTGCAACGGATGCAATTATTAGCACATTGATGACTTGTACGAGGTCTGTGCACTCCTGGGATGTTATAGTTCAGGTATTTCATTCGTTTATTCATTCATATGTCCATTCATTCATTCATTTATTCATTCATTTATTCTTTCATTCGTTCATTTATATAGTCATGTTGTTGAGCTTTAGATCTTTATTTCCCTCCCAGAGAGTTGGCAATAAATTGTTCTTTGACAAGAGAGATGATTCAGAATTTGGTAAGAAATCATGTATTTTTTAATTTTTCATTCTGTTCTACCCTGAATTTGATTTAGAAACATTCTTTGACTATGCTTACTATTCAGATTTCCCTGGCGATCTTAAAGCAGTACAGTTCTCTCTCTTTAACGAACTCACTACAAATCCGCAATCTTTATTTCGTGGCAAATCATTAAAGTATGCAGCTAATTTGGATGTTTAGGTTTGGTCTCTGGGCTATATATTCTGAATCAACTATTAGCGGGCCACCATTACAAATCTTGAAAGGCAAACGGAAATTATTCCGATGAGCTGAGGCCTGCAATCTTCCAATCAGAAGCCCAAAGTCTTATCAATTAACTGTTAAGTGCCTTAGAGCTGAAATGAGAATTAGTGTCTTAAATAACTACTCATGTTCTTAATTCCATCCAAAATATTCGTAGTAGGCAGGGAGGTCGGAAGAATTTCGATGTTCGAAGGTCACGGAGTTGAAAGATGTTAAGAAGTACAAATTGGGAGAAAAATTGTTTTCTTCCGTGGTTTTCAGACAAACAATCATTGTTTTCAATTGTTCTTCCATTGTTCTTCCCTTGGAAGAGCGACAGATTGACCACATTCTTTTAGTTTTGGCTTTCGTAATACTTCAATTCTTTACCTTAAATCATTTATTTGCTTTCATTTTTCAATCAGATTTGCTGACTGTGTATGAAACTGCTTGGGACCCACCACCAGAAGAAGGCATGAATTCCGCTGGAAATCTTGCATTGGAAGCAACTTTCATCAATCAGAATTTCTCACAACAATGTTTGAAAGGTGGAGAAAAGTTTTCATTTGATAATAAAAATCCATTTGTTGAAGATGAAAATGAAGCAGTGGCATCTGTTGCATACAGGTATGTGTATCGTTTTATACCTGACTTTTGGCTTGGAAGATGCATGGAAATTAACCTTTATAGATCGGGAATCCGATGTAGTAGGAAAAGACATTAGCAGACGTGTGCTTGCATGGTACAACTCTGTCGCTATGTTTGAATTTGGCCTAACGAGCTGTTGAGTTGCAAGATAAACATAACTGTGACTGAAGCTTCACTTTACTTGATATTTCTGTAGAACCATTATGCAAGTGTGAGGGTGCGAAAACGAGGCTGGTCATGTAATTAGATTTTAGGGCCTATAGCACGTGGCAAGAGTGGAAAGCATGGAGATAGATCGCTGGGTTTTTTATGTGGAGATTTGCGTTGAGTAAAGATAAGAAATATTAGTGGAAAATATATTTGTTTTGTTTGTGGATATTGTTAGAGTCTGGCACTCCATTACACAAGTTGCTATTTTTGTTTGGTTTGAGCATAGTTAAAAATAATTTTAGTTAAAGCGTAGTTTCACTAGCGACAGAGTTAATGGAATAGTACATTATTGCTTGCACGGTACAGCTCTATCGCTACGTTTGAATTTTGCCTAAACGAGCTATTGAGTTGCAAGTTGAGTGTGTCTTAAGATGCACCTTACTTGATATTTCTGTAGAACCATTGTTCAAGTCACTATTTTTGTTTGGTTTGAGCATAGTTGATAGAGAAATCCATGGATTTCTCTATTAACGATGGTTTGAGCTAAGAATGAAAGGTGAATGTGCAAATGAGTTCTGTTTCAAGATAGTCACAAAATATAGATTATTAGAGGATGTTTATACCGTTCTTAAGAGAGAGCAGGTGGGTTGGTTTTTGGAGGTTTTAACAGCCACTCCTTCGTCAATCTTTTATAATCTCTCAGTGAAGTGGATTAGACGAAAAACTCTTTCGGAGATTTGTAAAATTGGAATCTGTTGATAATGATATTCTCACTGCTGCAGAAATTGCCTTTGCAAAACATCTTGACTATTCTGAAATCTAAAAAAATACAAATCATTCAAAGCTTGTTGCCTTTTGTCATTGTTGCAACATAGCATCAAGTACAACTTGTGTAGACTTCTCCACGTAATCAGTAAATCAGCTAACTTCTGTCTTTCTAGATTCTTTGAACCTTTCCTCCTTTTAATTGATGATGAATTTTCAAATTATATGGCTTTGCCTTGAAGATTAGGTGTTTGGGGACGAGGGACATTTCCCTCTTAAGACAGGGTACGAGATTTCGTTCAAACAAAAGGGTTTCAAAGTGAATACCGTCAAAACAGTAGGACTCCCACATTAGGGTGTACAAGATTCAAAATATTGAGTTCCTCCTTACTTTGGGGAGATGAAACTGTATTTGATTTCTGAAATTTTCACGTTTTTTCAACCAGTTCGCAATATTTCATAAGAACCATCTTATGAGAACATTAGAGCTAAAATTAGTTAAAGAATAAGAATCGTTTGATGACAATTTGAGGATGAGGTTGTGCAAAAAGATAAAAGGCATATAAATAGATAAAAAAAGATTATAATATTAGAACAAAACAATAACATTTGGAGGTTAAATAATTGTTATGAAAATAAGAACACTGAGAGACAGGCCTTGCTTGTCCTGGTTCTTTGAAAGAATACTGCAACTGTGCCTCAATATTCGAATATTCTTCTGTTAAATTTCCAAAAATTCATAATTACAAATAAAAACTATTTATTTACAAGGTCAGTCATATTAATTGTGGTTGATTCCTAGGTAAACAATCATCATAGAAACACAATTTAGTTAGTTAACCTGATGTCAGTTTGACAGGCACATAAGTTATTTTACATCTGTAAGAACCCAATTAAGACCGTTTATTTTGTTTTGGAAAACCTTTAATCCAATCTACCCTCCCCTGAATTTCTTTCCTTTCTTCTTAGTTATTTATTACTTTTTAAACTGAAGGAAACATATCTTGTTATATTTTGATAATTACTTTTAGAACGGTTTTCTTTTGAAACTCTTCGTAATCCTCTATTTGTCCAATTTCATTTTAGATTTACGTTCTTTTCAACTCTGTTGATCTAGTTATTTCAGAATTAGCTTTCTTGTTTCCAAGGATTGTAGGCAGACGTTTCTTGGCGTTCCTATGTGTCATGAAACCACAACTGAAGCTGCAGATTTGAGTATATGTCACAGCCATGGTAGCGTCACAGCCAGGGTCGAGGTCTCATTAGTTCATCTACGTTTGAGATCCTAGTGACTGGTGCTAAAATACCACATCACTGTCACTTTTCTTCAATAGTCGAGGGAGAGATAGTACAATGGTCGATTTTGCTGATTAACTTTTTGGGTACAAAAAGGTTTTATGAAGATGCGAAGCTTAATAGGGAGAGCTGTGTGTCTTAGTTGACAAATTTAGAATGAGACTAGGGGAAACCTAGGTGGGCTATTTGATTAGGTTTTGTGTTCTTGGATCTGTCCAGTGGGCGAGACATGATTGTGGCCCATTTTACAACCAAGCTTTAGCCTTAAGCAAATAAGAAACGAAAATAACTATATTCCCACTTTGTATGGATCTTTATCGTATAGATTACGACAAGTCGAAGCTTGAAGTGTCATGTCGTGTCGGGGTCGTGTCCTTCTCTTTGAAGTCTTCTCTCCTTGGAATCCCTATTCTATTCCTATATATGATCACGGGGGGTTATACCGTTCCGACGTAATATATAACTTCGTGGGGGTACGTGGAGAGGTTGACATGATGCTTCTGGACTTATTGGAGATTCATTTGGTCTTTTGATTTCATTTGGTCATCCTATTGCACCATATAACTCACTGACGTGGCGATAGATCTCAGTTGTACATAAGGATAGTGTGGAACCCGTTCAGGAGCCATTGATATTCCTGTATGACTGAGGTTGTTCAGAAATCTCGGTTTTGTGCTTGATGCAATTTTTATGCACTTTTCGGTGTTTTCAAATGTTACTGTATACGTACTAAGACGTTGGGATTATTATGCAAATTTTCGGTCGCTGTATAATTGTATTGCTTATCTGGTTTCTGCCTTGTTTTACTTCATTTGTTTCTTATTTCGAAACATATCAGAATCAAAAACAAAATGTGGCGGTTTAATTGGTTAATTTTTTCCTTTTTCTAAACTTAACCGATGCCCTGCTCATAAAATGCATCTAATCCTGGGATTTGAAATTCGGTGAATGAAGAATTAAGTTTGGTAAAAATATGTAAATTTTTAAAATAAGGTTTCGTTTTATCTTGTTTCGATACTTTTTACCAAGTTAATGTCTTTGCTGCATGCTGTTATGTCACGCAATAAACAACCAACCATAAGTATGCACAACATCGTATTAAAACATAATCAACAAAATAACTTATTATCGTTCTGGTCAGTGGTGTACAGCTGGGGGGTCGCGGGAGGGCTGAGTCCCCCTAGTTACTGAGAGATAGGGGTAGATTTTTATATTGTGGCATTGTTCTTTGACGAATTTGCTCGCACAGCCCCCCCCCCCTAGTGCCCAACTTGTTAGTTTTCTACCTCTACACCACTGGTTCTAGTCTTAGATCATGGACTTGATTACAAGTCAGCTTTTAAGCCCTCAAGATCTAAAGATGCAGGGGCAGGCAAAGGCATAGGGGACAGGACGCTTGGATGGCTGCGGTCCCCTTACTCTGAAGTTCTCTGAAACAGCAAAATATTGGAGCAAAATATCTGCCTAAAGCTAGATCAAATTGCTGGCCTAAGAATCGGATAGCCCTTTTAGATATTTTCTTTCCCTACGCCGAAGACTCTTTATGCACTTGCTGGCCCGATTAGCATAGTTTGCCCATTACCTTTGTTCTTGTATTTTATTGAGGCCAGCTCTGTTTCTTTGTTTCATCAATATGTACAACGTTTTCAGGTTTTCGAATTGAAAGTTCTCTTCTAACAGTACAGTACATAAATGTTTTCTGTTTTCTGCTGTCTCAGCCCATTTCAAATGGTCTGTTCGTTCATCGGAGCAATTCAGAGACTTAATGCGATTCGAGTATAAGCTCCTTTACCCCTAAGGCGTACGAATTATTAACTGATGTCCTTTCCTGTCTTTTACCAGAGTTGTAAAGTGGTCTGTTAAATCATTTATTTAAGTGGTCCTAGTCTTACAACTTTAATTGTGAATGTAGCAAGCGTGTTCACTTATTATATATCTTTATATTTTGCATGGATTGGACATTAATATGTGTAGACTTGCTTTAGAAGTTTCGGTTATAAATCGTATGTTATTAACTTTCACTATTTTTGCTTTCATTTGCATGTCATTTGTATCAAATAGAAGCGTTGACTTGGCCTCAACAACAAGCCACCTCCTCTCGGAAAGAATTCCTACTCACATAGCTCATTGTCATTTCTATATCTTGTAACTTCTCCTTTTCATTTTGTAGGTATCGTAAATTTGAACTTGGTGATGGAATCAACTTGATTGTACGCTGTGAACACGATGCAGCCCTGCAGGGTCCCGCGGGAGAGAATCTCTTCGTCAATATCAAAACTCTGAATGAATGGGACTCGCGGGTAATGCTTTAGCCTCCTTATTTGCTAGTCTCTTTTTCATCGCTCTGTATGACGTTGTTCATAATATGCCGGGTCATGCCTAGTGTATGGAGTATAGGACCTGAAGCCATCAAGGTCCATTGCTGCCCAAAACAATGAGTCGGCATTACATGAATTGTTTACCCATGCTATTGGATTTTCCAAAGCACGTGGCCCTACGACCCCACCTCGAGCTGATATCATGATCATGATAGATCGATTCAGATAACATAGCTATTGCCAAGCTAATATCTTGCTATAGGTTATTTCTTTAGCTTGGTATGGCTCTTGCACGACACGAACTAGCTCTTAGTTGTGCAACTATTTTGCGAGATTGAAAAAAGAGCTTTCTTTCCTTTACTTGTTATTTTTGTTTCTGTATATGTTCATCAATTTGTTTGTTTCATGAATTTGTTTGTTTGTTGTATTTAGCACAACCTCCATGTAGCTTCAGACTGGTCTCTCGAAAAGAGTTAGTGAATATAGATAATGATATCTCGAGAAGAGGTTGAGGCTGCACGCAGGCTAATCTAACATTGAAAGCTAAGTGTAAGAAAACCACTGACACCTCAGACAGTCAGCTACAGACCGGTTTCGTCTACAGTAAACCCGCACATATGAGCCTAAGTTTGGAAAAAAAGTCTGTTCAAGTTCTTATGTAATGAAGTGTATGCCATAATCGGGGAAAGGTTCTTACAAGAGGATCTGAAGCCATCTAGCAGCTTTAGCATTTCCCTCCTTCTCAATGCTTTGAATGCAATATTTTTTAACTGCATGAAGAAGGTTAATCAAAGCACAAGTTGCATTTAAACCCCTGTAAGTCATCTGAGTCCTGTAATGAAGACCATCTTTGGATAGCAGGCTAAAAATAGTTCTCATCTATTTAGTATAAAATATGTAATTTCAGGCAGTAGGTTCTTAATAAATAAAGGTTCTTCTGTGCGGGTTTTTACTGTAATACCAGGGCTCATAAATGTATATTGCTAACCTAATGCACATCTCCAATTGAATATAAATGGTTTATAGAACACTGTCCCATCCATAATAACTATTATATCTTTTTTGAATAGGTAAGAGGCATAGCATGTCTAGAGTACACTGTACTGTAGTAAATAACAGGCACACAAAAGCATCCCTACACACGATCTATTCGATAGGTGCTATTCAGTGATATGGCCCTGCGTAACTAATTTACTAACTGCTTAACTAGTGTATCTTTTATAATAGGTGAGTGGAATAGCTTGGAGAGCGAAACTAGACTCTCAAGGTGGATCTGTTTTGGCAACAGAATTGAAAAATAATAGCTGCAAACTTGCTAAATGGACTTGCTCTGCTATTTTAGCTGGATCTGAATATTTGAAACTTGGGTAAGTTCTTTAGCTTATTCTTTAATTTCAACTTTTTCCTATTGTACATCCACTGACCATTTCTGAGGCCATTTGCATAAATAATAACAGACCTTTTCAAAGAGGTTATCTTGAGTAAGGGAATTCTCTCTGCCTAAAATGACCAGGATCGCGTTCGCTTTAAGAGAGGTAGTGCAAAAAAATTTTGCTTCAAATTCACGTTTTATTGGAGTGAGAGTGAAAGAAAGGATCAACTTTTCAGCTATTTTGCACAAATAGACATTTAATCAAGGGGCGTATTTTTTGGTAACCTACTGTTTTCAGCAGACTTCCGAATTCCGAAAGCAGTAGACTTGGCAGTAAAACGTTTCCGGTACCAAAAAAACATGGTTGCCGAAAACTGTAGGCTGATCAGAACATCCTCAAATAAAACCATTCATTTTGAGCGAGAACGAGATTCCTTGCGATGTCTGCGAAACCTTCCAGGTTCAGGAGCAGAAGGTTTTGGAGGCCTTCTAAAACTGCCGTTTTCAGAAGACAGTACCAAAGAAATACGTTTCGACGTCTACTGAAAAGAAAAGGCGTCTGCTGAAAACAGAATGTGACCAAAAAATACGCCCTTATGTTCTCCTTTTTGTGAGTTACTTTGTATCTTGTTTTCTGCGTTTCTGCAGATATTTTCAACATTTATTGTCGCAGATTCCTTTTCTCTTTTTGTCGTCCATTATTTGGAGTGTGCGCAAACTAGCTGCTAAAGGAACTAGTTGCTAGAGCGCTAATGTTGATAGGGCAGTTGCGATAAATTGTTCCCAAGAATCGCCGATTAGCAGTCGGCAACAAGTTCGGACTGTGCTCAATACCGTTGGATAGATAGGAAGTAAGCCTTTAGCTAATCATCTGAAGTGTTGTTAAAGCTGCAAATGCTGCAAAAGAAAATTATTCTTCTTTTTTGATAAATAAGATCCCGTTTACACTATGCCGGAACGAGACGAATACGGTACGAAACTATACCGTTTTGGTCTTGTGTCTACACTATGCCGGCACAGTTTTGATATCAATACGGTATACCAAATAAATACGATACGCTAACCAGCTTCATCTGAAAACAGCATAGTTTAAACGGCTGAATACGGTACAGTTTGATGCCGCTTTGTTGAATTAATGAGAGAAAAACAATTACTCTTTGTTCTTGCTGACATGAAACAATAGATTTTAGAAAAACCGATGACCCTGCTCATCGTAATCAATTCATACAGGCATAGTGTCAACGGGGACTCCAAATTCCCCATCCGACATGAAATCACTCCGTATTCATTTCATACTGGCATAGTGCAGTGGGGAAGGATTCTCAGAATTCGTGCTAGAATGCCGCCTTTTCTCTTTGATTTTAATCAGTAATCCTACTTATAGGCAATCATAACCTATCAGTCGATCACTCCGTCAATCACTAAGCTGATCACAAATCATTGATTTGATGATGCTTTTCTTTCCAAAGGTATATATCAAGAATAACAGCAGTAGATTCATCAAAGCATGCCATCCTCGGAACACAACAATTCAAACCAAAAGAATTTGCTGATCAAATTGCTTTAAATATGGATAATGGATGGGGAATACTTCGTGTAATTATTGATACATGTCTGAAATTACCTGAAGGGAAATACCTCATTCTCAAAGATCCAAATAAGGTCAGTGAATAGCTATGGTTATTTTGTATAATAATTAATTATCTAACAGTAGATGCTCTTTTTTGTATCAAAACAACTACATTCATCTGTTTAACGTCCTCCGTTATGAAGCTTTGCGTCTCTTATCACTGGCTAAACAATCAAACTAAGTATAGACCTTTTTCATTGAGGTCTGGGTTGTGGCGTTATTTTTCTGCAAGATGGCGGACGTATTGAGCAAGGGAATCCCTTCCACGTGCAAAGACCTGGTTTCCAGTCGCTTCAGGAGAGCTAGTGAAGTAAATTTCGCTTCAAATTTACGTTCAATAAACTTTGCTGTTAAACAGCCCTCTATACACTCTCGACAGACTTCCTTTGGAAAATATATCAGAGAAGCTGAAAAAACTAGATGATAATATATCTAGGCAGCAAGGAATACAAACGAAGTTTTTAGAGCAACGTTGTATTTCAAGTTACTTTAGATCTGGCAGACTAAATCCAATTTCTGCCACCATCTATTGAGACCTATCCTTTGTATTCATCACCCTGAAAGAGTTGTCCATCATTTGAATTATAATTTCTTCTTCTGACCATACCGTCTAACTATCTACCGTCAGCAACCATCCCATCGTCTGCGAAGCGATTAGTAATTTGTTTGGGCCTTGCAGTCAAGCCCCAATGGGCTTCATGGCCTAAATATTTAAGACCATGTCCCTTTCGACGTTCCCAAAAATAGGGAAGCGCCCTGTTTCGAGAACATGTCCATTGGTATCCATAGCTTTTTTTCTTTCCTCCCCCTTTCAGCCTATGTAATCGTGAAACAACCACCCATCATTTTTAAATAATGTCCATTTTGTGACCAGATCATTTGACTATCTGCCATCAGCAATCATCCTCACTATAACCACTGCAGTTCTGTTTAATGCTATTGGTAAAGTTCTTCTTAGACATAACTGCATCAAGACACGTAGCATCTGAAGGAACCAT
Source organism: Chrysaora quinquecirrha (assembly GCA_014526335.1). Taxonomy (NCBI): domain Eukaryota; kingdom Metazoa; phylum Cnidaria; class Scyphozoa; order Semaeostomeae; family Pelagiidae; genus Chrysaora; species Chrysaora quinquecirrha. The sequence continues at coordinate 297,629 of JACTAT010000036.1, read as the reverse complement.
CCGTCATTTGAATTATAATTACATCTTTTTACCATATCATTTGACTATCTGCCATCAGCAATCATCCTCACTATAAGCACTGCAGTTCTGTTTAATGCTATTGGTAAAGTTCTTCTTAGACATGACTGCATCAAGACATCTATCCTTAATTATCTGTCTGCTTACATTAGCAATATTATCTTTGAATTCTTGTGTATTTGTCTGTTCATTTGCACCATGAAATTTATAAGGGTGTAAGAAATGAAGACTGAAATGATACTCTCTCCATGCTTTTCTTGTCCTGATCTTCCACTGTTTTGCCCATCCATATTTCTTTTGTAAATACATTCCATTTAAGTAGATGATGTTTGATTTGTGATCGAGTGAATAAATTGACATTGGCACAGCTACTTCTAAAAAGATTCTCCTCATGTAAAACTTCTTTGCAATCTTTGCAAATTTACTAGCAAATCTAGATGGAATATAGAACAGATCTGATAGCTGTGCAATGCATATTCTTTTTTTCTCTGTGTTCATTTCATACATGTCAAACATTTCTGTTCCATTCAGCATTCGCCCTCTCTTCATCTCTAAATAAAACTTTGAACATTTATCCCCTCGTTTGTCTCTTTCAAACCACTCATTTGGATCAGAAAATATCTTATGCCCCCCTGCTAAATCTGGAAATTGCTCCCCATACCAAATTTTATCTCTGTCTAAATCAAGAAAATTCCACCAATTGATTATCATATCGTCATTTATCAATAAATAGCCCTGCCAGCCTCCATTCCGCAAAATAGCTTCAACCAAACATTGATATCCATAAAATCCATACTCCGTTCGGTGACTGCGTATTATTGTTATGTTGTATTTTCCAGAATAGTCTCTTTGTGGTCCACAAAATATAAACTTTGTGAAAATTGGTCTGTAGTAGTCTTCAAGTATTGGAATGACTGAATAGAATGGATGGTTGAAATTAATTGCTAGAAAAATATCTTTCAATGGACGTTCGTTTGATTTGAGTCTTTTTCTGCAAGTTGAACTCTTTACTTTCTTTGATACGTCTGAGATCGATATTTTGAAACCAATTTCATAATTCACTGGTGTTTTTCTTATCCATACTGTTAAAAGAAATAAGAAAAGTTTCATTGAATTGTTACAAGTTTGTTTCACTTCTAAGTTTGTTCATCAGTATCCTGAAATGGTCTTAGTTAATGGCACGTTTTATCAAGGTCTGCTAGGCTTCAAGCGTAGAAGTGACTTTCATGAGGTAGTAGTTCAAGCAAAAGTTCGTGGAGGTTCATTTACTAGGAACCTGCAACCTGCAATTATATATTTTGGAAGCAATAAATAAGAACAATTTCAGCCTGATGATATCAAAAAGGTTTAGACTAAATATTTATGAGTTACTGTAGCTTATTTCATGGACTCCAATTGCAGTTTGACCAATGGTAAGCATGGCCTGTGAAAGCTGCCAAACCTTGTCCCATGCTTGGACTTTCTCGCAGTTGCTTTAGGCCTTGTGTCAAGAACCTACACCCTGATTTCGTAATATACCTCTACATAAGAATCTTAACATGCTGTGTCCCAAAAGTTAGGTCCTTATGTTCGGGCTTTACTATAGCTGCTCTCCACATCATTAAAACGATTTATAAAGGATGTATAAACAAAACGAAGCCTGAGCCGAGAAATATCTACATAAAGCAAAATATTCCTTTCATTCCTTTATTTTCTAGCTACTTGCTTTCAGCTTCTTGGCTAAGCCCTTAGTTCCCTACTTCCTTGTGATTCCAGCTCGAGTTTTTTATTTGTCAGTTGCTCATTTAAGAAGTGTACTATATTTGGTAAATCGAGATTAATGTACATGTAAATACTTAAAGATCTTAATTATGACTAATAAAATGACAATAGATTATGAGATAAAAATACGATAAGCTTACCTAGCGTGACTAGTATCAGAATTACTGAAAGAAGGAACAAAAACTTTAATGACCGATCAAACATTTTGCTACAGTATAGCCTTGTAAAGATCAGTTTTCACTTTCAGTTTCAAACCAGATTGTATGTTGATGTGCAAACGTAGTTTATATCGTGAATTTCTTCATTTGAATGTCTGAATTTTAAAAGCCCGATATGGTCTTTGATCTTCAGGGTGTTTTTATACAACGTTAATAAATATTACAATTATGTTTAAATCTACCTGTTTTCAGGGTGTTATTCGTCTTTACGATATACCAGACAATACGTTTGAAAGTGAAGAGGATTCAAGTGGTGATGAATCAGATGATAATGATGGTAAGTCTTTATTTATTTTTCTGGTTTATTCCTACAATTAGGACTTTTTATTTGTTTATGTTTATTAACTGTTATTATGGCTTATTCATTTCTTTATATTTGTTTACTTTATTTGGATCTTCAGTTTTAGGTTTTAATTATTTTTCATCCCTACTCACCTTATTTAATATCGTTATTGCTTTTCATGCAGCAAATTAAACATGCATGTTTCCACCCTCTTAAGTATCTCCTTCATCTGATACGCGCCCATCCGAATTCGGTAATGTAGCGATAAGCGCCCCTCTCTTCTAAGAGACTACCCTGGTTTTGGAAATGCAGCTTCTTTTCACTCAAGGTTGGAAGGTATTAAGTATGTGGTATTATCAATATCCCAGAGACTGGGTAAATTTTAGGTTAGGTATTAGGTAGGTGGTATTATATAATTCCAGAAATTAGGCAAGTGTTAGGTATTAGGTAGGTGGTATTGTATGTACCGAAAATTAGATAAGTGTTAGGTATTAGGTAGGTGGTATTGTATATTCCAGAAATTAGGTAAGTGTTAGGCATTAGGTAGATGGTAAAGAAGTCACAAAACAGTACCTTGTAGAATTGCAAACTATGCAGATAAGAATGGCGATTCGCCTTGTTGTAACGCTGATCAAAGGGGAAGGAAAGCATTAAGAGCGACTCTAACAAACCTCTTAAACTGATTCATGCTTATTTTAGATTCATTCTTTTTTACAGTTATCAGTTTCTCTTTCAACATTGTTTTTACCAGCCCTAGTTGCAACAGCAACAACCTGTTCCTTATTAACAAAGTCTACTGCTTATGTTTTCCATTATTACAGTATCTTGATATTGCGAAGAAATCCGGTTTTGTGTACAGTAGACAGAAAGAGTTCATTTTCTAGCTTGGACTCTTGGACTAATTCTATTGTTTATTCCACTGTATTCCGTAAGCTGATTGGTGTTCAGAACACAATGCCAATCCAACTCACTTTTCTGATGAGTACATTTCGATCCTCAGTTCGGTTTATATTTTGCTTCGCGGGCAATGGTTCCGCTTATTTTTTACTTTTGATGTTCCAAGCATGTTTCAAACATGTTCCAAAAATGTTCCAAATGTGTTCCAGCATGTTCCAAACATGTTCCAAACATGTTCCAGCATGTTCCAAACATGTTCCAAAAATGTTCCAAATATGTTCCAGCATGTTCCAAACATGTTCCAAACACATTCCAGCGTGTTCCAAGCATGTTTCAAGCATGTTCCAAATATGTTCTAAGCATGTTCCAAGCATGTTCCAAGCATGTTTCAAGCATGTTCCAAACATGTTCCAAACATGTTTCAAGCATTTTTCAAACATGTTCCAAGCATGTTCCAAACATTTTCCAAACATGTTCCAAGATGTTCCGTTTTTCTTCGCAATACTGAAGTTTTGTACAACTCAAGAACTTATTATCTTATCAGAAATTCAATCGAATCTTATATAAACTTTTATTGCAGAAGACAACGAAAATGAAGATAAAAGCAAAGAAAAATAAACTTCGTTTCTCATCAAACAATTTACGTATTTAGTTAAATACGAAATGAAGATTTGTTGAAGTCATCAAAAACCGCTTAAATGAAAAAGCTTGTTTTCATTGTTTCTTTCTCCAACAAAAACTATCAACTTTACTTAATTCGAATCGACCAAAACAAGATTTTGCTTGCAGAAGAAAACTAAAATGTCATAGAACTTTGATTTTTCATTTTTCTCGGCTGCCTAATGAGCTGCAACAACTTTAAAACCAAGCATTTTAATCGGCATTTTCAGGTCTACAAATTCGTTTAACGTTTTGCCAAAAGTGATCTCGAAATTGCAGAGATTGACGGCAAATAAGTTCACATAAGAACAATCTTTTTGAACGCAGTTTCCGTGCAGTCTTGTGTGCAGTAATCTGCATACTGTGATCAGGTTGTGTGGTGTAGTCTCCTAACATAAAGACTACATCAATTACTAGAAGAAAAACAAATCATTTTTTAGGGTTTTAACAGCGTTGGCAGCTCATACTTATTCTTCTGTATGCAATATTTGTAACAGGTCAAGGAAGAAAGTTTCTTAAAGGAACTTACACACAGCCTGGAATCATTTAACAGTTAGCGTATTGAAATCCTTTATAAAGGATCCTTTATATAAAGGGCCCTTTGTCTTTCAGGCTGGAGTGGGTTCTAATTGATTGGGTAAAAATAAGGGGTGTAGAACTGGGGTAGTAGTCACGAAAGGGCTCAGTCACCTAGTTATAGAGAGAAAATTACAGTGTAGAATTTTGTCTTGCGGTTGCAGACTAGAATTGCGATCTATACTTGTCAGGACTCCTAGAGCCCTAGTTGTTATTCTTCTAGTTTTTAAATCATTTGTTGAAAATAATTTAATTTCAGGTCGCAGATTGTCGATAACTTGCTCTGACTTACTTGCTTCACCTGTAGGACCAAGTTTCGTCTCGAGCCTGCGACAACTGGATCTGCTTGCCATCGCCCTATCAACTGGGCTACCTTGCTATACGCTCTTCTTTAGTCATAGTCTTACTGATTGCTTACTTTGCCAATCTTTGAGCGATATGAATAGCAAGGTCTGGGTAGTCAATCACAGACATTTCGATTATTGAGCGATATTATGAATTTGGAAATGTCCGTTACTTTTCAGTGTAAAATGATCATCTGCATTTCTACGCGCTGTCGTCGTACAATTTTCCAGCTTAAAGATTGTCAATAGATTTTCTCTGCCTATGCGAGTTTTAACTGTACGACAAGGAATCGGCTTGAACCTCATATGTCTGGTTCTGAATGCCAACGCCCTATCAATTGGGCTACCTTCCTATACACTTTTCTATAGTAATAGTCTTAGTAATTGTTTACTTTGCCGATCTTTGAGGTACATGAATAACAAAGTCCGAAAACATTTCCATAATTAAGCAAAATTATCGATTTTGAAATATCTGTTGCTTTTCAGTTTAAAAAGATCGTCTGCATCTCTACGCGCCTTAGTGTTTGGCCAACTAAAAGCTATAGTTTCTCATAACAGTCTTACACTTTCATTCTAATCTTTTGACCCAATCTGACGAGAATCTAGGAATTCAATTCAATGCAGTGTTTGGTCTCTATTCCTGTTGGAGCAGAAGCTCAATCCAATTCAATTTCTGACCAAAAATTTCTAGTGAATTTCTGAAAAATAAACAACAGAAAAACTGCTCTAATATGCTTCCTTTCTTGTCTTTTTTAACCAAACCAACAATGCCACGATAGTTTCGATCACAGGCCTTCATTTGGTACTAATTTCAAGCAACTTTAACTAGACAACTTTTTCACCATTTTTTCATCAGAAAAAGCTTGCTCGTATTCATGCAAAAACAACTCAGAAACTGGCTATTTTAGGCTCAAATTGTAGCACAAATCACGGTCAATAGGCTGCGCATTTCATTATGTTTCTATGGTAAAACAAGGAAAGGTTTTGGCACGTTAAACTTTACCGTTTATTGAAAATTCACCCCCGAACATCCCCCTCAATAAAGTGCAGAGATCTTCATGCGTTACAGCACATTGTAGCCCTTGAAAAGACGCTTAGAAACGTGTATCTGTCTGTTAAAAATTGTTTTTAGCAACTGAGAAGATCAACTTTCCATTTCGGAGCAATTCCGGGATTTATATTTTTGGGATATTTTTACGTTTTTGGCAAGCAAATTTTTAAGGATTTGAGTTAAAATTAGAGCATTTTCGAGCATCTGGGATGGCTCCGGACTTTGACAGCAAATTTCTCGGCTTCCAGAGAAGCTATCAGAAAACCAAAGACACCATTTTAATCAGTGTTCAAAGATCTATACGCTCGTATAACATTTATATTATTTCAAGGAACATTAGAGGAAATAATTTTTCGATTTTTGGCAAAATTGTCAACTTTCAGAAATCGTTAACTTTTTTGTTTCTCAAGATTTGTTGCTCATCTCAACGCTGTCTGATTAAGCGTAGCTTGCGCTTCAATTCGATGTATAAAACGCTAAAGTTTAATCTTGTTTCATGACTTTATTAGTCTTTTTTGGGCAACACTGGTTATGATTTCCCATTTTCCCTGGAGCCAGTAGTTCAATCCAATTCAATTTCTTAATGAAAATCACCAAATTTCGATGCGGCATAAAAAGCGTAATATTGGTGCTATAAAGTTGAAATAACCTGGGTTGAAATCAGCATTTGACGCGCTTTCATTTGATATAAATATTGTCTCGTTTCTAGAATGTGGATTTTAGGCCATTTTTTGGAAAAAATCATAAAATACGCAAGCTCTTATATGCCGATTTTCTTGTATTTTTTAGCCAAATCAACAATGGCACGATAGTTTCGAGCACGGGCTTTTATTTGGTACTATATTCAAGCAATTTTGAGGAGAAAAATTTTTCACCGTTTTCATCAGAAACAGCTCGCTCGCTTTCATGCTAAAACAACTTAAAAAATGGCGATTCTAGGGTTAAACTGAAGCGCAAATCATGACCAACACGATGAATATTTACTTATCTTTCTGTGTTAAAAGGAGCCAAAGTTTTGACACTATGAATTTTACCGTTTTCCGAAAGTCCCCCCCCCCCCAAATTAAAATCCGTCATTTAATCGCGAGAATCGTTATGCTTTACTTCACATTGTAGCCCTTGAAAAGACGCTTAGAAACGTGTATCTATCTGTTAAAAATTGTTTTTAGCAATTGAGAAAATCAACTTTCCATTTCGGAGCAATTCCGGGATTTATAATTTTGGGATATTTTTACGTTTTTGGCAAGCATATTTTTAAGGATTTGAGTTAAAATTAGAGCATTTTCGAGCATCTGGGATGGCTCCGGACTTTGACAGCAAATTTCTCGGCTTCCAGAGAAGCTATCAGAAAACCAAAGACACCATTTTAATCAGGGTTCAAAGATCTATACGCTCGTATAACATTTATATTATTTCAAGGAACATTAGAGGAAATAATTTTTCGATTTTTGGCAAAATTGTCAACTTTCAAAAATCGTTAACTTTTTTGTTTCTCAAGATTTGTTGCTCATCTCAACGCTGTCTGATTAAGCGTAGCTTGCGCTTCAATTTGATGTATAAAACGCTAAAGTTTAATCTTGTTTCATGACTTTATTAGTCTTTTTTGGGCAACACTGGTTATGATTTCCCATTTTCCCTGGAGCCAGTAGTTCAATCCAATTCAATTTCTTAATGAAAATCACCAAATTTCAATGCGGCATAAAAAGCGTAATATTGGTGCTATAAAGTTGAAATAACCAGGGTTGAAATCAGCATTTGACGCGCTTTCATTTGATATAAATATTGTCTCGTTTCTAGAATGTGGATTTTAGGCCATTTTTTGGAAAAAATCATAAAATACGCAACAGAAAAACTGCTCTTATATGCCGATTTTCTTGTATTTTTTAGCCAAATCAACAATGGCACGATAGTTTCGAGCACGGGCTTTTATTTGGTACTATATTCAAGCAATTTTGAGGAGAAAAATTTTTCACCGTTTTTCATCAGAAACAGCTCGCTCGCTTTCATGCGAAAACAACTTAAAAAATGGCGATTCTAGGGTTAAACTGAAGCGCAAATCATGGCCAACACGATGAATATTTATTTATATTTCTGTGTTAAAAGGAGCCAAAGTTTTGACACTATGAATTTTACCGTTTTCCGAAAGTCCCCCGATTAAAATCCGTCAATTAATCGCGAGAATCGTTATGCTTTACTTCACATTGTAGCCCTTGAAAAGACGCTTAGAAACGTGTATCTATCTGTTAAAAATTGTTTTTAGCAACTGAGAAAATCAACTTTCCATTTCGGAGCAATTCCGGGATTTATATTTTTGGGATATTTTTACGTTTTTGGCAAGCAAATTTTTAAGGATTTGAGTTAAAATTAGAGCATTTTCGAGCATCTGGGATGGCTCCGGACTTTGACAGCAAATTTCTCGGCTACCAGAGAAGCTATCAGAAAACCAAAGACACCATTTTAATCAGTGTTCAAAGATCTATAAGCTCATGTAACGTTTATATTATTTTAGGAAATATTCGAGGAAATAATTTTTCGATTTTTGGCAAAATTGTCGACTTTCAAAAGTCGGTAACTTTTTTGTTTCTCAAGATTTGTTGCTCATCTCAACGCTGTCTGATTAAGCGTAGCTTGCGCTTCAATTTGATGTATAAAACGCTAAAGTTTGATCTTTTTTCATGACTTTATTAGCCTTTTTGGGCAACACTTGTTATGATTTCCCATTTTCCTGGAGCCAGTAGTTCAATCCAATTCAATTTCTTAATGAAAATCACCAAATTTCAATGCGGCATAAAAGCGTAATATTGGTGCTATAAAGTTGAAATAACCAGGGTTGAAATCAGCATTTGACGCGCTTTCATTTTATATAAATATTGTCTCGTTTCTAGAATGTAGATTTTAGGCCATTTTTTGGAAAAAATCATAAAATACGCAACAGAAAAACTGCTCTTATATGCCGATTTTCTTGTATTTTTTAGCCAAATCAACAATGGCACGATAGTTTCGAGCACGGGCTTTTATTTGGTACTATATTCAAGCAATTTTGAGGAGAAAAATTTTTCACCGTTTTTCATCAGAAACAGCTCGCTCGCTTTCATGCGAAAACAACTTAAAAAATTGCGATTCTAGGGTTAAACTGAAGCGCAAATCATGGCCAACACGATGAATATTTATTTATATTTCTGTGTTAAAAGGAGCCAAAGTTTTGACACTATGAATTTTACCGTTTTCCGAAAGTCCCCCGATTGAAATCCGTCAATTAATCGCGAGAATCGTTATGCTTTACTTCACATTGTAGCCCTTGAAAAGACGCTTAGACGTGTATCTATCTGTTAAAAATTGTTTTTAGCAACTGAGAAAATCAACTTTCCATTTCGGAGCAATTCCGGGATTTATATTTTTGGGATATTTTTACGTTTTTGGCAAGCAAATTTTTAAGGATTTGAGTTAAAATTAGAGCATTTTCGAGCATCTGGGATGGCTCCGGACTTTGACAGCAAATTTCTCGGCTTCCAGAGAACCATTTTAATCAGTGTTCAAAGATCTATACGCTCGTATAACATTTATATTATTTCAAGGAACATTAGAGGAAATAATTTTTCGATTTTTGGCAAAATTGTCAACTTTCAGAAATCGTTAACTTTTTTGTTTCTCAAGATTTGTTGCTCATCTCAACGCTGTCTGATTAAGCGTAGCTTGCGCTTCAATTCGATGTATAAAACGCTAAAGTTTAATCTTGTTTCATGACTTTATTAGTCTTTTTTGGGCAACACTGGTTATGATTTCCCATTTTCCCTGGAGCCAGTAGTTCAATCCAATTCAATTTCTTAATGAAAATCACCAAATTTCGATGCGGCATAAAAAGCGTAATATTGGTGCTATAAAGTTGAAATAACCTGGGTTGAAATCAGCATTTGACGCGCTTTCATTTGATATAAATATTGTCTCGTTTCTAGAATGTGGATTTTAGGCCATTTTTTGGAAAAAATCATAAAATACGCAAGCTCTTATATGCCGATTTTCTTGTATTTTTTAGCCAAATCAACAATGGCACGATAGTTTCGAGCACGGGCTTTTATTTGGTACTATATTCAAGCAATTTTGAGGAGAAAAATTTTTCACCGTTTTTCATCAGAAACAGCTCGCTCGCTTTCATGCTAAAACAACTTAAAAAATGGCGATTCTAGGGTTAAACTGAAGCGCAAATCATGACCAACACGATGAATATTTACTTATCTTTCTGTGTTAAAAGGAGCCAAAGTTTTGACACTATGAATTTTACCGTTTTCCGAAAGTCCCCCGATTAAAATCCGTCAATTAATCGCGAGAATCGTTATGCTTTACTTCACATTGTAGCCCTTGAAAAGACGCTTAGAAACGTGTATCTATCTGTTAAAAACTGTTTTTAGCAACTGAGAAAATCAACTTTCCATTTCGGAGCAATTCCGGGATTTATATTTTTGGGATATTTTTACGTTTTTGGCAAGCAAATTTTTAAGGATTTGAGTTAAAATTAGAGCATTTTCGAGCATCTGGGATGGCTCCGGACTTTGACAGCAAATTTCTCGGCTACCAGAGAAGCTATCAGAAAACCAAAGACACCATTTTAATCAGTGTTCAAAGATCTATAAGCTCATGTAACGTTTATATTATTTTAGGGAATATTCGAGGAAATAATTTTTCGATTTTTGGCAAAATTGTCGACTTTCAAAAGTCGGTAACTTTTTTGTTTCTCAAGATTTGTTGCTCATCTCAACGCTGTCTGATTAAGCGTAGCTTGCGCTTCAATTTGATGTATAAAACGCTAAAGTTTAATCTTTTTCATGACTTTATTAGCCTTTTTGGGCAACACTTGTTATGATTTCCCATTTTCCCTGGAGCCAGTAGTTCAATCCAATTCAATTTCTTAATGAAAATCACCAAATTTCAATGCGGCATAAAAAGCGTAATATTGGTGCTATAAAGTTGAAATAACCAGGGTTGAAATCAGCATTTGACGCGCTTTCATTTTATATAAATATTGTCTCGTTTCTAGAATGTAGATTTTAGGCCATTTTTTGGAAAAAATCATAAAATACGCAACAGAAAAACTGCTCTTATATGCCGATTTTCTTGTATTTTTTAGCCAAATCAACAATGGCACGATAGTTTCGAGCACGGGCTTTTATTTGGTACTATATTCAAGCAATTTTGAGGAGAAAAATTTTTCACCGTTTTTCATCAGAAACAGCTCGCTCGCTTTCATGCGAAAACAACTTAAAAAATTGCGATTCTAGGGTTAAACTGAAGCGCAAATCATGGCCAACACGATGAATATTTATTTATATTTCTGTGTTAAAAGGAGCCAAAGTTTTGACACTATGAATTTTGCCGTTTTCCGAAAGTCCCCCGATTAAAATCCGTCAATTAATCGCGAGAATCGTTATGCTTTACTTCACATTGTAGCCCTTGAAAAGACGCTTAGAAACGTGTATCTATCTGTTAAAAACTGTTTTTAGCAACTGAGAAAATCAACTTTCCATTTCGGAGCAATTCCGGGATTTATATTTTTGGGATATTTTTACGTTTTTGGCAAGCAAATTTTTAAGGATTTGAGTTAAAATTAGAGCATTTTCGAGCATCTGGGATGGCTCCGGACTTTGACAGCAAATTTCTCGGCTACCAGAGAAGCTATCAGAAAACCAAAGACACCATTTTAATCAGTGTTCAAAGATCTATAAGCTCATGTAACGTTTATATTATTTTAGGGAATATTCGAGGAAATAATTTTTCGATTTTTGGCAAAATTGTCGACTTTCAAAAGTCGGTAACTTTTTTGTTTCTCAAGATTTGTTGCTCATCTCAACGCTGTCTGATTAAGCGTAGCTTGCGCTTCAATTTGATGTATAAAACGCTAAAGTTTAATCTTTTTTCATGACTTTATTAGCCTTTTTTGGGCAACACTTGTTATGATTTCCCATTTTCCCTGGAGCCAGTAGTTCAATCCAATTCAATTTCTTAATGAAAATCACCAAATTTCAATGCGGCATAAAAAGCGTAATATTGGTGCTATAAAGTTGAAATAACCAGGGTTGAAATCAGCATTTGACGCGCTTTCATTTTATATAAATATTGTCTCGTTTCTAGAATGTAGATTTTAGGCCATTTTTTGGAAAAAATCATAAAATACGCAACAGAAAAACTGCTCTTATATGCCGATTTTCTTGTATTTTTTAGCCAAATCAACAATGGCACGATAGTTTCGAGCACGGGCTTTTATTTGGTACTATATTCAAGCAATTTTGAGGAGAAAAATTTTTCACCGTTTTTCATCAGAAACAGCTCGCTCGCTTTCATGCGAAAACAACTTAAAAAATTGCGATTCTAGGGTTAAACTGAAGCGCAAATCATGGCCAACACGATGAATATTTATTTATATTTCTGTGTTAAAAGGAGCCAAAGTTTTGACACTATGAATTTTGCCGTTTTCCGAAAGTCCCCCCCCCCCCGATTAAAATCCGTCAATTAATCGCGAGAATCGTTATGCTTAACTTCACATTGTAGCCCTTGAAAAGACGCTTAGAAACGTGTATCTATCTGTTAAAACTGTTTTAGCAACTGAGAAAATCAACTTTCCATTTCGGAGCAATTCCGGGATTTATATTTTTGGGATATTTTTACGTTTTTGGCAAGCAAATTTTTAAGGATTTGAGTTAAAATTAGAGCATTTTCGAGCATCTGGGATGGCTCCGGACTTTGACAGCAAATTTCTCGGCTACCAGAGAAGCTATCAGAAAACCAAAGACACCATTTTAATCAGTGTTCAAAGATCTATAAGCTCATGTAACGTTTATATTATTTTAGGGAATATTCGAGGAAATAATTTTTCGATTTTTGGCAAAATTGTCGACTTTCAAAAGTCGGTAACTTTTTTGTTTCTCAAGATTTGTTGCTCATCTCAACGCTGTCTGATTAAGCGTAGCTTGCGCTTCAATTTGATGTATAAAACGCTAAAGTTTAATCTTTTTCATGACTTTATTAGCCTTTTTTGGGCAACACTTGTTATGATTTCCCATTTTCCCTGGAGCCAGTAGTTCAATCCAATTCAATTTCTTAATGAAAATCACCAAATTTCAATGCGGCATAAAAAGCGTAATATTGGTGCTATAAAGTTGAAATAACCAGGGTTGAAATCAGCATTTGACGCGCTTTCATTTTATATAAATATTGTCTCGTTTCTAGAATGTAGATTTTAGGCCATTTTTTGGAAAAAATCATAAAATACGCAACAGAAAAACTGCTCTTATATGCCGATTTTCTTGTATTTTTTAGCCAAATCAACAATGGCACGATAGTTTCGAGCACGGGCTTTTATTTGGTACTATATTCAAGCAATTTTGAGGAGAAAAATTTTTCACCGTTTTTCATCAGAAACAGCTCGCTCGCTTTCATGCGAAAACAACTTAAAAAATTGCGATTCTAGGGTTAAACTGAAGCGCAAATCATGGCCAACACGATGAATATTTATTTATATTTCTGTGTTAAAAGGAGCCAAAGTTTTGATACGATAAATTTTACCGTTTTCCGAAAGTCCCCCGATTAAAATCCGTCAATTAATCGCGAGAATCGTTATGCTTTACTTCACATTGTAGCCCTTGAAAAGACGCTTAGAAACGTGTATCTATCTGTTAAAAACTGTTTTTAGCAACTGAGAAAGTCAACTTTCCATTTCGGAGCAATTCCGGGATTTATATTTTTGGGATATTTTTACGTTTTTGACAAGCAAATTTTTAAGGATTTGAGTTAAAATTAGAGCATTTTCGAGCATCTGGGATGGCTCCGGACTTTGACAGCAAATTTCTCGGCTTCCAGAGAAGCTATCAGAAAACCAAAGACACCATTTTAATCGGTGTTCAAAGATCTATACGCTCGTATAACATTTATATTATTTCAAGGAACATTAGAGGAAATAATTTTTCGATTTTTGGCAAAATTGTCAACTTTCAAAAATCGTTAACTTTTTTGTTTCTCAAGATTTGTTGCTCATCTCAACGCTGTCTGATTAAGCGTAGCTTGCGCTTCAATTTGATGTATAAAACGCTAAAGTTTAATCTTGTTTCATGACTTTATTAGCCCTTTTTGGGAGACACTACCAATGAGATCCAATTTCCCCTGGAGCCAGTAATTCAATTCAGTTCAATTTTTCTTTGAAAATCATGTTGTTTTCAATGCAGCGTAAAACACAAAATAAAAGTCCCATGAGAATACGATAGGTATTCTTGGAATGAGAATTTTGAGCTCTCTTGTTTGATATAAATATTGCTATTTTTTGCCCTAATGTGCTTTGTACCCAGCATTTGTTCCCCAAGTCAAGTATCACGCGAATGTTCTCGATTTTCGATACGCACTTTTGATACCGAATTCAATTTTAATTTTCTTTAATTTTCCGATTTTTCATTCTTCAATGTGGCTAAGTAGCCTCTGAAAGGTTTATTACAGTACCACTAGCTTAGTTTATCATTCAAACTTTTCCAGGGAACAGAAAGCAAGTTTGACATTTTTACTTCCTGGAAGCAATCACAACCAGAACGGTAGGAGAAAACAAGTTAGATTTTAGCAGAACTTCTTGGAGGCAATCACAATGAAAACGGTATGCAATACACAAGAAAAGACTAGGTTCATTGTCATACAAAGCTTCATTGTTAAAAATTTTTGCTCTAGAATAATAAATTCCTCATATTAACATGAAAGATCGTATTTACTGCTTGTATCAACAATCGTAGCTACGTCTTTAATCAGATTAAAAAACTAATGTATATATAGAATGTATAGATAAATATATATAACAAATCGAATTAGTCAGCTATATGATCATGAAATTGTCCCATAACAATAAAAATACTGGCATCCAATGCTTCTGACAGTCTTAATCTTGCTTGCCTTCAATGCCTGAAATAGCAGAATGAAACACATTAAAATTATATCCTTTTGGCCAAAGTTGGCTAAAATCGTCGGTTTCCTAAAGGTTCAAAAATCATTGAAAATAGCCTCCCAGGTATAAAATAAATCACTTCTATGCCTGCCTAAGGCTATAATAAAGCTATTTAGCCTAGAAAACGGTCGAAATAAAAACCCTCAAAATCGGCCAATTTTGGCCAAAAAGGCAAGGCTATACTAAGGCAAAATGGCCAAAAATTGGCCGAAATCGAGGGTTTCCAAAAGGCTCCACAATCATTAAAAATAACCTCCCAGGAATAAAATAAACCACTTCTATGCCTTCATAAGGCTATAATAAAGCTATTTGGCCCAGAAAATGGTCAAAAGAAAAACCCTCAAAATCGGCCAAATTTGGCCAAAAAGGCAAGGCTATACTAAGGCAAAATGGCCAAAAATTGGCCGAAATCGAGGGTTTCCAAAAGGCTCGAAAACCATTAAAAGTTGCCTCCCAGGGATAGAATAAACCACTTCTATGCCAACATAAGGCTATAATAAAGCTATTTAGCCTAGAAAACGGTGAAAATAAAAACCCTCAAAATCGGCCAATTTTGGCCAAAAAGGCAAGGCTATACTAAGGCAAAATGGCCAAATATTGGCCAAAATCAAGGGTTTCCAAAGGGCTCCACAACCATTAAAAATAGCCTCCCATGGATAAAATGAACCACTTCTATGCCTGCCTAAGGCTATAATAAAGCTATTTGGCCCAGAGAATGGTCAAAACAAAAACCCTCAAAATCGGCCAATTTTGGCCAAAAAGGCAAGGCTATACTAAGGCAAAATGGCCAAAAATTGGCCGAAATCGAGGGTTTCCAAAAGGCTCGAAAACCATTAAAAATTGCCTCCCAGGGATAGAATAAACCACTTCTATGCCTACATAAGGCTATAATAAAGTTATTTAGCCCAGAAAACGGTCAAAATAAAAACCCTCAAAATCGGCCAATTTTGGCCAAAAAGGCAAGGCTATACTAAGGCAAAATGGCCAAAAATTGGCCGAAATCAAGGGTTTCCAAAAGGCTCCAAAATAATTAAAAATAGCCTCCCAGGGATAGAATAAACCACTTCTATGCCTACATAAGGCTATAATAAAGCTATTTAGCCTAGAAAACGGTGAAAATAAAAACCCTCAAAATCGGCCAATTTTGGCCAAAAAGGCAAGGCTATACTAAGGCAAAATGGCCAAAAATTGGCAGAAATTAAGGGTTTCCAAAAGGCTCCACAATCATTAAAAATAGCCTCCCATGGATAAAATGAACCACTTCTATGCCTGCCTAAGGCTATAATAAAGCTATTTGGCCCAGAAAATGGTCAAAAGAAAAACCCTCAAAATCGGCCAATTTTGGCCAAAAAGGCAAGGCTATACTAAGGCAAAATTGCCAAAAATTGGCCGAAATCAAGGGTTTCCAAAAGGCTCGAAAACCATTAAAAATTGCCTCCCAGGGATAGAATAAACCACTTCTATGCCTACATAAGGCTATAATAAAGCTATTTAGCCTAGAAAACGGTCAAAATAAAAACCCTCAAAATCGGCCAATTTTGGCCAAAAAGGCAAGGCTATACTAAGGCAAAATGGCCAAAAATTGGCCGAAATCAAGGGTTTCCAAAAGGCTCGAAAACCATTAAAAATAGCCTCCCAGGGATAGAATAAACCACTTCTATGCCTACATAAGGCTATAATAAAGCTATTTAGCCTAGAAAACGGTCAAAATAAAAACCCTCAATATCGGCCAATTTTGGCCAAAAAGGCAAGGCTATACTAAGGCAAAATTGCCAAAAATTGGCCGAAATCAAGGGTTTCCAAAAGGCTCGAAAACCATTAAAAATTGCCTCCCAGGGATAGAATAAACCACTTCTATGCCTACATAAGGCTATAATAAAGCTATTTAGCCTAGAAAACGGTCAAAATAAAAACCCTCACAAACGGCCAATTTTGGCCAAAAAGGCAAGGCTATAGTAAGGCAAAATGGCCAAAAATTGGAAAAAATCAAGGGTTTCCAAAAGGCTCCAAAATCATTAAAAATAGCCTCCCAAGGATAAAATAAACCACTTCTATGCCTGCCTAAGACTATAATAAAGCTATTTAGCTCAGAAAACGGCCAAAATAAAAACCCTCAAAATCGGCCAATTTTGGCCAAAAAGGCAAGGCTATACTAAGGCAAAATGGCCAAATATTGGCAAAAATCAAGGGTTTCCAAAAGGCTCCAAAATCATTAAAAATTGCCTCCCAGGGATAAAATAAACCACTTCTATGCCTGCCTAAGGCTATAATAAAGCTATTTAGCCTAGAAAACGGCCAAAATAAAAACCCTCAAAATCGACCAATTTTGGCCAAAAAGGCAAGGCTATACTAAGGCAAAATGGCCAAAAATTGGCCGAAATCGAGGGTTTCCAAAAGGCTCCAAAATCATTAAAAATAGCCTCCCAGGGATAAAATAAACCACTTCTATGCATGCCTAAGGCTATAATAAAGCTATTTAGCCCAGAAAATGGCCAAAATAAAACCCTCAAAATCGGCCAATTTTGGCCAAAAAGGCAAGGCTATACTAAGGCAAAATGGCCAAAAATTGGAAAAAATCAAGGGTTTCCAAAAGGCTCCAAAATCATTAAAAATAGCTTCCCAGGGATAAAATGAACCACTTCTATGCATGCCTAAGGCTATGATAAAGCTATTTAGCGCAGAAAACGGCCAAAATAAAAACCCTCAAAATCGGTCAATTTTGGCCAAAAAGGCAAGGCTATACTAAGGCAAAATAGCCAAAAATTGGCCGAAATCAAGGGTTTCCAAAAGGCTCGAAAACCATTAAAAATTGCCTCCCAGGGATAGAATAAACCACTTCTATGCCTACATAAGGCTATAATAAAGCTATTTAGCCTAGAAAACGGTCAAAATAAAAACCCTCACAAACGGCCAATTTTGGCCAAAAAGGCAAGGCTATAGTAAGGCAAAATGGCCAAAAATTGGAAAAAATCAAGGGTTTCCAAAAGGCTCCAAAATCATTAAAAATTGCCTCCCAGGGATAAAATAAACCACTTCTATGCCTGCCTAAGATTATAATAAAGCTATTTAGCCCAGAAAACGGTCAAAATAAAAACCCTCAAAATCGGCCAATTTTGGCCAAAAAGGCAAGGCTATACTAAGGCAAAATGGCCAAAAATTGGCCGAAATCAAGGGTTTCCAAAAGGCTCCAAAATCATTAAAAATTGCCTATCAGGGATAAAATAAACCACTTCTATGCCTGCCTAAGACTATAATAAAGCTATTTAGCCCAGAAAACGGTCAAAATAAAAACCCTCAAAATCGGCCAATTTTGGCCAAAAAGGCAAGGCTATACTAAGGCAAAATGGCCAAAAATTGGCAGAAATCAAGGGTTCCCAAAAGGCTCCAAAATCATTAAAAATAACCTCCCAGGGATAAAATAAACCACTTCTATGCCTGCCCAAGGCTATAATAAAGCTATTTAGCCCAGAAAACGGCCAAAATAAAATTCTCAAAATCGGCCAATTTTGGCCAAAAAGGCAAGGCTATACTAAGGCAAAATGGCCAAAAATTGGCCGATTTCGAGGGTTCCCAAAAGGCTCCAAAATCATTAAAAATAACCTCCCAGGGATAAAATAAACCACTTATATGCCTGCCTAAGGCTATAATAAAGCTATTTGGCCAAGAAAACGGTCAAAATAAAAACCCTCAAAATCGGCCAATTTTGGCCAAAAAGGCAAGGCTATACTAAGGCAAAATGGCCAAAAATTTGCCGATATCGAGGGTTTCCAAAAGGCTTCAAAATCATAAAAAATATCCTCCCAGGGATAAGATAAACCAGTTCTATGTCTGCCGAAGGCTATAATAAAGCTATATAGCCCAGAAAACGGTGAAAATAAAAACCCTAAAAATCGGCCAATAATGGCCAAAAAGGCAAGGAAAAATGGCCAAAAATTGGCCAAATCGAGGGTTTCAAAAAGGATCCAAAATTCCTGAATCTTTTGCTCTGTTGGTGAAATAAACCGTTCTAATACTTCGAAAAAGCTTTCTAAGACAGTAAGCTTTGCATCCCTCAGATGGCATGAAAATGGTTTTAAGTCAGTTTGAATGACAACGAAATAAAAGAAGAAATAGTTCTCTGCTAGCATTTGTCTTTTAGCTCACCGTAAGATAAACTGAATGATACAAAAATGCAGGTTTTCACCAATCTCATTGCAGCAAGCAAGTAATGTATAGCTTAAAATGTTGGACAGCTTTAATAAAATTTATCGCTATAGGTTTAAAAATGAAAATAGATATCAAGTTAATCTTGTGGCAAATAAAACTTTTTAAAAGTTCTGCAAAAATGTTCAATCTTGTAGTTAGTTTCAACTATTTGTTGTTTCGGATAGATAAAATTCGGATTTACCAAAATGCTTGCTATGTCCCAAGTCTTCTTCAGCAGCTCATCTCATTTCTGGTTTCTCGAAGCACGTGCCTCAGCTGAAAAAATCAATTTGGATTTAAACACACACTTCGTCAAAAGATGAAATCTTAGACGATGATAGAAGTTTGTACCCAAGAATAGAGTTTGCTTTCCACAGGGGGTTCTTTCCAAGGATTTGACAGGGCTTTTTAGGGCTTTACGTCATCGATCACATGACTTTATTGACCAGGAAGTTGCGCTTGCGCATCAAGGGTGATCCTTGTCCTTGTCCCAGCCACTGGGCCTAAACCCTGGTGACCATCCATCACTGCTTCTACATGAACAAATTGATCTTTTTATTCTTTCTTCCGATTCGATTTTTAACTAAAGACATTAATTAGCTAGGACAAAGGCTTCACTAGATAAGATGGTAGGTATAGAGTTGTCTATTTTTATTTAATTTGGTAAGATTAGATAAAATCATTTGACGTTTGATCAATCAATCAGTGAAACGATCAGCTTCTCAATCAGTCAGTGAATCATTCAATCAATCATCTAATCACTCAGCCACTCAATCAATCAATCAACCAATCAGTGGATCAATCAATCAATCAATCAGCCCCTCAATCAATCAATCAGTGAAAAAATCAGCCACTCAGTCAATCAATCAATCAGTGAATCATTCAATCAATGTAGGCAAAGGCTTGAAACATCTACTGACAGTGATTAATTGTTTCAGGATGATGATCAAGTGGACACCAAACATGAAAACAACACACATATAACACTTGACGATGCATTATCAAAAATTGGAATAGGCAGAATTCACTATTTGTTACTTATTTTAACTGCTGGTGGTTACCTAGCAGCATGCTCTGAACTCCTGGTATTTGTATTTAGCAGGGAAACCATAGCCTCATTATGGGGTATCAATGATGAGACATTTTCATGGCTCCCTTTTTCAACTTCACTCTCTGGAATATTTGGTAGCTTGATATTTGGCGTGTTTAGTGATTATAAAGGAAGGCAATTACCTTTCATTATGTCTGTTGGCATTTCTGCAGTATTTTCATTGGCTTCTGCATTCGCAATGGATTTCAAAACATTTATTCTTCTAAGGTAATTTGCCAAGTCTTTCCTCTTGAGATGTGGGTTCCTCTGGAATCAGGAAAATAAAATAGTTACTGCTTATGCATAAGTTAGGGGGTCCAAATGCCAAAATTTATGCCAATGCTCATATACAAAGTAAAGGTCTTATAACCCTCTGTGGCTAATGCTGGTGATGATTGGGTGATGGTCATTCATTTTCTGCACTCTTTCATGCAGTCTTAACATTGAGCTTGAACCTATGACTTACTGAACCACTGAACCCCCCTCAAATAAGCCCACATCCCTGACATGCTGGTATTAGCCTTTTGGGTCCATATTGGTACTTTATCGATTGGTACTTTATGACAGAAAAATGCATTCTTTAAGTTGATGATAAATCATGATTTTATGAATAATTTTAATCCCCACCTCAAATAAGCCCCCCTCCAAAATAATGACAAATAATTAAGCCCCAAAGGGGATAAATCGTGAATTTATGGTACTTAGAGGTTGTTTGGTTAGGGGACTCTGGCCTAAAAGAGGGGCACTTTCCATTAAATTTTTGGATTTTGAGAGGGGCCAGAAATTTTGCTGGCATCGTTAAGTCTCTAAGGATGGAAAAATGCTTATACAGCTACTGAGTTTTGGTTTTTGTGTGTGTTTCAGATGATAAAATTCTATTTTATATTCTTCTTACCTTTTAGATGTTTTGCATCATTTGGAATAGGAGGAATTGTTGCAGTAGACTTTGTCATTTTACCAGAATTCCTTCCAAGAAAACATCGTGGTCAATACATGGTGGTAATAGCATTAAGTGGTGCATTAGGTGTGGCATACACAGCTGGTATGGCTTGGCTTTTAATTTCAAAGCATCATTGGCATCTATTCATTATTGTTTGTTCTATTCCAACATTACTTGTCTTCGTTATTCGATTCATGATCAAAGCTGAGTCACCAAGATTTCTCTTATCAAATGGCAACTACGAAAAAGCAATAAAGATACTTAATCAAATTGCAAAACAGAACAACAAAGAAGATGTTTTACAAGGAATTATAATCATCAACCAACAACATAAATCACGAAATTTCTTTCACTTATTCTCAAAAGAGTTTGCATTTCAAACCCTTCAAGTTTCATCACTGTGGTTGCTACAGGCAACTGGGTATTGGGGTGTTACGATTTTCTTCCCACAATACCTTGAAAGATTTGGTATCAAAATATACTTTGACATGTTTATGAATATAAGTGCACAAGTCCCAGGGCACGTTTTGGTCATTCTAATGATTGACAGGCATCGATTTGGTAGGATTTGGACGCTACGTATATTCACATTTGGTACAATGGTGTCTTTATTTTTACTCACCGTTTTAGAAGATGAAATAAGTGTTTCTGTTTTAGCTGTGATTTGTTATTTCTTCATGCCACCAATTTTCTCCATTTTACAAACATACACGACAGAAATATACCCAACATTATTACGTAGTAATGCTATGTCTTTAGCTTCTATTGTAATTTCTCTACCCGGAATGACAACTGCTTTTATTAGTGCTGAAATAGTATCATCTCCTAAGCAATGGATATATCCGCTGGTCTGGGCTTCAGTCTTTCTCATACAATTAATAGTCGCAATGACTTTAAAGAAGGAAACTGCTTCTATGTCTATGGAAGCCTCTGAGGAGGAGCATATGAAATATGCAGGTGCTGAAGTGATAAATAATTCTGATTTGGTCCAACCAACTTAATATTAAAGATAACAAGGTTTATTTAAATTTACATGATAGAATAGAATAGAATAGAATGATATCTTTATACAGTACTTTCATTTCATTTGTTGTATTCACGTGTGGTATGTTTCTGGCTATCAGTTACCGCTTTATATCAGGTTTTGATACCAAATGTCGCCAATGTGTTCTTTGCTTCCCTATAGAGAAGGAAAAAGGATTTGACTCGTGAATGTTGTATAAAGGAAGTGGGCTGCGTGCTTTTGTAGGAACAGTAAGCTTCCTTTCCAGCCTGTTGTTTTATTACCGTAAATCCTCGAATAAGCCCCCACCTTCAAATAAGCCCCACCTAAGAATTCATTTTTGCAGATAAGCCCTCCCCTCGAATAAGCCCCCATGGGGAATTATTCGAAGGATTTATGAATTTGTTTCTGTCTATAATGCATCTTTCAACTAATTAAATCACAGAACAAGTTAGTCCTGACAGGTTTTACTATCAATTCAACCAGTAATCAGCTATTGGCTGTTGGCAAACAACTGTTAGAGTATAGATTTTCTCTCTTCTATTCTTTCGACAATACACTTGAACCATTGGACTTTAAATAAGTCCTCCCCTCGAATAAGCTCCCACCGTAAAATTCATTTTTGCCAAATAAGCCCCCCGGGGGCTTATTCGAGGATTTACGTTATTCCTAGACTGATTTTCAACGTTTTGTCACAGATTGTTTCATTTTCAAAAATGTTATGAAAAAACAGCTTTAGGACAAGTGCTTCACTCCTGCAGCCTAGAGCTTCCTAAACTAGAGTTTAGGGCTTCCTTAATCAAACCAAGACAATAAATAGGATATTAACTACATTTCTCATTGCCTTGTGATTGGAGATGGAGCTCTTGTGAAACGTTGCCCTAATGAATGTCAAAGGCTTGTCATGATAAGCGGCGATTAACTTGTCTAATATTGAGTCAGAGAGAGCCTTGATAAGTGTGATAAACACACTCCTGTAGCCTTTTTTGAATTTAACGCAATAGTTTCTGTTATTTCAGAGAATTTCGACCCAATAAAGGTTTGTTCCTCTAAAAATCCTTAAAAATCTACCAGGGCCAAGAGTAGAACCTTTAAAACCTTCAAGAGACAAGTACTTACTGAGCGATAGGACCATCTCCTTTGTCCTTTTCTTGTAAACTTTTTATTACCCTTGGGTCATTCCATTTTAATGCATTGAACGCTCGTACAACCTATTGAAGAAATAAGAACACATTAGTAAACTAATAAGAGCAACAATTAGTGGTACAGTATAGATAAGTACACTAGTATTTTTGATCAACACATCAGTCACTATTAACCATCCCCAGTTCTTCTGAGTTCGTCAATCACAATGGGTCAAATGTTTCGTATAATAACCCAAACAATTATGAATCAGTGATTGATCTGATTAATCAGGTTAATCAATAACCATACGGGCTGACCCATGACCCAAGTGAACGTTTAATAGTCATTTTCTTCATTCTAAACAATATTTGTCAATTGATCAATCCCTAAACACAATAATGAAATAATCAAAGTTCATTAGAAGTTAGAAACAGTTTTTATGGGGTTATCTGCCCTTCTAAAGATTGAATAAGGCATATATTAGTCTTTAACATCGTTAGCTACTTGTTCCTTATTCGTTTTCATGATAAGAATTTTGAGAATTGTTTTATAGACTCTTAGATATGTTAAATATTATAGATTTTATGTTAAATATTGTAGATTTTATGTTAATATTCTAGATTTTATGTTAAATATTGTAGATTTTATGTTAAATATTGTAGATTTTATGTTAAATATTGTAGATTTTATGTTAAATATTATAGATTTTAGAGCAAGAAGATTCTATTTAAAGTGCATCTAGAAAAATCGAATGTCTGTTGTTACTGTCTTCTCTTTCATGTTGCACTCTAACGCTGTTATTGTTCATAGGGACTCTTATCCCAATTGGGGACAAATGGGATAGGCTTCGTTGGCGGGGGGGAGAGATGAGGATGGGGGTAGGGTTTTGTGGAGTTTCAATGGCAACTTGCAGACTGAAATGATTTTCTGACTGATAGTGGTGCAGGTACATTTGTGAAAGTCCATCAGAGCTGCTTGATCTTTCATGATGAAACAAGCTGGCCCTAGTAATTCTCAAAGAAAAGTCACCAAGGATAGCTGTTCCCTTGCTGATCATTGGAATAGTTTACGAATGGTGATTTAAACCATAGCTTTAATTACAGTACCTGAGTTCTGACGTTGATGCTTGAATCCAACTCCAAAATGTCTAATAATGTCTTCAGTTCTTTCTCACTTTTCATTCGAAGGGTCGACTAAAGAAACAAGATACAGATCTACTCAATAACGAAATAAAGAAACTTCAAACTCATAACTTACCAAAACTAATGATATTTTATTTGAAAGTTTTCCAGGAACCAGTAGTTTTGAGGAAATATCCTTTCAAAATATTGATTTTATCCTTCAGCTCCACGTTAGCTCTATAGCTGCCAGAGCCTTGAAATGCATCAACAAACAAAAACTGCTGGCTTTGCAGGCAGTTATTCAAAGGCTGTGTAAGAGATATTGAAGGTAATTCTCTGGTAATTCAGGCCTGGAGCATATAAACAAATATCTTCCTATCAACTTTAAATACCGCTACATGGCCCTACTGTTAAACCACTAATGTTTCCCCATTTACCGTGTGAAGCCATGGCTTTGGTCACTTATAACAAAATGTTCAGATATTACAATGAAAACATACCAGCATCATGATTGCATTTGATCGTAGTGATTCATCCAAATCATCTAATCTCCTGTAAAAAGCAGTGATTGCGATTAATTAAAATAAATATAATATAAAAGAATATGTTCTACAATTGTGATGATATAATAATCGAAGTAATATAAAAAGATCTAACAGGAGATTCAAAAATATAGATTCATCATTGAACGTTTCGATCTTATGATCTTCTTCATCTTCTTCTTCAGTTTGCTGAAGAAGATCATAAGATCGAAACGTTCAATGATGAATCTATATTTTTGAATCTCCTGTTTAAATATTTTATATAGATAAAGAAAAATAGGTAGCTTTTTTTCATAGTTAAAAAGATCTAACAAGATTGATGATATACCATAAATAAAGTAATCACATATTCCTACAAATAACATCCCATAAAATGTTGGACTGTTTTTTGATGTAGCCAAATGGTCAAACTTTTTGACAAGTAAATCTCAAATGCTGGGCCATCAATGTTCGATTGTTTAGCCAGGACCTTAGTATTCAAAAAGATATTTCTGCTTTTCACCACAACTTAGAAGTTTTATACGAATCAAAGAGACTACCAACTATATTCTCAATCACTTACTTATATACAAGAAACATAGCTTTCGGTCGCATTCCAAATTCATTGATAACGTCTGCTATTTTCGAGCGAAGGTCCTAAAATAAGACAATCATTAATAGATAAGTGATTTGAGTTAACCACGAATTAGAATCAATAAAGCCCTGGCCAAACGATCAAACATTGTTGGTCAAACATTTAAGATTTGCTTTACAAGCAATGTTTGACCGTTTGGTCACATCACAAAACATTGCTTGACAAGCAGAATTCTGCAATGTTTTTGAAAAATTTCAAAAAACATTTTATGCTTGTATCAAGCTAATAATGTTGGACGAGCAATGTTGTGTGATGTGGTCAAACGGTCAAACATTTTGCTTGATTAGCAAATTGCAAATGTTTGACCAACAATGTTTGATTATTTGGCCAGGGCTTAAGTGTTCAGTGATTCAAAGTAGCCATAGCATAAGCAAAGAAATTAATGATAGTAAAAAATTAATAATTACAGAATTAGGGTGATTCCATAGTAATTTCTCAAGTGTATCAAACACTTTATCAGGATCGAAAGAAGTAACACCTTTGACTCCTACAAAAGATTTATAGATATCAATCAGAATTATAAGCTAAGGTTCATAGGCCCTGGCCAAACGATCAAACATTGTTGGCCAAACATTTGCTATTTGCTAATCAAGAAAAATGCTATGCTTGAACGTTTAGTCATGCCAAAAAACATTGCTTGTCAAACATTTTTTGGCTTGGTTTATACGCATTAAGTATTTTTGAAGTTTTTCAACAACATTGCTAAGCGATTCTGTTTGCCAAGCAATGTTTCATGATATGGCCAAACGATCAAACATTGTTGGTCAAACATTTGCTATTTGCTAATCAAGAAAAATGCTATGCTTGAACGTTTAGTCATGCCAAAAAACATTGCTTGTCAAACATTTTTTGGCTTGGTTTACACGCATTGAGTATTTTTGAAGTTTTTCAACAACATTGCTAAGCGATTCTGTTTGCCAAGCAATGTTTCATGATATGGCCAAACGATCAAACATTGTTGGTCAAACATTTGCTATTTGCTAATCAAGCAAAATGCTATGCTTGAATGTTTAGTCATGCCAAAAAACATTGCTTGTCAAACATTTTTTGGCTTGGTTTACACGCACTGAGTATTTTTGAAGTTTTTCAACAACATTGCTAAGCGATTCTGTTTGCCAAGCAATGTTTTATGATATGACCAAACGTACTAACATTGCTTGTTACCCAAACCTCAAATGTTTGACGAACAATGTTTGAATGTTTGGCAAAGGCTATACACTATACTTCATGGTTGTGCGAATGTCATAATGATATAACCTTACCGATAAATAGAAGCAGATCTGCAGCATTTACTCGGTGCTAGAAAAAAGAAAAAATTTAAGAAAGGATGAAAAGAACTCGATGCCTTAAACAGCTCTAAAATAGCGTAAAACAACATTACAGTAAATTGTTTTGCCTTTAGATTTATCAAACAACAAAACCAACAAAGAAAGAATCAGAAAGAGCTTTTTGTGATATATAGAGGCTGTTTTACTGAACAGATGTGAGGCTTGATCAATGAATGAATGAATAAGTTAGAGGCAGGAGAAATGTATTTTCAAGTAATGCTGAAAATCCACTAGGAATCGAAGGAGAAAATTAAGAATAATGATGATAGGACGAACACTGGTAGAAGATTGATCAATCAAATTGAGAGAGGAGAAATATTCTTTGGCCATATAATGAAACAAGTTGGGGTGGAGCAACAGCTAAGGACATAGCCAACCGATCAAACATTGTTTATCAAACATTTGAATTCGCAATGTTTGATGGTTTGGCCAAATCATAAATCACTGCTCGTCAAACAATTTTATATCATTTTAAATCTTTCAAAAGTATCGCTGAGTGAATTCTGCTTGTCAAGCAATGTTTTGTGACGTAGCCAAACGGTCAAACATTGCTTGCAAAGCAAATCTCAAATTTCTGACCAACAATGTTTGATCGTTTAGCCAGTGCCTAACAATGGAAAGGGTGATTGGGAAGTGGAGTTGCAGATGTCAACAATTACAAATGTTAGCATTGAACACCAAGAAGCAACGCCATCAACAAAGCAGAAGAGAACAGAGATGTGGAGAACAGAGATATGTGTCATCAAGGTTTCTGGGCATGCAATTTGAAGAAGAGGAAGCAACAGAAAGGCAGTTGCAGCATGGTTACTTCATATGGATAGTGGTAAAAGAAACGATAAATTGAAAATTACCTTCCAGTTATTGGCATTGCTAATTTGATGAAGCAGACAATCAATGACCAACTGATCTTTGCAATTCATTTGTCGAACAAGTGATTTCAAAGCCTAGAAAAAAGACATATTTATTAATAGGACATTGCACAGGCGTTTTTGATGAGTCTTTTTTAAGAAACCTTATTTTAAAAGAAGCCTTGAGCTCTCTGTATTGACTTTGGAGAATCTTATGGCAATAGCATTTCTTTAAAATGAAAGCTTCAAATTTTTCACAATACACAGCTTTCAAAGCAAGATAACAAATAGGAATTAATTTCAGTAGAATCCCCCATGAAGATCTGAGGTAATTAACTTACCATCTACTTTGTAATAATATACAATACGATGCTCATCAAGCAAGATCATTGCGTTTTAGCAGTGCTCATTTGAATAGATATGTATTAAAAGGAGTTTACAAAGAACAAGGGTTTAGTACAGCATTCATTTCAAACCTGATCTCTAATGGCAAAGGATGCATCTTGTAATTTATGAATGAGAACACGTTTTGCTTCAGCATTTGGTACACAAAGATGACCAAGCGATAACGAGGCTGCGAATGATATTCTTTTATTCTCCAATTTCGTCATTTGTATCAGCACTTCTATGAGTTTGGAGATCGCTGGGGTTTTCTGTTGGAAA
Organism: Chrysaora quinquecirrha; assembly: GCA_014526335.1. Taxonomy (NCBI): domain Eukaryota; kingdom Metazoa; phylum Cnidaria; class Scyphozoa; order Semaeostomeae; family Pelagiidae; genus Chrysaora; species Chrysaora quinquecirrha. The sequence goes on along the minus strand of JACTAT010000036.1, from coordinate 269,374 downwards.
TAAATGAACATATTAATAAAAAGTATTACCAAAAGGGACCTGAGTGAGGGTATCGCTGGATGTGTTCAAGAAAAGCTTAGATGATTTTCTGTCTCAAATTCCTGATGAGCCTTAACTTATTGGTTATATGGCAATATGAAAAGCTGATAGTAACTCTTTAGTTGATATGATAACAATTGGATCTTTTTCAAGGGATAGACATCTAGTGTTAATCCTTAATAAAAGATATTTAAACATTGTAATAATAATAAACAATCAAGACTCAAATGTTGATTGCTTATTAAATAATTAACAAAGCACATTCTGTTTTTTCTATTCCTTTTCTGCTACATATGGTTAGAGCCTTATTGCAATATCTGGAAATAATGATAGTCGTTTAATTACCTTGCTAACAAATTGTGCATTTCTGGCTGTAGATAAGGTATCCAGAATATCCATTTGAAGATCTTCGTTTCCTTAAAAAGAAGAAATGGCCAAATACTGTAAATCCTCGAATTGCCACCCCTCGAATAAGCCCTCCCCTCGAATAAGCCCCCACCCTAGAGCAAGAAATTCATAATAAGCTCCCACCCCTGACATGTTGCTGTTAGCCTTTTGAGTCCGAATCAGCCCCCTCCAAAATAGTGAAAAATAATTAAGCCCACAGGGGGCTAATTCGAGGACTTACGGTATATAGTTTCCACCGCTAAAAATACAGATAGAGTCTCTAAAAATACAGTAATATGATGATAAATGTATGCTTATAGAAAGCATTTTTGAGTATTTTAGTATTGCAGAGAAAAGTATCTTAGAACATTCTTAACAGCTTTTTTCGTCAGACACTCCTCAGGGTACAAACGACAGAAACAGGACATAACAACTGGCTAAGGCTTACAGAACTCAGGCTTATACAACTGACTAGACTTGAAGGCAGAAACAAGTATTCTTTCTCATAAATTCTACAGATTTCTTACCTTGTTCGAGTCCTTTTAAAAGAATTTTCACAGCAGAAACATCCCATGATCCTGTAGAGTAAATAAGCAGTCATTTTAAAATAGCACCTATCTTTAAAATTGGTTCTGTATTCAGGCTAAACAACATTTCTTATACCCAAGATTTTAATTTTCTATCTGGATAAATATGGGAATTCATTGCTGAGAAACAGCAGTTGTTTCATATCCCCGAACAGATGACTCTAGACAAACAACATAAGTAATATTAAATTTCTTAAAAACTGTCAGTTTTCAGGATAAACAACTCTTCTTCGACAAAAGATTAGGTTTTAACTCTTTTTGTATAACGAAACTTTGATTTCGTTGTTGGAAAATAGATTGTTTTCTACCCCAGAAAGGATATTTATTTCAAGACGAAAGTGTACGAAATTTGAACATAAGTTGTAAAAATACTGCCAAAGCTTGAAACTGAAACGTGCAAGTTGTACAGCCTTTTTAAGCTCTCAATATGACTAAAGGAAAGCGTATAATAAAGTAGCAAACGATAGATATGTCGACTAGATAACTAGATATTATAAACAAGACACATACCCAGAGTAATAAGGCATTTGCTAGCTTCGTATAGAATTGATTTGTTAGTCTCTTCATTGATCTAAATAATGGATGTAGAAAGACATGAAGTTAGTATATTAAATGCATGAATTTACGAAAGAAAACAAAGATTTAAGGTGATGAAATTATAATGGATAGTAAAAATACCTTAGAGCGAATAGTTTCCAAGATAAGGGAATCACAACTGCCAAGCTTAGACAAACACTGAAAATATAAAATAAGGTGTAGAAGTTGAGAAATGAAGACTATTCTACAGATCAGAAAAAGGAGTCTTACCATACGTCTTTATCTCAATTTTCTTCTAAGGTCCACAATTCCGTGAAAGAACAAAGGAAAGTGAGAGAAGAATACCCATTTCACCCCCACTCTTTTTTGCCCTTTTTTGGAATGGTGGACTAGGAAAAGGATATAGAGAATTGTAAGACTATATTACAGATCAGATGGGAACTACGATAGATAACAAATGAGTTGTGGTCATAGAGATATGGTTGTGGTACGGACTGAAAAATATGACTTAAAGGTAAACGGATGACTAATGAAAAATAAGTGATAAACAATTAGAGTATCGATATTCTACCCTTAGAGAATCCAGAACTATTTCCTCATTGCTTGATCCAATTCCTGCTTCACCCAGCAAATCCTAAAAAATTCCCAACAATTAAACAGGAAGACAGAGGCAAATGTTCATTGAAAATTGAAAAGGTAGATGTAGCCTTTTCTTTCTGGTTTTTAAGTATAAACACTGTCAAAAAAACAAATTTTCAAGCTGACAACTGAACTTACCAGTATTCTCTTCCATTTCAAATCATCCGATGATCTCGTGGAAATTGTGTTAGCACGAAATCTCGCAACAGCTACAAACAAACAAACAATAACATTATCAACCAATGTAAAAAAAACTGTCTACTTTGATACAATATAAAAGTGTGCTCCTGTCAAGAAGATCAAATATTGTTTGTCATACCTTTGAGACTAGCTTATCAAACAATGTTTGTCCGTTTGGCCACGTCACAAAAAATTGCTTGATAAACAGAATTTGCTAGCAATTTTGAGGGAAAACTTCAAAAAAATTACCTGCTTGTCACAATAAAAAAGGGTTGACGAACAATGTTTTGTTTTGGCTAAACGATTAAACAATTGTTTTACAGCATGCCTCAAGGTTCTGGCCAAACGGTCAAACGTTGTTTGTAAACATTTGACGTCGGCATGTCAAGCAAAATGTTTCATCGTTTGTTCGCGACGTTTTACCGTTTGTTACTAAAACATTTCTCACAAATTCCGTTTGTCAAGCAACGTTATGGACGTGGCCAAACGTTCAAACATAGCTTGATAAGCAAATTGCAAATTTTTGACAAATAAATGTTTGATCATTTGGTCAGGGCTTTACGATCAGTAGAGATAATGTTACCTTTAATTCGAGATGCAGCTTTTTTCAATGACATTCGACGCTCAGACGCCCTAGAAAAACAACACAGAATCAGTTCAGATCAATCATTTCAAAGTTCAATCTAATACAACACTACTTATCTGCCTGTCTTACAAACAATAGCAAATTTGGAACTAAGCACAACATGTAACAAAACGAAAATACAGAATGATGCTTAATGATAAATATAGGCAGATTAAATTAGGGAAGTATGAAGAGCAAGTTGGATCAGGGGGAATTTCTTAAAAAAGGGCTCCTTCAATAGGCAAGCCCCCAAGCTGATCGAAGAGGGAACACCCCCTTATCCAAAAATAAGTACAGAACTGTGCTTATAGATGAAAGTAGGCAGATTACGTAGGTGAATATAAAGAGCTAGTGGGATCGGGGAATTTCTTCAAGGAGGGGCTCCCTCAATAGGCAAGCTTATCGAGGAGGGAACACCTCTTATCTAAACATAAGTTGACGTATCTAGATGTTATTGTAAACTGGTGCAGAAAGACATATTAAAAGCACAGTGCATAGAATAATGTGTGAATCGTTAAATAATTTGGGTTTCTACGAGGGACTTACCATTATGAAATTATTTTTTCAAAATCATGAGAGATGTTATTATAAGTATTATTACCTTGATGTACTTTCTCTTTGAGTTTTCTTCTTGCTTATAGTCGGAACCTTAAAAAAATCAAGACAGTTATGAATACAAGAAATCATACAGTACTATATAAAAGGAAAAAATAGCAGAAGAATGGACATATTCGAGTTTTGAGGAATTAAATCAAAAGTAATATGCAGTATCATACATCTTTGAGTGTCTGTCTGGGACTTCTGATATAAGATACGTTTTTCTGTTTATTAATTTTGCTTATGTCACACCAAACATCAGGACATCTAGGATATTGCTTGTCAGCATTCTAAAAGCAATGATACAGTGACTATGAATTAATTCCAAATATAGATAGATAAGGTTTTAACAATATATAATATATCTGAGACTTTTATCTAAGCCTGAAGAGTTTGCATTAGTCGCCAAAATATGCATTAAGTTGTCATTTGTATTTCGACCCTTAATGCCTGTACGGAGGGAAGGAACTTTGATTTCGTTAAGCTGTGCTTCTATATCTTAGGTTGTTATATAATCGAGTGTTAGATGGGGGAGGGGGCTACAATAGGATAGTACCCTTCCGTTGGTTAGAATAACCCCCAGCTTGTAAACTTTCAGAACTAATTGGTTTCAGGTTTTTCTTGAATGTACATGGAGCAATAAATGGATAGTCAGTAACTGATGATGACTGAGTTGATAAAAGTATGTTTAATCAGTAGCAGTGCTGTGTTGAAAACATATATACGAATAAGGCATAAACTGCTTACCTGTTTAACAACTGGTAAAACAACTGAAACTGGTCTTGAGAACAATTTTGAACATCTTTCACCATAAAAACCAAGTCCAGGACTCTTCAAAGGTGGCAATTGTTGATCTTCATTTACTCTTTCATCTGATGGTTGATTCGTTCTATTGGACTATGTGAGAATATGATTTTTATTATTTGAAACAGAACAACTTGTACCAAAGATGCAAATCAGGTATAAATGATGGTAATGGTAACAAATATATAGATTGGAGAGTCAGATCTTCACAGTAAAGAGGATAGAAGTATCATTCTCACAAACCATAGACTCGTGAAGATAATTCTAACGGTTTATTGAAACGTTTGACTAAAAGTTGAGTGAATCGTCTGAAATATATGGGATCGACTAGCAACTTTATTCCAGTGCAAAATGCTTAAACAGAATGTCGAATCGTAGTAAGTCTATTCCAATGATTTTCTCTGGTTAGATTAACTTTAAAATCCAGGAAACTTCAGGACTTCGGGAGTAGGACCAGGATTAGGGTACGAAGATGTTTTGAAAAGAAAAAAGGAGTTAATAAGACTCGTAGTACCTGACTTTTGAGTGTTTCCTTTTGACCTTCGAAAGAAAAAATAAGACAGTACATAATAAATAAGTAGCTGAATAAACAGTAGGTTAAGCAGGGGTGCTAGCCCAAGAGAACCCGGGGACCAGCATACAGCTTGGATATATTTATGGAGAGTTCTTCGCTAGCAAAATTGTTTAGTAATACTAGTAAAACAATCTATCGACTCTGTGTTCCACTCCAACGTCGTAATGTTGATATAACAAAAGTTGTTAATCATCACGCCATGGTTCAAAACTACCTCGTATTCTAGATCATTTATCCAAAGGGACATAAAACTGAATTGTTGGTCTATGGCACAATAATTTTGCAATAAGCTTCTTTTCCTTGAAGCAAACAGATCCCTTCACTGGTGATTCAATATACGAACTGAACCAGTACGAGAACCAGTATTACCGTAGAGATATACTATAAACAGGTTATGAAATGAAATTCGTCTATCACCATACCTCTGATCGTTGAACTTTCAGTGAGAAAAGTTGATTGTTTATCAAACTTCATATTCACAGAATTAACAGCTGCATCTTCAACTGATTGAAACAGCATTGTCAATTTGTTCTGTAATTTTTCAAGAGATTTTCTCTGTAAACAGTAAAAAAGGACAAATGATTAACAAAAGGGGTAGAGGCTATATTTGATTTAAGAAAGTTCTATGTAAAAGAATACATGTACCGGACATGGGGTCTGGTGGATCCGTACGTGAATAGATCTGCTATACCTACTAGTTTGGGGACGCTTTGGAAAGTGTTCCCATTTAGAATAGTTTGCATTAAAGTCCTCATAAAGTATTAAGCAGAGAATATCAAAATGTAGAGAAACCAAGCTATATTATAATTCACTATCAAGATATATTAAGATACTTTATTTAGCATGCTTTACTGTAATATCTACAGAATTAAAATAAGTTAAATGCAAACACGGGTATATGCATATCTAGATGTTGCATTGGTTCCAGTTAGAGTTTGCGACAAGTCAGTGATTAATAAAGCTTCTCGGAGTTCAGGAACCTTAATTCTGTAATGAATCTACGTGGGCCAATTTTATTCAAAGGACAGAAAAATAGTCAGGCTATAATCAGCAACGTTTACGTTGTAGCTCTTCTAGTTACAGAAACTATGCATAACAAAAACGAGCTATCATATGTTTTATCGTTTGGCCATGGCTTTAGACAACCATTCTTTTGTGTAACAGGGTTTAGGCTCAGGCTAGATGCTCTCTGTATTCTAGTACTATGTAGATGGATAAAGCAACGATGTGGCAAAGTAAAGAATGAACATTCCCAGGTAATAATTAATATTGTTATAAACTCACATCAAAATCGGTTTCTCCAATTGATTTTCCATCCATTTTCCAAGATATTTTGTCAATTGAATGTTCACCTATAAAATGTGTAGTAAAAATAGTACGACATGTCTTGGAAGAATTATAAAGCGATTTACATGATGATTTGCGCTCACTATCACTGGCAGTTAGTAAAGGCTCAGTGTAGAAGGAGAGGGGAAAACATCATTACTTAAGGCAAACTGTCGTAGTGTTGATTGGGTAAACAGAACAATGAAGAAGAATAGACTTAGTCGGGCTTCAGTTAATTTCGACGTACATCTAAATTCAAGAAGATGATAACGACCTGACTCCTTCCATAAGAAAGAATGATCTAAGAGCATAGAAGAAGTCAGACCGTTTGTTGCCGTTTCAACATGTTGGAATTGGAGCTCCAGCCAGTCATAGAGATGACAGTGCGTCTTTAACTTAGGGAGTTAGCGAAGGAGAAAACACAAGTCAATACGTAACATACCTAATAAATGTTCGAACGTTTTGCCAGGTTGTTAAGCCAAGAAGAAAACACCATTATTTAACAAAGGGAGTTAGCAAAACAAATTGAAGTCAATATGTAACATACCTCTCTTGAGAAATGAATCTGGATATGATATAGCGAGTGAATGCCATGACAATGGATTGAGTTTTTGCATGAAATTAACCCATTCAAATCGATGATGATCAGACGTCCAGTAGTCATTTACTTTATCAATTGATTCCATTGTTGAGTTTTGTATCAATGATTTATCTTGATTAAGGTGATTGGGTGATTGCGTTGATTCTGCTTTCTGATCGTCTTGATTATCATCAACTTCCTCAGCAACAAAGGCCTTTTCAGAAGAAGTGGTGTTCACTGCTGATCGATCTTGATTGAGTGATAGCCTTGATATTGATTTTTGATTGTCTTGATTATGGTTTTCAGTAATAAAGATCTTTTCAGAGGTATCAGAGGACTGCAATGCTGATTTATGTTGATTAAGTGATTGTCTTGATACTGTTCTCTGATTATCTCGATCATCATCAACTTCGGATATCACACTGCCATTATCTGAAACTGAGACATCATTGAGTTTAATCGATAAAACTCGTTCAATTTCTGATTCGATATCTTCTTTCGTTGTCATTCTTAAATCATGATTTTCTTCGTTTTTGTCTTCTCCTTTCCAAAGCAGACGATTTTTCTGCTCATTTGAAAGTTGCTGTAGAAAAGTTGGCGAAAGTTCTTTTTCTGTTATCGTCATTTGTTTCTGCGAAAAAACAAAGCAAACAATTAACTAACTCCAAGTGCCTGCAAACGCATTAAAAAGCGGGTACAGACTTGAATATTCTCTGGTTTATAGATAGAGACTTCTATCTTCTCTGATGTATAGATAAGGACTTAACATAGGACAAAATACAGTACATTGAGACACGTTCTCAGATAAACTGACGAGGAACCATGTCTTTCCCACCCCCTTCTTCATTCAATGATGATATTTTATTGATAGACCTAATATTGTACGATTGCCTGTATGATGAAGATGCTTATTCAATTTCAATTCATCAATTAATCCAGTAATGAACTGAGGGAGCGGTAAACGTCGGGAGATCGGATAACTGAAAAGGCAAATTTCAGTTTTGTCTCAACAACTTTGTTCACGAGTGAGGCTTTCCTCCATCTTCCTCTGTAACTCGACTTAAGATTGAGCCCAAATTCCCTTCGGAATCTCTCTTATTCAGATACTGCATCTATTTTCTGCAAGTTTCTATTCGTTTCAATCTAATACTCGATAGTATTTCATGCTACAATATGTATTCAACATATATATACAAAATACATGTTTGTATTTAGCGTAGTTATAACGTTGAGTACCTCTGCTCCTCTTGCTGCATAATCAAAATGGCAAAGTGCTCTACTTGTGAACAACAGCTGCTGTAATCTTGATTCGAGCCAAATCACTCTTTTCTGAGCTTGTTCTATCTGCAGAATAAACAGAATAAGTATCTTTGAACTCCTCAAACTTTAGCATTGCGAAGAAAAACAAAACCATCTTGGAACATATTTAAAACGCTTTTTGCTTGTCTCGTCTGAAAAAGCAATTAATAGCCATCCTTATGAAAGCATCTGGGCTGATATTCCGTTCTAGTCAATGCTTTAGCCGAGAGGCATTTCAGTTCTCTAAAAAGCGTACGAGATATTCCTATTGAAACAAAAGAAGTCTTACAAGATGCCTGCAAAAACAACAGAGATTCCAGCTGTGGGTGTACGAGATTCCAAGAAGTGAATTACCGCTCGGTTTCAGCCTGTTTGATGTTTATTCTTTGAGGAGTGTGAGGCCAAAAAAGTTTGCCCCAAGACGTTTTCGCTTCATCTTCACATTGCAATAAGGGAAGACAGTGAAGAGTATTTTTTAAGACATACCTAAGGATACAGTTAAAAGTTTGAAGGAGATGACAATCAGCTAGTCGAGAAGAAACATTTAGTTTTCATTATATCAGGAAAACAGAACTTACGTTATTTCCCATTTTTAACGATTTCTCATAATTAAACTGCGCATGTGCCAACTCCCCTTTCACTTTCGTCATCACCTTTAAAGAAAATTGCAAATAACACAGTTATAAAAAAATATCTTCATTTCACAATCAAATAAGCGAATCTTTGTCAGAGGGAGAATGTTTGTTTGATAAAGCATTTGTTCTTTTCCAAACTAAAATGGTTACCAACCTGAAGTAGAACAATAACTTGCTGGCTTTTTGACTGCAGCAGATTCAATTGCTTTCTTATTGTTTTCAAATCATCCTAAAATAACGAATAAGGCATCATCATCTTTGTAGGGATTAAATGAAGTATTGATTTAATTTATTGATCAAGATACAGAAAGAAATTATTGCTTGTCTTCGAGTCGAAAAAAGCTTCAAAATTGTGTTCAAAAGTGGAATTGAAAAGTTTTAAGGGTCCAGGGAGAATATAAACGCTCAATGCTGGACTCTTTAAATAATTGTATTGGTCATCGTGCTGAATTCCGTAAGCTGATTGATGTTCAAAGCACAATATCAATCTAGCTTCACTTTTCTTATTCGTACATTTCGATTTTTGATGCTCTACCACATAAGACGGGTTTTAGATCCTCCAACTTGTTCGTGATCGAGCTAGTCCTTTCAGGCTAGCTTAAGACCGACCAATCGTCCTTCAGATCGTCTAGCACCCCTTCCTTCTTCTTCACTGTCTTTGTTCCCTTCCTTCAAGCGCCTTCCCTCGAAGGAGTCTTCTCTAACAATTCAAGGCTCGCATCGCAAAAATACACTATCTATTTAATGTATCAAACCTTTGAAAGGCCTTTGCTGTCCATCTGTTTTAGCAGCTCATTGATTTGTTCTTGCAAATGTTTCACAAAAGTAACCTTGAAAGAAGAAGAAATAAACCAGGTCATTAACATGAGGATCAAGAATCCTTATGCCGGATCAATGGTTAGCATGAATGGAAAGTAAAGGGAATGGCAATGCATGCGGTACAGTTAAGTCCCAATTTTAAGAAACCACTCTATAAGAAACTCAAGCCTTGAATTGTCTTAAAGAACTTTTTACTCTTACTCTATCATTGAGCATGCTAGCAAACCTGTATACACACCCATTACAATGTGACTTCTCCCAAAAGGCACCCATAAGGTACTCTCAGGTTTCTATTCAAATTTTCCCTAGAGCCACAAAACAAAGGAACACTTGAGCCCTGTGTATAAAGCACTTCGCTCATGCCGTAATTAAGGGAATTAAGGTCCCTTCTCAAGTACTTTAAAACAGGATCACCACTGTTTTAGGCCTTTTTGTTAGCCTGAGAAACTTGAAGGGCAAGTTTTAAGCATCCAAAGGCAATGAATATACACCTGGTACTGCATTTCAGACATTCTGTCATCCTCTTCATTATCCAGATCATTAACAGCCCTATTACTTGCCATTTTTGTGATTAATTTTCGTTTTTCGGTCAGATTATGCTGCTCATTTCATCCAACTTCTTGATCCTGGAACTGTTTCCATGTGAGCAATGTAAACAATGCCAGCCTCTTCTTGAGTTTTCTGAAACGAGACGGTCACATTGGACGGTCATCATCTGATTCAAAATGGAGGACGAAAGTGGAAAAACTTCAAAAAGGAAAAAAGTTCAAGAAAACGAAAAATGTTAGTTCATTAGCATTTTAAGCAGCTAGATTTTTAAGACTGCCTCTATATTAACTGCTTTATACATAGCTACTTTTGATTTTAAGAATATGGCGGTCTTCAACTCAGAAATTGGCGAATAAATAATATTCATATTTGTCACACTTAATTATTCTTTATTTAACTTAAGTAGTTAAGAAGTAGGTATAATCAAATGAAATTGTATTAAAACAACTAAAAATTGATAAATTAAATCATTGAAATCATGGACTAATCTTATCTTTCAGCAAGAAGAAGGAAGAAAAGAGCACCACCAAAACCAGTTAAAACTGAAAACACTGTTCTTGTTCATCGAAAGACTGATTTTAAAACTCAACTGGAGAAGTGTCAAAGATTGCTTGATAAGGGGTTACTGATTTATATGTGCCAATTACCTAGTCTAGTTGTGTATAGCTATTAAATTGCAGTGATGTAGCCAAGGGGATGGGGAGGGGGGCAGTCATCTCTCAGTCATCACTAAGATGGGTAATCTATATATATAGTTAAGCTCCTATTCCACCCAAATCTCAGATGTTTCTTTCTTATTAAAGGGAATTGTGGCATATGCCCAATCTATTTTTATCTCAGATAACATCTTTGTCTTTCGCTAATGAACAAGCTACTGATTCTTTTGTGTGGATTAAGAGATCATGACCGCGACAAATTATATTGTGAATTCATAGCAATTCAATAGGCTATTTTTAAAATGCCCAACATACCAGTGTCCATTCCCTGTAAGGAACAATTTGTATTAAGGGCATGTATCTAGAAAAAATCTGTACATACCTGTTAGATGGTTAGACAATGTATAGAGTCTACCAGATGAAGGTGAAACACTATTTTTATCTAGAAAAGATGATAAAATATAATAAGAATATGCTTGACAAAATACTATGCTAAAATGATAGAAATATGAATTTGTACTTTGTAAAAAAACCTATGATTCTTCTTAATCAAAGAAATTTTGTTTACAGATTTGACGAATTGAAGATACATGGCTTAGGAGCTGCAGTGAACCAAGCCGTTAATATAGCACTGCAGTTGCAATTAAATGCAAAAGGCAACATTAAAGTACGTATAAGGTATCAAAATAGAACTTGCTTGAAAAAGCCAAAATTTTATTTTAAAAACATTAAGATTGATTATATATATTTTGCTCATTATTTTACCAGCTGACAACAACGACATCTACAGTTGATCTGATTGATGATTACGAAGAAATTGCTGAGGTTAGTAAATAGTATTTTGGCATTGTATGAGCCTTCTGGATAGCAAAAAAGTGTGAAAACATTTTTGGTCGTACTTAAAGCTCTTTTGTCTGATTCTTCTAAGAATACATCTTTTTTGCCTGAAATTTCTTATTGTATATATTTCATTTGAGAAAAAAAGTTTCAACCTGTATCTGAACTTTATATTTTGAGCGGAAGAAGAGCTTGAGAGGAAAAATATTTTCATATGACCAGAAATGTTTACTTTCCGCTCTTTTGCTATCCTGAGTCAGGTAAACTATTTATATACAGTAAAAAAACAATTAACAACACTCAGGGGTCTTTATGAAATTTTTACTCATATCAATGTGGTCCCTCAGTGTGATGGTCATAATCATCACAACTAATTACAGTATAAATCATCATTAAACAAACACTTTTCAACAAACTCTTATAAAATAGTAGTGTTTTATAAGATGGTACAATAGTATGAAAATAATGACTATTGTATCTTTTATTGTTTGCATTTTCAGGACATTGATCCATATTCAAAATCCAGACAATGTTCTGCAATCCACATTACTGTCTCAAAGATCTCAAATGAAAAACAAGACACTGGAAAAGAAAGTGCCAGTGAAACAAAATGACATCTTTCAATCTGAGTTGATCCTAAACAAGATTGCTCAATCTGGTTTAATCCAGATCAAGATCATTCAGCCTGACTGATTCAGCCTAGGAGATTTTTCAGTCACATTAAACAGTTAATTTCCGCTAACCACTCTTACCAGAACCATGAACGTATCATAGAAAATCAATGACTTTTACTGATCTCCTAACTGCATTTGTGTATCCTTCGTTGAATTTGTACCAAATTGATGTATTTACGATAGATGATTTTCTCCTTTTTTCTTCAGCTAAAGAAAGAGAAATTAGTATTAATGTTTATCAGAACCATCCACAAAGGGGTCTAGTGGGGACAGAAGTCAAATTCTCTTAATGTTTTTCCTTAACACCTCTTATAAATACAATTAAAGAAATAGTACAATTACATCACCCTAGGGCTCCCTCTGCCTCTTGACGGCCCTGATGTTTAATGTTTAATAAATACTAGAATTTAAATCATCGCTAATATGAAAGATTTCAATAATACGTAGTGGTATGGAAGATGTTATCCTTGTTTTATTTGGAATTTTAAAATAAAGATAACAGAACGGCTTTGAATGTAAATGCATTAAAAATAGAATTAGGAGTTAAAATTACCAGTTTTCTCTCTTGGTTGAATAACTCTTCCAAAAAAATCCAAAACAGGCTGAAATTAAAAACGATTTAAATCATTTAATAAACAATTTTAGTTAACTTTAGGCAACTAAAGCCAAACTTATATCAACATTGCACACAGTCACAAATAGTTGCCGAACATAGGCGATTTTTCGGAACTAATTTATCGCAACTAACCTGCCCACATAAGCGCTCTGACAATGTTATGATTGCAACAACTATTTGACACACAGTTCTAGAAAGTTTTGCATATATTACTTCTGTGATTCCTGCCGTCACAGAGGACCTGAGTGTTCTATCGCGATCAAGTGTAGCATAAAGTTCTGCCTAATTATTGAGACGTTGACATGAGTTAGCAGTTACAACTAGTTGGCATTAGTTCTATTATATCGTATGTTGACAAAATCTAACTTAAGACATCAAAACTCTTCTTACAGATAAAAATCAATGACAATAATGACATAACTATAATAAGATAAAAATAAATCAACTATTGTTTCTTACTTTGGCTTTTGTATCTTTAACTTTAACTGGTTTCAAAGCTTTTACGACTCGAACTTCCTTTTCATTTTTCCTGAAATAATATCATGTCAAAATCACAAATGTATTAGAAAATTGAAAAAAAATCGATCTTCGCCACAGGCAGGCTCAGGGGGCAACAGTAGAATAAGAGTATTTACTTTTCTGGATTGTTGATTTGAATTGACTGTTCCACTTTTCGCATTTTCTCCAAATCAATCTGCAAAAGTAACAGACACATTAAGCAAAAGAGAAAAAATCTTTCGTTTCTTAGTTATAACAATCTTAGTTAACTAGTATGCAAAGTTACTTAGATAGCTATTCAGTTAGATAGCTTGTGAGTTAAATGCTTATTTAGTTACTGCGTTAGTTAGATTGTTGGTTAGTTAGGTAGTTAGTTAGTTAATTAGTTAGTTAGTTAGTTAGTTAGTTAGTTAGTTAGTTAATTAGTTTGTTAGCAAGTTAGAAAGTAAGTTAGTAAGTAAGTAAGTAAGTTAGTTAGTTAGTTAGTTAGTTAGTTAGCTAGTTAGTTAGTTAGTTAGTCAGCTAGTTAGTTAGAAATTCAGTGATTGAGTGAGTGAGTGAGTGAGTTAGTTAGTTAGTTAGTTAGTCAGTCAGTTAGTTAGTTAGTTAGTTAGTTAGAAATTCAGTGAGTCAGTGAGTTAGTTAGTTAGTTAGTTAGTTAGTAAGTAAGTAAGTTAGTTAGTTAGTTAGTTAGTTAGTTAGTTAGTTAGTTAGCTAGTTAGTTAGTTAGTTAGTTAGTTAGAAATTCAGTGAGTCAGTGAGTTAGTTAGTTAGTTAGTTAGTTAGTTAGTTAGTCAGTTAGTTACTTGAAATTCAGTGAGTGAGTGAGTTAGTTAGTTAGTTAGTTAGTTAGTTAGTTAGTTAGTTAGTTAGTTAGTTAGTTAGTTAGTTAGTTAGTTAGTTAGTTAGTTAGTTAGTTAGTTAGTTAGTTAGTTAGTTAGTTAGTTAGTTAGTTAGTTAGTTGGTTAGTTGGTTAGTTAGTTAGTTAGTTAGTTAGTTAGTTAGTTAGTTAGTTAGTTAGTTTAGTTGGTTAGTTGGTTGGTTGGTTGGTTAGTTAGTTAGTTAGTTGGTTAGTTAGTTAGTTGGTTGTTAGTTGGTTGGTTGGTTGGTTAGTTGGTTGTTAGTTGGTTGGTTAGTTGGTTGGTTGGTTAGTTGGTTGGTTGGTTGGTTGGTTGGTTAGTTAGTTGTTAGTTAGTTAGTTAGTTAGTTATTTAGTTAGTTAGTTAGTTAGTTAGTTAGTTAGTTAGTTCGTTAGTTAGCTACTAGTAAATAGTAATAGAAATGGAGTGTAAAGCCTGGCACTATCGTTGAACACACATTAAGAGACTTGTCGACGACGAACCCTGGAGCAGAACCATGGAGAGACGACGACTGAATTTACTTGGACATATGGCATCAAGACACATCAGTAGCTACGAAGAGCGACTGACGAACTTTATAGTAACCACAACAAGAACAAAGTTAGACACCCAAGTCATACTTGGTTGCACACTGAAAGGTTATCTGAAAAAATGTAGCCATTAGTATACACACCTCTCGTTGGATAAGTTGCTTAGCTGCATAATTCAATCGTTTATGCTGACGTAAACCAGGAAATGCTATTAGTTCTTCAATGTTTCTGGAAAGAAAAAAACATTCACAACAATGGAAAATGCATATATATTTGCAATGGCAACATTAGGAGTGAATGAGTTATTATCGAGAAGTGAAATGGTGTGTTTAGCATCAGTTGTTAGGATCTCAGTAGTAGGTTAACCTATCGAGACCTCGACCCTGGCTGTGACGCTACCGTAGCTGGGGAAGCATCTACATTTATATATTAATCAGTAATACCAATAATTAGGCATCACACTGATAGAGACCAACCAATCACCAATGCACACCAATCACATGTCATAGAGGTGGAGGAATGATGGAACTCTATGGGACTCTCTATATGATCAGTTGGGTCACGGCTGTTGGCTTAGCTTAGTCTTCTGTGTCGTGAAGGCCGTTGGTTGATAGACCTTATTCACCGTTTTTGCGTCCGATGATATAGCTCTGTAAAAGCCAGCAACTGAATGCAATGCACTGCATCATAAAAATACGATGGAGATAAACTAGACTAGACTAGACTAGGCTATAAAAAAAGGATAAAGCCAAAGAGCACTTACGGATGTAAAACATATGTAAATTGTCCATCCATGCTTCTTTCTTGATGATACGTGAGATTGTATGAAATCATGATGGATATAAGATCAAGTAATTGTTGCTTTTCGCTTTGACTGTAGAGTTGAACATTCACCTGTAAGATATTAAACATAATTACTATCACTCTTTGACTGGCTGACTGACTGACTGGACTGGCTGACTGACTGACTGACTGACTGACTGACTGACTGACTGACTGACTGACTGACTGACTGACTGACCGACTGACTAACTGACTGACTGATTGACTGACTGGCTGGCTAGCTGGCTGACTGACTGACGAGATTAGCGAGATAAAAAAGCTTCTTTTCAACTGACCACGTCACAAAACTTTGCTTAACAAACAGAATTTACTTGGAAATTTTTTTTAGCAATCAAATATACTCTTACAAAACAGATTAAAAGCAAATAGTATAAAAAGAAAGAAAGATATCTTCTGAAAATAGCAATAAAAAAGAAACAGACATACCGGTCTCAATGATGGATGTATTACTTCATACAAGAATGGCAATAAATCGGACATTGTTGACGTGTTATTTATGATTCTTCGAACATGTGGTCTGACTTCATGGGTTATTCCTTCAATCAGTTGCATTGATCTTGACTGCTTCGAATTAAACTAGAAAGAAATGAAGTTCCAGTAAAGCCCTGGCCAAATGTTTGTCAAAAATGTGAAATTTGTTTGTCAAGCAATGTTGAAACGTATAGCAACTTCTCGATACATTGCTAGAGAAGCGCAAGTAATCTATGATATGACATCTAACGATATTTTTGCTGAATTGAATATAAAACTAATGGGGTTTGACTAATGTATACAATGGACTTGACAGCGTCAAGCTAGGGATAGAAATCAGTGGCAGGAGTCCAGGGTATCATCTCTGATGAGTAGCTACACGATTGACTCAAACGTAGACTGAGCATAAGATTATTCATCGAAACAGCACAAGATTCAGTTCAATGAAGGCCATATCCCATGAACAAATGTTGTGTTTGGAACAGTGAAGAAAACAATCCAAATTTTCGCTTCTATCATATCACTTCTAACAGGACAAGCAAGGGGCACGTTTAGAGAGACAACATTTATGATGTTTGAGAGTGCCCCCCTCATAATACTTGGATAACATGATAGATAGATATGATAGCAAACAATGTTAGGGGGTTACAGAAAATATCCTCACCTCTATCATACTGTTATTGAAAGTAATTTTAGGTGCTGTTGGTGCGGCGAGTGACATGTGAAAAGCGACGGGTAAAAATGGGAAGAATTTCATCAAAGTGAAAGTTTGTCTTGATCGAATTCTTGTATCGACAAGATCAGCAAATTGCAGCCATGATGAGCATTTAACAACCTGAAAGCGAATAAAAAATAATTCTAAATAAAACATTCTGAATAGAATGACACTCTTCAGAGAACTTTGTTTGTCAAACATTAATGATCAGCTTGTCAAGCACAATGTTTTAGCGTTTGGCGACGACGTTACATTGCTCGTCAAACATATTGTGCTTACGTCCAGCAAAAATTCTTTTGAACTTTTTCCAACACACTGAGCAACTAATGTTGCTTATTATTGCTTGTTAGGAAATGTTTTCAACGTAGCCAAATGTTTAAACATTAAACACAGGCAAGATGCAGCCACTGCACTAAACATAGTACACACCTGGGAAAATATGGCGATGGGATTAAATAATTATGCGTTGACATGAATAATGTCATTCCATTTCCAGATTTCTGTCTCATATTTAAGGAAGGTGGGGTAATTTCATTCATATGAACGGGCCTGTATAAGTTTACTCAAAGGACAGGAAAAGTTTCATATTATGTGAGTAGAATATGTACATCAAAACTCACTGAGTCCAAATGAGGATCTTTTGACTTGACATGCAGGTAATTGTCGAATATTCCTACAATATAGAAAGAAACAAGTTTGAGTACATATCAAGGTAGATGCATCTTTGCGTGAAGCTTTAGATTCCATCTGTTAAAAGAAACAAACATTTAACACTGTATTCGTTATCAGTGTCCTAGTTTAGACATAGCTTAAGCTGTGGAACAGGCTTCTAGATGAGTTAAAGAAGACGCCATCCTCTCTTAAAAGTTTTCAGAGTTTGATTAAGCCCCCCCCCCTTGAAAATCAGCCTTTGAAGGTGAAGGCGAAATGGTGTTTTAGCACCCATCGCTAGGATCTCAGTAGTAGGTTAACTAATCAAGACCTCGACCCTGGCTGTGACCATGGCTTGGCTCGAACCCTGACCACACTGAGCTTCTGACACCACGATCCGGCTGGATTACACTACGACGTCACAGCGCCTTTGCTTAAGGGCAGCTCTTCATAAAAAAAATGAAATGAGATGAAAATGAAATGAAACAACAATATGCTGGCGAGGAAATTTCATACAACTCATTTTGAAAGTTCAAGGCATTTACTCAGCCATTCATTCTTCTAATGAACAACTCTGTCAGATCCTGTTTGCTGTGCTACTTATCATATTTAAAGCAACGTTTACAATAGTTAAGGTTGAATATAAAGTGAAGGATGATAGATAAAAATATAAGCACAAACCTTGTATCATCTTTTCATATTCAGAATTCGATGACGCGAGATGCAAAATATTATGAAATCTCACTGAATTACTTGACTGAGATGTTTTAGAACCAATCTCGGATTGAAGATGAGACAAGGCAAGATTACAAGCTGCCAGTCCACCTTTATTAGCATGCTGCAGAAATGCCAATGACCTCCTGTTTGGTTTTGGTAATTGAAATATGCTTTTCCAAACGAAAGATAAACCTTTTTGGAAATCCTTTTGACCGATGCTAACGTCTTGCAAATGATGGGCTTTTAGGACGCCATGTTTCTTGCTGATGAACTAAAAGCAAGCAAAACAAAACTTCAAAGTAGCGAAGTGCTGCGATAATCAGATTAATTTGGGGTGGAAAAATTTGCATTCACCAAAAATTACACAACCAGAGCAGACATCAAAGCTTCGACCATTGACTTATACATTGGGCTCTACAGAAAGTTAGAATTCCTATACCTACAAATATACCAAATTGCACAACCAAAAGGAGCCCCAATGCCAGAAAGCCAACTTGGTTGATTGTTATGTAAAGAATAAACCAAGACGGAAAAGTGAAAAGCCTATTTCTATAGTAAAAATCCGCCCATAAGAATCTTCATTTATTAAGAACCTACAACCAAAACTTTTATATTTCTTACCCTAAAGATAACAATCATTTCAGCCTGATATCCAAAGAGGGCCTTCATAAAGGGTTTAGTCAATTCACTTCCATTTAAATGAAAGGTGTGTGTGTTTATCTCTTTCATGGGATTTTAGAAGTCTTTTATTCAGAGCGATGATAAGCAGGGTCTCCTACAGGTGCAAAGCTTTGAATCACGATTCGATCTTCTAGAAGGTACTTCAACCCCTGGCCAAACACTGTTGACTTTTCACTCGACAACACTCAACTGTTTGTCGAGGAAAATGTCGAGAATGTTTGATCAGGGCTTCTCTTCTAAGAACCTCTACTCTGATTATGGTATACACATCGTTGCATAGGCCTAAGAACTTAAATAGGCTGCATTAAAAACTTAGGCTCTTCTGTGGGGGATTTTACTGTACGTGATGTTTAATCCATGCGGCAATGACTTGACGGATCAAAGAAATAAAGAAAGAGCACTCACTTGCAAAGTATTAACACATGAACGAATATCATTTTCAGATTTATCACATAATGCCAATAAACAAGCCATGTCTGCTTTCAGTTGTTCTTTTCTTGAAATCTAAACGATTTAACAGAAATCCAACAATTACAAAACATTAACTAACATTCATAATTATACATTGTAACAAAAGAGGAATATTCGATTTGAAGCAGATAAGATAGGAGATCGTACGTTTAATATTGGTATTAGTAGCTACAATTAAATTACTTTAGAGTTTGCAATCTTTGAGCTACGTTATCTTTCCAATTATTCTTCTTTCGAGGAGCTAGATATTTGGAGGGAAACAGGATAATGAAGAAGGAAAACAAGAACCTGAAGTTGGAGAAAATAATTGACTATCTTAGAAAGTTACTAGAGCTGTTACTGATTTATCTTAATAATGTAGAATGATTCATATAAATGTATCAAACCTCAAGTAATCTTTGAGCTAGTCTTCCAGGGGATATCTGAGGTACAGTCAACGTCAGAGCGACCTGTCTTAACTGTCTAAGGGCTGGAACGTATCTGAAAAACACATATTGTATATTTAGAAAAACAAAAGCAAAAGAACTTAGCCTAATTTAGTAGGACATACCAGTATCAAATATTCAATAAGCATTGCAATAACCCAAGTGACAAAAAACAAACAAAAACATAAATAGATGAATAAATACACTTACTGATCGTTGCAGATACAAATAACAGGTCTTGTTAGAGTCAAATGACCTTTGTTTTTCTTCTTTTTTGTTGAATCTAAAGTATATAAAAAGCATGAAGTTCTTTCATTGAATCTAAAGTATATAAAAAGCATGAAGTTCTTTTATATGAGGTAATCACTGCAACACGTATGATGATTTAAGTGGCAAGGATATGAAACTTGGTTAGACAGCTTGATCTGAAAAGATAGGATGTAGACCCACGCTGAAAATCTATTTTTAGACTGTACTAGCTCCCAGGCCTCTAAAAGGAAAGTTGGAATACCTTTGCCGTATATCAAGATAAGAACATGAAACTTGGTAGAAATAGGCAGTTTGATACGCTGATGTAGACCCACGCCGAAAAATACCCCCTTGTTCTATTCTTAGACTGGGTACTACCATTTCTGCCCAGATAAACTCTCTGACCTGTGAAGATTTGGTTCAAAAATTTCTTGATAATGAAGCGAAATTTCACAAGAAATGCCGAAATATATACAATAAACATCATTATGAAAGGGCTTCAAAGAAACGAAAACAGTCGGCGGGAGGGGCCTTTGCTGCTACCTCACCTCCAAGCACAAGGGCAAGGTACAGTGCCAAAACTTTCAACCGAAGTGCTTTTTGTGACAAAGAAGATTCTGCTGAAAATCTCACCCAAGCACAGAACGTGATGCAGCGAATCAGCTTTGTGACGAGAAGCTTCTAGCTAGATTACGTGAAGGTGACATGATAGCAGTTGAAGCTCTCTATCATAAAACGTGTCTCTCTTCACTCTACAACAGACTAAGAGATATCAAAAATGTCCCACAAAAATACAGACGCAGATAGTGCCATTACAGAGGAATTGTCCTTGCAGAAATTGTTGACTATCTAAAAGCTACAGCGAATCACCAGAAATAAAGCATGTAGGCAAGATACGAAGAGGATGGTATTTGCTTGTCATCTGGAGCAAAATGGTCAGAAAACAAATACTCCAGCATGATCAAGCAGAAGATAAATGCTTATTTGCAGAAGACTGCCAAGAGACATCAGTCCCTAGGTCACTTGTAACTTTAATAGGTACGATTATTGGTGGCACTGATATTACCAACAGTGTTGCTACAGCTGAAAGTGAACATTGCACAACTGATTCAATTCAATGTTGTGAAACATAAGCGTCGTAGCGTGAAAGAAAGTGACACCCTTCGACGCAATAAAGAACTAGAGGCACCTTTTCCACTGCACAATGGGTTGCTAATCCATGCAAAAACTCGAAAGAAAGGTATAGTAAATACCTTTGCAAAGAAAGGTTTGAGTGTTTCGCATGTGGAGGGCAGTGTTGTCTTAGTTGCCAAACATTTTCTGTTATTTGTCTACTTTATGTAAACGAAACTTTTTATAATCTTTTTTAGTAGATACGAGGATTAATTTCGTCAGGTAGTAGTGAAACAGCAGTATGGTGTATAGAGGACAAGAAACTTGCTAGATTGGAAGCATCAATTTTATGTTTTAGGCATATCTAAGGTAAAACTGCTTGAATTGTTGATTTTGGGGAATCAAATCTTCCGCAATATCGAACTACTGCTATATAATATGATTTTTGTTTTATTTCATTCTTTAAAGCCTGGGAGCTAGTACCCAAGTCTAAAAACAGAACAAGGGGGCATTTTTCGGCGTGGGTCTACATTCTATCTTTTTCAGCGTATCAAACTGCCTATTTCTACCAAGTTTCATGTTCTTAACTTGATATACGGCAAAGGTATTCCAACTTTCCTTTTAGAGGCCTGGGAGCTAGTACCCCAGTCAATCAAACTGCCAATTTCTACCAAGTTTCATGTTCTTATCAGTATTCCAACTTTCCTTTTAGAGGCCTGGGAGCTAAGTCTAAAAATAGCACAAGGGGCATTTTCAGGGCGGGTCTACATCCTATGTATTTCTACCAAGTTTCAAGTTCTTATTTTGATATACAGCAAAGGTATTCCAACTTTCCTTTTAGCGGCCTGGGAGCTAGTACCCCAGTCCAAAAATAGAACAAGGGGCATTTTTCAGCGTGTCTACATCCTATCTTTTCAGGGTATCAAACTGTGCAAGTTTGTTCTTATTTTGATATACAGCAAAGGTATTCCAACTTTCCTTTAGCGGCCTGGGAGCTAGTACCCCAGTCCAAAAATAGAACAAGCATTTTCAGCGTGGGTCTAAAAATAGATATATTTTAAAAAATTACCAGAGTAATTAAACAATTCTGACAGTTAGACATGTCGCATTGATGCTAAACTGCAGTTTTTTCAAAGATGAGCAAAAACATGTTTTGTCAATGTGGAATCGAGTAACGGACACAATAGAATCTTAACATTAAATCAAGAAAAGTAAAGTTTAGACAAACTTTCCAATCAAACAAACCATTAACAACAGGCAATTCTTAGCTGCTTGTAGTGCAGTGGTTATTCATTCATACTCTCGAAACAAGATCGTAATAAATCAGCATACTTGCAATGGTGAAGGTGAAATGGGGTTTTAGCGCAAGTCGCTAGGATCACAATAGTACGTTAACTAATCGAGACCTCGATCCTATAGTGGCTGAGCTCGAACCCTGACCACACTGAGCTCCTGACACCACAAGTCAGCTGGATTACACCACAACATCACACCACCAGCAATTAGGTAACTGTTGAAGAGAAATGAAACAAAGAAGAATTACCAATGGTGCACCATCAATTTCATCAATGATCAAACAATTTGGTCTGTTTTCATTTCCAATACATGCTTTCATTTGAGTTGCAGTTTCCAGTTTGTTTTTGAAAAGTTCTGCAGAACGATCATCACTACAAAAATAAGGGTAAACAATAATAATGTAGGACGAACACCATTTAAGCCTTATCCCAGCTTTACATTAAGCTACATTCCCTGCCAAAATAGTTGGAACGGGACAATATTTCATAATTACAGCATACGAAACTGAGCTATGAATGCTGTCTCAATTTCACGGTCCTGCGTCTCCCTTCTTCCCCTTCTCCCTGTACAATGTTGATTTTGGTAGACAAGACAGTGAGCTATGATATTGCAGCCACGTTTTTGCCAGCAGCAACAGAGTTTGAGAGTACACCAACATTGTATCAGGGGGAGGGGTAGTTGGAGCGGAGAAAGTATGGAAAATTATGGTAGCGTTCCAACTATTTTAGCAAGGATTGTAGGTCCAGACCAAAGCCCGGTTTCTCCCAAACAAGGGCCACTTTTAGTTGTGACAGCCTGACGCCAAACCTATCCATCTTTACGTTGTATTTACAACTTCATGCTCCTAACAAAATTTTTTCATTTGTTTTCTGCAAGAACAGAACAGTTCAAAGCCTCTAATCATCAAATCTTAGTTTTCATAATGCATAGTTAGTTCCTTAGACATGAGACATTAAAAACCTAAGGTTAAACTGAATGTTAGACGCTTAAGTATGAACAGATCCTTAGCATCTACCACTGTTGTAGAACAAATAGTTTCTTTGCTAAAAATAATGGCATTGCGAGCGAGAGATTGGCATAAATTTAAGAAGTCTAAACGTCTAAAGAAGAAGCTAGAAACAGAGAAAGACCCAAAGAATTTGGGATAACTAAGTTACAGAAAACATTGGGAGTGCCAAGCAAAAAGCAAAGGACAGAAGTTTGTGGCGCAGTCTTGTTGCCAACATACAGATCAAAGAAGACAGTAGATGATGATGACGAAAAAGAAAGCCGAGCTAACCTAGCATTCATTTCCACAGGATTATAACCAGCATGCTTTGCAACGACATGCGCCAAAGTTGTCTTTCCCAGTCCCGGATTACCAGCCAAAAGTGCAATCTAAAAAATTATAAAGATGTAAAATAAAAATTAAGAATGAAGAGTAATAAACATAAACAATAACAAATTAAGAAATCATATTTCTTCCTTACCTTATACGTAGGCCTTTCAGAAACATCGGAATCCTGAAAAAGAATTTCAGAAGATATAATGACATTCTATGAAATAGAAACAGAACTGTCTTGATAGCAATAAATTAATACATAAACTTTTTAACATGCTGGAGACATAAATAAATCCTGCTGGAGACATAAATAAATCTCTTGATATTCTTGTTTTATATCTTGAATATGAAGTAGCATCAAGATGCACTTATTCACGCTTTGTTTAATCCTTTAAATTCAGAGACATATTTTCCCCTAATGTTGCGGAAAAAAACCAAAGCTCGTAGACCTTGCTCTGTCAACATAAGGGACACATTTCCCAAAGGTGTTTAATTAAGAAACTATGGCCCGAAGATAACCTTCTTTTGACACTTTAAAACATTTTTAACAACTTTTTTGGGATAAACTTAATATTTCCTAGAGAAAACAATCATAGGTCATGATCTGTCTTGTTTGCAAAGACCAAACTCATGGTTCAATAGCTCCACTTGTCGAAGCTGTTACTTTTGAGCCTGTGCTGTGAGCTAAATGTAATATGTCGATGTCAAGTTAAATTGATACTTTTCCCCTACAGAGGCTGCATCCCTACATTTCAGGTAAAGCAAGCTGCATAACAAAGCTAATAAGTAACATAGCAAATTCTGCAATATAAGCACCAAAGAGCAACAACATTGTAGATTTAATGGCTAGAACTCGAAGTTAACAAGTTATTTAATATTTGAACTGAATCAAGATTGCCTGGTATAACATCAAGTGCCAAAGGAACAAAACAATAAATTGGATTCTCTTACCAACTCGTCCTCATAATCTCTCGTGAATTTTCGCTTCCCGAATTTGTTCTGCTCATGAACCACTTGGTTGCTTTTATTCATCTTCTTCACTTTGGTTTTCGTTTTGCCAAACACAAAATTATCCCAGAGTTTTATCCATTTTAACAGAACCCTGTTTATTCCTGGAATTTTACATGAATGATAAGATTATACGTAAAATATATGAGGGATTAGGAAGGGATGGGATATACAAAGAGATATAGAGAAAGGGGAAGATCAGTGAAATGGTGTATTCTAGCGCCAGTTGTTACGATCTCCAAAGAAGATTAAGGGCCTGTTTACATGCAGGCTGGTCAGCCCGGTCAGCCGAGCTAGCTCGGTTGGGCGAGATCCTTTATCAGAGCGTTTACATAGATAAATATTCCAGCCCCGTTAGCCGAGCTAGCCTTGATTATTAACACTTTTCCATTCTTTCCTGTCAGGATTTCACCTCGCCTGACCGGGCTGGCCCGCTCTCCATATAAACGCAAAGTGAACAAACAAAAGATTCTTTTGCTCCCGCAGATCTCGGCCAGGTGAGATCCACGTCCTTTGATCACGGATCTCGCCTCAACGGGCTGGGTGAATGTTCATGTAAACGCAAGATTCACAAACAAAAGAATTTATTGTTCTGTGAAATCTCGCTTGGCCAAGCCAGCACGCCTAACTGGGCTGGCCCGCCTCCATGTAAACAGGCCCTAACTAACAAGACCTCCACCCTGGCTATGATGCTACTGTAACTTGGCTTTGAACCCCAATCCTGCTAAGCTCTTGACCTCTTGACACCATGAGCAAGCTTGATTAGAACACAGTGCTACATCATATTTGGAACATGTGACTAGATGACAGGAGTCACATGGGTGAGATAAAAGTATTGAAGAGATTTTGGACTGCAAGTGCAACAGAAGTTGAAAAAAATGTAAAACGAACGAATTTGACTTAACTTACATCATCGCTTAAAAGTTCTGTAAATCGTTTTGGTGTGTATTTTTCCACCCAAAGTGCTTCTTCCGGTTCATTAGTTGATGGTTGCTGTTCTATGAAGTCCTCTGTATCGTCGTTCAATCTGAAAAGTAGAGAGCCATTTAAGACTTGAAGTCTACTTTATAGAGGTATTTCTTGAAGAGAGTGACTGCGTATAAGGAATGTTGATTTTCACAACGCAGTATCGAAATATGCATCATTGAATCAAGCAATCAAACAGTTCTGAGGATAAGTTGGTGAGAGAGAAAAGCAAATATGAGTCCGAGAGAGAACTGAAGTCAAGGATGAAGGTGATATTACCATTCAGATAAAAAGAAGAACGATGGCAAAGTATACGCATTGGAAACGAAGACCAGAAAGTATAGTTATGGCGTCAATTGAGGTTGAGATAATAAGGAGAATAAGAGAGGAAAAAGAAGAAGAGCCTGGCCTGCATGGGCAACATCAGAGAATGATCTGGAGGAATGTCGATGATTCACAATAATGAATGGGAAAACAAGATTTTTGATACTCCTTTAAAAGGCCTTGTTTAATATAGAATGACTTACGTGAACTTACGTAAAGAGGTACGTGAACTACAAATCGAATGATACAAGCAAGTGGACTTCATAAAGAGAAACGTAAGTGGATTTAGATTATTTTATATTAAAAACAAGATTGTTTTGACTTTAATTGTGCCTACTCCTCCAATGGGGCTAGTCGTAGAAGAAGAATAATCAAGCAAATATAAAATGGAAATGAATTAGATGGCTTACTCTTTTAACAAGTCATTCATTATATCAGCCTTCTTCATGATAGCTTTATGACGCTAAAACGATAGGTAATAACAATAATATCGTATTATTTTACGTATATCATAGCAATTTGTAAAGAATATCAAATCAAAAATTAACCATTCGTATTTTCATTTATTAAGAAAAACTCCATTCATGACAACTATATACAAAAAATGTATGATGCTAAAGAAGTCTCAACATAGCCGAAAAAAAAGTAAAACAAAGGGGAGCATGACATAGAGAGTTACTTGGCGATTTTATTGAGCTCTATAGCTCAGTCGAAACGTTGTTGCCTTTCTGATCATGCAGTCCAGGTTCGAATACCATCTATTGCGATATGCGACCTGTGGAAAATTCTATTCTAATGTTTGCCATTCATGCCAGATATATGTCAATATATATGATGCTGAAGAAGGCTCAAAATAGCCAATACATAAAGCCAAACTGGAAAACAGCCTTGGGGGGCTGTATGACTTGGAGATTTAATTCAGCTCTATAACTCAGTGGAAACGTTGTTGATGTTATGGTCATGCAGCAAAGTTCGAATCCCATCTATACTGATAGGCCAGTTATGGAAAATCTATCCTAGTGTTCGCCATTAATGACAAATGTTGAACTAAATGATAGCTCTTACTTTATCATCCACAGCTTGTTTGATTTCAGAAAAAGGAACAGCAAGAAGACCCAACTTCTTCACTTTCAGATTTCCACTATCACCATTCTGCAGAAAAAACAAAGCAAAGTTTTTTAAAAGATCTTGAATGGTAATAGTTAATCATGAGATCTTCTAATCGTAAGATAAAATGGAGATCATTGAGGTACAGTGTTTTCGATACCTAGTTCCTAGTGAGCAGCCTAACATTAGTCTAGGTGCAAAGTTTTACCGTGATAGTAATAGCACTTGTATTATTGATTGTATGAATGTTCAAAAATTGCGATTTTATAAGGACTTTGACCAGTCTGTGTGAAAAGTTTCATTTCCAGTCACTTTTCAGGGTAAATGCCCTTATGGAATCAGGAACTTTGGAGGCTCATAAAATCAGGAGCACAGTCGCTAGGGTAGTAAATTTTGCACATGGACTAAGTTATATGCTTTATACGGTTATAACATCAAATATTTGATATCTGGAAGTTGAATAGAAGTCTTGAAGATATCTTTAAGTCCTGAAAAATTTCTGTCTTGGTGGCATATCGTCGAAAAGGTCTATGATTGCAATATCCTGGTAGCAAAATCTTCCAAGAACCTTTTGAGTTCTCCAAGCATAGATAAGATAGCCAGCTGTAACAGCAGAAAGATTTAAGGCAATTACCTCATCACTTTCTTTCATCATTTTCAGAAAAACTCTTCTTCCTTCTGTGTCAGTAGTTGTTATCGAATCAGTTCCATAAGGTGGCCTTGTGTACACATATTTCTTATCTCTCTTTATTGGTTTTTCTATTACTTTTTCTATTATTGAAAAAGAAGCTTCTCTACCAATTTCCTCTTCAACATCATCTTCTATTTCAAAATCATCATCAGGCTCGATCTGCTCTGGCTCTATTCGCTGTCTTTTAAGATCTGGTGAAACACAATCTAAGAAGCAAAAAAAAACAATATTACTCCCATTTATCAGTATTTTATCAAGATTTTCCCATATTTATGAATATTTACTTAAATTCATTCTGTATGGTGGTGAAAGTTGAACCATTGACATCAATAAGAAGCTACTCAAAGCAACCCTCATATTTATTCATGTGACATAAGGCTTCTAAATGACTCATAATGGCAGAATCCCAAAAGATACTTTTTGTCAATTTGTCTTTTATTTCGAAAAGGTGAGAAACAGTGGAAACATCTCTGGAAAAACTTGGAAGCTTTTCACCTGTCACTCCTCAGAGATCACAGAGTAGAAACGTCAGAAACTCTGATGAGTACTATGATGAACAGAACGAACATAGAGAGGTCCGTACAAGATGCTGAGGTTCAGATATTTTTCTGCACTGACCGAGCAGTCGAACTTTGTTGGAAAATGTTTGTTCAAGAATCATCATTTGTCAGTATTTCATTTTCCCATCTCAATCCCTCTCGCTTGATCAATAAGAAAATTACGTGGCTACAACACTTGGTTATATCAAGCCGGTCAATATGGCTTTTACAGACTGTTGAAGAACCAATCAGATTGTGCTGTTGCCAGTCTGAACAGCCATATTTTCAAACACATAAAATAAAGGAATTTAATAACTTTCAGGATGGGGATTTTTGATAAACAGACCAACTGTCCTAAGGAATTCATCATTAAGTTTCTTCTTTGACTTTGGTATGGATCCATCTTGTGGCAGACGTTTTCGTGCTCTTGAGGCAATTCTTGGTGAAGGCTTCTTGAAATTTATTTCATCTTCATTTTCTAAGAATAAAATAAAACTTCTATCAGTCAATGCCAGTCAGTTAATGGGCCAATCAGATCAGACATTGTATAAAATAAGGTTCAGAATGGTTAGTCAAACGATATCCGTTAACAAGTCACCAGATTTAGCTACCTTTGTTCGAAAAGATTATAGAATATAATTATCATAGTCGTTATGATGATTTTGTAATTAGATAAAAGAGTTAGAGAAAACTCTTCCATTTCTATGTAACGTTGAAAATTGCCTCTGGAAAAAACTATCGCATTTAAGAAAATCCACCCATTCAGGATATTAACCAACCCATCAAGGGTAGAACCCACTCATTTGGAATCTTTCAAAACCACCCATTCCAGCCTGCAGGGTGTGGCAGTTCTTGACGAGATCTTGTGCGTGCAAAATTTCACTTCTATTGTTCTTTTCTATTGTTCTATTGTTGTGTGCATGCACCACACTCTGCAGACTTAGATGTTGCACAAACTCCGATTTGCCAAACTTCCTTTTCCCCCAATATTTTGTCCAACGAATCGTGGCTGTTTTGCTCAACCTGAAATCCAGGACAGGACCCGAAGTGCGAAACATTGATTTCTACTTGTTTTTGAATGATGAAGAGCCTATGCTAAAAAAATTTGAGATGAGAAGATTTTGAAACGTACTGAACTGATAGGAAATGTAATTGTAAAAGATTTTACCTTCCATTTCGTTGAGAAGGTCAAATTCATCAGCATATTTGCTTTCAAATTCTGAAATTTCATCATACTCTCCAGGAAGAGGAAAGTCAAATTCTTCTTCGATCTCCATTTTGATCCTCCGTCCGGAGGGTGATTTTTACGTCCTTTTTAGGCGTGTTTCAACAGAACTAAAGCCCCCTTATTCTGGAAAACGGTGAGCTTACGTATTTCCAATACACCCTGATCGTCTTTACTGCTTCATGGGTGTTTTTGGCTTTCAGATTCGATTGTTTTTCGAGAAGAAATCCTTGCCACAACTTTCAAAGAAGCGGCCATTTTACTGATTTATCTGCTTCAGCCAATTCGGAGATTCGGAGATTCGGTGATTCGGAGATTCGAAGATTCAAATACAAAAGTTTTACGAAAAATTTCTCGCAAATGGAAAAAGATAGAAAGGTGCAACTTTTATTAATGTTAAAATAGACATTTAATCTATCACTTTCTGTGCTAAAAATTTTCCATTTCATTACCACTACGAAATTTCAGCCCATTTTAAAACTCCACTTTTCGTGCATCTCAAAGGATGGCGAATCTCCGGGAATCTCCGGGAATCTCCGGAGGATCCAAGGGTGCCATTGTGAGAATAATAACTTTCACAAAATGGTCCAAAAAGTCTCAAAAATATACTCATCGGATTGTCTGCATATTTCTTTTATACTTTCTCGACTTTTTAAGACTTTTTAGCTTTATTTACTATTTTTCCCAATTTTTCGAAAACTGCCTATGTAATGTGAACGAGTCGGCGCCTTGAGAATCTAAACAAACGAAGGTGTCAGTGTGAGAAAAATAACTTTCACAAAATGGTCCAAAAGTCTCAAAATATACTCATCAGATTGTCTGCATATTTCTTTTATACTTTCTCGACTTTTTAGGACTTTTTTGCTTTATTTACTATTTTTCCCAATTTTTCGAAAACTGCCTATGTAATGTGAACGAGTCGGCGCCTTGAGAATCAAAACAAACGAAGGGTGCCAGTGTGAGAAAAATAACTTTCACAAAATGGTCCAAAAAGTCTCAAAAATATACTCCACGGATTGTCTGCATATTTCTTTTATACTTTCTCAACTTTTTAAGACTTTTTAGCTTTATTTACTATTTTTTTCCAATTTTTCGAAAACTGCCTATGTAATGTGAACGAGTCGGCACCTTGAGAATCAAAACAAACGAAGGGTGCCAGTGTGAGAAAATAACTTTCACAAAATGGTCCAAAAGTCTCAAAATATACTCATCGGATTGTCTGCATATTTCTTTTATACTTTCTCGACTTTTTAAGACTTTTTAGCTTTATTTACTATTTTTCCCAATTTTTCGAAAACTGCCTATGTAATGTGAACGAGTCGGCGCCTTGAGAATCAAAACAAACGAAGGGTGTCAGTGTGAGAAAATAACTTTCACAAAATGGTCCAAAAGTCTCAAAATATACTCATCGGATTGTCTGCATATTTCTTTTATACTTTCTCGACTTTTTAAGACTTTTTAGCTTTATTTACTATTTTTCCCAATTTTTCGAAAACTGCCTATGTAATGTGAACGAGTCGGCGCCTTGAGAATCAAAACAAACGAAGGGTGTCAGTGTGAGAAAAATAACTTTCACAAAATGGTCCAAAAAGTCTCAAAAATATACTCATCAGATTGTCTGCATATTTCTTTTATACTTTCTCGACTTTTTAGGACCTTTTTGCTTTATTTACTATTTTTCCCAATTTTTCGAAAACTGCCTATGTAATGTGAACATGTCGGCCCTTCGAGAATCAAAACAAACGAAGGGTGCCATTGTGAGAATAATAACTTTCACAAAATGGTCCAAAAAGTCTCAAAAATATACTCCACGGATTGTCTGCATATTTCTTTTATACTTTCTCGACTTTTTAGGACTTTTTAGCGTCATTTACTGTTTTTCCCAATTTTTCGAAAACTGCCTATGTAATGTGAACATGTCGGCCCTTCGAGAATCAAAACAAACGAAGGGTGTCAGTGTGAGAAAAATAACTTTCACAAAATGGTCCAAAAAGTCTCAAAAATATACTCATCAGATTGTCTGCATATTTCTTTTATACTTTCTCGACTTTTTAGTACTTTTTTGCTTTATTTACTATTTTTCCCAATTTTTCGAAAACTGCCTATGTAATGTGAACGAGTCGGTGCGTCGAGAATCAAAGCAAACGAAGGGTGCCAGTGTGGAAATATGTGGAGTATATTTTTGAGACTTTTTGAACAATTTTGTCAGAGTTATTTTTCTCACACTGGCACCCCTCGTTTGCATTGATTCTCGACGCACTGACTCGTTCACATTACATAGACAGTTTTCGAAAAATTGGGAAAAACAGTAAATGACGCTAAAAAGTCTTTAAAAGTAGAGAAAGTATGAAAGAAATATGCAGGAAATATGTGGAGTATATTTTTGAGACTTCTTGGACCATTTTGTGAAAGTTATTAATCTCACTCTGGCACCCCTTGTTTTCTTTGATTCTCAACGCGCCGACTCGTTCACATTACATAGGCAGTTTTCGAAAAATTGGGAAAAATAGTAAATGACGCTAAATAGTCTTAAAAAGTAGAGAAAGTATGACAAAAATATGCAGAAAATATGTTGAGTGTATTTTTGAGACTTTTGGGCCATTTTGTGAAAGTTATTAATCTCACACTGGCACCCTCGTTTGCTTTGATTCTCAACGCGCCGACTCGTTCACATTAGATAGGCAGTTTTCGAAAAATTGTGAAAATAGTAAATGACGCTAAAAATCTTAAAAAGTAGAGAAAGTATTACAAAATATGCAGAAAATATGTTGAGTGTATTTTGAGACTTTTGGACCATTTTGTGAAAGTTATTAATCTCACACTGGCACCCTCGTTTGCTTTGATTCTCAACGCGCCGACTCGTTCACATTAGATAGGCAGTTTTCGAAAAATTGTGAAAAATAGTAAATGACGCTAAAAAATCTTAAAAAGTAGAGAAAGTATTACAAAAATATGCAGACAATCTGATGAGTATATTTTTGAGACTTTTCGGACCATTTTGTGAAAGTTATTAATCTCACACTGGCACCCCTCGTTTGCTTTGATTCTCAACGCGCCGACTCGTTCACATTACATAGGCAGTTTTCGAAAAATTGGGAAAAATAGTAAATGACGCTAAATAGTCTTTAAAAGTAGAGAAAGTATGAAAGAAATATGCAGAAAATATGTGGAGTATATTTTTGAGACTTCTTGGACCATTTTGTGAAAGTTATTAATCTCACACTGGCACCCCTCGTTTGCTTTGATTCTCAACGCGCCGACTCGTTCACATTACATAGGCAGTTTTCGAAAAATTGTGAAAAATAGTAAATGACGCTAAAAAATCTTAAAAAGTCGAGAAAGTATTACAGAAATATGCAGACAAGCTGATGAGTATATTTTTGAGACTTTTCGGACCATTTTGTGAAAGTTATTAATCTCACACTGGCACCCCTTGTTTTCTTTGATTCTCAACGCGCCGACTCGTTCACATTACATAGGCAGTTTTCGAAAAATTGTGAAAAATAGTAAATGACGCTAAAAAATCTTAAAAGGTAGAGAAAGTATTACAGAAATATGCAGACAATCTGATGAGTATATTTTTGAGACTTTTCGGACCATTTTGTGAAAGTTATTAATCTCACACTGGCACCCCTCGTTTTCTTTGATTCTCAACGCGCCGACTCGTTCACATTACATAGGCAGTTTTCGAAAAATTGGGAAAAATAGTAAATGACGCTAAATAGTCTTAAAAAGTAGAGAAAGTATGACAGAAATATGCAGAAAATATGTTGAGTGTATTTTTGAGACTTTTTGGACCATTTTGTGAAAGTTATTAATCTCACACTGGCACCCCTCGTTTGCTTTGATTCTCAACGCGCCGACTCGTTCACATTAGATAGGCAGTTTTCGAAAAATTGTGAAAAATAGTAAATGACGCTAAAAAATCTTAAAAAGTAGAGAAAGTATAAAAGAAATATGCAGACAATCTGATGAGTATATTTTTGAGACTTTTCGGACCATTTTGTGAAAGTTATTTTTCTCACACTGGCACCCTTCATTGTTGCGAAATCGAGATAGCCAACCGAATGGTATTTCTTACAATGTAATATTCGAAAAATGGGTAAAAATAATAAACTTGCTCTAAAAGTCCTAAAAGATAGAGAAAGTATGAAAGAAATATCCAAACAATCCATCCAGTAACTTAGTACACCTTTTTTCGTCAATTTGTTAAAGTTATTTTTCTCACACTGTCTGTAACAACCCTCCCGCGCAGATTGAATCTCCGAATCAACAATCTTCGATCGCAGATAAACGAATGGCCATTTTCTCTTCTTTTTCCCGCCGAACAACAGCCTCTCCTTCACTAAGAGATTTCCAAGAGCTATGCACGGAAAATGACGTCAAATGATTGCATTCACCGCTGACCAGGATTTGCTGGCTCAGCCTCAAAGTCCAAAAACTTGTAAGGCGTCTCTCTGGTGATCACGCTTCTGTGCTCTAAAGTCGCTCATCTGAGCACCAAATCAGCCAAAAACCAAGCAAATAAAATGCTACGACTAATAACAAAGCAGCGTTTGGTAAGATTTAATTAATAAAACTGGCCTTTCTTGTAATAGAATACCCTTGAAGTGAGGAGAGGAGAGGGCAGTGTTTTTTTGGGCCTAAGGCCCTAAAGCTATAAGCATAAGGGCACCTGCCTGTGCATTTGAATCTTGAGAAAGACATTATGAATCGATGGTATCCTTGTTAAAATATTATTATTTTACAGGCTGCTGCAGCTGAAATTGGAAAATATGCACGTGCTGTTTCTACATCCCCTTTTCTTGCTGACAAGGTAAAAGTGAAGAAAGTTAATTTTAATTAGTTAGAAATTATTTATATAGATCTTGCATTTCAGTTGCAGATTAATCTGAGTCTTGCGTTAAATTTAATTTTTAGGTCCCAATGAGTCGTTTCGATCAAAACAATTATGTTAACTATGAACAGATGGACAAGAACCTCAAGATCATCCGAGACAGGTAATATCGGGCAAGATGGGAATTTTGGTACATTGCACACTAGACTGGTGTTTTCCAAACAAAAGGGGGAATTAATGTCTATTGTTTAGCCAAAATCTTGCATCAAAGCTCTTCGATGCACACACCAAAGTTTTCACCCCTAATATCGGGCACCAGAAAACATTGCAAAACTTTCCGATACATGGTTTCTGGTCAAATCGCCACTCTGCCAACTTGCCACACGACCAACTCACCACACATTTCAGGTCAAATCGCCACGGTGTTCTGGTCAACTCGCCACACCTTTTTGGTCAACTCGCCTCATCAAGTTTTTCTTCATATGAAAATCCTGTAAAAGCTTTCTAGAAAGCCCCAAAACCCCTGTTTATCACACTGATAGAGTCAACTTGTTCAGTTATGTGTGGCAAGTCATCTTTTGAAGAAGCAAGTTGACGAGAAGTGTGGTGACTTACTGTGGCGAGTTGGCAGTGTGACGAGTTGACCTGTTACCCTGATGCATGATAGCAAGCAAAATGAATTTAAGAGATGCAAACTACAAGTAGATTGCTAAAAGCTAAAAGCTACAAGAGATTATAATGAGATGTGTAATTAATGTTAGATCTCAGCTAAGGCAGAATACATAGGGTAGCTATGTAAGAAAAAGGGGCTGTAATAAAGTGTTGATGTATAAGCAATGTTGTTGCCTATTATTTTGACAATTCACTGTTTATCTTTCTTCTTATTATAGACTTCAAAGACCTCTTACGATGTCAGAAAAAGTTCTTTACAGTCATTTGGATGATCCAGTCAATCAGGTATATAAACCTAAGAGATTTATCAGAGACAGAAACGTGAGACCGTAACTTATACATAAATTGACTTATTGACTTAATGCAGTATAGCTTTTGTCGTCCTGTTGAAGGTAATTACATGCCCTTTAAGCAAAACTGAGATCTCACAATGGAGACTGCTATTCACTTAACAGAAGCAAGCATGATCAAAGGGACTGCACTTTAAGCTTTGATCCAGAATCTTGCAATCCATAAGCTTTGCCAATGCCTCCCCAACAGTGTCAAAATTGAATCTTGCCTTACTGTGCTCAATTTTGCAACATGATGTTAAGCCTCCTGATTGCAGCACTTTGAGGACTTATTTTTTTAACGTTTTCTAGGATATTGAAAGAGGACAGTCGTATTTGAAGCTTAGACCTGATCGTGTTGCAATGCAAGATGCAACAGCTCAAATGGCAATGTTACAATTTATCTCCAGTGGTCTTCCAAAAGTAAGTTTATTTTCTACATGTTTTTTCTTAAAATGTAACCCTTTTTCTTATAGTGAGTTTATTTGAAACACACATGTTTCTATTTGCATTTACATGTTTTTTTGTATATTCTTATGTGCCTGAATACTCAGATAACTCAGTGCTACTATTTGATTAGTCGTCCTGCTGAATCGCATAAACTTATTGGCATTCTAACCACAATACTAATTCAGTCTGATCTTTTTTTGGTGTATTTCAATCGTATCTTGAAAACGGTCTGTTTCTGACATTTATACTCTGAGGAGTGTCAGAGACAAAAAAAGCTTTTAAGTATGTCTTAAAATTTTTCCGCTGTTTATTGCAATTTTGAAGCTTAGAGAACTGTTTAAAATTTGCTCATTGATCTAATTCCAGGTTGCTGTACCTTCGACAATTCATTGTGACCATCTCATTGAAGCACAGGCTGGGGGAGAACAAGATTTAAAACGAGCAAAGGTAAAGTAAATCTATTTTTTGTCAATTCTAGAATGGATTTTTAATGCATTGTGCACCAAAGGCTATGGTTTTCAACACAAAAGAGGTATTGTTTTCTATTGTTTCAGTCAAAATTTCCACCCATGGTTGAAATTACCAATGTTTCTGCAGATTTTGTGGCTGGTACCAGTGCCCAAATCGATTTGATGGTTGAGATGCAAGGAGATTTGATTCGAGTAGACCTATCTTATGCCAGTGCTAGTTCAACTTGTCAGTTAATGCAATAACAGAGTCGTCTTTGAAAGAAATTCTTTTTCTCACAGGAAATCAACGAGGAGGTTTATAACTTCCTTGCAAGTGCAGGGGCAAAATATGGAGTTGGCTTTTGGAAGCCAGGATCAGGAATCATACATCAGGTAATAACGAGATTACAGTATATACTTTCATTGAAGTTGTGATCATGTTCTTTGTGAAATTAAAAGTTTGTTAAAATGTTCGGTTTTTTGTAGATTGTGATCGAGAATTACGCATTCCCTGGTGTTCTTTTGATTGGTACAGACAGTCACACTCCAAACGGAGGTAATTGATTGATTAATTGTGGAATATTTTTAATATATTAGCATATAACTACTTTGTAATAAGGTACGTCTTAAGATTTAGCATCAGTGTTCATAGGAATTGTTAAAAAACGTCCAGGAAGACGTCTGCGACGAGATTACATGTACTTAAAACAAAAGGAATGTAGAAACTTAAACCACT
Organism: Chrysaora quinquecirrha; assembly: GCA_014526335.1. Taxonomy (NCBI): domain Eukaryota; kingdom Metazoa; phylum Cnidaria; class Scyphozoa; order Semaeostomeae; family Pelagiidae; genus Chrysaora; species Chrysaora quinquecirrha. Next base: position 232,240 of record JACTAT010000036.1, on the reverse strand, counting down.
TGGATGCAGTCAATTTCAAGTCTTAAAATGATAAATGTTGACAAACAATGAACTCACAGAAGTACATATTTGCCATTAATGGTGACCACTAGGATAGATCGTTGGCTCTCTTGTAATGCAGTCCAGGTTCGAATCCCATCTATTGTGATATGGCCATCGAATCCCATCTCTCACATAAGTACGATAGAGACGTTCATATTGTTCATTGTTCTTTTGATATTGTCTTAAGAAAAGGGTTTCGAAGTTTAACTCTTCGTGTTGACGGTTTCCCATCGTAAAAAATCGAAAACGTAATAGAGCACAGAAAGGCAGACTTGTTCCAATAGTTGCTGAAATTATTAAGTAATGTAAACTTATTGGTTTCGCATAGTATTTGCACAGAAGGGAATGACTCGAAGAATCGGAGTGTCATATTAAGGAAATAACCTGGTATATGCTTTGTTTAGGTGGTCTTGGTGGATTGTGCATCGGCGTTGGTGGTGCAGATGCTGTTGATGTTATGGCAGGACTTCCTTGGGAACTCAAATGTCCTAAAGTATATTTATAAACTATACGTTACAGAAGCATACCATTTAAGCTCTTTTTACTCCTTTTGCTTGTTTTTGTTGATTCTGAAATGTTGCAAAAGCTTTTAAAACTTGCATAGCTATATGATAATCAAGAGTTTTCATTTCTTCCCTACAAGGTCATTGGCGTGAAACTAACTGGAAAACTGAGTGGATGGACATCGCCCAAGGGTCAGCAAAATCTAAGGAATATTGCTCTAAAGTTACCCTGACTTCACTCTAAAATTTCCTTCTGTTAAGAAGGTCATTCATTACTTTCAATGTATTCATTTGTTTTTTTTGCAGATGTAATCTTAAAGGTTGCTGGAATCTTAACAGTAAAAGGTGGAACTGGCGCAATTGTTGAATATCATGGACCAGGATTAGAGTCTGTCTCTTGCACTGGTAGGTATCAGATCCGAAATTATCACACTTGTAGAATCATTGATCGTATCATGTGGTCTTATGGCAGAATCGTCTTACTTTCAGATTTTCACTGAGGCGCAAAATCTACAGCATAATATAGAGTATTTATTACCCTACGGTCAGGGCAGCAACTCTGTTATGCAATCTGATTGGCTGAAAACGTTCGAATGCGACATAATGATAGGGCATCATTCACCGGTAATGCCCGCTCATTACGTCAAACGATCAAAATTTTCAGACTTAGAACTCAGCTACGCAGCACCAAATGGCTTAATTGTAATGGCTTCAAACACGATAAGAGTTTTGTAATCATTAGGAGTTACGACCATGCCCTTTCCATAGGGTAATAAACCATATAATAACTGTTTCCTTCGGGCAACACCGAAAATATTAACCCTGTAATAATATTAATAATATCAAACCTTAGCTCGGTTTTGTACTGACGGCTTCAGGTTAATATTTTCTGGTATTGCCCTCGGAAACAGTTATTATAAGCTTAATCTTAATTGTTGAAGTGAAGTAAAATTGTCTTCTTTCTGTTTCAGGAATGGGAACTATCTGCAATATGGGAGCTGAGATTGGCGCAACAACATCAGTTTTCCCATTTGGCTCAAGCATGGAAAGATTCCTTGTGGCAACGAATCGATCAGGTACGTAAAACATATGATTAGAAGCTCTCTTGTTTATTATAGCAAGTTCATATACAACAGTAGTTCATCAGATTGTTCCATGTTTTAACAAGCTGTTTGTTTCTGTTTAGCGATTGCTGACTTGGCCAAGAAATATCAGCATCTTTTGGCTGCAGACGAAAACGCGGAATATGACGAGATGATTGAGATTAATCTTAGTGAGGTAAATAAGTTGAGTTCTCTTCAATCGATTAATTCGTTCATGTTTTGCTTAATGCACAACCTAATACCATATACCAAAATATACGAAAATCGCTTACACTGCAAACTATTAGCTCAACATCAACATCAGTTATCAATGATTAGTTATTAGCTCAGCATCATCATTTCTCGACCGTATATCTTACTATGTAATGTCAACAAATGAAAAGCTCATACCTTTATTTGCTGACTGAATGGCTACAGTTTTGAGCTCACCAATAAAAGGTTTTGTGTTTGAATTTTGCGGGGACTACTTTCCTCAGGCTTAAAAGTCATCCTTACTGTCCGTAGCAACGAAAGTGTTAGTTATGGAGTGTCATTCTGGAAGCACAATTCACATCAGCCGTATAGCTATCCAAAACCTTGGCTTTCTTAATAAATAAGGACTGCTCTCTTGCTTGCACCATCTCTGGTTGAAGACCTGTCTTTAATCTTGGGGCAGGCATCAATTTAGCAACTGCCAAAGCAGAAGCTAGAAGCTGAACCAGTATTATTAAAATTTGGGAGTTTCAATCGTATCTAGATTAAGTATCACTGCCTTATTGTTAAACTTTATTGCGTGTGACATATTTGCCTATCGAATTTCGTTAACTAATTTTATTTAACTGATTATTCGTTATTTGTAGCTTGAACCACATGTTAATGGACCATTCACTCCAGATCTTGCAAGTCCTATTTCAAAATTAGGTGAAAATGCAAAAGCAAATGGATGGCCAACAGAAATCAAAGTTGGTAAGTGGCATAGTATAACAATAAATCAGAAATAGGATACTAACGCAGCATCATCAGCAACATAAACTACTTATGTACTCTGGAAAGATTCGTTAAATCGTTTCAGCAGATTGTCAGTGGCAATAATAGTTTCATAGCATAACAATGAATCAGAAATAGGTATCAGAACATATTCCCCTAACATCAAAGGGTTATAAAACCTCGTAGGGATAAAAAAGCCAATCTGAACACTTAAGTTATACAATGATTGAATCAAATGATATTTTTGTTTTGTAGGATTGATTGGTAGTTGCACTAACAGCAGTTATGAAGATATGACAAGATCAGCAAGCATTGCTAAACAAGCATTAAGCCATGGCATCAAATGCAAGTCAGTATTCAAATACGAAAACAGTTTTTCTAATACTTTTACTATCAGATACCCTTGCAATAGGTATGCCCAATTCACATGAACTCAGGTCATCTACTTGTCATAGCACGTGATTGCCTGACTTCACTGCAATATGTTGCAAGATTTAAATTTTTTTTTTTTTTTTTTTTTATATGCCATTAAAAATTTACAAAACGAATTACGGATTACACTACCTACAAACTACATTACAATACTACAGGGACGATACCGTGAGGAGCAAAATACTATGACTACCTCACGGCCTTACATAAAAATGTTTTAAACTACATACAATTACAAAAGGAACTAAAAAAAGGGGGACATGGTGGTTGAGTGGCATTTATAGCGGAGTTAACATTCCTAATCAAACCGACCTGTGTTATGGATGAATCGTAGAGTTAGCAGTAGTATATTTCGATTAACCTCATTGGGAAGGTCTTAATTGTTCACATAGCAAAGTAATTGATAGATTTTAAGCTTTCGAACTCAAGCTTGTTTGAATTTATGAATTGGACATGCTTTTTTGAGAATTTTACCTGACCTCTTTATACTGTAGTGCCTTGTTCACAATTAACTGGTTTCTGCATGCTTTTTGAATTTCTTTGCATCGAAAATCAACCCTGATCTAATCCTCTGAATGTATGTGCAGTTTTCAGGGAATTAGCACAGAATGAATTTGGTATTTTGTGACTAGGTCCTGCATGATATAGTCAAATGCCTTTTGTAATATATGTTGCTGATACATTGACCAGCTGTCCTAGTTGTGGAGGTATTGATAAAACGCTTTGCCGACTTGTTAAAATGTCCCACTTTCCTACTTATAATTTTATCATTTGCTTTTTTCTATGTTAGATCGTTGTACACCGTAACACCTGGTTCAGAACAGATTCGATCAACGATTGAAAGGGATGGCATTGCAGAAACCTTAAGGAATGCTGGTGGTACAGTTTTAGCAAATGCCTGTGGACCTTGTATTGGTCAATGGGACAGGTATGTGGTGGCATCACTGTATTTCATATTTCAAAAGAGTTTGAGAAACATTGTCTCAAACTATTGGGGAGAATGAAAATTTAATCAATACAGTGAATATAGTGAGCCTTCGAGTTAGCGGATAATGAAGAGTATTGTTTGGTCAGATTAGAATTACATGAAGGGATCATTTTTCTCTTGAAATCTTCAAGTAATTCTATTAGCTTCTCACGGTATCCTGTTTTCTTTTTTTATTCTAAGCCCACTACCAACTCAGACTGGCTTCTTTGTCGACTATTTCGGTTCAAATCTGAATTCACATAATTATTTGAAGCAACTAGGAATATAGAATTATTGAAGTATATTATTTCAGTCAAACTTTTTGAAGAATATCCGACTAAAACACCCTAAGGTAACTTTGAAAGAACCTAAGTTGTCACATAAATGTTTCCCAATTAATGCTGTCATTTTGACTTGGATAAGAATCTATGGTGATAATTATTGTGATGTGATGATGAGGGGTTGTAGCACAAAGATGTGAATGAATGTGAATGATATTGATGATAAAGACTCGTGTCCTTTTATTTTTAAGGCAAGATGTACCAAAGGGTGAAAAGAATACGATTGTGACATCATACAATCGAAATTTCACTGGAAGAAATGATGCCAATGTTAACACCCATGCATTTGTTGCATCTCCTGAGGTGATTAAACTTGTTTGACTACTACTTGAGCGATCTTAGCTGAATCTAACGTATTCCTCATTAGCATTATCAACAACTGTGTGACTCAAATTTTCCGTTTGTTCCCTTTATCTTGAATATAATCAATGATTTCTATCCCTCTTCATAGATGGTAACAGCTTTAGCAATTGCTGGCGATCTGACTTTCAACCCTGAAACTGATTCACTAACTGGAAAAGACGGTAATGTTGCATTTCAGTTCAACATTCAGTTGTGATTCATTTGTGCGTCAGTTCAGATTCGTAATTCTATCTTCTACTTGTGAAATTAATGATTTTCTGTTCGAATTCAGGTGAAAAATTCAAGTTGGAGAGTCCATATGGGGACGAACTTCCTGCAAACGTAATTAGTTTCATTATTTTATTTTTATTATTCTTTAAGTTGAAAATTTTGTGGGAAAGAAACTTCTGGTAGATGATGTGTGCTTGGATAAACTCGACGTTTTCGTACGAAGCTGGAAAGGATGGTGGGGGCAAATGATCAAAGCGATTAGGACACAATTGATATGTCGTGTATTCGAATCAAGTTGGGGTCTCTTTCAAGAAACCTGCACTTTGCTTAGCTGCCCATCCTTCTGATTGAGCATTAGTCGGCAATTGGTACCCGTATTTGTTCTAGACTATTAGTCTTAGGCGCACATGCTGCAGTTTCACATCATATAGCCATAACCAAGAACCCTGACCTTCATTAAAAAATGTAAGTTGCTTTGCTTTCTTGATTGGTTTCCTTTGCTGTAGAGTCGCCATGTTTTTTAAGCAACAAAGTGATAACTTTATCATCCATTTATATTCATGTTTTGTTTTTTACAGGGATTTGATCCAGGAATGGACACTTATCAGGTAAATTAGATTCATTTTCCCTTCAAATTCAATTATCTGATACGCAAATCATGGGCGAAGGTAATCAATAACAGCAATCTCGTTTTCATTTTAGGAGCCTCCTGCTGACGGATCTTCGTGTACTGTTGATGTGAGCCCGGAAAGCAAAAGATTACAATTACTGGAACCATTTAAACCATGGAATGGCAAGGATTATGAAGATTTAATAGTTCTTATAAAGGTTAGCTTTTATCTATTCCTGCTTTCAATTACCTTGAGTTCAAAGCTTAACATTAGGTGTATGTCGTTTAAGATGCTTTATGCTCCTTGGTCCTCACTTTGACCGTCTGATTCATAAATGATTATTAAAGGTCGTATTTACTAAATAGACTTCATTCGCCTCCTTCACTCTTTTACTCCATTTGCAAGTATGTCACTGTCCTCTATGTACTTGTATCATTTGGATCAACTGTGATTTGTATCATTTGATTAATTTGAATCTTACGAAAACTATATTTTGTTTTGTAGGTGAAAGGAAAATGTACAACAGATCATATCAGGTACTACAGATCATACCTTAGGCCCCGGCAAGACGATTAAACATTCTGTCAAAAACATATGAAATTTTCTTATCAAGCAATGTTTGCAAGTTTGGTCACGTCACGAAACATTCCCTGATGAACAGAAAATTTTTTAACAAACAAAAATATGTTCCGAGTGTTTCTGAAGAACTTCAAAGCATGTTTTTGCTTGATGCAGGCCAAATGGTCGACATTTAGGCTTGAGAAACGAATTTCAAATGTCTGAAAAGCAATGTTTGATCATTTGGCCAGGGCCCTAGACCACCAATGGTTTATTCAGAAACGTCTAAGCTTTTGCCATTTTACTGTGACCTCATGTCTCGAATTTATCTGCCTTGATGTACTATACTCAATTATTGGCCACATTAACAATATCAGCTGTTTCTGTTTTACAGTATGGCTGGGCCATGGTTGAAATACAGAGGTCATTTAGACAACATTTCAAACAATATGTTTATTGGGTAAGTTAATTATTTATATAACTTTTCATCTCATTTAGAAGCAGAAGATTTCGGTAGTACAACCAGCCTTACCTAAGTCTACATTTTACATCAAACTCATCAATAATATATTCATGCAATTACTAGAATATTAACATGCAGAGGGGAAATGTTGCCTAAAGATAAAGTTTTAGTGTATGTTTCTTTCTTTCAAAGCGCAATAAACTCTGAAAATGACCAAGCAAATAACGTCCGAAATCAGTTAACTGGACAATTTGGTACAGTACCAGACACAGCAAGACATTATAAGGTGAATCATTTAACATTAGATTGATTCTTTGTTCTTTTTTTCTATTTGCATTTAGAATAAGGCTCAACAGAGAGCCTTGGGGTGTATGACTTAGAGAGTAACTTTGTGGTTTTATCGAGCTCAAGCTCAGTGGAAACATCGTTTGCTCTCTGGCCATTCAGTCCAGGTTCCAATCCCATCTATTGTTGTATGCCACTTGTGGAGAAATCTACCCTAGTGTTAATTAATTAAAAAATCAAACCGGAGGAGAGCTTTTAGCTGCATGACTTAGGGAGTTACTCGGCAATTTCACTGAGCTCTATAAAATCCCATCTATCCTAGTGTTCGCCATTGATATTAAAATGGTATATAAGTAATAATGTTTAATATCGTACAAGTCAGTCGCAAGTCAATCTAGTCTTCATTATGTTTGTATCACGGCATCATTGTAGTTATACATGATTACAATGTTTGTCTCTTTTTAGGCACAAGGAGTAGGCTGGGTAACCGTTGGAGATGAAAATTACGGTGAAGGTAGCAGCAGAGAACATGCAGCATTAGAACCCAGGCATCTTGGTGGCCTAGCTATTATTGTCAAGAGTTTTGCTCGAATCCACGGTAAGCTTAGATACTTTTCTTCTATATGAATCTTGTTACATTGTTTGCAAATTTTCATCTGGCGCTTGCCACTACGAAACATAAGGAATATAACAGAAAAGCTGATCAAAAGAGAAAGAAAGAAAAGCTAACTAACTAGTTTCATTAGTTAGTTCGTTTTTTAGTTAGTTACTAGTTAGCTACTTATTTAGTTAGTTTGTTGGTTAGTTCGTTACTCAGTCAGATGGATAGATAGATAGTTAGTTATTTCATTAGTTAGTTGGTTTGTTAGTTAGTTAGTTAGTTAGTTAGTTAGTTAGTTAGTTAGTTAGTTAGTTAGTTAGTTAGTTAGTTAGTTGGTTGGTTAGTTAGTTAGTTAGTTAGTTAGTTAGTTAGTTAGTTAGTCAGTTAGTTAGTTAGTTAGCTAGCTAGTTGCTTTTTTAAATTAATGGATATTAAGTTAGTACGTTATGTCATTAGTTTGTTATTTATTTAGGCCAAATAAAGTATTATTTTAGTAATTACTATAGTTTAGTATACTAAACTGGTGCTTTTTGTAACCTTGGTCAGCGTGGAGGGAAGGTTTGGTATGAACAATAGAATTAGGTCTGATTAGAAACCCAAAACAGAGAAAAACTTTGCGCTGTCTTTTGGAACGTCAGCACCCATCCTGTATTCCCTTATCGTCCATTTTTAACTGTTATATTATTACCATAGAAGTACCCTATCTGTATTTACAGTAACTTTATTTAATCTTTTCTCGTACTTTCTTTTTTTTGCAGAAACCAACTTGAAGAAGCAAGGTACTCAACTCATTTTCATTCACTACTTTTGTCTACATTGCACAATGTTTTCTTTTTCAATTTTTCATAAACTATCAAATGCTATTTGCTGTTAATATTTCATTATTTTCTATTATTCACAGGAATGCTTCCTCTGACGTTTGAAAACCCTGCAGATTATGACAAAGTTCAACCAGATGATAGAGTCTCACTTTTGGGTCTTGCAGATATTGCGCCTGGAAAGGTTAGTGCAGTTGTTTTTTATATTTTTATTGCTGTTTTTGGTTGATGAACAAGAATCAAATTAAGTTGCGTTCTATTGACTAACGTTACGGTATGGAAAGAATAAACAGTAAACTTTATGGAAAGTATCTATCCATCAGCCAACTTTCAAAAACGAAAAACAGATCGGGAAGTTGTCCGTCCATACAGTGAAGAGTGAACTCGCTTTTCCTACTTTTAGAAAGTCATCAGGATCCCAATAAAACTCTTAAGAATTTGGTATCTCTTCTGTTCCAAAAGAGCTTATCTTATAGCCTATATTCTCTTTGTAGATCTTATTTCTGTTTTTCTCTTGCTCACTATTTGTTCAGTACCACACGCTCTAATCCTTGAAGTAGTAGAAAAATGTGTACTGAAGGTGCTGTGGCGTCCAGCTGGCTCGTGGTATCACAAACTGCCGCCTTAGCGTCACAGCCAGGGTCGAGGTTTCCATTAGTTAACCTACTACTGAGATCCTAGCGACTGGCGCAAAAACATCATTTCACCTTAGGTACTCTTTTACTGCAACTTTCAGATTGTTGTTAGAAATCAGAATCAATTGACACAAAGTATTATCCGACCTTTGCAATAAATAGGAAAGAAACCGCATTTCTCATTGCCCGATGATGGGAGACGGATCTCTCCCGAAACGTTGCCCAACTAAATATCAAAGGCTTGTCATGATAAGTGGTGACTATCGTGTCTAATACAGTGTCAGAAACAGCCTTGATAAGTCCGAATATATTTACTCTGACAAGAAGTATTTTTTGTCTTTAGTTCATTGTACACTGTGTACAGATTATACTGGGTTTCCTTGCTTCACGAATAAGACTTTATCTCATTAATCACTAACACACTGTATGTAATGCAGTTAATGTAGAATATTCGATAGATTTTAATTTAATTGCCATAACCTTGCTTTTCCAGCCCGTTATTTGTCAATTGAGTCATGCGGATGGAACTACTGACAAATTTAATCTATTACACACAATGAATGAAGGCCAGATTGAATGGTTTAAAGCTGGAAGTGCACTTAACAGAATGGCTGAATTAAAACAGTGAATCATGAACCAAGAAATAAATAACTTTGATGTTTGTAATTAATGGAATAAGTAATATTTTAACGAAACTGAAATTTAAAATGAACGAGATTTTTCTGTGTTGGCAATCGTAGATATAGTTTAATGCACTTTGATTTGCTCATAAACTTGTAAATTGTCTCAGTGTGGTTTTCAGTATGAGTGATTCGTATTTTAAGAAAATTGTTCATTTATAAAACGAAATTATAATGATAATGTATGTTGATTTTTGTCTAATACTGCTGTCTTTACGACTACTTCGAGTTGTGTGAAAGACTGATGGCACTTTGTCACAACAGTATACACTTGGTTTCTCACCTAAATACCATAAGTACATCTAATACCATCTAATACCACACTTATTAGGAAGGCAGAGACAAGACATTCATGGGAAGTTTACGACGGAATTGGATGACCCACAAGTACCAGACAGAAATAGAGTGAAAGTGACAAACCAGTACTTTCTACAAAATCTAAGGATAGGCAGAGAATTATTGTAAGGAATTTTTATGGGTAAATGTTTCTTGCCACGCCCTTTACACCACCAGAAAGCGTTGTATCCGATCAGTGAGTTCATCACGGCCTTTTTTTATATCATTCGATTCTTCCGTAATCGAGAGAATTGGTGTCATAATCCGTTCTTTTAGGAAAGATCTGTTAACCAAAAGCGAGTTAATGCCAGTATTACGTAAATATACTTTCCATCCTCTATTGCGCTCAAAAGAAAATATATGTATCTACCGTCTCTGCACTCTTTCACTTTCGCTACAATTATGTTGCTACAGTTCCCTAAATCTACTGATTTCTTGATGTTTGACCATCACTGTACTGTATATACACAATGCATTTATTGCCACTACAATTTACGCTATACTTCTATTAAACTATGTATCTTAAGTATTTCTATCGTATATATAGCTATACACCCGGTGAGTTAAAAGTCAAGCAAAAACTACACATGCAGGGACAGAATTATCTAGAATTAAGATGGGCTGCAGAAAGTCAAATGGGACTCAATGCAATTTGGGCAGCACTGTTAGGTATTAGACATGGGACAAACTAATACACTAATATTGATAGGTAGAAGCTCAGATAAACGTGCAAGGAGCAAGTTAAAAAACTCGAAAATTAATAAGACAAGGTCTCGTTTCTCTATGAAGAATGTGACTGATTATTTGTAATTTAAGAACATTTAGTTTAACTTAAATGATAACAGTTTAATACGGTTAAAACCGGTCATAACGTACTCTTGGGTAAAGCGTACACTATTATTAATAAGCAACTGGTCAATAAGCAACTAGGGCTGAAATTCTGCTAAACTTTCTGGTTAACCCTTTGTTTTCCAAATTATGAAATACTCTTCATATCTCACTCAAATCTTCAAATTAAGTAGATTTGGGTATGAACATGACAAAACAAGTGAAAACATTGACCAGGGGGTGGTTTGAAATTCAGGCAGTTTAAAGGGCTGATGCACTGACGCCCAATTCCTGAAAACATTTGAAGATATTCATCAATGTTATCTTGTAAGTATCTCTCATGGTAAGTATTAATTGTCAATTTTGCCTTCGAACAAAAGCATTGAAATTTGAGAGTCAAAAAAGTAGCGCATGCGCGACAAAGTTTTTCCCACAATTGCCTAAGTGATCAAAGACGTAAAAATTTCATTTTTCACTTAATTTTGAAATTTTAAAAAGTTTAAAATAATAAAATAGTGATAAATGAAGCGGGAAACAAAAATAAACTGCAATTTTTAAGTATAAAATTATTTTCGCCATGACAATTACTCTTCATAGCGCATGCGCCTTTAGTACATTACCGGCCTCAACAGGATGACTGGAAAATAATCTGTGACATCAATGAGTCGATATTACGTAATTGTTCAGTGTCATGAGTCCGAAGCGTAAGCAAGGGGTATCCAAGCGTAAGCACATGGTCTAGGGGCCGGATATCCCCTCCCTCGGTTGGCTGGCGGAAGACTCATGGGGGGAATAGCGATTTCCTGTAACGGGAACCACCGTAAGATGCGACGCCTCAGCCACATTGTCTCGGCATTGTGGATGCAAGTGGGGAGCATTCATCTCCAGCACTGAGCAATGTTTTTGTTTTTCAGCAAGGGACCGTTATTACGTTCCTTTCCACTGCCTTGTTTTGCATGGTCTCATTCTCAAAGTTTGTTGCCCCCGGACCTCGTCGAAATCAGAGACAATGATTGATATTCAATTAAAAAGTCAGTCTACATTTACACTTCTGCGCATGTTTGTGTTATTTTTACATGAAATTTTTATTGTTTTCATTTTGGGAGATGCGCTGTTCGCGCTGCACGCTGTACTAAATTGGATTGACTTGGAACATAATGTAGCCGATTGGCCACAGTGGGAAACGGGTTTAGATGCCTTTCCTTATCAAGAAGTACATCTTTGCAAACTTTTTCAATTACAAGAAAAGAGCCAAAAAGAGTTTTTTTGGTGCCAGTCATTCTGTGATGGCTGAAATACTAATTATTTTAAGTAACTTTGAGGGTTGAGCCAAAAGTTCAGCAGCTTATTAAAGAATAAGTGTACAAATAAAATACTCCATATAGTAAAATAACAAAAAATACCCTGTTTATAACGTATATAGCTTATGCATAAAGCATCAGATACTGCAGTCCCTTCGAGTACGCAATAACGGGATTATAGTGAATTCTCTTACCTTTCAGCGTTAGAAGTGTTGAGCTTGCAAATTCAGCTAACAACGATGCTAACATTGACTTTCAACTCGAAAGGACCACAAAGAAACTCTTGACAAACCTCCCAAAGATGCTTTCGAAAAAGGAACGGGCAGAATAGGCCCATGGTGGTCCAGTACTACTAGAACCATACCATACAGTGTATCAACTTGGGAATTGAAAACTGATGCGTCTCATGCATCATGTGACCCTCTTCAAGACTCTCATCTCCCATGATTTCAATTTCAGATTTAGAGAAGAAAAAAGAACAATTGAAACAAATGATGAATAATTCTAAGATTTTCTTATATTTAATTAATTGACATTTATTTAAACACAACAAAATAGCGACTAAATAACGAATTATGAAACTACCAGGTATCAAAATTGCCTGACTTATTCACAAAAATGTACCTCCTAAATTCTTACGATTAAATTTTGGAACATATTTGGTGCGGTTTTTAGGAAAGACACAATATTGCGCTTCTATTTTGATGCTTTGCTCTCTTTAGAATGTGTACTGACTTGTTTTTAGTTTGATTTTATAGCAGAATCGTGAATCGACAGAAAGCGCGGAAAAAGTGAATCGAAAATGCGACTGATTCGCCAATCTTGATTCGTGAATCCAGACTTACTTAGATCTGTCGTATTTCTCGCTAGATGAATGAACTGTTGGACTCTCAGACTGCGACACATAAACCTCTTATCAACAATCCAAATGAAATGATCGAAAATGAAGGTGAAGGTAAAATGGTGAATTTAGTGCCAGTCGCTAGGATCTCAGTACAAGGTTAACTAACCGAGACCTCGACCCTGGCTGTGACGCCACCGTAGCTGCGGCTCGAGTCCCGACCTCACCAGGACCTCACCGAGCTTCTGACAGCGCCAGCCAGTTGGATTTGACTTTGATGCAACAGCAACTTCAATCGAAAAGAAAATCGCATTCGTCATCATCGATTTTCTCTTCAATAATTGGCTCGCTCTATGGTTATATCCAACGGAAAATAAGCCAGATACTTCACCCGTCTCACTTGAAGCTACCAGTGCAAAGCAGCATAAACAAAAATCAGTTGATGCCAGCGATAACTGAAGTTAAACTGTCTTTTTTCAAAACTGTGTCGATTCTATAAAGCGAAATGAAGTGCAACAAGTTGTGTTTTACCAAAAGGACGCACCAATTAAACAAGCAGCATCTTCCAGCCAAAACAAAAGCAATTTTAGAAAACCTAAATACCATTGCATCATCTTAACGTGATAATATAATTAAGTTCGAGTATCTAAATTCATTCTTACTTTAACATACTTAGATCATTAAAAACTCATAAAATTCTCAAACAGAAAATATTTGAAAAATAATGAAAATAAAACCTTTCAAGGGCTAATTTCCTAATTTTTGTAATAATAAAGAAAAAGCTACATCATGTCAAATGCAAAAGATGTTCCGATTTTGCAATTACTTATATCTATATCATTCAGCTGATGCTTGCAGAAATAGTTGCTTGTGACATACCTAAAAATGCCAGATTGAGCATTAAAAGGTATGACCTTCGTTACTGTCACTAGTATACCTTGCAATTGACCAGATTTTGGTTAGGAACGTGTTGCCAGTCTTTAAACTCAAATCAGTTATTATATGACTTTGCTAAAAGGCATACCTGACCTAATACCAGTTTCGAGAAAAGGTATATGGTATACCTAAATTTAAAGAGGTATCGAAAATACCGGTAATGTCCAAAATTGGTACCGTTCCCAATACCCAAATGCAAAACTTGGTTTACTTAAATCCTGAAATTCAACATCGCTGATAGTACAAATCTTGAAAAAATTGACCGTTGTTAATACCGAAATCGTGACAATGGATACCCTTGGGGCAGCACGTCCCTGTACCAAAAATATATACACAGTACCCACAGCTGATCAGTTAATTAATGAATTAATTAATTCTTTCCTTAACATCGATTATCATCAATTAATTCGAGGGGCACATCACATCACTGATGAAAAACATACTGTCTTTTCCTTCCCCTTTATCGTTATTTTTCCTCCGTTTCATCACTTAGGCTCTGGTACACAGCGTAAAAACACGTGTCTATGAAAATCTTATGATTGCTCAAGTGTAGTCATTTGTTGGACTGATCTTCCGCGACCATAGTACGCTTTCTACCGATTTACGGTATATACGCCACGACTAACACCATGATCTTTAAATAATCAAAATTGACTTGAAAACAGGCGCACTTTTAAAGGTTATGATCTACCCCTCTGATTAGTACTAATCACAGTTACTAAGATTAGTTACCAAAAATAAACGAAAATAGGCAAATAAATAATTTGATGAAATCAAACATATTTAAAGTGTGTTTGAGACTGAAAAGTTTTTCTCGTGTATATGTGATTGTCCAAAATATGGAATAAGTTAAAAATCACCTGTTAAAACATTGAGTCTAATTGACTAGTAAAGTCTGCTATCATATGGTCGATATCCGCCATTATTGAATCAGTTGCTTCCAGTCTAAAAGAAGAAATATCAATAATATAATTGGTACTAAAAGTAATACATGCAATACGAAAAATAATGATGATAATGAAAAGCAATAAGAAAAGGTCAACAGCAAATAAAGCAATAATTAGGGCTACGTTGATGGGAATCATGTTATTGCTTACGACTCTATGATTACGTTTAAGATTATGTTTATAAAATTAATGATGATGGTGAAAGTAAAAATAATTATCAGTAATATCATCAGTAGAGCAAATAATAACACCAATAATACAACAACAACGATAGTAATAGCATGGTGATAGTACAACTGCACTAACAGTGAGAAATATATTGCCCTAAACTTAACTTGTCAGTATTCAAAATTTACAATATAAATTGTTGCAAGTTTTCAAGTTAGTTGAAAGTTTCAATGCAAATAAAGTTAAGTTTAACTTGCGACACTTTCAGGTTTGACAATGATGCTGAAAGTAAAATAATTCAAGGATATTTAATGAAAATAAAAGATAAAATATAAAACGATTTTAATCTTACTCTTTAACAATATTTGTTTCTGTGGGTGCATCTTCAACGTCTTCTACTTTTTCTTCCATTACAGGTGCTATAATAGAATGAAGTAATTAAGAATGAAATATAATCCGAAAATAGTTAAAAACGTATGGAAATATCATTTATTGTCTAAACTAGATTAAGGCACTGGCCAAACGATCAAACATTGTTTGCCAAACATCTGAGATCTGCTTATGAAATACAGTGTTTGACAGTTTTTGCCTAATGCAAGCATGAAATCTTTTCAAAGTTTTTCAAAAACGTTGCTGAGCAAATACTGCTTGCCAAGCAATGTTTTGTGATGTGGCCAACAGTCAAACATTGCCTGTAAAGTAAATCTCAAATGTTTGACAAACAATGTCTGATCGTTTGGCCAACGCCTAAAATTGAAAAATTCCATAAAATTTGATTTCAGCTGTCCGTACCTTGAGC
Source organism: Chrysaora quinquecirrha (assembly GCA_014526335.1). Taxonomy (NCBI): domain Eukaryota; kingdom Metazoa; phylum Cnidaria; class Scyphozoa; order Semaeostomeae; family Pelagiidae; genus Chrysaora; species Chrysaora quinquecirrha. The sequence continues at coordinate 216,506 of JACTAT010000036.1, read as the reverse complement.
TATTGTAGATGGCCCATGTTTTCTTTCTCTAAACACACTACGAATTTTCTCATCCAGTGGACCTAAAATGTAAATGAGGCATACAATATTAATGACGTCACAATAGGTAAAACAACCTTAATTTATAAGACAGCCATAATCTGTTAACCAACAAGACAGAACAAGTTTTGCCAAGTTCTGATCAAAATAAAAATGGGCTGTGGAAACACGAAAATACAAAGCATAGATCTTGAGAACAACAAAGATGTTTTACCAAAACGTAGAAAAAGAAGAAATGGAAATAGTGAGTATGGGATGGTTTCAGTTTCGATTAACCAAATTAAAATTTCAACCAACTTAACCATCATCAATCATCCCCATAAACATACCCTTAGCTATCATCAGCAACTATCACCTTGTCAGATACTCACTTTATAAGATAGTTAGTTGGTTAAGTAGTTAGGAAGTTAGTTAGTTAGTCAATTAGTTAGTTTGTTAGTTAATTAGCTCGTTAGTTCGTTAGGTAGTTAGTCAGTTTGTTAGTTAGTTTGTTAGTTAGTTACTTACTTACTTAGTTACTTAGTTAGTTAGTTACTTAGGTAGTCAATTAGTTAGTTAGTTAGTTTGTTCATTCGTTCGTTCGTTCGTTCGTTCGTTAGTTAGTTAGCTAGTTGCTTAGTTCGTTAGTTTGTTAGTTAGTTACTTAGTTAGTTAGTTAGTTAGTTACTTACTTAGTTAGTTAGTTACTTAGTTAGTTAGTTAATTAGTTAGTTCGTTAGTTAGTTAGTTAATTAGTTAGGTAGTTACTTAGTTAGGTAGTTAGTTAGTTAGCAACGTAGTAATTAAGTAAGGTAACTAGTATTTCAGTTGTTTGTCTAATTATCAAGTTACTATGATTGCTATACATCTTTCTCAATCTCCAGAAAGAACTAACAAGCTGAGCGATCTGGAAATTCTCCTACTGACGCCAGAAATTCGTGACGTAATATTAATCAATTTGAACTTCATTGATCGAAACAATCTTAAATTGGTCAACAGAACAATCTACAATTCATGCAATCATTTCATTCAACAAAATCTGAATTTTGAAGATGAAGAAAGATTGAACAACGATAACCTAACAAATTATATATTCAGCTTAGATTTGGAGCAACTCTGGAAAATTAAATCATTATGTTTGCAAGGAACTCGTGTGAATCTGTCATGTGTGTTTATCCCTGTTGTTAAATGTAGTAATTTAGAAAGAATAGAGCTAACTGAAGGTCAAGTATCCAAAAAGTTACTTCATGTAGCTGCGAAATGTTTACTCAATCTGAAAACATTAAAGCTGATCAACACAACATTCGTTAATATTCACACTGTGAAATATATTGGGAAAATCATGCCATTTCTGCAAGGTCTTTATCTGCCATTTTCAAAGAATTTAGATGATAAAGGATTGAAAGTAATTGCAAATAAAATGGTGAAATTGAAGGAATTAAGTATAAGCGGATGTGAAAATGTAACTGATTATGGATTGAGGAGTATAATATTCCATTGTGAAGATTTGGAATATCTTGATGCATCAGATACGAATACATTTACTTATCCATCGTGCATATTGATGTCAAAAGCCAGCAGAAACATTAACAAAATCGTTGCAATTAATACAAGAATGGTTGAAAGTGGCTATCAAGTATTGAAAATGAGACCTGCAGAGAGAGGATTGGTGACTTCAAAAACAATCGTCGTTTGCAAACCAAAATGTCATTGTATTCATTGTAATTGCTGCAGCAAAGATAGCTCGTTAAAGCAAAGTGAACTTAGTAAAAGTGATTTGTAATATCAATCGTTGTTTGTCATTTACAGTAACTGGTAAATTTTATAGATTAGTAGAATTTAAGATATTTTGGTTTAAGAATGATTTCTCTTCAGTCCTGGTATAACTCAAGTTTAACTTTAGTCCTGCTCCAATTTCAGGGGTGGTAATCCTAAATCAACGATCTCCCTTCTTTACAAGGACTAATCGAAATTTGTCTAATTAACAACCATCAGGCCTGGGTTGGTGCTTTTCTAAATCTTCATTTTCCTTTCCAGAAAACATCAAATCAAGAGCCATTCGGCTAACCAACAAACCCCATCTCCTTAAAGACCTTCGCAAAAACTTCCATTGGTCCTCAACTTAATTCCTAACCTGTCTCTCTTTCGATCACTGAAGGTCTTTGCTCTCAAGGGATATATTACGCTTGTACTATACACCTTTTCAACTAAAGCCTCGTTTTCAAAATTTACGAAAATTTGTTCGCACGAAAATTTTGACCCCAAATTCAGATTCAGCACCTTCATTTTAGTGTTGACGCATATTTTTACGCTTCTGGTCCTTACGATGTTGATTTTATAGCGACGAAAAGTTTGAAAATCTATAAAGGATTTGACCGTGAAAAATCGCTCGGGGTGAAATTTTACACCCTCAGTCATTTTTCACGGTCAAATCCCTTATAACTTTGCTAACTTTTAATCGCTATAAAATCAACATCGTAAGGACTAAAAGCGTAAAAATTTGCCCAAACACTAAAACGAAGGTGTTGAATTCGAATCTGATGTCGAAGTGATTCTGTGACACAATTTTAAAAATTTTTGAAAACGAGGCCCTTAGTTGAAAAGGTGTATTGAAACCAGCAAGAATAACAAAGGCATCCTCAAGCTGTTCCCCTTTTCCACGTTTTGGTCTCCAGGTCTAGAACCTTACCACAAAGAAGGCTCCTACTTCTTCTGAAGAATTGCAGGTTCTCTTGGTCTACTTCTCTGAAACATATACCTATCCAGATTCAAAACAGCAGCAAGTAAACTAGATCCTTCTCCCATTCGCTAATCTATCGCCCTTCCATTGTCGGGGGTCGTGTTGGAAATTGTGGCCTTTCCCTAACATCAGCCACCAAAAGAAAGCAAATAAAAACGTCGCTACTAACCTGACATGGACCTTGTTCGATCAGTTGCACCAGTTTCTGGATCATTTGGTATTTCTGTCACTTTGTCTTTTTTGCACATACTGTCCCTCCTGGGTGGTGCTGGTGGGGGCACTTTCTTTACAGAAGACCTTAAAGGAGCTGGTTCTTCAACTGGCTGACTTTGAGGATGGGGTTCTGTGCTGCCTCTTTCTGGAATTGTTGGTTTCGGTTTTGGTTTAGGAAGAGGTCGTGGTGATGTAATTGGTTTAACACCAGTTGACAAAGATTTCTGACGCATCTGATTGGCTGATGTTGTGGTCGCTGTGGGCTGCTGTTGTTGTTGTTGGTTTTGTTGCCAGAAATCTGAAATTTATAACATCACAACTTTAAAGATTTGACAGAAGGAAGACAATGTCAGAATTTATACCCAGAAGCGGACCGAAACGCAACATTCGGCTTCACTTTCTGATCGGTATATTTCCAGCCGCATCTGGGTATAAATTCCGCCTTAGTTTATAGCTTCGGTCTGTTTCTGACGTTCATTCTCTGAGGAGTGTCAGACGAACAAAGCTTTTACGCATGTCCAGAAATGTTTCGGCTGTTTCTCGCAATCTGGAAGCTTATAATATCTGAAGGTTCTGGAGAGCTCCTAAAGGTACTGTTTTTATAAGACTGACGTTAAAAACAAGTTTCCTTTAAATAACACACCACTTAGACAGTTACTGAATTTCAAAATAGACTAAGGGAACCTACCTCGTGATCTAGAAGCAGTGACGTCATCTCCTTCTTCTCCATTTGATTGGGAAGCAGATTTTTGAGTTGCAACAGGAGTTGGTAAGATGACAGATTTTGAAGGCGATTCACCAGCATGATATTCAGAAGCTGTTCTAACTTGACCACGATTCTGTCCAGGTTTTGGTTTTGGTTTAGGCCTTGGAACATTAGGTGATGTTATTGATCTTTCCCTTGGTACAGGTTGAAGTTGCTCGGCGGTACTTTTGGCTGCTGATTGCGTGAAATGAGCTGGAGCTTTAGGAGGGACAGGATGTGATGGACCATGAGAGGATACAGCTTCTGGGCCAGATGATGGAGGTGGAAAATGAGGATGCTGTTCTGTGAAATTTTGATGTTTAATTGTTGATTCCATGAAATGAGGTGGAGCTTTAGGAGGAACTGGATGTGAAGGAACGTGAGATGAGACGATAGATTCTGGGCCAGATGGAGGAGGTGGAAAATGAGGATGCTGTTCAGCAGAACTTTGTTGTTTTATCGTTGATTGGGTGAAATGAGGTGGAGCTTTAGGAGGACAGGTTGAAATGGATCATGAGAAGTTACAACAGATTCTGTGCCAGATGGAGGAGGAAGATTATCACGATTTGATAAAAATGCTTTGTCAAAAGAATCGATTGGAGGAGGTGGAGGAACTCTGACATTTTCATGAGATTTCTGTTTTGAATTATCAGCGTGAACAGATTCCGGCATTCTTGGCTGATCTCTCATTGACTGTGCAAATTGATCTTGTTGATGAAATTGTTGCTGGGATTGAGGGACTGGTTGGTTTGCTGCAGAAACTGAAAATGAAATATAACATGTAAATGATGAATACTTCAGGTCAGTAATCAAAACACATTCACGGTCAGCATTCAAGATACATTGAGGTCAACATTTGAAAAACATTTGGATCGATAATCGATATACATTCAGACTAGTATTCAAGATACAATAAGGTCAGTATTCAATATACATTCAGATCAGCATTCAATATACATTCAGATAAGGATTAGAAATACATTCAGATCATGCAAAGGTGGTATGGAATATATAGGCACGATTGAATATATACTTTATGTAGGCAAGGAGAACCTTGGGTCTTAAACTCCGTGGAATCGTCGTTGGCTCTATAATAAGTAGACTATCTAAACAAGATTATCCAGTGACTACTTTCTGCTTTAAGATGTCTTTCCTGATTACCCTACGTTGTTTAACCTATAGATACCTATATGATGTCTCATCTCTTACAAAACGGATCTTCTGAGGCCCACCTTCAAAGTGAATACCATGTTGACTTACGACAGAAATGCCAAACATTGCTCGCTGAGCGAATTTCAAATGTTTGACAAACAATGCTTGATCGTTAAGTTTAGTGTCTTAGCGTCAAGGTTCTTTCGGAAATGGTTTGCTAAACCATTGTCACCCCTGCAGAGTAAGCATGGTTCATTGACAACTAAACAGAAATGATAATGTCCCAGGGGTTACGTGTATCAAGCAGCTGACATTTGCTTTTCATACGCTAGATCTTCTTATAATACCCCGGTTTGAAATGAAAATTTCCATTGAAATAAACTAAAGAAAAGAAAAAAGACGGGTGTTAAGATTACTTACCATTGACGACTTTATCAAGGTCAGCAGTAAGTTCAATATCAGATAATCTTTGAACAGCAAGTAATAATTTCTTTTGATGTCCCTTTTTCCTGATTTCGATCATTTCCAAATCAGCCAGATCAAGATCTTTGATGAAATCCATGTCGTCAAATCCTCCTTCGATGAAATTCTCTTCATAAACACGCAAACCAAGAAGCTCCAGCCAAACTCCAACATCATCCTAAAATAAAATACAGGGCAGAAATTAAGCAAATCATTTTGAAAAGAAAAGAGATGGACCTCCTGTACATTGAAACAACAACTGTCTTTTTGGAAAAACTGAAGGAGGACTTCTTGAAGCTTCAAAAAACAACTGTCCTTTATAGAAAAGCTTATACGTGATGCGTTTCAAAATCAGTATTATTCATCTACTTCACAGCAAGCGAACAAGAACACATATATTGGTCAATTAGCCGAGAATCACAGAAAGCTACAAGGTGGCAAAAATCATTTCACTTGCCCAAAAGCGCAGAGGAAACTCGGGCGACAGACAGACACACCACCCTACAATTTAGAACCAAGTTAAACAAAATTAAGCAGCATTTTTGTAGATCGAGTAGGACATGAAAACAATCTAGCAGTTCGTACTAAAATAGTTATATTACTCAGAACCAACTGATCTTCCTGATTGATCTATTGATACACGGAAAAGATACAAAAAATAAAATGGTACATACTGGTTTATAATTTGGTAGCTTGGTTGTTGGTTTTAATTTTGCAATTTCTGACAATAATTTCTTCTTATGACCAGCTTTTGTGATGTTGACTGCTGCTAGATCCTACAAAAGGAATGGAAAAATGAGCCAAAAATAAAACTCTTAGATCTGGCTAAAGTCTTCAATCAAATCTACAATCCTGGACATAAATTAGGAGATTTTCTAATTGTTATCATAATTTGAAAACACGCCTTCCTTTCCCTTATATAAGAGGGGCTGCAGTATATCTTTGTCATGAAAGTTCACGCGCAATTCATGTATACAAAATTCATCTCTTTAGTCTACTTTCCTGGACTGTGTAGGTGCATTGATTTGGGAGAAAAACACAGTAAATTTCTGAAGTGTCATTAGGTTTCTTGTGTTGGCAGTTAAACAAATGCTTTGCGATATAACACTGACAGAAAGAATTTAGGATCATTCAGAACCTCGAATATTTACTGGCCCCACATTGGACTCGGAATTTTCCATATCTCAAAACCATAATAATAAAGAAAAAAAACAAATTTCAAACAAACCTCAGGTGCTATGCCTCTTACACTGATCATATCATATCCTTCATTTTGAAAATTTGGAAAATATTGAGGTAGTTTTAAATCTATCAACCACGACAATAACTCTCTTTCATCCTGCAAATGATAACAAAAAAATTCAATTACAAAAAATTACCAAAACGTAATAAAAGAAGTTCAGCAAAAAAATCTGGTTTTATTGAAAAGGAACTAATAATTTCAGAAGGTTCCTGACTTAAGATAAAACGTTGTGTAGATGGTTGATAAAGTTTCAGAACCTGAAGGAAGCCCAAACAAATTTTCTTAACTAAGTCCTGAGTAGTTCAAAAAAAGGTGTAACGATAATGATAAAGTTGTTATAAATATAATATAATAACCTCTTGTAATTCATCTAAATTCATTTGGCAGAAGAACGGAGAGCTGCTTGAAGCTTCTACAATAGCAATAATCGGAAAATAAATTTCAAAAAGCTTAAATGAATTGCAGAGAAAGATATAAAAAAATTCACGATTTGTTTGATTTGTTTGATATGTTATAATTTGTTACCTGCTGGACTCGTTGGATTTGGGGTCATTGGTTCTTGACTGTTTCGTCGATTCATTTTTGGTGGCACTAGGAAGTAAGAAAATAAATGCATTTACTTTTTAAAGATTGGTTACGTTACTGAGACTAAAAAGGAAATTTTAACCTTAAAACATATAAAATTTGTAATTAGAAGTTATATTTATTAGAAGCTACAAGACAGAGTGTGGGATATCAAATAAATAATCACTAAATACTGCCTTTCTTTTTTAAAGAGTGATGTTGTACTTTTTAGTGTCGGAACTAAGGGGGGTCGGGGTCAACAGAGAGAGGGCTTAAAAAGAGAAGGGGGCATAAAAGAGCTGCGAATGAATAACTAATTAAAAAAACCATTGGGTTACTCACATGGTACTGGTCTTGATAAGGGCACCCTGTGTGGTTTCTCAGCAACAGTTGCAGCCCTTACGATTCTATCTTCATCTACGTCAGAAGGTCTGTAATTCTCATATTCACTACCCACATATGTATTACTTCTTTGAATTGGTATATCAACATTTGGTGCCCTGTAATTCTGATAATCTCCATACCCAGAAGCTTGATCTTGTGACGTCACTTCCTGCTTTCCAGCTCTCGGATGTTTGTCAAAAGGATTCTGGGCATGAACTGGGACAATCTGTTTCGGTTTGACATTTTCATAACTGTCCTGACGTCGCTGTATTGCACGGCTTTCAATTTTCTTCGGAGGAAGAGGAACCTCGTTTTCATCATGACTGAATGATTGGGTTTTTAAAGGTAACGAGGGTGGTGATGGGAAGGGTTCATCAGAAGGCGAGTGCCCCGTCATGTCTTCATAACCTCTTGCACGTGACTCGGCTTTTAAAGTATCTATTTCCTCAGGACTTCTTGAATATCTAAAAGAGTAAAAAGATTAAAAACCAATATCTTGATATGCTGAAATATTGAATAAACTACATGAAGAGAATACACGGAGCTGCACTGTCGTGATTTTGGAAGGATATGTGATTCTTAATTTATACGCTCTCCAAGCTATGGCGGATATGCTAAAATTCGTGCCACATTTAGAAACAATTATGTTGGCTTTTCTTTTGCATGGGTTTCTTGATCTATTTAAGGTTTTAAGGACGCAAAATTTGACTTGAAATTTGGCCTTATCAAGAAAGCAACAACCATTCTTCCCTCCCGCCCTTCGGGCCCCCTGCTTTCCGCAATATTTCATTCCGCACTTCCGCATTTTATTCCGCATTTCACATTTCCACATTGCTTGACATCGACCTGAGCTCAAGTCAGCAAGGAAAGTTGCAAAATCAGTGTGACGTCTATTCATGAAATGATGCATGAAAAATGGTTTCAGACGTCTAACCTTACTACATTAATAGAGATAAAAACCCTTACTTTAAACTATTCTCTGCAAAATTCATTCTCTCATAACTTTCCCGGAAATCCTTCTGCTGTGGTCTGTTTACTGGAATTGGAACAGTATTAGAAGCAATCCCATGATTCTGTTCAGTCGTTGATCGACCGGTGACGTAGACTTCAGAATAGCCAATCGACATTGAGTTTGTATTTGGACTGATCGGTGGTTTATCCATAATTGGCTTTACAAATATATCAGCATAATTGTTAGGGGCATGAATCGCATCATGCTGTTGATGGTCTTCGTTTGGTTGCTGAAATGAACAACAAAATAAATTATCAATGTATTGACCATGATGTGCGGAATTGATGTTCACGAAAGCTATAGCCTGGGTGGACCCGTTCCAGCATATTTTAAACGTCTTATTAAAGTACAAAGTATGAAATTGCAAGAAAGCCTGTTAAATCTTTTAACGAAAGACAAGAATGACTGCCTTTTGACAGGGGACGGTACAATCATTGGTACAACAGGAGTTGATCTAAGTTGGCAGAAATCGAGTGGATCCACCAAAACGCCATGGGTAAGAAATGTTTTACTCTTAATGCTTCTCAGTGAATTTATTGTGGAGCTAGCATAATTTGGAACTATGGAAAAAGCCAGTGAATATCAATTATACTAATTTAATCTGTCTGGGAAGACTTTCTTCTCTATGCTAGCAGGAAAGCTTAGAAATTGTATAAATTTACTAACGAATAGTAAAACGACGAAGAACTTTAAAGAATCCAGTAATTCATCTGTTAATGTGTAACAATCTTCTCAACTTGGAAAAGCAGAGCGCTTTTCAGTACTCTTCTCTTCCTAATAAGCCCCCTCTTCTACTCAATGAGCCTACCTGGTGGGCCTCCCAAAATTTCCAAAATTATAAAAGCCCTTCGGGGGTTTAACAATGCTTTTACCAAACACATTTCAATAGATTACAAAGTTCCTGTTTAATCCCACGAAGTATAAAGGCCTTGATAAACTGTCTTCCAGTTTAGCACCTCGGAAACATGTGAAATTTGTACCGAGAAACAGGCAAATGGCAAATATTTCTGGGAAACAACAGGAACATTTCTTGTCTCTGCGACTCGGGGGACATGTTGCTCGTTTGTTACTCGCATGTTTAGCCACCAACTTAGTTTAGCCACAGCTTAATGTTTAACCTTAAGATTTTAAATTATAATGTGAGAATTACCTGATTATTATGATGATCAATATCAGTATTTCTTTGGGACTTCATTGGTGGTACAGGATCATATACATTTGTTTCAATAGGTTTGATTGGTTGTGGAGCCGGAAGTTTATCATATGAATAATTCAGTTCAGCACTGATTTGACTTTCAACTCCAGAGTCCATTGATACATCCATTGAATTGGATTGCTCTTCATGTGTGTCGTCATATGATATTGCTTTTCGTGCACGTGATGGCACTGATCCTTTCTTGAAACTGTTCAATCGAGGGATATTTGGTGGCTTTTTCTGCTCTGGTGTTTGACCTAATAAAGATAAAAACTCTTTAGTCAATGCAATGCAATAACCTCTAATTGCAAAACGAAGGCAGATATATGGGACTGTCAGACATATACATATCTACACACAAGTGATTAAGCTCACCAGAGTCGATTTGAGCTTGAAGGGTCCCTCCGCTAATCGTTTCTTGTTGTTATGTTCATCTATGTGCATTGAGCCAGAATGCAAGCTACTCAATGCTTGTGGTAGTTGCAAAAATGTTCTTCAGCAACACATAAAAAAGCCAGCCCTTTAAGAACAAGCTGATGAGCAATAACGAAAATAATTATTGTTTATCTTACCAGTTGCCAAGGTGAGGACTTCGAATGATCCAATTGGAACAACACCAACTGGCTGTCGTGAATCTGAAATTCAAATTCAACAAAATATTTAGAACTAATCATCTCTCAAAATCAAACATTTTCAAATAATAGGGCTTGTCAATTGCACACTCATTAAAACTGCAAAGTAGACAAGGTCAAAAACATTTTCTGATTGGTCAAACAGATTCTATGATTTTATTGGCGCAGTTTAACCCAAGAAGACAGTACCAGTGATCAAACCGAAAAACCTGTTAGTGGAACGTAGACAAGGATTGTCAGGAGAAAGTCAAAAAGCAGGAATACTGCTAGTTAAATCACTATGGGCATGATAATCACCGCCTATCGTAAAAAGTCTTTCTCGGGAGAGCTTCTTTTCTCATCATCGGGCATGAGAGATTTAGTTCTTTCCTATTGAGTAACCCTTTTAGTAGAACTAGCTTAAGAAGTGCTGAAATATAACAGACAAATAGCAAATATAGAACGTTACTAGCAGCTAACCTGTCATTCTTCTTGAAGGACTTGTTGGAGGCTGACTAACTTCTTTACCTGCTAGAAATAAAGTCCTATCATTAAATTCACAATAACAACAAGATTAACGTAGGCATGGGCTTGACCAATAGATCATCTAAAAGCCTCGTGCACCTTTCGACGAAAATATTTAGTTTATAAGGAATACTTGGACATCCCTTTGATTTATGGAATGATTGTACTCCTTTTGGAGGAGCAAAATGCTCTTTGACTGGCTACACAAGATAAATGAAAGATGCTTTAAAGCAAATATGCAGCTATTTTTTATAGTACTTTACTAAGATTTTCGTATTCTGAATACTTGTAAACAAACTTAACCCTTATCCTGAGTAACCATTCTTTCATAATAACAGTAACCACAAAAATGATGGTATTGTCTAACGGTCACTATAACCAAATGAAAGTTCAGATAGAATCGAAAAATGGAAAACAGCAGGTCTGCATCATAAAACTATGCATGTATGAATTACCTGACAATTACTACAATCAATGAGAATTTCAAGGGAAACGATGGCAAATAACAGAAGATAACTTACTTGAAGCACTTGATATTGATGAATCTGATGATGATGACATTGACCCCAATGATCGCGAGTCTCTTAGCTTCGATATAATCTTCACTGATTTAGCAGGAAAGAAACCAACTCTTTCTTCCTAATTCAAGAAAAATATATTCACACACAAAAATTCTCATATTGGTAAGCACATAAAGATATACAGATAAGTTAGTCTCTTTGATTTCCCATTTACATTTTGGGATTCAACGGAACAAGAGGTCCCTTGCTGAATAGCCAACACAAAGAACACTGACAGAGTGCAAAATGATTCTATACCTGTCCATCAATAATGCTTCCCTTCCATCGGCCATCTTCGTTCTGTTCCAAAATCTACAAACACAAAATCAGTGGAAACTCAAACAAAGGACTACACTACATACATTCTACTTAACAAAAACTACAAGCAATGTTTGACTGTTTAGCCACGTCACAAAACATTGCTTGACCAGCAGACTTTACCTCATAAACAAACTTCAAAAACATTTTCTGCTTTTGACAAGCAAAAACAATGTTTCACGAGGAATGTTTTGTTATTCGGCCAGACGGCAAAATATTTTGTTTGAAAAGCAGACTTTAGATGGTTGACAAACAATGTTTGATGGTTTAAATCAAGTAAAATAAAAAGCAAATTGAAACGAATAATGAAGAAATGAACATCAAAGTACCGTGATTGTTTCACCAGATGCAAATCGCAAACATGTTGGATCATAGACATTGATATTATCTGTCACAGCTCTTGCATATACAACGCGTTCACCAGAAGCCTCTGCATGAGAAAATAATCCACATTAAAACTACCATATTTCGACGATTACGCAACTGAGGTGCTGATTTGAGGAATGCTTATTCAAGGGAGTGTGCTTATTTGAGGAAATTTTACAAAAGCTAAGTTTGGAAGCAACTGGCAAAAGGTGTCTCATGATTCTTCCCACCAAGAGCTTGCACATAAACAATCAAAGGACCAATCTTATGGCTGGTGATATCCAAAATGGGTGCTTACTCGAGGGAGGGCGCTACTTCGAGGAAATACGGTAATTGTAAACAGAAAAATCTGAAACTTAATGATAAGAAGGATTTCATGTACCTCTTAACAGCTGTTTGATTTCAATGGCAGCACGTGATGTTGTAAATTGATTGACCATATCAAGTGGACTGAGATTTTTCTTATTTCTCACATGGACATCAGCACCGGCCTGTTAAAAAAATGCAAAAAACAGGCATTATTAAAAAGCCTCCATTCCAATCAGCACAGTGTTAAGACGGCGAGACAGCTCATTGTTGGGCTTGGTAGACTTCAATAGACTCATTACATTTCATCCAAGTTTGTGCCAAAAGCTTCAACAACAGTAACAACAATGACAACAACAGCAACCTACTTTGAGTGAAACTACCCAACTGAACCAGAAATAAGAGTAATCCTCCTTTTTTAAAGCACACAATTTTTTATTATTCTGTTTGCATCTATGTTGTGCATGATCAAACATTTTTGTCGACCATTTGAAGCTTGCATATCAAGCAAAATGTGCTTCTGTTTGGCCACGTCGTAAAGCATTGCTTGTCAAACATCTTTTGTTTGCATCGAATACATTGTTTAATATAAACTAATTCTGCTTTTCCAGCAATGTTTCTGACGCGACCAAACTTTCAAATATTGTTTGGTAAGCAAATTTCAAATTTTTGACAAACAATGTTTGATCGTATGGCCAGGGCCTTACTACAGGACAAGCTTAGTTGATTGATTCTATATATAAGTATACATCAGAATTTACAGATAAGGATAGAAGGGTCAAAATTTGAAGCAATTTGCTGTGCTGAGATGGGGCACAAATAATAGCACAATCATCTATTAACTGATTTGTATTTATACAAAGCGAAGGTGAGATTTATTTACCTCTAAAAGTGTTTTAACGACGTCGACTTTGCCATAAAGAGCAGCCAAATGTAAAGCTGTTCCTTGTGGACTCTCTTCGTTAACATCAGCCCCGCTTTCAATCAGTAGTCTGAAATCAAAACGAGGATAGCGTGAGAAAGCAGGAATTACTTTCTACTTTCAAGTGCATAAAACATTCATGGAAAGAAAGAAGGACAAGTAAATAAATTAATAAATAATGTATGAACTATGCGGTAGAAAATAATATTAAATGCACTAAAGATGAATGATTTATAGATTTTTATGTATGCATTGCTTATGCTAATTTTTAGAAAAGCCATTCATGACAAATATGTTTAAATATGGACGGTTCTGAAGAAGGGTCAACATAGCAGACACACAAAGCAAAGCAGGAAAGCGTCAAGCTGTATGACTTGGAGAGTTATCCGGCGATTTCATTGAGCTCTATAGCTCAGTGGAAACGTCGTTGGCTCTCTGATCATGCAGTCCAGCTTTTTATCCCTTCTATTGCGGTATTTCTCTCGTGAAAAATTCTGAATAATGTATAGATAATTTATTGATGTATACATATGCCAAAAAAGCAAAATACAAATGTTAGATTATCAATAGCTATTAACCTGATGACGTCAATGTGTCCACCTTTCGCTGCAACATGAAGTGGTTTTTTGTATCTCACATCAAGATGACGATCTCTTAGCATATGAATCACTTCACCACGCATAAGTAACAATCTTACAACCTACACGTGAAACGAGATTTATTAAGTATCAAGCACCCAATAAGAATCGTCACAATGAGCGACTGTTGCAGCAATTTTCGAAGGGAAAACAGAGATAACTCAAGTTAGGAAGGACCTGCAGCCGCAGAGGAGCATTCATTCAATATTCACTCGAATTTCTCGATATAGCCTCCGCCCCTAATTACTCTTGGAAACTTAACCGACCCTCCTTCCTCCCCTTTTAGGACCCCCAATGATCGAGCATTGATTTATTCTTATGAACACCGGCTTCACCTGTATTCCGTACCCCCTTAATATTCATACTCTCTAACGATTTGGGGCCCTGGATGAGTAACCTGTAGCGACAGGGTAGGATAGAAGGTAAGAGAACTCCATCCTTGACGAAAGCAGCTACATCAGAGCGACTTAGAGTGAGTGTAGAGCTAGAGAGTGAAACACCAAAGCATAAATAACGGAACAGAAAATCTATACTTACAGCTGCGTGGCCAAATTGACAAGCCAAATCTAACGGAGATTCAAGAGTATTATTCCGGATGGTTGGGTCCGCATTGTACTTCATCAGAACTTCCACCTATAAACATATCACAATATCAAAACTAGTATCCCAAAACACACGATAATGATACATATAGTGTAAAATATGGAACAGAAACTTACGACATTTGCATATCCATGCTGTGAAGCGAGTAGTAATGGTGTTTCGCCGCTGAAAGATGGTAAATTGACAAGTGCCCGATTGTCTAGTAATGCTTTTACAACTTGATCTTTACCGGCCCATGCAGCCATATGAAGTGGGCACATACCTGTGACAAACATTCATAGTAAATTTCACATTACAGCATTGTATAAAAACATGGGAATCTTTCTCTTTTCCTCATTTTCCCTATTATAAAGACGCTGTGAAGGAGCGTGATGCGGAACTATTGGTTGCTCAAGCCACCAGAGCGATTATAACAACAAGAGCGAATAAGTGGGACTTTGGCAGGGAGATTAAGTAGCGAGAGAAAACACGCGAAACACGCATTAATGCGTGCGAGCGATTGGTGATGAGACTGTACTTAATCTACCTGGACTTTGGTTTCTACTGTTCACGAAAGAGTGTGCCGAATTAAAGCAATATTTTACCTTTTTTATCGCGTGAATTCGGATCAGCCTCCATTTCGATAAGTGCAAGAACAACTTCGACATTATTAACCAAAGCTGCATGATGCAATGCTGTAAATCTACAAAAAATAATTAAAAATAAAAATAAATTGCATAAATCAGCACATCTTATATCTTATGTATATCCATAGCTTTTCTCAATTATCTTGAATACCGGTTTTATAGTTTACTTATAGTTAACGTCCATAAAAAGTGCGCATCCACCGCAGTGCGCAAAAAATGCCACCATATCAAGCATGATAACCCGCAACATCAAGCATAGTACTGCTTACCCATCACAGTCCGCAAAAATACCACCACATCAACATCAAGCAAAATAATCCGCCACATCAAGCATAATAACCGACATCAGCAGTGCGTAACAACCACAGTAAGCAAAAAATACCACCACATCAGCTTAATAACCCATCACAGAAGTGAATATAGATTTGCCAGCGTGAGCTTTGACTTTTTATTTACGTTCTTCCATACTACGGTAGGTCAACGTCACGAGAGTCTTGGTTGGTCTTTTGTTGTTCATTTGAAGGAATTCCTACTGAAACTTTACTTAAAACACAAAATAAAACACCTATTGCAGGTGTACAGGGTCAGATTGACCAGAAAAACAATTTCTGTGTTAATTCTTTCCGTGGTACTTCTTTAACAGGAAAATCACCTAAGATGAGGTCGTGAACTGTTAAGCTATTACTAAAATAATCACGAATTCTAGCTGATTAGTCACACTATCTTCAGGATAAGTACTATTTCAATTTAACACCCTGCAATATCTTATTTCATTCTGGTTTCAAATAATAAGGAATGTTGTATGCCTTGAATGAACAGATAGAATGAATAGGCAATAAGAATATTACCAAAATAGATCGGACTCAAACCTGGTCTGCATGACCAGAGACCCACAACGTTTCCACTGGGCTATAGAGCTCAATGAAATCGCAGAGTAACTCTCCAAGTCATACAGCCCAAGGCTCTCTTAGGCAATAAGTATGGCAGGAAAAAAGCATGTGATGCGAAATGAAAGATGAAATTTCTACATTTGATGAAATTTAAGATGAAATTTCTACATTTGAAAGATCGAACATGATAACGCATCATAGAGACCAGTAGTTAACAGATTTTTCCCTTAATGAATATGTAGCTTATATCTAACTCTGCATCCTATTTACTGTATTAATTACAACTGCATTTTTTCCGATTCCAAAGAGGGATATTAACCACCTAAACTCCTCGCTCCCTAAGCTGCCTCAGTTCAAAGGCAGTGGTATACCCTGTGGTACAACATGGGAGGGTCAAAAGGGCATGGTCAAAGAAAGAAAGGGCGTGGTTTAAAGAAAAAACCATCAGGTATCCTACAGCATTTAGAAATCAGATTTGGGCTATACACAAAGAAGCCTGTCTGTGCAATGATTTAAGGGGTAAATGCCCCCACGCCTCCCTTGGCTAAGCTGCTCTTCTGAGGCCAATCACATAGCCAGACATCCAACATTGGCAGGGCAAATGGGTTTGGTCAAGGAAAAATAACCCAAGTTGTACCCTGTGACACTTTAACATCAGATTTGGACAATATACAAAACTCATCTTGACAATGATTGGGGGGCAACTGCCCCCCTATCCCCATTGATTATGCCACTGTCTGAGGCCTGCCTCTCCATGCAAAGTCAGGAAAGTTGTTAAGGTATGATAAGTTACTTACCCATCTTCATCAGGAGCATTTACATGTATTTTCTTGCTTATTGACTTTTCTATAAAAAGAAATAAGATTTATGAATATGTATAGTAAACAATCAACTGAACCCTCAAATTTTGTGGATATAATAAGAGATATGCAG
The DNA here is from genome assembly GCA_014526335.1 of Chrysaora quinquecirrha. NCBI lineage: Eukaryota > Metazoa > Cnidaria > Scyphozoa > Semaeostomeae > Pelagiidae > Chrysaora > Chrysaora quinquecirrha. Next base: position 199,480 of record JACTAT010000036.1, on the reverse strand, counting down.
AGATGTGAATCTTGACTGAATACGGATTGCTTCAATGAAGATGTTCATCACAATTTTGAGTTTTGTAGAATAAGGAAAACCATAAGATTAATCTGACCTTTAGCACAACTGTGTGGTGGGCTTATAAGGAGAAGAGTAGGCAATAAACAATCATTATCTCTAAATTGATCTGAAATTTGAGGGGTTATTCACTCCTTGAAAATCTTGTAACCCTTTGCTGGAAATTCGATTGTTTTCTCAAAATTCCCTTAAAAGTCCTTTTGTTTTAATGGAAATCTCGTATGCCTTTTTGCAGAGTGAAATGCACCTCCCTGAAATTCGTTGAAATTTGTTGTGGTTGATTTCATTTCAAATGTAGCATTCTGATCCATAGAAACAAGGGAGAATCTTCTTTGTTACAGGCCAATCATGCTACACCAAGCATATCCTGCATAAGCACGAAGAAATGGTTTCATAACAGGAATGGTCAATGGAAAAAGTGAGCATGGTTTGAAGAAAAATAAGTAAGCTGTATTGTATGAAATTTTTACATCAGATTTGGCTATATATGAAATTTATTGTGGCAATGATCAGAGCCCCTTTGCCCATTAGCAGCACCACTGCTTTTAAACTGGAAAGGATAAATGGAGTTGAAATTAGGTGAGCTATGTTTCAAATTTGATGTAAAAGTTTTTGTTCAAATTATTCCTCAAATAATGATGAAATTGATAAAGAAACTAGTTTAATATATTTTAAATAAATCTTAATAAACTTGATTTCATACAATCTAAAGAAAAAAGGCTCATTTATCCATAGACAAAAGGTCTTTTACTGTTTAAAGTTAGCAGGTGACTTTAAAACACATGGTTGAAAATTATTATGGAAACCATTGGTCATTTTAATTAACAGGAAAACCACTTTAAAAGTTGAACAGTTGCTTTATCTGCAAACCCCTGCTGTATTTCACAGGAACAGACAGTTTGCTTTATTGTTCAATATAATAAATGATTATGCAAAGAAATATGAGTCATAACAATCCTAAAGTTTTGATATTAAATTCAAATTAGATTGATTATGGATTGAAAGTGGTAGACCAAAAGTTAAAACGACTCCAATAAGTGTTAAAAATGTAGGGCCAATATTTGACTGCATCAAAAAAGATTGATGATGACGAAAACTTACTTCCTTTTGGGCCAGATTTGTATTTGACAAGAAGCTTCCTAATCGATGACACATCGCCATTTTTGATAGCGTGTACAAGTTCACTCTCTTTTCCCATTTTCTGTCAGCCAAAAGAATTCAATTGAATTTAACAAATTATAGTCTTCGTATCTTTCTTGAATATTGGAAAAATAACGATGTTTACACTTCCTAAACATTGTTAATAAACAAAACATCGGCCACTGGGAAAATGGTTTATCTTTCAGTCAGAAAATCAGCCATGGCATCACCATTCTTTACTTGATAATTCGCATACGTCAAAACACCAAAAATTTATAAAAAGCAGCAACGTTTGACCGGTTGAAGAAGGCCACCTTTTGCTTGTCAACAAACCGGGAAAATTTATAAATTGCACAAATGACGTCCGGCTGGGTTTCTTCTGGTCTGCAACTGACTGGAATCGGCCTAGGCCATTTGCCTCACTGTCGTAAATTTCCAAAAATTAAGTTCAGTAACATAAATTACCATGCATAACATTTTTGCAGTACCTTTGTAACTTTATAAAACTGACTGTGGCGAAAGTCATTCTATAATTCATTAGATACAATAAAAATTCAGCCACAAGAATTTGACAAGTCGAATTTCTGACAACCTTCGAAGCACGTTCTGCATCAATGCACATTGCAAGGATGGAATGAGCGTAAGGCTAAAATCCAGACCAGATTTGCTACCACCCAGAAAGAGAGATGGGAGAGATAGCCGCATGCGCAAAATGCACTATGACAACAAATAAAGGTGGGCTGAATTGAAGCCTGCGCAGTTTTGAGAATGTCCACCCGCAGATAGTCTCGCAAATCCCTCACTTTCCCGTGTACTGGACACGTCACAACATAACAAAGCACAGGTACAATTTGATCATAATGGCGAAGAAATACGATTGAACTGGTAAAGCATTTTTGAGTTGAATTTGAAGAAAAACGAAAGCAGTTTGATATCTGGTCGTTTTCAAGATATTCTGCAGCCATCATACTATAATATGGAATATGTTTATGAGATAGATCCGAGGTAATAATGTCATAAAATGTCAATATAAGACAAAAGGAACTTAGGCCCAGATTTTAGGCCCGTTTATTATTTCGTGAGAGAGAGAATTACTCTCAGAGAAAGAAGGGTAACAGGACAAGCCGGCCAACTACAAAGTCGCCCACCATGCCTATATATAAAATGAAATAGTTTAAAAAATAAATACAATCAATAAAAAAATAGACTATTATAAATAAAAAAAATACCTATAAAAAGTATAAAAAATATAATGAAGAAATCAATATAAAAAGTACAATAAAATATAAAATATAATAAATTGTACACATAATTGCATACCACATGTACACTGTTGAAACGGGGTTGGTATCCCAACGTGAAACAAAATAACTAGTAAATAACGTTTTGGACCGACATCGTGGTGGGCCAACTTGTCCATAGTGGTGGGCCAACTTGGCAGTGGTCCAACTTGTCTAGAAAGCAATAGGAGGCCACGTCCAATAAATGCAAAACAATGTGTAATAGCTGAATAAGACACGCAATTCTGCTTCGTAGGAAAATTACATCAAAAACTAGTTCTTTCATTTCTACATCTGCTGTGATGTGCACCACAGTGACCAGACTGGATTTTTTCTGCAGGCTTGTGTAGCTATCTAGACAAGTTGGTCCACTGCCAATTCAGCCCACTAGCAAGTCGGCTGACCCCTATGGACAAGTCGGCATCGGCCCACTGCAATGTCATTCTGCAGCATTATTTACCAGTTATTTTTTTACCTGTGGCCAGGATGAATCTGGTCGATTTTCCACACCGAAGATTTGGCCAAAATATAAAGGGCACAGTACAGAGAACTTCCAAAGATAAGATCTTTGGGAAATGTGTACCCAAATTCACCCTAGACATGTGGGGGATATTGGTGGCACTATTAGACTGGGTTTGGGGATCAGAAAAATGACATTCACATTATTGTATCTCACTATATCCTTACAGGAGCCTTTCTGGAAAGCAAGGAACAGTAACATTGAAAAAAGACAAGCAAAATCTAATAGGAATTAGCATTGGAGGAGGAGCACCATTATGCCCATGTCTTTATGTTGTTCAAGTTTTTGATAATACCCCAGCTGCTAAAGAAGGAACATTGCAAGCAGGAGATGAAATCATTGGTGTAAATGGGAAATCAATGAGAGGAAAGACGAAGGTTGATGTTGCAAGAGCAATACAAGCAATCAAGGTATTCATAATTGTCTATAACATTAGCCAGGGTGCATTTCATGTTACCGCCGCGCCGGAGAATACGCCAACCAAATCGGACTTCACGCCAAAAATAGACAATAGATCTATTGTTCGGTAATTGAAATAATAGTCTAGGCTATTGTTTTTTGGAAAGATCCATGCCAGTAGACCAATAAAGTTTCAAACTCCATGCTGGAGATCTCTGGCATAGGCTACATGGAATGCAAATTGGAACATTAATCATGTTGTGTGTGCGTTGTTCTCACTTACCCATTTTGCTCAATGATGCAGTCTGCACAAACTGAGGTCTGTTAACATTGTCGCTGTTGCATTCTTTGTCATCAATGTCTTGCTCAATGTCTTGCTGCACCTATTCTTTCTTCTTACTACAAGATAATAATCATTCAATGATCTTAACAATCAGTCATGAAATGTATTTTCTTTAGGATGAAGTAACAATCCAATATGTAAAACTTCATGCAGATCCAAAGGAAGGAAAATCGCTTGATATTAGTAAGTCATATTTAATGACAAATATACATATTTTGAACATGTGTTGAAATACAGTGACACTTTAAAGTTACAAAAGTATGTTTCGATGTTGTTCATCCATCATTTTAAGTTAGTTCTGCTTCATTGCTTCCTCGTCCTTATGTTCTGCAAAACATGAAGCCTTTGTACTTAAGTAAGACTAAATTGAACCAAGCTCTGATTTCAGACTTTCCGCAAATAGATTGGAATTGAACATTGATACAGTATGAACTTATCTATAGCCATTTAAAAAAATCTGTCTAAAATGGGATGATCAACAAAGCACTGTGTACTAGAAGATCTAAAACGATGTTTCAATCTTAGTAACATCTAACGTTTCTTTTTAGTTATGAAGAAAGTAAAACACAAGATGGTCGAACATATGAGTTCAACTACTGCAGATGCTCTTGGACTAAGCAGAGCAATCCTTTGCAACGGTAAACAAATAACTTATTGCTTTAAAGTAAGGCTTGCAACTAGTCAGCGCACAGTTCTAGAACGTTGGGCTTGCTCTACTGACGTGATTCGTTGACAACTGATTCCAGAAACCTGAGCACTCTAGCTATGATGAACAACTGTATTCTATACATTCTGACTAGTTGTTACCATGTCAACATAAGTTAGGAGTTACTGCAACTAGTTGGCGTTAGTTACATCGTATCATAGGTCGATATTAGCCAGGCTCAATACATTTCTTAGATGTTTTCTCTTTAGTTACATCAGAATTTCCTCTAAACCGTGCTGTCCTTTCCTTTTAATTATCCGTGTTAAACGATTGAAAAATTCAAAATTCTTCTTTTAGATGGCTTGGTTAAGAAACTTGAGGAATTAGAGCAAAATGCACAAGTTTACAAAGGTAGCTACAAGAATGGTGATAATTGTTTATCGTTCTGTTCTGCAGGAACATCCTCTTTTAAGCTAAACTCCTCTATCTTATTATTTTACTAGGTCTCTTGGACCATGCAAAACGTCTGCTGCAAAGCTTTTTCCAGATGTCTGTCCTTCACAAAGGTAAATGTTTCATTTTCTTAGGCCCTGATCAAACGATCAAACATTGCTGGTCAAACATTTGAAATCTGCTTCAAAGTAAAATGCTGGAACATTTTCCCAGGTTGTTTAATGGGAAAGTTCTCAGTTAAGCTATGGCTAAACTAGGAGCCCTGTCGAGTGCGACATTGTATTCCGCGTGTCCTCGGGGATGGCTAAACATGCAAGTGACAAGCGAGCAACATGTCCCCCGAGTCATTTGCATGTTGCGGGGACAAGAAATGTTTCTGTTGTCTCCCAGAAGCATTTGCGTGTCTCTTGCTATAAATTTTGTCGCACACGAGGTGGCTAAACTAAGAGATGCCGAGGGGACACCAATGTCGCGCACGACATGTCTCCTAGTTTAGCCAGGCATTTACACTCGCTGTCGTCGGATCCTTGCTTGGACACCTTGCTTTCAAAAACATTGCGTAACAATTATTCTTGCTGGTCAAGCAATGTTTCGTAAAATGGCCAAACAGTCAAAAACATTGCCTGTACAGCAAATCTCAAAGGTTTGACCAACAGCCTTAGCACAATGAATGGTTGAATCGTATTTTGTTGAAACTCTTATCTATAACTGAAGCTCATAACCTTTCAGCTACTACGCTACTCTCGCTTTTGTTCGTAAATTGAATCTATTGCTGTTTACTTTTTCTCAGAATTTTTAAACACCTTGAGAGTCATTTTTATACCAAAATGTCAAAAATCAATACCATTCTGGGCAGCACATCCCCCAGTACCCAAGGTATACATACTGCCCCCCCTGGGGAGGGCTCTTTCTCACTGGAAAGCATTTTCCAAAACAATGAATTAATAATTCTGCCATTTTCAGAAGAGAAAATTTATTGCAGAATCAAAGAAAACTTAAGCTTGAAAATTTTCAAGACAACCTTTGTACTATTATGTAGACCCACTGAATTGACAGTGTGCGAGATGAAACCCACCAAGATTGACACTGATGTTTTGTTCTGTTTGTGTATATTGGTTTTAGTAGCAAGCCCGCAGCAAGAGAAAACGGGACTGCTCATTTGCTAGCATACCTACGTTACGTAGTAGATCAGTATGTGTTAGATAGAAAAAAAATGACAAAAATATAGTACAGTAGATAAGTTTAGACTTACTCGTATGATAATGTCTTTACCAGTCGGTCTTTTCCTCGGCTTTCGACATCCATTTTACAAAAAAGCGAATTTTAATACGTTTTCTAAGCTTCCTGATTGATAATACCAAATTCGAATACTTGGTATGAAACATTGAAGTTTATATATAAAGCTCCTTGAATTCATTACTATGCAACAGTCTCGACCTCTGGTGCAGATTGTAATGCTTTGTTACTTAGCTCGCTTGCCTAGCATAATGCTTGGTATGAAACGTTGAAGTTAATTTATCAAGCTCCCATTTAATCAACCCTTTTGTCATTACTATGTCACGGTCTCGTCCTGTGTTGCAGCTTTTAATGCTTTGTTACTTAGCTCGCTTGCCTAAGTAATCATTTGTACATATTTCATCATAATTTTCTATTATTTAGTCGTACTGTCTGAAAGTTAAAGAGATGGATGATGAGGAATATGGATATGCAGTAAGTATTTTATCCTTATATTCGTTGTTAGATAAATAACGAGTTGCATAGTGCTATCGAATGGTTAAACCTGGACTGCATGATCAGAGAGCGAAGACTATTCCAGTGAGCTGAAGAGTCAAACGAATTGTCGAGTAACTATCCAAGTCATACAGCCCGAGCTTCTTCCTTCATTTGGAATTGATTTTCGGCTATGTTAAGCCGTCCTAAGTACCATAGATATTAATGTTTATTCTACTTGAATGGCAAACACTATATGATAGATTTGTTCCACGACACGAGTGGCGTGTACCATAACTGACAGAACTCGAACCTGAACTACATGATCAGAGAGTCTACAACAACTCAACTGAGCTTGAGAGACCAGCGAGGTTAAAGACATTAAATGATACAAATACCACATAAAAAGAAACCCATAATTATAATAAAGAAACGTTTTAGTATAAAGTACGTTACTTCTTACAATTTAGCATTTTTAGAACATATTAGCTTTAATGCCAGCTAATCAAGCTTTTTCTATTATGACAAACTAAGATGCAAAGATGTCATAATATAGTGTTTACTATTAAGATAGATGCCCCAATCATATTACCTCAGTGAATTGATTTTCATTTCATTATCCAGGCTCTACATGAATCACTCTATCGTGTTGAAACAGGGAACTACGACTATCGGTAAGGCTCTATATAAATCTAATATAAATCTATATATATTAGAACTAATTAAGGGGTTTAAATGCAATTTGTCCTTAGGTTAACCCCTTTAATGTAGGTTAACTGGTCTTTAATGGAGTCCAAAAACATTGCACCCAGAACACAGAGAAGCAGGGGCCTGCTAAAGCTGCTAAACATTGAACCATGCTTTATTTTCATTGCAATTGCATTAGATCCTCTTTTAGGAAACCCAACCCTTATTATGGTATAGACATCATTACAAAAGAACCTTAGAACAGTCCGTGTTCAAAATCTTAGGTTCTTTGGTACGAGTTTTTATTGTATACTGCTGTCAGTTGGGGGATTAATGCATTTAAGTGACATATTTATATCTTATGCCTTTTGTAGACCTTTGAAACAATTTTTATTGTTTTTTAGTGTTGTGCTGAGATGTCGACAGCTAGCAAGAGAAGGTTTTGCGAAATTGAGATCAGACGTATTGGTCAAACTGGAATTACTGGATAATAAACACGGTAATTAACTATGTTGGTACAAAAATAGAAAAATAATTATGAGGAAAGTATGCTATCGGACTTCTACTCCCAATGAAGCGATGATGGAGGGTATTTTTTATGCAAGATCAAAGTCGAAAAGTTGTCAACCTGTTCTGTTTTTGCCCAAAATCTCTCCTGCAACATCAAAAACTATGATTTGGTAGTATATGTTTGTTTTGAAGTACAACCAACCCTTAAGATGTATTTGTCATGAATGGCGAACACTAGGATAGAGTTTTCCACAAGTGGCATTATACAATAGATTGGATTCGAAGATGGACTGCATGACCAGAGCCAACGGCGTTTCCTTTGAGCTTTAGAGGTCAATAAAACTGTCGAGTAATTCTCCAAATCATACAGCCCCAAAGAGGCTCTCCTTCCGTGTGACTGTTTTGTGTTTCGGTTATGTTGAGCCTTCTTCAGCATCATATATATATTCATAAATATTTCTCGTGAATGGTGAAGATACTTATTCTTTTGTTCAAAGACATTCTTCCAATAAGAATCTGAAGGCCTGGCTGAACTAGGAGAAATGTCGCGCGCGACATTGTTGTCTCATCTCGATGTGTCCCAGTTTAACCATCCTGTAAACTATGAACCGCACGAAAAAATCTGTAGCGAGGGACGCGCAAATGTATCCGGAAGATAACAGAAACATTCCTTGTCTCCTTGATCCAGGGGACATGTTGCCGCCTGGTCAGAAGCAAGTTAAGCCATCCTGGGAGACACGCCGAATACAATGTCGCACGCAACATACCTCCTAGTTCAGCCACAGCTTTAGAGTTAAGAATGGACTTCTTATAAGAAATGAGTGCATATTATAGATAGCGTATCTGCTTTTCTTTCAGTTCAAGACATAGTATTTCAACTACAACGATTCCTTCAAGCAATGACAACATTTCATAAAGAATGCGAAGAACATCTGAAAGATGCAAATGTTTTCCCAATCGAAGTTGATTTAAGCACAGGAACTCTGGGAAATACTTTTAAATAATTCAATCAATAAAGAGAGCAATTAAATAGTTTTAATTAAATGACATATTACTTTATTTATTCAAACTCCAGACTCGATTCATTGTCATGTGGTGTTTTCCATACAAATGAAAATAGAAGAACTCAAAACACTTGTAAAATTTCTCTGATTAATTCCACACTGCGGTATTCTGTATCTATCCTTTCTCAACAAATCATTATACTTTTTTATCGAAAAATGCATTAAGGCCTGGCTAACCTAGACAAAATTGTAGCGCAACACTTACTGCATTTCTGTTTGTGAAGGCCTGGCTAAACTAGGAGACATGTCGCGCGCGACATTGATGTCCCCTCGGTGTCTCCCAGTAACGGGCGACAAAATTTGTAGCAAGAGACACGCAAATGTTTCTGGGAGACAACAGAAACATTTCTTGTCCCCGCAACATGCAAATGATCAGACGGACATGTTGCTCGCTTGTCACTCGCATGTTTAGCCACCCTGGGAGACACGCCGAATATAGTGTCATGGGTGACAAGTCTCCTAATTTAGCTATAGCTTGATGTTGCACATACAAGCATCACAAATTCATATCATACATACAAAGTTATATTAGAATTATAGGCAAGGACAACGCTCATTAGAGAACATACGAGTGAGCCAAAAATTAAGCACAGATTATTTAGATGTCATCAGCAGAGCAAGGTCATCGAATGTTTTGGAATCTATCTTTATCGAGACCAAAAAACAGTGAGAGGAACGAAACGAACGCAGAAAAAGACTTGGCTAAAATGAGCAAGATATTATAAACGAAACAAAGAGCACATTACTAATACGTACAACTTGAGAGATTATCAATCTAATCGAAAATCAAAACTTTTATTAGAAAAATTTCAATTCTCAGTAGAACTTTTATCATATTGTTCATTATCATTTGTGAGTTGTTCATCATTAATTACTGATGAAGCATTTGAATTTTCAGCAGCCTTATCTGCCTCTCCATCCACTTGTACCTCATCTCTCTTATCATCAGTAACCATCTTACTGCTGGGAGCATCATCTTGGCGATCTTTACTGTTGCTCCGTCTTCGATCTGAGCTTGCTTCACGGCTCCTTCTTCTGTCTCTATCCCCATTTCTGTTCCTCTCCCTGCTCTCGTATCTTTCTCTACTTCGATTTCGATTCTTGCTTCGTTCTCTACTCCTGCTTCTATCTCTGCTTCTATACCTATCTCTGTCATCGTCCCTTCTATCTCTTCCATCTCTTCTGTCTCTGTCATAATCTCTTCTATCTCTGTCACCACCTCTTCTATCTCTGTCATAATCTCTTCTGTCTCTATATCGCCCTTGATCCCTTCTTCTGCTGTCTCTGTCTCTGCTTCGCTCTCCATATCTTTCTCTGCTACGATCTCTTCGTCGGCTTCCTTCTTTACTTCTGCTGCGACTTCGTCTGAAAGAAATAAAATCCCTGAATCATGATCAACCAAAAGTATCAGAGCATTAGGCAAGATAATCACCATGCTAAGGCTTTGATATTTACTTGGGCAATGTTTCAAGAGAGCTCTGTCTCCAATCGTTGGGTACTGAAAATTGTCACCACTCAAACCCAGCCTATGAGTCCGGATCTATTTACTGATCCTATTCTAAACTTTATTGAGTCCGGGCCTGTAAATCTGAAGAACACGGGCACACCTGAATCGGTATGTTCCATTTTTGCTAAAGAAATTTTGTTGTCAGGAAATGGATATTATGAGATACTACGTATGTACGACATCCAATCAATTTTAAGCAGATCCAAAGCTTACGCGTAGCGCTCTAGATCTGGCCCACGTTCTCTCGTTGAAGGTGTTGTGGCTCCTTGGTCTAATTAAATATATACACAGCCGAGTTCTTGTCAGTTCATCCACGACTGAGACTCTAGCGACTGGTACCAAATACGCAATTTTCCCCTTCACCTTCGTGTAAAGAGAGCCCCTAATAAGCAAGCAATATTCCTAGATGAAATAAAGAAGCTTCTGTAAATCTATGATTTAGTAACAATAACAAACCTTCTTCTGTCCTTTTCTGATGATCTTTCTTTTTCTAATTCTGCAGCTCTTTCTTTTCTTCTTGCTTCACGTTCTTTTTCACGTGCTTCTCTTTTAGCAGCCACCGATTTCTAGAAATAGGATACAAGTAGGATAGTAGAACGTATTTTACTATCATATCCAAAACATAAACGAACTTTGAAGTAGTTTCAAACGTTAGATTGCTTTATCCATTTGATTAAGACTTTATCAGGTGCAATACTGATACTGAAAGCTTCAATGGGAGTTCGAAGCTCAGTTTCAGTCAACGAGGGGTTAAGGATGAGCAATTTCGAGATACAAAGCTCCAGATGACTCGTACTCTGGACGTATTTGGCTATCGCGTCCTTAATGTTGACTTCAAATAAACCATACTTTATCGGGAGCAATATTGATATCAAAATTTCCCATGAATATTCAAACACAGTCAACAAGGGGATTACAGTTAAGCATATTCGATATAAAGAAGTTCCACAATACATATTGTCTTTTTTCGTTGAAAAACGGTATCTTACCTGCAATTCAGCTAATCTATCACGAATCTTTATAAATCCCATGTGTAATTTTCCACCAAAATGATCTGCCAACCTTAAAAAATCAAGGTTCATTCAATGAGTATTTTATTAGTTCATTCGGTCAGTAGATTTATATAGCTACTAAAAGCTTATCTCTGTAATTAATTAAAAACCGATGAATCAACTCAAATTACCTTCTGTCGTTATCATATAAACTCAAGTAGGCTCCACAAATGTCGCAGACTCTCAGCTTTTGTTGCTGTGTTGCAGTCACAGGCAATGTACTTCGATATAACTCCTGAACCAAAATAAAGCAATGGTCAGTATTATTTTGGCAAGTTTCTTTGATGCTTTTGCTTTAAACAAAATATCTGTAGTACAACATGGGAAACAGGTCTTACACTTTTCATAAAGATAGAGATTCTTATTTCATACATAAAACTAATCACCTCAGCTTTTCTTTTTTCAGCTTTCAGTTCCTCAACTTCTTTCATCAATGCAAAAGATTCATCAACTTTTCCATCCGCACCTGTATAAAAGAACAATATTCACCCATATTCAGCGATTTAGCAGTGCAAGCCAGATGTTCATCTTCTCGTACGGATGACAGCTTAAGACAGCTTTGTCAATGATTGAGACACTCAGGTTATAACACTAGTAGTCAGAACAATTATAAACGGAATATCCTGGGTACTCATATATATTGTAAGTAAACTGTTGTTCTAACTATTTGCTAAGCCCTTATTTGTTCAAGAGAATTGAAAGAAAGAATGTAGATCTCATGCAATTCGATCATTGTCAAAGTTGATAGCAATCCACCCTTCTTGATCAACAGTAAGAGACTGCTCGTAAATAGCTCATTATTTTCCTTCTTATTTATGACTCCTGAACAGGTGCAGCCAAATAGCAGTCACCATACTTAGTATGCCTTTAAAAAACGAACAAAAAGAGACTCAAACCAATGATCTATCTACAGAAACAGTACTACAAAAAGCTTACCCAATTCTTCACTCTGTGCCAGCATTTTTCCAATTTTCTCATTCAGATCATGTACTGTAGTTGCCTTGACAAAATAACAGGAGACAATAAACAAAACATGAGAAAAAGTGAAAACATATTCTGGGCTCAAAAAGGACTCAATAACAGGAAGGAAAAGACAATTTTAACCATGTTTCTGGCTTTACCTTCTATCATCTGACATACCTAAAAGCTTGCAGATTAGAAACCCCAACCTGAAACAACTTACTAAGGCAGAATGATACTCAGGTGGATCGATATGCACAAGCACCAATCAGAAAAGTGAAGTTGGATTGTTATTGTGCCGTGAAGTTCAAGTTGAACACCAATCAGTTGCGGAATACAAAGTGGTGACCAATAAAATAATTGGAAAGTCATAGTGAGACAATGAACTCTTTCTGTCTATGCATCTGCTAGGTATAAATTCAGCCGTTAGTCAATTGTTTCGGTCTGTTTCTGATATCCATACTTTGAGGAGCGTCAGATGAAAAAGCTTAAGGTATAGTACACTATTTCTTGTAATTTTGATGTTTATACAAACCAAAGACAATTCACATTATTACATGTATCATTTCAAATGAAAGCAATAGATAACATATTAAGATCAAAATTGATTTCATTTTCAATCTACTACTTACCTCATTTGAGGTATCATTCTCATCATTATTATTATCTTCTAATCGTTTCTTGTTCACTTCAACTTTTCTGTCACAATCTCTGACAAATGATGTCAGATGTTCAAGTTGCTAAAACAGGAAATATTTTCCATTTAAAACCACTTTATTATTCAATGAATTGGCACTTATTTATGTACGGTGTGCAAAAAAGCTACATACATTCTGAATTTCACAAGAAATGTGTGTGAAGAGGGCTCTGTGGTGCTCGAAAATAGAGTAGGAAAAGTAAACAAGTGATCAAGCGGACAAGCGACAGGATAAATGTCAATTGACAAGCTATTGAAGCCATTTATGTTATGTCCACGAGTGATGTTAATTGGCAGCAGCTTAGCCATTTATTTGAGGATGGATTGCTGCTTTTAGCTGATTTTTGGTGATTTCGCAACTTCTGGATCACATATAATAGGCCCCTTTACAAGGTCCTGTGATCAGGCATTCAAATGAGACAGGAGATATCAATTGACTCAGTATTTTTAAAGGATAGAAAAGGCATACATTAATTAACAAGTATATATATATATCAAAATGCTTACATCAGCATCATAACCATAATCTCTAGTTTTTGCAGCTTGTTCAAAATCAGCTTTCAGGGCAAGAGAATGATACTTATGACATGGACCAAGATCAAGTTTCTGAAAAAAAATATTACCATCAATAAAAACTCTTTGAAAACGTAAGATGATAAGTTATTATAATGAAGACTTTTAAAGGTAGAAGGAATGATTAAGATGGAAAAAGAGTAAAGTTTATAATAACCTTAGTTACCGTATTGTGAAAGAGCTCATAAGGACAAAGTCCCATGAGGAAGCTTTTACAGACACCTGAATCGGTGAACTTTGTGCCATCTTCCTTACTTTCTCCTATAATAGCAAATAATAATAAAAAATATTAATATCATTGGTTGCAAAACTGCTACCTGTATATTATTAGAATAGTAGCAAATCTAGTATTGATATTACTATATTGATAACATATTGACATTATTTGAATATTTTTCATTGTGTTATGACACAGGGTACTCACAATCATTATTCCTCACTTTGAAATAATTCTGCATAATTCTCTGTGTTATCTATCCCAAGTAACATCATTTCCAAAATATCAAATCAATATGTATTGATGTTGCAGTATTGCTTTAAAAGGTCTTTCAAAAAAGAGCCAAAAATGTTGAACAACAACAGTAAAAAACTCTCATAAAATAGGGATTCACACAAAGGTATTTCCTGCTATCAGTTAAAATGATCAAAAGCCAACCAAACATTCAATTTGTCTGTCAAACATCTGGTTGTTTAAGTAGTTCTTAATGAAAACTTAAGGCTAAAGAAAGACTTTTCTTCCTTGGTTTCTGGGTCTTTACAGCATAGAAGCAATGGGTTTGTGGCACCTTTACACCTTTGTGGGGTTGTAGAGGAACCTCAAATTTACTGAGCATGCATTCTGTGAAGTTCTCCTGTAAGCTTTGGAAGGCTATAGAGAGCTTGGCTAAAATTTATGTGCTAACTGACGTTTTTTTCTCAACGTTCTGAGCACAACACAGGTTGGCCAATGGACCAGCAACCCATTACAGTAAAAATCTTATTGCTATGCAATCTTGAAACACATGTCCAAGCCACACACTAGAGACCAAATAATTAACTAAGGTTTTGTGGAAAGAGGATTCAGTATGCATTGCCAGTTAACAATGATGATACTTTTGTGTTAAAAATTTATCAAAAATAAAAAAGAAATCATGAGTTATTAAATATTCATAGAATTTTTTCCCTTAGATGACAAAAAAAAATTTATATAAAAAGCCAGAAATAATTATTGGAGCAACAACGTTTGTAAATTTCTGATGCATCACATACCATCAATACTTACATATCCTTATGCAGTTTATTGACCTATTGTAACATTCATTATATTCAAGTCAGGTCTTGTTTTGTAAACAATTCTGAGCAAAACAATCAAATTAAGCAGCTCAGATTATATCAATATATTCCAGATGTACATAACCAAACACAGGGAAGATTAAGAGCTTTTTTAAGTAACTTGATTAAGGCATGTTCAAAATATAGATGTAGGTTGTGCCTCCATAGACACAATTGGAAAGTTTTGTAGACATGGGGCGGATTTACAAGGGTTGTCTACTGTTTTAAAACTATGGATTCATTGGGTAAACTTTCCAAACTTTGTCCAATAAGGGTTGGGTGGAAAGGGGTTGGTGGGCCAAACTGGAATTTTTATGCACTGCCACCAAAGGCTATTGTTTTTAAACAATAGGGGATTGTTTCCTATTGCTTTTCCCAAAATTGCTAATCGAAGTTTCAACCCTCAGGAGGATAACCAAAACGAAAACGGCCTAGGAACTAGCCTACAGTGACGTCACATGCAAAAAATAAGGGCCTTTCTGTGTCTTGAAGATAGAACGGTTTTTGAAGACAAACACCGACGCAGACTGTGTTTCTTACCATCTCTTTTTGTGCCCATAAGCTCATCCAACATCTTCTTCATCTGTTCTTGTGCTGACATGTTGGAAAATTGGCCGAACAAAGCAGAAAACTAAAAAACTTTCAAGACACACTCACACAAAACAGCATCACCACCATTGAAGAACTGACTGAAACCACGCAATGCGACTCGGGACATATAAAATGTTACGTCACGTCCGGTTCTCTTCAACGAGGCTAGATTCAAACGAGGCAATTAACACATGACTTCCATAAGATTTAAATTTCTGAATTGCTGCATCTTCACAACTTTGTTTTTTCGTTGAATGTTTCTGCTTTAAAATGCTTAAACCAAAAGCTTTAGTTGAATTTCTGGGTCAAGCTAACACTGGTGGCGTTATTAGTACAATGTGAGTAGATTTAGTTGCTTTTTTACAATGTACAAGAGAAAACTTCGTCTAAATTTCAGAGGGTGTGTGGTGTGGGGCTGATGTTTTTGTTTTTCTCACTCAGGTTGCTAAATCAGAAAGGATCCTTATTAGCATACGCTGGAAGCGAAGATAAAGATGCAAAAGTAACTGCTGCAGTTGCATCAAATATCTGGGCAGCATATGAAAAAAGTGGCAAATTAGCTTTTCACAATGAAGGACTAAAATTTATGTTTTTAAACTGCGAGGTAAAACATTACTTAAAGGGCAGCTCATTTCTCTAATTACCTTTCAATTGGATTTATAATTTGTTGATTATAACGCATTTTGATTTATCATTTCATTTATAATTTTATTTATAGGATGGAACAGTGACGGTAACAAAAGTAGCAAATTCTTTGCTTTGCATGTACTCAAAACCTGATGTTGGGCTCGGATTACTTAAAACAAAGGTTTTAATTTCAATTTTTCATTATTAAATATCACGATAACAATTTTCACATCTTGCAAACATTTCAAAATCTATTTTTCTTATTTTTCAGGCTGAAACATTGGCAGAGTTTCTAGACCAACCATTGAGAGAAGTCACTTCATAAACGTTCGGTTAAACAGAAAAACTTAAATTTCGACTATTTTTATTAACTTTGGAGAAATTTCAAAATACTGTAATTTATTCGGAGGGAAATCTTTCATTGATAGTGATAAAAAAAGCTCATTTTGTATTGTATAGTGTTTAAACTGCAATAAACTGACCCAATCCTATCTTATGTTTACATTTTATAAGAAAGAAGAAAAATGAAATGTCTGTCTATTCTCTTTATTTCTCATTAACTGTATCTTAACATCAATGTATACAATATACAATAAAATAAATAGACAATTCAACAATAAACAATTTTAATTCATTGTGGTGCAGTATTTACACAATTAAACTTAAAACTACTTTTTTTAAATATCAACAATATTGTTTTTATTTACATTATAACGCTTCTTTACCCTAAAATATAATTGTTTCAGAGAAATAAGATTAATCGTAAACTTCGTTAAACTATTCCTTAGCTCCTTCATTCATTTGATTTCCTAAAACTATTTCTAAAATATACTAACACAATATATGTGACAGGAAGAATTGGTTTAAGTAGTTAAAAGCTTTAGAATCGAGTCCGTTAAGAATCACTTAACTCTGACTTTGGAACGCTTTCTGGTTCACCATGCACCCGAAATCGATAAATGCAAGTAAAGTCCTTGTTCCCGTAGTTGCTGTTGATGCGGAGTTCGACGTGTTCAACGGCAGAATCTGGAACGATCTGCAGAAACGGAAAAATAAATGTTTAGAGAGATAGATAATAGAAAAGAACTAATAATCATTCAAAAGTTGCTCGTCATCGTCACTTGATGACTTTCTCTGATTCACAGAGATAGAGAGTGATTACTGAATGTTTGCGCTTAGAGGAACTTTGCAATCTCTCATGAAGCTTCAAGCACTAACTTCAGGGCCAACGGAACGAAGAGTTGTGCTGTTGCCTCAGAACACTGACCTGGGTTAACAAATTGGCTGCTGCCCTTGCTGGCCTTCTTATTTGCTGGCCTTCTTGCTTGCCTGCACATCATACTGGTCCAAAACTCTACATATACCATTCAACTAGAGCATTCAGTGTCTTCAAGAATAATGCAGTTTCAGTTCCAGATAGCAAGGTAACAATTGTTCGTAAGGTAAATAATTTATTCTATTCTGATTGACGTGAGGTCCACTTTTTTAAAGGTTATATGTTTTAGTGTTAAGCGCTCCCCGTAGTCTCCTGGTATTCTCAAAATTAAGGCTTCAGATGGAATTCAATGAAAATTCAGATGTAACACGTATGATACCTGAATTGGAAAGGTTTGTCTTGCTTTGCCACGTTGACTGTAAATATAAGAGCCAAGTAAGGTCTTTTCTCTTCCATTTTCATCTTTCCAACTCTACGAAATTCAATTATACCATAAATGATATCAGTAAGAGTAATTGGTATGCAAAATCATGGTAATACCTCTATAGCTACATGCATGATTAATGTATTTGATCAAAGCAACGTGGAACTGAACTCTAATCCTAAGATATATACCATTACCACATTGTGGGACTTTGACTCTATCGCTGAAAACTCTACCACACCTTTAAAAGCATTGTTTCTTTTAATAAAACAGTGCCAAACGAATAATATCTTCTTACTACACTGTGGTTTTATGCAACAAAGTTCGCAACAGATATTTGTGGAAGCGTAATGTGATACCGTAATCTCAGAAAAATGGCTAATTTTCTTTGTATTGATACATACATGATATGAAACCTAAACTATCCTAGGAAACTTGGTATCTGGGTTCTATCCTTATCTATCCATCCCTATCTCTTTTGCTCACCATATAGAGAGAGCTCTACAATGTCTTTCAAAGAAGAGCATTGCTTGTTTGAAAAAGTGCTAGAAGACGATTTTGTATGTTAGTACTGCACTGTTTCACAGGCAGCAGATACATGAATTGTAGAAGCCATATTACAACTTACGTAAACAGAGAAGTTCTTCGGCATACTCTTAAGTGTATCATCACTGAATCTTGCAAGCGATTGATGCAGATGCTCCATGGTAACCATTGATGGTATGATGCGAGTTGCCAGCTGAAAAAGAACCAGCATAAAAAGTTGATAAAAAATTAGCATATTCTTACAAGAAGTATCATACATCTTCAATTTGCATACTTATTCCCCGGCATGTATCTGACCCTGTAATTTGCGGAGATGTGTCCTCAAGATTTCACAAAACATCCCACCTTTAAGGTATTTTTTTACGCATTAAAGCACCGAATTTTATGATTTAAGGATGCATTTTCGCACCAAATATTAAAGAAATTTGATTCTATACCCATTTTTGAGATATTTGTGGCATGAATGAGATCCCGTTGTCGGGAATTTTTGAAGAAAAATCCACCAATATTGCTGTCATATTTTGGGGGGAATAATGTTTACCTGACCTGAGACTATCACCGCTGAGCTCGTAAGCACAAGTTTTGTAAGCACCAATTACTTGTTGGTTATGTTACTTGAATATAATAGCGAATATTACTAAATTTCTTTAATTTCAAGTTTACCTTGATGACAACATATCCTTTCTGACCCTCAAAAGGCCAGCAATTGCCCGGTAAATTATCCGGCTTTATCAATTCTCTTGGTGTTCTGGTATCTTGCCAGACAACAACACCGAACACTTTCATGATCGGCCATCCGGATGAATGTGTTTCGGAATGATAAGGAACATGAATCCGGGCACCTAGAAACAAGAGAAAAATAATTAATATATCGCCAAAACCCTATCAAGTACAAACAGCCACCTTTCTCTGAAAAGAAACCACCAGAACGTTAAATGTTGCTTGAGTATATTATATATTAGAAGCAGAAGAATAACATAAAGATAGTTAGAAGCTAGACATAAAGGCACACACAATCTTCACAAGCTATGGCTTTCTAAGGAAACAGTAGCACAGGTGAACCACTGCACAAGCCAGGAAACTTCGATTGAGGCTGGCTGTTCTTTTAAGTTTTTTTCATTTTTGAGCCTGAAATGTTCTTAATCTGTTCTTAATTGCTCGATTACTCAGACAGTAATATTTTTCAGTGAATGTCTGGAATGGTAGTAGGTTTGTGTAAAAATGCGGCATGGTTGTCCATTTCTTTGTTTGCTTGCTTTTTACGTACAGTCTGCGCGTCTTATTTTCATATTAAGCTGATATTATTAGGGCTTATGAAAAGGCCAGCCTCAGCTTGTTCTTATTTTGTTCTTAAAATCTGGACAAAATCCAGACTCGTGCTCTTATGAAATTGTTCTTATAAAAAAAGAGTTTAAATAGCTCAGGGCTAATCTAAGCAGTGCGACCCTATAGCTCTTCCTCTCGATGTAACCACGCTTCGTGATTCCTTCTGACGTCTCCTCACTCTTCATGAGGATTTTTATCTTGGCGGGAATCGACACCACAACCACAGATTGCGAGTCAGACTCTCACATCACTTGGCCATTCTCACCAATTCTCAACACTCTTATCATACTCATGTAAATAAAGATAGTAGATATTGCATCTTTACCTGCAGATTCTAATGCATAATCTGGTATTCCAATTTTATCAGCATCATACCTTTCCAATGCTATTTCAATTAGGGAATGCATTTCACTCAAATCCACTGGAAATTCCTGAATAAGAAAGATTCTCATTAACTTCTCTATCGGTTAGTATCAGAATTAAGTATGTATAACTCCAAACCAAATTGGATAAACTTAAAATCAAATCGGTTTCATACCTTGTCAGAAAACCTACTAAAATCCATGTTATCTACAAAGGAAGAATATGAATAATTCTAACAATCAAAACACGACCCAGCAACATCGTCACTTTGTCAGTAATTATTAATAGATGTAAGCCCAAAATTCTCTATAAGTTGAAGTTATATCTTAAAGAATGATATTAGCTACCTTGATTCAGCTTTGATTCTTGCATCGCAGTAAGCTGTTTCCTTATTCGTTCGATTTCATTTGTCGCCTAAAACAAGTCAAGATTCAAGCCAAAATTAACCTAATTATGCAACATGAAGATTGGATGAAAATCTGAAATGAAAGTGAAAATGAAAGCTATCTCTCATGGCAGATAGCAAAAAGTCCCAAACATCAAGCTGCCCATGTACGTATAATGTTACCCCGCGTAGGTA
The DNA here is from genome assembly GCA_014526335.1 of Chrysaora quinquecirrha. Taxonomy (NCBI): domain Eukaryota; kingdom Metazoa; phylum Cnidaria; class Scyphozoa; order Semaeostomeae; family Pelagiidae; genus Chrysaora; species Chrysaora quinquecirrha. The sequence goes on along the minus strand of JACTAT010000036.1, from coordinate 178,895 downwards.
TTTGAAACTGAGTCTTTTTTAAGATATGGCAGAACATAGAATGCTTTTGAGATTCAGGCATATACAAATCCAGATCTCAAGATCTGGCAAAACTAGGAGACATGTTGCACGCGACATCGATGTCCCCTCGGTGTCTCCCAGTTTAATCTCCTCGGAAACTTTGTAGTGAGAGACACGCAAATGTTTCTGGGATACAAAAGAAACATTTCTTGTCTCCGCGACATGCAAATGAGTCGGGGGACATGTTGCTCGCTTGTCACTCGCATGTTTAGCCACCCTAGAAGACGCGCGCGACAAGTCTTCTAGTTTAGCCATAGCTTAAGTTTTTCTTCCATTTACAACACATCAATATGCTTCATGCCTTGGCTGCTCTCCTCGAAAACTTGTTTCATCTCATACATTCTCTCTTCAGGGTATTCATAACATAAAAAAAAATACGGAGCCACTGAGAAACAGCCACTTTCTATTGTTCCATCCTATTGTCAGCCTAGTGTTCTATATGTGTTTTATTGAAAAACTCAGGTATGCAAATTCCATATACTCAGCATTCACGAAGACTACTAAACCTCATCCTTACCCTTACATGACGAGTGCTAAAACAAAGAAGCAATGAGTACAACTTTTAAAGTCCTTTGTATGAGTATAACTGGGCTTCTGGAGCACTCTCTTACTATAACCGTATCACTTAGGTTGACGATCGCTTAAACCTGGAGATTACTTGAAAAAATTACCTTTGATTCTAGTGAATTATGCTTCAGTTCCATTTGCTCTTGTTGATGCTTTGTCTGTCTTTCTAACTGTTTGAAGAGCTTCCACTTTCAGTTATGAGTTCGAATGCCCTGCAAAAGATCAAGAAGCAAAATTAACATGCTTGTTCTATCTTAATGCAACATTAGTGATTTACTTAGCTAAATGTTCAGTAGATATCAAGTAGATATCAAGTAGATATCAATCACTGCAACTGACTCAAACAGCCTAATACAACTAATAAAAATTAATACTAACATATGCATTGATTGGTTTAAAGATAATGAAATGACTGCAAATCCCTCTAAATTTCAAGCTATTGCCATTGGCAATAAAGATAAACAATTTAATCACTTCGAAATTAATAGCAATTTTAAAATAAAAATAGATAATATTGTAACTTTACTCGGTGTTGATATTGATGAGCATTTAAAATTTGACAGCCACGTTGATAAAATTTGCAAAAAGGCTGCTAAACAGTTAAATTCTCTTAAACGTCTTGCAAAATACATGGGTGAAAGAGAAAAAAAGATTATTATAAATTCATTTATATTATGCCATTTTAACTATTGTCCGCTGGTGTGGATGCTATGCAGTAAGGGTAGTCTAGATAAATTAGAAAAGATAAACGAAAGAGCATTACGACTGGTTTACTCTGATTACACATCATCATATGAGATGTTGCTTGCTAAATCAAATGAGACAACCATCCATGTTCAAACAATAAGACTCCTTGCATTTGAAATCTATAAAACGCTAAATAATCTGAACCCGCCGTTCATGAATGATTATTTCTTAGAAAACACGTAAACCACGATCTTCGGATAATAAATCCATTACAAATTCCAAAGGTCAGAACAACTAACTATGGCATTAAATCTTTAAGTTTCCAAGGGCCCAAAATCTGGAACTCTCTTCCAGCTGAAATCAAGTTAGCCTGAAATAACAAAGAGTTTAAAGGCTTGATAAAACATGGTTCCTAAACAAAAATGTGCGTGTTCGTTTTGTAACAAATGATGCTTTAATGCAATCTCTGGAGTTGCTTCATGTTAGTATGAATTAGTGTTTCACTATTGTAAATACTAACAATAAATAATGTACAATTACAATTACAGATGACGTCTTTATCAACTGGAAACTAACAGATCAACCTGTTGAATAAGTAATCTCCTGGTAGAACTTTGCAAAACATATAGTGATTTGAGAGAATGGACAAGGCTTCCGTTTTACGAAGGAACGGACTTGCATTTTGAGCCTTATCACATGACGGGGTTGCTTTCGGCGATATGGTCGGTGGACGGTCAACTGCTGTCCACCCGGGTTGGCGCGACGCGCAAGTCCTCCAATTGAGAGAAGGAGACCTCATGTAAGATACCGCTAGAATGAGACAAACGACGATGACAGTCAAACAAATAGAATCTACTAGAAACAATGACTTACAGTGCTAGTTTCTTTCGTAGTTCATCATACGATCTCAAACAGATTGTTGCATCATCACTAACTTTGATATCCTTGATGAAAATAAATAAATCATCATTAATATTCAATAGATTAAACATAAAAAAATAACGCAGAATTAGACTCAAATTCACAGTGAAGGTGGAGATTAGAGGGTGTAGCTATTGAGCGCCAGTCGCTAGGATCTTAGAAGAAGATGAACTAACGAGACCCTTAGCCTGGCTGTTGCGCTATAGTGGTTTGGACTCAAGCACCAATCTCAGTGAGCTCTTCATACCACAAGCTAATGAGATTAGATCTCGAAGCAATAGCACTTTCAACAAAGTAAAGTAGCTCTAGATAGGGGAATCAAGGCTTAAGAACGAGAAGCATAGACAGAGACACGAAGATACAATTTAGAGGTTGAGGGCAATTCACTACTTGGAGATCTTGAGAATCCTTGCTGCAAATCCTGTTGCTATCATTGAAATCCTTTAGAAAACCTTTTTGTTTAATCGAAAACCTTGTAGTAACCCTATCTGAAGAGTGAAATATCTGTATTCGTTTATAGCCATTAAATAATCAAGTTTCATAGATACATCATTAATGTAGCTACAACGAAAAGTTAACTGCTGTGTACCTGTAACGGATCTGGTTTAGTTTTTAGCCACAAAAATGCTAAAAAAGGAAGCAAATAAAAATATCATTATACCATAAACAAAAAGTTTTCATTAGAAAAAGATTCATTGAAAAAATAATGTTGCTGTATGAGTACCTTGTATAGCGACAGCAATCATTACAAGAAGCAAGAGTGTTTTCCTCCAAGACTTTGACTCCCTGAAAAACCATTCTTTGCATTTGAATGACGGAAGATAGATCAGCACAGAACGAAGTCTAAATGTTCTCAATTATATTCTTCTTAGAATAGTTGACAAAACATCGGTATTACGAAAGGAGACGCGGTATTCTCGTTAGAATGTTTTGATATACAAAAATTTCTTAAAGAAATTTCTTCCGAATTGCCTGGTTCTTTACTGAACCTACCAACTTATTAAGTCATCGTGTTTTTAGCTTATCACATGAGATTTTAGCCAAAATTCAGGAAAGACACTTAATATCATGTTCTTTACAAAACGAATGATCCTAGTCGTAAGAAATAGTAAAGGCGAGTTATAGTAACTGTCAAACTGTAGATTTTGGAAGCTTCAATCTTAAAAGTACATACCACATTAGTATTTTTGGATTGATTTTGTTTGCTAAAACAGAATACAAATAATCGCTTAAGATAAAATTCTGCTACCATCAATGCATAAATACTTCTAAGAAAAAGTTATAAGTATGCTATAAGCTTACATTTGACTTATCATCTATCCCAACTGCAAAATCATGTATAAATCAGAAATACCTATTACTTACATTCTTCAAACTTCAAGTCTGAATTTTGACTTTTATTTTCGTTTTTGGATTGAAAAAGAGCATTGTTATCTAAAAAAGAAAAAAACATGAATTGAAATAAAGTTTTTAGACTTTATAATCACTTCAATGAACATTGCATTGTGAAAGTTGTTTTTATAGAAATTAAACCCACCTATCATGTCTCCACTATCATCAAGACCTGAAACAATTTTAAAAACATTTTTATTCTAGGCTATCTTATATGTATCTCATCCATTTGTATATGATATTTGAAAAATTGAGAAACTGCATGAATAATTATTATAGAATATAAACCAATTACCATGCAAATGCTGAGGGGTGTTTTTATTTCCTTGGTCTCTCTCAATTAGAATTGAATCATCTTTCTTACGTCTTACTGGACTGATTAATGCAGGTTTTTGTGGGGAGTTAAGGACGGTATTTCTTGTTTTTACTGATGAAGTCCTTATATTGGATCTTGCTGAGCTTCGACCTGGACGACTGCTTCCACTTGATGGTAATCTAAAAGAAAATATACAGTAGATACATTCAGATACACACATCATTTTGATTAACCCCATATGATGTTAACCTTTAGAAAGACCTTGTAAACAACAGCAGCTGAATTTTAGAGCAAAACAATTGCCAAAAATAAGATTAAAGTCAACAGAAGAAAACATAAAATATCTGTACCTTGACGACATTTTTGGAGCTTTTTACAGAATGACCAGCTCTTGATTTTTTTGTCTCAAACATAAACAACTGGCGACATGGCCTGATGGCCTAAAACAACAACACACTAGCACTCCGACTTTGAAACTACTTTTTTCGTTTTACCAGTCGCAGCAACTAATAAGCAAATAACCCAAACATTGAAACTTTGAATATGCACTAAAATCTAACAGATTGAACAATATTTAAAGTTTTTATCATTAGAATATTTGCTTCCACTGATTTCATCCTAAAATTTTCGTTAATTTTTCTCGAGCTGAAAACGACTGAATTTCGCGCGAGCTCTGTTCCCGCGCAATGCATTAATATCAGAGCCTCGTTTACGAAAGTGAAAAAGAGGTTCTTTTCGAAAAGGATTCTGGATAGCAAAAAGTAGGCGCGCACGTGTTAAGAGTTTGGGAGGTACGTATTCCTCCGCAGAGCTATTTCCTCAGAGAATTCTCCGCAGCTTCTAATAGAAAAATGGAAGCCCTTAACTATCCATCAAAGGCCTCACTTGGAAGAGATATGCTTAGAAATAAACATGTTTAACACGACAACACAACGAAATACTTTATTATATCTAAATAAAAACACACATGATTCCAAATACAATTTAACTTGAGGGGGATCACTCCCGTGGTTATGTGCATGTGATCATTAATCAACTCTGATTATCTTATGGTTAGTTTGACTTCTCAATAGTTGATTTGGCACAAAAATATAGAATCGCTTAGAAAATCATCGTATCCACTCCTCCTTCTAAGATAGAAATTGACAAGGGGGTTGACTTTGAGCGCCCAGTCATACACAAGTACTCAATTGCTTGATTATTTCGATTAATTTTTGCCCCTCGTGTCATTTATGGTAGGCAAAATCACGTTTTTTGATAAAATAAATTCAATCTCTATTCTGGCGGTTTACTCGTTTTACGTTGCATCATGAGTTGTAAGTGCATCAGTTTCAAAAACACGCATTGTCTTTCACACGCTCCACACAGTACATAGGCAGTGATTTCATCATGGGTTATTCAGGGCTGCATGCCTAAAAAGAATAAAAAAATATATAATAAATATATATATAGCGGACGTTGAATGTTGTCTTCAGTAGATAAACGTCTACTATAAAATGTTGGCTCAAAAGTAGATCTTAAGAGGGACAGGGACAGTTGGAAGCAGTGGTGGTTTTTCATATGTACTCATCAGCTAATTCTATTGGCCAAATTCTGCGAGCTGATTGGTCTTCAGAATACAATAGAAATACGGTTTCCCTTTTCTGATTGGCTCTTAGTGTTAAGGTTAGTATCAGTGTTTGTCTGGCGGTCGCGGTTGGTGTTAGGGTTATCGCTGGGGAATTATTGAGGTTCGCATTTGATTTTAGGATTAGTAGAGTTGTTTTTGCAAAGGTTGGGGTTGGAAGCTTCTTGAAACCTAAGTTTGCGTCAGTGTTCGCGAGTTAGCGTTAGGGATTGCGTTCGGCAAAAGTAAAGTTTAATGTTTTAGTCAGGATCAGCATTAGCAACTAGCAGTAATTATGGTTACTGCTAGGATGAGTATCTTTGTAATAACTAACGTTGTCGTTTTTCTTGTTCCACCCGGGAAGGTACCAATGTATCAATAAAGGAGATGAGAATTAGAGATATAAATAGAGACATAAACATACATTAGACTGCATCTTCTTCATCAGTTTCACGTTGTACTTTAAAGTCGATCACTTTCTTCTGTTTATAAACATCCCTCCACCAGCATGAATCACCATTTGCATCAAAGCTTCATCATCATCGTCCATAAACATCAATGGTGCTTTTTCGGGCCTTTCTTTCCTTCCAATTTCATTCATCTTGCTTTCATTCATGAACAAAACTTTGTGTAATTTAGGAAGAATATAGCAGAGGAGGAATATAAAAGCATGAAGTGTTGTGATGATGATGCCGACTTCAATTTTAGCCAGTAATTCAAATGCAAAGAAAGTGACAATGTAGAAGAATGCAACGGCATAGTAGGAACATGCACTGAGACATAACCAGTTGTATTCACCAAAATGAGCTTCAACATTAGGAACAGCGCAGTTGAAGAAATTAATGAAAATGCTCAGACCGATGTTATAGCCATAGGATACCCAGAAAACGAAACCACGAAACAGGGAACATTCCACGTATTTCATATTCCAATCATCTGTGTCATCATAAAAATCGAGACTTTCTCAAGATAGAGACCAACCGCCAGTAGAAGGGCTTGAAGCATAATGATGATTAATCCAATGCAGAAACCAGGTCTCGAACCAAGACATGATGGTTTGAATGAGCCATCTTCGTTGTAATATTTTGAATGGAAGAGCCATGTTTTAGAGATCAGTGCAGCTAATGGGATGGTCAGTGAAATGTTAAATAGACAGCCATAGATGATGCACATGTTTACAGTTGGTTTAAACAGCAGTGGAATCGCAGATACAAGAATAAGCAAGCAGCCAAGAAGTATTATCTGCATTGTCTCGTTATCAGCTATTCTCATGACTTTGCAATCTCTATTTTGGTTCAAGACAAACATGGAGATAAGCGTAAAAAGCACTCCGATGACCATTAAAAACATTGCAAATTCAGCAAGTGGGTTTGATATTGTAAGAAACAGCTGTTCAAATACAACGCATTTTGATTTCTGTGGGTTTGGTGTTGTCATTGCTGGACATTTGGAGCATTGTGAATTCGTTACATTACTGAATGTTTCATTTGGGCATGGCATACATGACCAACAGCAAAGCGGAGCACTTTTAGGATATAAGACTTGTTCTCCTTTGACACAATCACGTGAGCATTTCGACATGGGTTTCTTGTTACTCCCATCTTTCCATCTGAGTAGAATTTGGTTCAGTGACAGCCTTTTGTCATTGTCTCGTTTCCATGTGCCTGCTTGGACAGTCCGTAACTTTGAAGAGGTATTGCCTTGTATGTTAAACAAAGTGAATGATTGTGCAAACGCATTTCCATCTTCATTGAATTGGATTTTATCTTTGGTGATTGGTGACTGGAAATCGAGGCTTTTCATTGCTTGTAGAAGTGTTGTTGCTGTTGTTTGATTGGTTGATTCCGTCAGTATCCTTTGCATACCATTGGCAAATGAATAAACTGCATCAATGGTATATGCAATAGATTTCTGGTACTTCATCATACCATTGATTAATTTCTTTTTTATTTCCTTGCATTTTGTTTTCTCTCCTGCTTTCATCGTTGCGTTAGTCTTAGCACAGTCCGCTGTTGCTCCCATCCTTTCTAGAGTTCCTTGCAATAGATCTGCATCACCAATGATTGGCTTGTTATCGTCTTGAATATAACTCTTGAAACCCTGTACATCTGGGAAATCTGACGCAATGGTGATCATTCCTTCGACTTGCTTTGCATATGATTTTATTTCATCTAATTTCCATGAATTTGAACTGACAAAGTTTATCTTAGTTAAATTCATCCTTGCAGCTTCTTTGATAGCGACCATCTCATCACTCTTTTCACCATATAAAACCACAACTCTAATGTTATCATTCATTGAAATCTTCCTTATAGCATTCTTTATATCATTTTCAGACTTAACTAATCCATTGGGAGAGTAGCATTTCTTTGCTTTGTCGAGACCATTCTTCAACTGACTTGAAAATGCGCGGCCTTTTGCATTATCCTTAACGATGATGCTTGTATATTCGACATTGAGTGCCTCAACAATCCCGATTATTGGATTGCTTTTCGATTGATCTTCCGGATATGTTGATAACAGATCACTTGTTTCATCTCTGATTAATCCGACTTGATCAAGATTAGCATTATTCAAATCATAACTAATCTGTGGGATTTTCTCAAAATTCAGCAATTGCATTATGGGTAAGGATTCTTTATTGAATCTACCAATCACAATAGAGACTGGCTTGGTTAGTCCAGGGGCTTCTCTGTACTTTCTTTTAGCATCGTTGAACGCATATGCAATATCCTTTTCCTTCTCGACTGAATTACAACTGTCCCTTACATCATAACCTAAACTTCGATCAATTGTCAATGAGCCTAACAACTTATGATCACTGTTGATCTCTGTGACTGCGAAGCGGATAGCTTCTGAAACTGCGAGGCCTTCATAGTTTATTTGGCTGCAAGTTCCATTGTTCATGTTATGCATTGGGATGATAGCACCGATGACGTAATCAGCATCTTTACGATCTGCATTTATGATAACTATATTGATAAGAATAAGACAAAATACCTTGCCTATGGTTTTGAATGCCATGATGGTTGTGGTAATAGCTAGTCCTTTGCTTGGTCTTAATGGTATTCCTGCAAAGATGCAATAAAATTTAGAGGACTATCTAAACTGTTACAAGAACCCTATACGAGCAAAATCTGTTCAGACCTAGCTTGTAATTTTTAAGGTTTAAAGCTATGGCTAAGCTAGAAGACTTGTTGCGCGCGACACTGTATTCGGCGTGTCTCCCAGGGTGGCTAAACATGCCCCCCGAGTCACTGAATGTCGCGGAGACATGAAATGTTTCTGTTGTCTCCCAGAAACATTTGCATGCCTCTTGCCACAAATTTTGTCGCGCGCTACAAAGTTTCCGAGGTGGCTAAACTGGGAGACAATGATGGGACATCAATGTCGCGAGCGACAATGTCTCATAGTTTAACCAGGCTTTAAGATATTAAACTGTGTAGGCAGTCACTCCAAGAATATTTATAACCCTAGAAAGGTAGATCGAAATTCAAGCTCAAGCCTCAAATACAAGATTCTTCGGGTTTTAGTTTTCTTTCTTATCAAATATACAAATCCATGTTTGGTTTGCTACGACATGGTATGCTGAGCTCGCACAATATAAAATGAGAAGTTGTGGTATACGTTAATGATAAAGGGTCTGTCGAAAGTTTTATGCATTCCTCTTAAGAAAATATTTTCCCACGAGTGGTATATCACAATTGATGGGACCTGAACCGAAGACTGCATGATCAGAGAGCCAACGAATCTGCTACACGATCCTGATCATGCAGTCTTAGGTTCAAATCCCTTCAATTGTGGAACAGTATGATATTCTTTGAAATCTATAGCAGTTTTTGCCATTAATGAAAGTATACATCGAAAGCAGCAAAGGATTTTGCTTACAACTTAGGTTACAAGGAAATGTTACCTGGCTGAAAGATCAGACATTGTGGGTCAAAAATCTGAACATTGCTTGTCCAACGAAATGTTTGACTGTTTAGCTTGGACATGTCGTAAAGTATTTTTCGCTCACGAAAAGCAGGAAATGTTTTGTTCTGCTTGTCAAGCAATGTTTCGTGACGTAGTCAAACGTTCAAACATTGCTTGTAAAGCAAATCTCAAATGTTTTACCAACAATGTTTGATCGTTTTGGTCAGGGTCTTATACTGTATACAAGCATATGCACAACAGCTTTAGCCATCGAGTATACAGAAACGCATCAAAAATCTGTTCATTGTTACAAATTTTCCCTGAAACACAACTCTACTAAGACTTATACCAAAACAAAACAAAGTTTCATCAAATACTATGTTTCACTCACCAAACTGGATGCAGTCTTGAAATCCATGAATTCAACGAAGTATTTTAAGAGATCAACTTTGTTGTCCAACCTTCTAGAAGATGGATGTTGAATTGAGAAATTTTATTCTATTTCTCGAAATTGCAAAATCGGATTTTAAATTGAGATAATCAGGATTATAAAGATCATACTCTAGTCAAACGCTCGCATCTAAATCCATTTTGCTTGTTGTCTTTTCTGAGCCATCTTGTCCACTGACATTTAACTGAATTTCTCAACAAACCAAGCATAATTCAATCAAAAACCACTTCATGGAATAGAACCAAGCCTTATAAACTCATTTAGTTGGTTTTTTACTCTAGAAATCACAAACATCGTCCAAAATTTGTTACCATATGTCGAGTATCATTGAAATTTGAATTTTTTTGAATTGTCAAATTTACAATTGCGAATCGAAATAATCTTCTTTCGCTGAGATTAGCATAATTTTACACGCTTGCCCTGGCATTCTTATGAATAACAAAAAACCTCCAAGATTAGAATTACGAAGTACAGCAAGAAGCCTCAAACGTTTGACTTTTTATGCAGTTGTTGCAAGTTTCCAATATCAAATCGAACTGAAATGTCGTTTGGTGCGAAATTATCAAAAATACAAAATACTAAGGTGGTTTTTTAGCACATATGCCAGCGTATAAAAGCAGATATTTTTAGAATACAGGGGTGTCTCAGAAACCCATTCCATCTGCCTCTATTTCACACTAGTTTCGTTTGAAACTCTCTAGCTTTAAACCATTGCTTTTTATCTAGGCTTCAATGCTTTACGGAAAACTCTGAGAAACGTCCTTGTCGCTCAGATAATGGAAATTTCTAACTCTTTTCCCAAAGGGTGTAAGAGTCAGTATGGCTTACACAGTACCTTATCAATGCAGCTGTGGAGGATAGCTTTCAGATACGGGAATAATTTAGGCCAAACAATAAAGAAATGTTTGTCAAACATTTAAATGTTTGAACGTTTGACCACGTCACAAAACATTGTTTTACAAGCAAAGTTGTTGAGCAATCTTCTTGAAAAGTTCAGAAACATGTTTAAAGAACAATGTTTTGTGACATGGCCAAACGGTAAAACATTTAGCTTGGTTAGCAAATTTCAAATGTTTGACAAACAATATTTAAGTTTTGACCATTTCATTTAACATTGATATGCAGAAGTTGCTGAGCAATGTTTTTGAAACGTTCAGAAGCATGTTTGAAGATTAATGTTTTGCCAAACGGTAAAATATTTAGCTTGGTAAGCAAATCTGATCGTTTGGCCAAGGTTCGAAATTACCTGAAGTTAGTAAGTACATATGGTCAAAATCTGTTTTCCGCAAAGCTTGCATCAAATTTTTGTCAATGATCTTACTTTCGTAGACGATTTTTATCACCATCCATAAAATTTGTCGTACAAGGGCATTGAAACTGATGACGTTGCAATAATATCAAGAAAGGCATATATATGTAAAATTACAATATTAATATGCAAATGGAAAAATTGTATCCATAGATAACAAAAAGTGCCAGTATAATATATAAATTAGTAAAAATTGTTTTTAAAACCTTGCATTAATTGTACAGTCTAACAGAGCCATCTTTCATCTTGTTCATTGGTGAGAAAGCTGATCGTGATCTTAGGCTTTTGAACCTACGAAAAAAAAGATAAACAATTACTTTTTGTAAGGTATTTAGGCCAAGTAGGCCTCTAACCTACAAGTTACAAGTAGTTTGACACAAGGCCTGTGCTTATGTCTTAACAAATATACGTATAATGATCGCATAATGCATAAATTCGGAATAATAGAACTATCCACGAGAGTGAATTTAACTGATTCTGGTTAATTTGCCTCGTCAAGACGATATTAAACACATCAAGGCTCAGAAATATCAAGTAATTTTTAAGCATTATGACAAACTATAATCCCCCCCCCTTCATACGCCAAGTAGAGTTTTTATAGTGCAGATGTAAAGATGATAATGCAACAACGAAAGGAAAACGGCCTTAAAGTACGAAGCTAAGCTATAGTTTTCCAGGGACCTTGCTACTAAGATGTAAGCTGATTCCGTTATCCGAAATAGGTAGAACTTGTATGGGTGAGAATCGTACGTAAAATATGTGCAGCTAACCAGCCAATTGGAGACAATGTCGTATCGATGTCTCTTGTTTTGTCTCCATTGCAGCTGTTAACAGCGGTACATATTGTAGTAAAAAACGATCTTAGGAAAGCTGGCTGAGCAGCCGAGCAAAAAAGGTTGATACAGGTGAAAGACGAAGGGTGATTGACAGCGGGCAAAACTGCAGTATAAGCAAGAAGGAAAATATACAGAGATGAGAATACAGAGTCTTCGTCAATAAGAGACGAAGGGAGATCTAAAGCGAGGCACGGAAAGATAACTCACTTGATGGCATGGGCTCTGCAACGTTTCTCCTCTTTGATGCTAAGGGTTCTTCTTCCTCCTTCTTCTTGTCTCTGACTTTGACAGCAAGAACTCTCACTTTTCCAAAAGCTGCAATGCCAGAAATATGAGGCGATAATTTGACTTCTGGTTGTTTTTCTTCTTCACTCATTAATGGTTTACCATCTGGGCCTAGATCTTTCTTTGGTTGATGAAATAGAATGAGGCGTAGCTTAGGAAAGAAGTAGGTGATGAGGAACATGAAGCCAAAGATAATGATCATGATACTGGCAGCTTCAACCACGTGTTTACCGAAAACACTGTAAATACATGTGATGAAGATGAAAGACATGAAGTAGAAGCAACATGTTGTGATGCAGACCCATTTTAACTCTTTGAAGTCGTCGTTCATTTTCACTGATTTGCATGATAAGAATGAAAGAACAATACTTAGGATGACATTGTATGCAAATCCAACCCAAAAGACAACATTTTTCACATAAGCACATTCAGCGTACTTGATATCCCAATTATCAGTTGGATAATACTCCACGTAGGCCGACGTGAATCGAATACCGATTGCCAGGATGATTGCTTGACCAATCAGCACGGCAGCAATTACAAGCAAATGGGGTTTGGAGCCGAGTGACTTATTCTGCAGTTCCATGTTTTCATCGAAAAATCGATGTCGAACCGAGGCTGATTTGGTAAAGAGGGTAGCCAATGGGATTGTGAGGCCAAAATTGAATAAGATGACGTATGAAATGCAACTGGCTGGTGATGGCTCCAACAGCAAAGGTACAGGTGCAAAGAAGCATAACGTCAGACCAAAAAGCATGAAAACCATGATTTTATAATCAGCAGATTTGACAACATCACAATCTCTGTTTTGACTGAATATTCCCAAAGTGAACAACGTGACACACATGCCAGCAGTGATGAAAAACATCAGAAATTCACCCAATGGTTCAAACCATTTAAATGAGATCTTCTTGAAATTGAAGCATGATGTTTGATCAGGATTAGCAACTTGTAATGTGCCACATTTGTCGCAAGTTGCAGAGTTATTTGAGCCACTTAACTGTGCCATTTGGACAAGGCTCACACTTCCAACAGCATACAGGACCACTTGTAGGTGGCACTCGTCTATTTCCTTGCAGGCAATCATGGCTGCATTTAGATACTGGTACATTCTCAGAACCATCTTTCCAACGTAGAACTTTCGTATTCAATGATAATTGTCGATCTTCTCTACTATTCCAAATTCCTGATTTTATCAGCTCTATACCATTGACAACACTGTCTTGGATGTTATAGACAATCGACACTATGTCAAGATTAACACCTTTATCATTAAACTTAATACTGTTTCTTGTTAATGGTGATTTAAAACTCACTGACTTGATGGCATTAAGCATTGAAATACCTTTCTTGCTTGTCATCTTCTTTTCAATGCCATAAGCAAATGCATAAACGGCATCAATGGTATACGCGGCATCAGATTTGTATTTCATCAATGCATTTATCATCTTCTTGTGCATCGTATCGCATTCATTCTCAGCAGTGCTTGTCATGTTGCCGATGCTATCCAGGCATTGTTTAGACCCACCCATGTTTACGAATAACTCTTGAGTACTGCACTGTTATTGTATGGTCTTTTTAATGATGTTAAATACAAATGAAATCCCAATGCATCTTGTTCTTTATTATCAACAAAAACCATTCCTTCGACTATTTTAGAGTATGCCTTCAAAGCATCCATATTATCCTTCCAAGGAACAGTGCTAAACCAAATTATCCCAGTTAGATTCTGTTCTTTTGCTTCTTTGAACAATGACAAACTCTCTTCTCGGTTCAATTGCAATACAACAACCTTTACCAAAGGATTTCTCTTTATTTGTGATACTGTATCTTTTATACTCTGCTTTGAATTTATGACAAACTCATTAGAAAGACAGCTATCGATGTTACTTTTAAACTCTTTCTTAATCATCTCTGAGTTTTTCTTCGCCTTCTCGTTATTTGAAACCACCATCGTTGCAAACTCAATTTTCAATGATTTTAATATCGCTACAGTCGCTTTAAGTTTGTAAAAATCACCTGGAAATGTAGATATAAGGAACATATCATTCTTGTTTGTTGATTTTCCATCCAGTTTGATATTATCTGCGGCATAACTTATCTGTGGTAATTTCTCAAATGCTAACAGCTCCATAACAGCAGATTGTTTCTCTGTGAATCTCCCAAGCACAACTGAAACAGGGTTTTGTCCTTTCTTCGTTTGCTGATAATATCGATGTTGTTTATTAAACTCATAAGCAAAATCTTTAGCCCTTTCGAGATCATTACAAGAATCACGAATATCGAAGCCAAGTGTGCGAGAAAACGGCTTTACACCAAGTAGAGTTTTCTTGTTATTTATCGTATTGACAGCGAGTTTGATAGCTTCGGCAATAGCTGCTCCTTTAGTGTTGATTAGTCCGCAAGAACGAGGTTTAGATCCAGCATCGTGAATTGGAATGATTGCTCCAAAGATATACTCCCCATCATGTCGATCTGCGAGGCTTTTGCTTACAAAAGGCATGTGAAAATGCAAAGGAAATACACCAGCATCATCTTGGTTGTTTTGCTATTTGACCAGCAAGTGTTGTATGTCTGATGATTACGAATATGTTTGTTTATGAACGCATCATCTGAATATAACCTGCACTTTGTTAATGAAGTTATTTAGAACAACATGTCAGCGCGCAGCTCGTAAGCAATGCTAGCTGCAACTTTGACCTTCTAGGTGCCTTATTGTTCATTAGAATATCAACAAAGTAGTGAAATGGGCGTACGAAAATCACACCTTGCTATTTCTATCCACCAAACATCTGTCTATCGTTTTTTATATATACAATCAATATTTCCATTCTAAACTTTGCAGTTATCTCTAAAATGCTCATATCAATGAGCAGATGACTCTAAAATATCGATTTATCATACATGAACGCTTAAAACTTGAATATAACTGAAATATCATATATATTAAGATGTGTTTGATTAGCGTAATGTGTCAGGCTTGAGAGAACTAAACATCAAAAACCACACTAAGACAGATCAATGAGAACAGCGGTGTTTCATTATTGGCTTTTTTTATTCACATTCTCTCCAATTCATTCCGTCTTAATCTTTTATTCTTTCACGACATGATATTATAGAGCAGCATTTTTCCTTCGTCAATCTATGGGCCATTTTAAATTAGATTGTTTTTGCATTGTTTTCAGTTGTATAATCCCGTGTTAGTTAAATGCGGATTAGGGAGCGAGTTCAGGATTGTCCTAATAGGGTCAATCGATTTAGAAAAAAGTTTGTTAATCGTTTAGATCTTACCCAATTGTATCTTGTTTTGTAATGAACTGATTACTGAACTGTTTTTGCTGCCTCTGACATCTGCATTATGATGCGATTTTATGAAAATTGAGAACCTAGCAAAATCAATAAAGAAAAAACATCACCTTAAAATGTAGATATCAAAGAGTTTTTGATGAAGGGCGATTCATTCTTTGAAAATCTACTACATCTATGCTTAAAAATCTGTTGGATTTTAAAGGATTTGAAAATCCAAATCCCTTTTTTTAATGGAAATCTCGGACGATTTTGTTGAGTGAAATGCCTCTTGCACACTCTATCAATAAGTGTCTAAACAAGAAGCTTCCACTAGTAGGATATCAAAGATTCGAAATTGGATTGCATGATCAGAGGTGACGATCAACTTCAAAGAGCAAGATACTCTTAGGTGCCAAATAAACGGAGGGTCAAAATAAACAGGGGGTGGGAAAATTTTTGAAAATTTAATAAACGGGGGGTCCTAATAAGATTCGGGTGGGTGGGGGAAATTTAATAAACGTAGTTTACTCCTTACACAAGTGAATTTTTTCTTCCAAATTAATAAACGGGGGTCCTAATAAGGTCCGGGGGTGGGAGAAAAAGATCAAAATTAATAAACAGGGGACGTTTATTTGGCACCTAAAAGTAGATCAGCTCAGTTCAATAGTATCGAAGTTACTTGTATGCTTCCAGCTAAAACAAATAAAATGTCTAAGTATATGTATACAATTCTCACATAATTGGAAAAAATGTTGCGAAATGTTTCAGCTATCCCTTGTTCACTTTATTTTTCTAAAATATAATACAATATAGTTAATACAACATAGGATATTAATTATAATGAGAACAATACAAAAGCTGTTTACAGATTATATCATCAAATGACACAGAAAAGCATGAAAGAAGAAAGCAATTGAGTATACTTCCATTAGACGCCCCGCGTGTTTATTAACCTTTAGGAGGGGCGCGTATTAGGGGGCCTATAAAAGAGGGAGACATAGTTAAATTTCAAAATCGACTCTTTCTTTCAAGACTATTAATAACGAAAGGTCCTTCATTTGAATTTGATGATGATTTATCTGGAAAGGAAAGAAAAATTCCGAGACAGAAAGCCTTTTTTCTTCAATTTCTTCCATGAAAACACTGATTTTTTTTAACCTCGTTCAGTTAGTTATCAACTGAATGCAGCTACTGATGCGAATGAATTCGGGGGGTAACCAGTACTTATATTTACGATCATAACATAACGAAGTAAAAAAATAAGCTTCCAGAACATTACTGAATAATGTTTATTTGAAAGTGTTTTTAAGAGCCATGTTCCAACTCCATTAATTTTCCTAAATTCACAAACTTGTTTTAGCATTTCTTTAAAAAGTGCGTTTTTATCGTTCTCTATTTTCGGTTTGAATTTCTGTAGAATTTCTTGCGTCGTTGCCTTCCCAGCATTCCTAGCTTCTAAAGCGACAAAATGGCGTATTTCTTCGATCATTTTAGTTTCTTTTGAATCTGAAGATTTCAGATTGATGTTATAATGATTGCAACGGATTTCTGCATTGTCAGCACTACCAGTGATCGCGTTTCGAGCGCGCATTCTCTCGAGAAGTGCTGCGGATGATATATCATTATCATCATTTCGATTAAGCATATGTGAAGCATCAAAATGGCGCCCTTTATCATCATTACTTATACTTATCTCTTCGTTGTCTCGTTTTGCTTTTTTTACACCAAATCGAGGCCTCCTTTGGGTGTTTGGTATCCCAGCTGAGCCATTCGTACCAGTCCATGTTGGAACACCGACGCTGACATTTCTGCAAAGGGCACGTGATCTGCGAAGAGCCTCAGATGCTTGCTTGGCAACACGTTCAGCCTCTTTTTCAACTAGAACGTAATCTGGGTTTCCAGCTTCAACGATCTTGTCATGTTTCAGAGCACTGTGTACACCTGAAAAGGCACATCATACGAAATTAAAAGAATACAGGGATCAGTTTATCAACAGAACTTTCCTATCCTTACATAAAAATAGCATGGAGACGTCTGAAATAGCTAGAACAATTTCTATTTAAGGTTAAAGCTTTAGCCAAGGGGTTTCTGAAGTAAATATCACAACGTGGAAGATAACATATAATAGTTATTGGAGCTTTTCCCACCATAAGCAACGGCTATCTCCCTTCCATTAAACTTCAAGTTCTTATCTTACACTTGTTATGTCGACGAGGCACTATGCTTAAAAGAACTAATAGAATCTCTATTTAGGTTCCTTTAATGTTGTTTCTACGTTTCCCTTATGATTTCTTTGGTGCAAAAGTTTCCTTTAAATCCTTATAGTCCTACAGACTGTTGGAACAATCTCCTTGCTCTTTCTTGAAAGTCTTGGAGAATAGATTTTTCTTAATGAAGCCTACTAACGCGAGACTTTCCTATCAATAGTTAAACCTAGCTAAACACTACACCAAGTCAGGTAATGTAGCACATGCAAATGAAAACAGAATACCTAGATATTTCAACAAGTCCATGACATAATTTATGGGATTTGAATCCTAGACTGCACTGCATGAGCAGAGAGTGAGCGACAACTCCACTGAGTTCAGATCAGATCCTGCGATCTATGGTTCGACAGCCATCTACTGTGTTATGCCACTTGCAGATAATCTATCCTAGTGCTCGCCATTCATGACAAACATATAATAGAATATGGAAGTGTGTGGTGATGATAATATACTTATAGAATATATAACTAATAATGAATATTAAGAACTAATGGAATGCCTCACCTGTTGTTTTGAATAAAGCATTTAATATTTCTTTGTCATGTTTTTTATTCAATTTCTTTTCATTTACTTTTTCCTCTTCATCTTTATATATTGAATGTTTATCTAAATAATTAATTCTCATTCCTTCTACTTTCGCAATTTTCTTCTTTCTTTTCTTTCTCTTTTTATTCTTTTCTTCAACCGAATCCTCCGTTTTTCGTTTAATTGACTGATGGAAACCTAACTCTTCAACTTGAATTTTATTTCCATCTTTAATGATCGATTCAGTTCTTAATTTCTCATGTTCTCTACATTCTCTCTCATATTTTCTTTCAGCCTCACATCCATCTCTATTTGCAGTGCAAACGAGGCTAGCCGTATTATCAATACGAGGTTCAGCTGACGTAATATCTTGTTCTGTAAGTTCAATTGTACCTTCAGTTTTCAAATCACTTTCATCAGCTTTCCAAACGTTTTTAATCAGTCGTGTACTTGACTCTTCAAGGCCTGATGTAATGATCAATTTGAGAACCCTCTGATATTGTTTTCTGGCTCAATATTTGCTATATCATCTTCAGTTGTCCTATCACTGTCATCAAATGCCAAAACTTCTTTGGTTTTTTGTATATCTTTTGGTATGAGGCTCCCCACTTTATCAGTTCGAGGACCATCTAATGATGATCTTTCTGGCGCGATATCCCTTGGTTTTCTAATCTCAAATCACTATCATCTAGTTTCCAGACATCTTTCACCTTATGCTCTGCACTCCCTTCTTCTTCAGATCTTTGATCAGCTCGTTTCTTATTTTAGAACTCAAAGCTTTACGTTTTTGCTTCTTTAGTGGCTTAACCTTAACTTTATCTGGTATTTTCTGCATATTTACTTCAGATCCTGTTCCAGCGAATAATGCGCTTGTTTCGGTTGCTTGTTGAGGTTTTTCGTCTCCCAATGTAAATAATTCGAAAAGATCATTTGACTTGAAGAATCTTCTTTGGGCTGGGTTCTTCAAAACTCGGTTTACAAGAAACTGCTTGAATATTTGCCTGAAATAAGAAAGATAAGACAAGATAAAAAGATCACATATATCAGCAAAGCAGAAAAATACGCTGATAGTGATGCCGTATGACGTCGAATAAGCACCCCCTTTCGATTAAGCTGCCTTTCAGGTTGGTCTCTCTTGGATAGCGTATGTACAAACTCCTGATGGGAAGAAGTAAGAGACGCCTTTTGTCAGTTGCTGCAAAACTTAGTTGTCGGTAAAACGTTAGTTTATTCATAAGTTTTCAAATACTTGCCCCTCTTTGAGACGGATTTTTAAATTAGTACCCCGGATGCTTAACCGACAAAATACGGTAACCATATCATCCTGGTAGTTAAACAGAAAACCAATGTAAAAACTCAGAAACAAGTCGAGGTTGCACAATAAAATTAAATAGATCTAATTGTAGGCATGTTAACTGAATTAAACAGATCTTATTGTAGGCAAATTATGCAGTTATCTCCATGTTTAGTCATAACCTTCAACTACCATGCTTGCAAAAATACTTGGAAAGTTATGGTTTGGGCAGAAAAAGAAATGCTAAACACATAATTAGTGGTAAAACGTAGTACATTATAATGGCTATTCTTAATCATCATATTCTTATTCCAATCACCTTATTACTATCCTAAACTATGGGAAGGACATTTAAAAGATACTATTCCGCAAGAATAAAATTAAAGTTTTCTACAGCACACATTTCATATTACTTTTCCTTTGCATCTGTGTCTATAGTCTGACCACTTCCTTTGATATCAGAAGTCAAAAGTTAAAGCTTTAAGTTGATATAACAAAATAAAAATGAAAATGTGGACATGGACCAACAAATACAGGATTCAAACATCCTCTCTGCTAAGAAGATTGAAAATCTCTGCAACTATTTTCTACTCACCTATGGTAAATCTTTTCCTCTATTGTTCCTGTTGTAAGAAGTCGATATATGGTCACGTGCTTATTTTGTCCGATTCTCCAAGATCGCTCTCGAGCTTGTGTATCTGTACTCGGGTTCCAATCTGGATCATAGATTACGACACGATCTGCACCAGTCAGATTCAAACCAAGGCCTCCGACACGAGTTGTCAATAGAAATATGAAAATAGATTTGTCCTAAAACAGATAAAAGGAGAAGTTGATACATAAATTATAAGAAATAGTGTCGAAAACAAAAGGCATTTTCACCAAAAAGTTATCAGGTTTCTAAAAGCAATACATGTCTAGAAGCATTTGTATATCTTACTACCCTATGTTTAGAGATTCATTACAAAACAAACATATGTCAGGAAATTGTTGCTGAAAAATTTACCGAGACTGCAAAGAAACATCTACAGTGCCTGCCAGAGTTACTCAGAACACCTATCATATTTTCAGGCTTTTTCACTAGGCAACACCCGCTTACTCGATCCCTCTTCCCTCGAAAACAATGTTGTTTATAGACTGGGGTGGGAGATGTTCCTTGGAGTAAAAAATCTAGTGCTCCAACCATTTTGGCAGGCATTGCAGTACTAAAGGACCAAAAATAAAGAAGCTCCAACAGCTTGGTACCGAGTTTTGTTTCTTATATAAATCATGTATAGAAAAGCAAAATAATAAGCAAGAATCATTTCACCTGATTGAATTTATCAACGTATGGCTGACGTGAACCAATAGAAGTTGAACCATCCATCCTTATATACGTATATTTGCAGCTTTGTACAAATGACTCCAAAATATCCAACATCTGAAGCAATAGAGGTAATATCAGTCAATAAACAAAGCAAATCCAATGGTGAAGGTGAAATGAAACGGCAGTCGCTAGGATCTCAGAAGTAGATGAGGGTCGCTTAGGAGGGTTACATGTTCCCCTGTTCGCTTGAGAAAATCATCTTGTTCCCTGGAGTTTTGTAGGATGGTTTTCAGATTGATAATCAAGCGGATTAATAGGAGAATTTTATCTGATCCCTGCCTTCTGATGTTCCCTTATTCCTGTTGATTTTGGCAATGTTCCTTGTTCCCTGGATACATTTCGCACGCTCCCATGTTCTCTGGAAACCCTCAACGACACTCATAGGTGAATTAACGACAGCTCGACCACTTCTGTGATTCTACCGTGGCTTGGGCTTAAACCTCGACCTCGCAAAGCTATTGTTACAACGACCAGCTTGATAAGGCTACGACGCCACAATGAATTAAACAAACAAGCAAACCATACCATTCAGTCTTCCCAGTTCTTATCTGTTGCCTGCAGCACTGCTCCCCAGATATGACACATAAATAACTGAGTCTAATGGGGACGGAGGGCTTTGCTCATATAGCTCAAATATTGGTGCAGCAATGGCGTACAAGGGCGGATGTCCTAGGTTATAGATCTCTTTTGGTCGCATCAATACATCATACACGTTTCATCGAAACAGTCAATTCAGTAACTAGTCTACTGGTGAAGCAATCATGCAGTCAGAGAATAAATAAAAAATTAATTTATTATAATGAAATGAAATTTATACCTGTTTTGTTTGTGAAAATAAAAGCACTCGATGGTTCTGTTCTTTCCACATTTTAAGCAAAGATTCAATGACCATCATTTTCCCTGATCTTTTCCAGAATCCATAACCTTCATTAAACTGAATCCCATCACCATTCCTCTTGCTATCATCATCATCACCAGAATCATTAAAATCATGAATAGTTGTTTGCTTTGATTTCATCCAATCAAGTGATCCAGCAGCTGATGAGAGATCAGGGTGATTGCAGATCTTTCGCAGCATTATTAACCCAGGAAATATCTTCAATGAAAGATTTGAAATCAAAAGTAAATTTCAAGCTTTCAACCCTGAAAAGCTGATGCAGAACATTGATAACAATATGAAATCATATATTTCAAGGAGGTGACGTTGCTCAGTCTGTTTTCATTTATAAGAAACATCAGCTACCAAAGCCTGAAGTCCTTCCCTGGAAATGCATTGTAGGCATGTAGATGTTGAAAATGCGGTGGAGAATCATCCCACAAGTGCAGGTTTATAACAATGTAATGTTATTATAAGAAAGCTTGTGCTTTGCTGATAGAATCTTTAATTATAATGATTAATTAGTACTCATTAATCATTACTGTTAATACTGCTTACGGAATCATTAGTTTTAGTGCTCCCCCTTGAAGGCTTAGTAAAGCATACCGACTAAAAGTACCTAATGACATAATTCCAGGGGGCTGCTTTCAAAGTTTTAATTCATACTAAGAATCATGCAAGTTAGACTCCTTTCAAATCAACGTATTCAAGCTTACTGAAGTTAGGTTTTGTTTTCTCAAACTCCAAAAGCCACAAAGACATGAAAAAAACATGAATAAAAACTACGTTCAATATGGTTTGCACATTTTGTCTGACAGTTTTCCAAACTCGAGGCTAAATATATGATATACTAATATTGGAATTTTTACCTTCATTCTACCAGCCAAAATCGAACTCACTTCATATGAATTTATGTATTTCTTGTAAAGGTCTCTTTGTTCATCGGTTAAACGACAGAAAAGAACCTACAAAAAGAAAAGATCAATTAATTTCAGCTTTGATATTCAGCAGTACCTTTCTAATTAATTAGAAATATATTAATTTGTTTAATCAGATTAATTAGACACTCACTTGTTCATTCTTTGAAGGAGGTTTATACTCAAGTTCACGTCTTTTTTCATTCTTCTTAACAGATATGGACTTATCGTGTCCCGCAGAATACACGCACATTTAAATGCCGTTTGTACCTGGAGGAAAATAAGCAATTTGTAGTTGTAAATAACACGATAGAACATATTAACGTGATGTCTTTAATTGTGGAACGTTTCAAATGAAAAAGGTAAGAAAATAACACGCGATGTTACTTAGCTATTCGTCAGATAGTCATTTAATTCCTTAGCCCTTAGTTAGTTTAGTTAGCTAGTTCCTTAATTTCTTACTTACTTAGTTGGTTGATTATTATTTAGTTTGTTAGTTCGTTCGTTAGTTAGTCGGTTAGTTAGTTGGTTAGATAGCTTTGTAGTTACTACTAGTTGGTCAGTTAGTTGGTTAGTTAGCCATTCAGTTAGTTACTTCAACACTTAGAAAGTTAGTGAGCTAGATAGATAGTTAGTAAATTAATTAGTTAGTCAGTTAGTAAGTTAGTTGGTTATCTAGTTAGATAGTTATTTAGTTATTAAGTTAGTTAGTTAGTTAGTTAGTTAGTTAGTTAGTTAGTTAGTTAATTAATTAGTTAGTTAGTTAATTAGTTAGTTAGTTAGTTAGTTAGATAGTTACGTTCTTCTTTTCCTTCTTCTTTTCCTTGGAAAAATCTTCTAGGGTGCCAAATAATAGGTAATACTACCTCTTCTATGCAACGTCTATTAAATGAAGAATAACCAAGTTTTAAATGTGTAAATAGAATTTTAGTACCAATACCTGTACATCTGAAGCATTAGCATAACCACCCAAAGTAATTGGTACTGAAAATTCAGTCATAAAAACAGGAAGTGTTCCAAGTTTTCCAGGAAATATGAAATCAAACAACGACCATAATTCCTTGAGGTTATTCTGCAGTGGTGAACCAGAGAGAATGAGGCGATGCGGAGTGGCAAACTGAAAAACAAGAAATCAAAGCTTTAAAAAGGAGATTTGGCACCAGTTTGTCAGTCAACTTACTTACTTAATATTCTTGAGTGTAGATTTTTTGAACAAAGTACTACAATTACAAGAGGACACAATCTAAAGCTTTCAAATTTGCTTCATCGTCGTACTTGAGGAAGAAATATTTCTCAAACAGAGTAATAAACGAATGGAATAATTTGCCAGCAACCGTAATCAATGCGAAATCAGTTATAGAGTTTTAGAAATTATATGAAATCATATTTCTGCGGTAGCGAGCAGTAGTTAAATTCAAGGCTAAAAACTTGTTTTACCTGTTTGCAAGCCAACGTTATCTCAGCATCAGGATTTCGAATTTTATGACCTTCATCCAAAATGACGTAATCCCAGTGATATCGAAGTAACTCGTTCTGATGGATACGTAGATTTGAATACGAGGTTACCAAGACACCTTTATCCTTCACGATATGCTTGATTAAAGCCTCCTGAAAGATAAAACAGAAAAGTTCAGATCATGAAGTGAAAAAAGACTTGAATCAGTTACACGACTGTTTAGGACAAGAAACAGTTTCAATAGAATAAATAGAAGCACCCCGGGTAATGTATGTGCACTACAGTGGAGGGTGAGCAGTACAGTGGAGGATAGTCAGTATAGTGGAGGATATCATCAGTACGGTGGAGAAAATCATTAGTACGGTGGAGGATATTCAGTACAGTGGAGGGATATCATCAGTACAGTGGAGGGTATTCAGTACTGTGGATGGATATCATCAGTACAGTACAGTCAGTACTGAAAACTCTCCACCGTACTGATGATATTCCTGGGCGTTATACATAAAGAGGCTAGAAAAGGCAGGTATAATGGGTTATCAAAATTATTTCTGATTACAGAAAATTTAACGACATTATTTTCTCCCTTGATACATTTAAAAATGTGGAAAGTTTCTTAGCTTTTCTAAATAAAACTAAAAATACAGTGCAATATTTGTCTAAACCCCCAAATTTCATATAAAATACAATAAAAACTGGCTCAGTATTGAAATTTTGGCGAAATTTTCATATTTAGAGTAGTGAAAGATTCTTTTTCTTGAATATTCAAAACTTGAGGTTGTAATCCATCCAAAATGATCAAAAGTAGGCTGAAGTAAAAAGTCGCTGAAATAAAATTTCTCCGTCTCTTGAATTTTTAGATCTACGATTCTGAGTGTGGCTTTAAGAGTTTCTTGTAAGAAAAATTCGTCGAAATACTAGCCAGCACCCCAGCATTCCACTAATTTTGAATATTCAAGGTACGTGTATTGTACGCTACCTTTCTGCCATTGAATGATCCTGATTCATGCAAAATAGCAACTCTAAATTCTGGAGACCATTTATAGAATTCTTTCACCCACTGGTGTAAAACAGTAGCAGGACATGTTATCAAGACTGGGCCAAAACTACAAAATAATAAAATAAATTGGTATAATGGGGATAGAACGATCGATGGGAAAAGTCTTTGAGCAGTACAAAATTTCAAAATTTCAAGAAACAGCGATGATTTACCATACATACCCTCCTTGGTTTTCCTTTGCTTTCTTTACACCAGTAAGAAACGTGATAACTTGAATGGTCTTTCCAAGGCCCATTTCATCTCCTAAAATGCCACCAACTTCTTGATTGTGCAGCTCCCAGAGCCATTTCACACCAGTTCTCTGATACCTTAAATGTAAGCAGAGATACAATCATTACGGAAGATAATACTGATATTATCATAATTATCATCATAAGAAATGGCAAAACGTGAAGCAGTATTGCTTTGATTAATAACTCTTTCACTCTTCGAAGTGTTTTATACAGGAAACTAATGATTGGCTCTAGAGTTAATCCACTCAATGCGTCTCCAGTCCTTCCTATTAGGCCCTAGCAAACGATCAAACATTGCTCGTCAAGCATCTAAATTTTGCTTGTCCAATAGAATGTTTGACCATTTGGCTACGTTGCGAAACATTACTCCTCAAACATCGTTTACTCAAGAGAAGAGAAGTATTTTAAAACCAGTAATACGTAATTCTGCTTGACAAGAAATGTTTTGTGGCGTGGCCAAACAACAAAACATTGCTAAGAAAGAAATCTCAAATGTTTGACGAACAATATTTGATCGTTTGGCTACGTCACAAAACATTGCTCATCAATCATCGTTTGTGCACGAGAAGCACACAGTTCTGTAAAACTATTACTAAGTAATTCTGCTTGACAAGAAATGTTTTGTGACGTCGCCAAACAACAAAACATTTGTTGCAAAGGAAATCTCAAATGTTTGACGCTAATCGTTTGGCCAGGAGTTTAATGTTGAAGTACAGCGTGGTTCTGCTGTCTCGATTTACGGACAAATGGACAATCTCCCATCTCTTGCTCCACTGATAATCCATTGATGTACATCCAAATCTTAAGAATACTCGAAGTATGAAGACTATTAGATAACCACCGTAAATCTCTGTTTATTAGTCGATCTTTTAGTGCCAATTTGTGGCAAGAAATCTATAATAAAAAATCTAATAATGGCAACTAACTTGTAAAGTTTTCTCCATGTTTTACATGGCAGCGAGAATCCTTTCTTCAATGAAATTTCTTTATCATCATTTTCTTCTTCTTCACTAAAATCAACACCATCTACAGCCTCCATATCGCCAGCATTTTTCAGCCTCTTTTTGAGTCTCAATATCCTCATTCTCTCATTATACGCTTTGACATCACCATCATCAATAATCTTCTTAGAAGTTCTCTCTTTCTTTGATTTTAACTCTGTAACTAAATTCTCGTGATGAACTTTTCTTTTCTTCCGTTTTTTGAAAAGTTTAACATTTTTCTTTTTATCTTCGAAATTGTCATCTTCTTCATTTGTTATCTCATCACTGACTTCATCAGGATACGGTATATATTCTTCCGAAGAAGAGTAACTATCACTAAAATCATCCTTCACGTACAATTTTCTTTTTCTATTTTTAACTCTATCGTACTTATCTTCATCAACATTATCCTCAAATTCCAATGTTTCACTCTGTTCTCTAATGACTCTAGAGGAAGCTGAATCTTCTAGCTCTTGAAAAGAAACTTCATTCGTCTCAAAATCTTTGATTCCAATATCAAAATCTTCCAAGAAATTTCGATTGGAAGATGTTGAAGAAGCATTATCTGAAATAATCAAAATTAATTATGATGAACATGAATGTGAAAGTGTGTATTTAGCGCCAGTCGCTAGGATTTCATCAAATCATTTCAAAACTTTTCCTACCCTTTGATGTACTAGATGCTGCTTTTATGCTTTGAAGTTTGCTCAAAACGGACTTCTCTCTTGCTAGTAGCTTCTGCAACTGATTTCGCTACAAAAAAGTATTATTTGAAAGAAGCAAATTTCCACAAATAGAACACGTACTCTCATTTGTCGAAGATTAAACATAACGTGAAAGAACTCTTGTAGCTCTTACCTTTGTTTCTTTGTGACTTTTCAAAGACTGTAGACTTCTTTGCACATTAGCATCCTTTGCTACACTTCCACTTAATGCAATGATAGTCTTTTCAGCTTTTTCAATCTCTTCTTGAGTTGTTCTAAAACAAAGTTCATACCCATGTACAGTCCCATGGTAACATTGTAACGAGGCTCATTTTGAAATAACTCACACAGCAAGATTTTCGTTTCATTCAAGGGTTTTGGAATACGTCTGAATCAAAACCAAAAGCTGGTTCTATGTAGAAAGAATTTGTTTTCTCACTTTGACTCTTCAATTAGTTCTATTTGTCTTCTCGATGCATACCATTAGCTGATTGGTGTTTAAAACACAATGGCCATAAATAAAGCTTAACTTTCTGACTGGTGCAGTTTGCTCTGCATCTCTTGGTAAAAATTCTGCCTTAGTTAATTGTTTTGGTCTGTTTCTTACATTTATACTCTCAGCTCTGAGGAGTGTCAGACGTAAAAAGCTTTTAAAACAGTCAGAAATGCTTCAGTTTTACTCACAACTTGGAAGAGAGTAGTCTACAAAAAATACTAAGATTACAAAAGAAGAGTGGCCATTTTACTACGAGTATGGGGATAGTGTTCTCGCTAA
Organism: Chrysaora quinquecirrha; assembly: GCA_014526335.1. Lineage (NCBI taxonomy): Eukaryota > Metazoa > Cnidaria > Scyphozoa > Semaeostomeae > Pelagiidae > Chrysaora > Chrysaora quinquecirrha. The sequence continues at coordinate 150,808 of JACTAT010000036.1, read as the reverse complement.
TAGGTTTAAGATAAGGGCAGCACTAGGCTTTATCATAGGGTTAGCTGGATAGTTTTCCCCTCATTTTTACCTGGCTGTAAAATAGCCAGACTCATTAACGAGATCTTTTGATGTGCCATTTGGTAGTTGACGGGAGATGTTTGCCAACATCTAAAGAATACTTACTTAAATTCCTCTCCAATATCTTTCAAATCTTTCTTTAGACTCTCTCTTTCAATTCTTCTCTTCTGTTCATTGATTGCTTTATCAACTTGCTTTATAACTCCTTCTTCAAAATCTTCTTGTTCATAAGCACTCACTCCAAGGTCCTTCAAAGCAATATCCTGCTCATCGACGCTGATACTTTTGATTTCATTTCTGCTTATTTCTATTCCATAACTTGTCAAATGTCCCTCATTACTTTCTTTATTATCTTCACAATCTTTCTGAACCTTTGTAGATGCTTCTGTTTCACTGTCCACTTCTTCTGACTCCATTTAAACAGCGCACTCTGGCAGTGAGATGAATCTCTATATCTAGAAACAGACCACAGGCAAGACATTAGTTACCAGGAATATTAGTTACCAGGAGTTACTTTGCTCCTTCACGAAAATGTCTTAGAACTTCAAATCTATCTCATAATGACATTTTGCTTTTAAAGAAAAGCCAGGCAAACTAGTATCTAGTCTGGCCTGCCAGTTTGCATGCAAAATGTGCACTTTTTATGTGATCTTCATCTTGGTGTGCCATTGCAATTTTAGTAATTGAAATAAAACAAAAACAAAAATAAGAATGTAAACAAAGGACAAAAAGGGCCTAAGGCCTATAAGTGCACCTCAAATGTTTACGTTCTTCAACAGAAAGACAAGCTATGCACAGAACATGGAGAATTTTTTTTAGACTAGTTTCGTTTAATTATGTTTCATGAACAGTATGCAAGCATTTTACAATGTTTACCTCGAAAAAAGGAAAGGCAGGAGTTCGATAAATCTTCTTCAAACTTCTGTTGCTGTGACCAAATTGGCGTCCATTAGCAAGTTGAGTTCAACTCAGAGTTGTGCAATTTCATGACGTGATTTTCAACCTCATTTTGATGCGAAGGCTCGCTGTTACCCAGTCCCCGAAACGTGCATTCGAAAACGTTCTCGATTTATCCTTTTGACCTTTTCCCTTTGGTGGACACGTTCTGTCTGTCCTTTGGCCTAAGAAAGCTAAAGAAATATCAAAATTGTATCAAAATGGCAAATGAAAACAGATTTATCTTACTGCCAGTTGATGGATCAGATAATAGCAAAAGAGCATTTCAATGGTATATAGATCATCTTCACAAAAAGGACGATCATGTTGGTATATTGAACATAGTTGAGCCACCAAAAGTTCCTGCATCTTTCATGGTGATGGGGCCCCTTGTCACTCCAGATGAATGGCATCTACAAATGCGACAGAATGTGGAAAAGTCGAAGGAAATAGCTGAAGAATACAGGAAGAAATGCCAGGAGTCAGGCATCAATTGCTCTGTCATTGTTGAAGCATCTGAGACAGGCCCTGGTGATAAGATATGTGAGACAGCAAAGGCTAAACAGGCTGCTGGGGTGGTTATGGGTTCAAGGGGGCTGAATTTCCTCAGGAGAACATTCCTTGGAAGTGTTAGTTCTTATGTTGTAAACCATTCTGCTTGCCCTGTCGTCGTTGCACCACCAGACGAAAGTCAACAGTGATGTGACACAAAGGAATAAAATCTACAAACTGTATTTAAATTTATAAAAGTGTGATATATAATAGAAAAAATTATTGTGAATAAAAAATCTATGGTCTGTATTTCTTGCATTATTCTGAATTACGCATTTTTGATTGAAGAAATTAAACGTGGAGCTAGTACACACTTTGAGGAACAAAACCTTGGCTTAGTGAGATTCCAAAAATTTTAAGTCTCGAACTTTTGGCCACGCGAGAATGGGATTCTTATGAAGAGTTCTGTATTGGAAAGTTTTTCATTAATCGTAGTACCATAGTAGCTAACAACGCGAAATTCACTAACTTTGCAGCGCGATATGCAGCCCTCGTTTGCGCCAAAGGAAACAAAAATTTTAGAGACAACGTACAAATCATTAGTTTTGCAACCTTCACCTAACAAACAATAAACGATTGCGATAATAATCTATGACCATAAATAATAACCATATTTATAATGTGCGTAATTTCTATAATCTTATAAAAAAAACAAAATTTTGATTGTAGCTAACTAGAGTCCACTTCACAATAAATGAAAGAAAAGATCAGTTCAACACTTCAGGTTTCCATTTATCGCAGTGACTGATGACGGTGAATAATTTCAGAAGTTTATTTCTTCCAAACCTAAAAAGAATAGAGTAACAACATTACAGCGATCACGTATCAAATGTCCCTTACACTTAAACGTTGGTCAAATACAGGACAGTGGCTATATAGGGTTGCAAAACAAAAATGATATCAGCGTATACGTCCGAAAGTTGTTAAGACAAGTTGAACATAGCATACGCGAATCTTGGATATCCAGCGGCTTAAAATGCTCCCTTAAAAAGCAGTAGATTGGCGAATTCACAGCGAGATTATGATTATGTAAATTAGTAGTTTTGTGCATTCAGAAGACAAAGATTGGTGTGCGGACACGTGAAGATAGTGCCGCGGCATTAGTTGGTTTGCGTCACTGGGGATGTCTTTCCACAGCTTTTTTCTTCAGCAATCAATGTTCTTTCACTCCCACTCACCGTCCTTAGGGTATATTTTCTGCTGCCAATGTTATAGACTCGCAAAGAATATTACCCGTGACCTTCCTCTGCCTTGTCTTCGCTGCTGAGGCTTCCCCAAGTCGACCCAGTGAGAAGACAAGGCAAACACACGATTTAAAAAAAATTGACAAAAATAGCTGAAAATTTACCAAATTTCTTATGATCTTTATATCCCCACGAAATGCAGTAGTGACGAAGAAGATCATGTAATAGATTAACTTCATCGAGAAACTCGAGTTTTTCCACTCTGAAAAAAATGAAACTTCATTATAACACAAAATAGTTGCACTAATATGAAAAAAGGTCAGATAGATAAGGCTACAATGGAAAAGGGCATATCCGTATATCTTGCTTATATCCATCATATCCATATCCTAATATAAAAGCCTATTCATACCCTTATGTCCTTACAAACCAGATAGCCAGAGAGCAAACTATTGTCGCCATTCATAACAAATATAAATGTATATGTATATGTAATAAATATATATACAGGGTGGCCCAAAAAAAAGGGACCCCCTAACTAAATAATTAATTAATAATTTATTCTTAAGTTGGAATTTCATGGAATTAATACTACATGATATTCAACTCAAGTGAGATATATCGTGTAAATATCATGATGATATGGGTTAGTATCTCTGAATAAATTGACTTTAAAACTTTACAATCCAAAAACGTACTGTAACAAAATATGCAACTTTATACCTTTACGTAATCCTTACGCAACAAAACAGAAAAATCAATAACTCATTCTTTCAGTCAAATGATATTCAAAATGTCCACAATCCTGCTCAATACACTTCTCTAATATGACTGACCATACATTAATGGTCGAGACAATTTTACTCTGGGGATAATGATTCTCCTTCACGCACGATTGCAGTACAGTACGCATAATGGAATCTAAACAGCTGGTTTTTGGACATCATGAATTTAATGTCCCATTGCGCCGAGATGGAAGCTTGATAAAATTCCTCCTTGAGAAAATTTATACAGAAATTGTTTACCTAAGGGGGTCCCTTTTTTGGGCCACCCTGTATAAACATGTATGGTGCTAAAGATGGCTCAAAATAGCCGAAACAAAACCAAAATGGGAGGACAGCCTTTGGATATATGACTTGGAGAATTACTCTGAGATTTCATTGAGCTTCATAGCTCAGCAGAAACGTCGTTGACATGGTCAAGCAGTCCAGGTTCGAATTCCATCTATTGGGGTATGCCACTCGTGGAAAAAATCCTATGTGTTCGCCATTTCATGATAAATATACAAGGTAGAGTTAATGTAGATTCTGAGCACTTATTACTTGGCAATATCTTCTTTTGGTAGTTTTCTATAAACTTCCATCATATCTATAGACTTAGCTCCTTCCCAGCCAGCTGCAATGAAGGACTGTCTCTGTAAGAAGATAAAACACAAAGTCACAGTTTTCAGTTGGTTTGTTAGTTGGGCACATACACTTACTGTCTTTACAAAAGATGAGTTTTTATACTCAGGGAGAAAAATGAATAGCACAAGGCAAGCAGTGCGAGGTACGACCCCTGTCCTTCTTCTCGATGCGACTACACCTCATGACTACGTTTCTCTTTCGCAACTGCATGCAATAAAAGAGAGCTGACAAGTTAATCATACCCCAAATATAGACTGTGAGCCAAACTCCCTCAGCACAAGACTACTCTAGCCATTAACCATTTTCGCCATATTTATTGTTTTAACAAAACTTAAGCTGGGGAAAACAAAACGATAGATAATTATGAGAATTCAAAGCTACCTGGCTTTCAACAGTTGGTTGCCCTTTAGCACCGAGTAAAGCACAATGCCGGCTCTAAAAGAAACAGGAACTTTAAGAGTTTCTAAGTAAGGAATAATAATTCGTGCGTAAAAGACACAATAAATCTTGTGATGACTCGTATGATTCAATAGCAATTAATACCTCCAAAATGATGTGAAAAGTACGGTAAGAATGATGTTTGAGAAATTATGTACTTGAAAGGATAATTATTGCTGCATGTACAGTTATTTCTGTACAAAAATGAGCACATTGGAGAAGAATTTACGAAGTTTAGAAGCATGTTAAGTGTAGATAGAAATAACGCAATATAAGATATAACAATAGAATAAGAGAAGGTGGCTCTCTAACCTGTAGATTATCAAGCATAACTTTGCCAAACCTATCATTCAAATTAACCTGAAATAGTAAAACGCAAATCAGTAAGAAAATAACAACAACCACAAAAGTCAAGAACACCACTACTACTTCCACTACTAAGACGTTCCACGCAGTTAGTATTGAGGGTCGTCTTTGGGGGCTACATGTTCTCCTGTTCCCTTTTGAAAATCCCCATTTCCCTAGAGTTTTGTAGGATTTTTTCAGATTGATAGTCAAGTTGGATTGATAAGGAGAACTTTCTCTGATCCCTGTTTCCTGAACCCTTTTACATTTGGCCACGTTTCCTTGTTCCTTGGCTAAATTTGCATGCTTCCATGTTCCCTAGAACTCCTATAACAACCCTCAGTGTTGCACTGCGAGTTTTTCTATCTTATGTCAGTTCCAATCTATTCAACTTTTGTGCTCCTTTTTAAATATCTAGTTTCGCTCTGACGCTGATTAAATCTTGCCGTATGGTTTTGGTCGTCTTTGGTCTTTCTTGTGGCCTTTTCATTTTCCTGAGATATTCTTCGAGGGTTTCTCTTGCTGGTGTTTTGGGATTCAGTTCCACCAGATGTCCAAGCTATTTTAAACAATTCATAAACCGTAAATCCTTGAATAAGTTCAAGGAGCTTATTTGCAAACGTGAAAATTTGCACATCAACATGAAAATTTAAAACTTACTGGTTGGTAGTTGACAAACATTGCAGTTTCAAATCGCTTTGCAATCCATTCTAAAATTGCATGACTTGAGTGTGGTTCAAGATAAACAAGGACACATTCTGCGATGAAGATTGTAGGAATGCTGAAAAATGAAAAAGCAATAGACATTCAGTTATAGCAATAGACATTGAGTATTATGCCAGGCTTATGTTGACCTGTGATACGATAGAACTACTGTAACGCCAGCTATTTAGTTGTAACTGCTAATACATGTTGCATGTAAACAACTAGGCAAGTCAGAACTGATAGGATACAGTTGATAGCGGTCGCATAAGCACTCATTTTGACTGCAATTGACTTGAATCAGTTGTCAACTAATCGCAGAAGTTGAACATGCCAAACTTTCTGCAACTCTGCCCCGATTACATAGTTGCAATAAAAAGGAACTAGTTGCCATCTAGTTGCCAGAGCACTCATGTTGACAGGTCACGTGCGATAAATTAGTTCCGAAAATCGCCGATTAGCAATTAGCAACTAGCACTCACTGTGCTAGCTTGCGTGCAGACTTTACTGTCCATTGCGAAGGAGCGCCTATGAGGAACTTGAAAATTTTACAACAGGAGTGATTTACAGTATTGGCGACAGGAATTTTACAAGTTCCTCATAGGGGCTCCTTCGCAATGGACAGTAAAGTCTGCACGCAGGCTATGACTGTGCGCAAAATGCATTCTAGCAGCTGTAGAACAAGCGAAGAGTGTACAGATAGTTAATGCATCTTCGTATTTAAAACGAAATTGCTTGAAAGGATCTTCAGGGAATGCATTACCATTTGGTGCAATAGTTTTTATAGATTTGAAGCCTTTGCTGTCATACACAACTGTTTTTTGGACCTGTAGCTTCTGTCCTGAGAGTAATTTACTAGAAGAAAGATCCTTGAGAATTGCACGAACCGACGGTGGTCAAGGTATTTAGACTGGCAGCTTCGATTCGTGATAAAGACATAATCTTAAAGAAATCTGTTGGACAGAAGATCAAAATACTACCTCGTGTTGAGTCCAGCACTGATCAGTTTATTTTCGAGTTGATGGATTTGTGTTATATCAGCAGCAATAAGATGATAAAGTGTTGAGAAAGCTTCATCGTTTTCTGCAATGATATTACACAGGTAAGTGGTATGAATGGAAATACTCATTTGACAAAACATGTATAAACATGTGACAAAACAAACAATAAGTGCCATAGAACTAACCAATAACAAGTCCTCCTTCTGGAAATGCATCGTGTAGTTGTCTTCTTGATCTAAAAACAATATTTATAGAAACAGAGTTATTATTAGAGAAATTGATGAGAAAACTCTTTAGATAGATAGAAGATACAGTGTCGATTAATATGGAAGAGTCTATCGCTAAAATGTCCCTGAACTTACTTGATGGCCATGCATTTTCTTGCAGTGACAGGTTTGAGATCAACTTCAAAATAACCTTGAGTTGGGTACATCTTGTCAGCCTAAAAATTGAGTAAATATACCCTTAAGATAATTTATTCACAGAGAGATTCTTGAACACTCTACTGTTTTTGTCTTGTTTAAATACCTTCAATCTTTGTGACTTAGCATTGACACTAAAGACCTGGCTAAACTAGGAGACATGTCACACACGACATTGATGTCCCATCCGTGTCTACCAGTTTAGCCACCTCAGAAACTTTGAAGCAGGAGGCAAAATTTGTAGCAACAGACATGTTAATGTTTCTGGGAGACAAAAGAAACATTTCTTCTCTCTGCTACATGCAAATGACTCAGGGGACATGTTGCTTGGTTGTCACTTGCATGTTTAGCTACCCTGGGAGACACGCCGAATATAGTGTTGCATGTGAAAAGTCTCTTATTTTAGTTATAGCTTAAACATTAATACTGCAATGGTATTAGTAACTTACATGCAGTTGCCAGAACAATGTATCAAATCCTGCTCCAATATTTACAACCTGACAATTTCTTCCAGTTAATTCCAGAAACTGATTTAGTAGCATTTTTATTGCTTCAACTCTAGCATAGTATCCTGAAAGTAAAAATGCATGTTTATTGGCACTTTATAACTTGACTCTGACTTATTGAATAAGATAGAACAATAGGTCTTGTGACCTTCCTATTGTTTTTCAGACGTGCAAGCGCTCAGCGCATTTTTAAGCCATTACAAGTTGTTTGTGCAAAATCAAACTGTCCAGCTTGGGACGCTAATGAGAGAATTTGATACCTCGACTAATTTCAGGTGCTTTTCTATCTGGCATTAACCTCACAAAATATTGAATGTAATCATCTTTCCAATATCCTTTGTCAACTGCAAATCTACGAAAAAAGAAAAAGGCAATCACAGTTCTATCCACAATTGTTAAAATATGTAAATCCATCAATTGATGTCATTCAATTCAAACACGGAATTAATTAGCTTACATGCGAGAGCGAGAGGAAGGATTTTTTGGCCTACGCCTACTTCCTCCTCTCATGTTTTCACCAAGAAAAAAACATTCACTTCACTTGTAACAAGATATAAAATTATTACAACAAACCTTTTGCAGTTTGAGGCATCATCATTTGTGGCCATAACACCATCATCGTAAGACATTTTTGCTTTCTATTTTGGCATCTTTCTCCCCAACAAAAATTCATCTTCCTGCCTCCATAATACTCACACAACAACAGTCAACAACAACCCCAACCTCGTTTTGGAATGCAATAAGGAAAAAAAGAACTCAAGGCAACCTCGTACCCAGGGCAAATAGGACCTCTACGTGAACACTGCGCTGCCCCATTGTATCTGTTGCGGGCTGAGCTAACAACAACAACAACAGATATCCTTGGGAACGAAGTTGAACTCAAGGAGGATTGGAATAGTATCCCATAATGCATGGAAAAGAACTGCAACCTCCCCCTCCTTCCCCTCCCACCCACCCTCCCTCCCTCTGGCCCCACAAGATTGCAGGTCCTGTCCTTTGTCTTTTCTCCTTGCCCTGACCCTTACTCTTGTCCCGGAAATGACGTGGCAAAAACAATTCAACTCAACTTATCTTGTTTGTGTTTGTCAGTCCATTGTAAGGGGTTAGGGCAGGCTGTCTTCATGCTTGATGGAAGGAGTTGCAATCTTTTCTTTGCTGCAAGCAATCATAAATCAGAATGGGACTTGGATCAAGTACAAGCAAAGTTGAAGAAAGAGATGTTGCCAACTATGGTTTTAAATCAGCCATAAAGCACGCAATCCCTTCTGAAAAAGATCAAGATGTTTTGTTCCTCTTGTCAAAGAATGATAATGCATTGCTTGAAGTTCTATTGTTTAATCCAAAGTTTTCAAGCTCCTGTTTCTGTTTGATGTCATTCAGTGATAAGGATGAAGCCTTAGAGAGATTTGTGTAAGGGTCTGATTGAAGTCTATTGACAGGGGTGCCAGAAGCATTGTAGGGTCCTGGGCAGAAGCAACAAATTTGGGACAAACAATAGGACAATAAAAATATTTGGCAATTTTCACCCACTTCCCCCATGGTTCTGGCATCCCTGTTTAATGATAGAAAAGGGGCCATCAACTTTTGACTTTGATTTTTAACAGCATTTGGCCATTTTAAGGAGAAGGGGTTTTTGCAATCTTCAGGGGAACAATAGGCTCTATTGTTCTTCTATTGTTTTCACCCACACACTTCTGCACGCATGTTTTTCAGGCAACTTGCTGATCATCTTGCTCCATTTATTAAAAACATAGCAAGCATTTACAATAAAGATGTGCTTAATGATATCATTGAGTGTTTCAAAGAGCATCCATCATGGACAGCAGCACATGTCGCGGCTGAGTTAGAACTTACTGATTGTTTTGACAATGAAGAGTTTATGAAAGAAATGGAATGTCATCTGTCAGAAGAAGAACTTACCCCTCTTCATCTTGCTTGTAAGGTACGTTAAATACCAGCAGTACCTCAGAGGAATATAAGTTGTAAGGGGTTAGAAGTAATTAGAGAACTGAGATGATTACAGAGGTGAGGGTAGCTAGAGAAAATGGGATGATTTGAGGTATGGGGTATTAGAGAGAAAGGGTGATTAGAGGAGGTTTAATTAGACAGCTTTGTGATTTGAGATTTGAGGAAATTAGAGAAATGAGATCATAAGGGGGTAAATAGGAGTGCAATGATTAGAGAATTATGGGTAACTAAGACATGAGATGATTGGAGAGGCTGTGGCTAGATAATTAGAGAGGAGGTCTGATTAAAGAGGTAGGGTGATTTGAGGTGTAGTAATTACAGTGAGTTGTAATTACAAAAGATGGGCATTAGAGAGAAGGGCGATAAGAGAGGTAGAAATAGAGAGATGGGGGTAATTAGGGAGACTGGTTGGTTAAAAAGTAGGGAATAAGTGACAAAGGATGGTTAGAAAGGGGGAAACTGAGATGTGGGGGCAATTAGAGAGATTAGTTAGATAAGAGAGAAGTAGCGTGTTAGATTAGAAGGGTGGTTAGAAAGGAGGAAATAATGATATTCCGTAATTAGAGAAGTTGGTTCGTTAGAGAAGTAGGGTATTTGAGAAGACAGGTGGTTAGAAAGGGGGAAATAGGATAGGGGTGATTAGAGAGGTAAGATGATTAAATGTAGGGCTATTAGAGAGGTTGGGGTAATAACAGTTGTTAGGTGTTGATCAACATGCAATAATAAGAAAGCTTAAGTCATAAGAGGGTTACTCTAGATTGGGATAGTTGGAAAAGAAGTGTATTGGAGAGGAGGGGGCGAGAAGGGGGAAAGAAAGAGGTGGAGATGATAAGATTCAAAGCTAATCAATGAATTTATCAATTTTCAGGACGGGAAGGATAAATCAATAGTGAAATTGATGCAGAAGAAACTAGCATTATCAAAAGATCTTCTTGGTAACACACCAGTACATTATCTGGTTGAAAATCATCCTGAGCTGATTGAAACAGTTGCATCTCTTGGTAACTCAATCACAAGTGCTGGTAAGCAAGATTAATGTGAATCTTGATATTCAATTAAACAATCGCCTCACATTCAATTCAAACTTTTATTCCATTAGAGTTGAATAGACATCGATTAATAGGAACAATGCAAGAGATGCAGATACAGCGAGGACAGATCTATCCTGACATCTGGCTATGTATGCCAACACTGCACTGCATGAGCTATGGCCACTGGCTCTCCAAAACAGTTGACCAAAGCATTCATGGATTAATTCGTTTTGTTACTCCTTTGTCTCTATTCTATTTCGCATTTCAATGCTGAAGTTCTTGATTTTTCCACGAGTTGCATATCTCAATACAATAGTTGGGATTTGAACTTTATCTGCATGGTCAGAAAGATAGCGACAATTTCACGGGAGCTAAAGATCCCAATAAAATCATGGTGTAACTCTCCAAAAATACAGCGCAAGGCTGTCCTCTTGTTTTGTTTAGTGTTTCTTATTTGACTCTCATGTTTAAAGCCATTGCCATTTTGTATATTTCTTGTTTGACATTATTTATTCTTTATTAATCCTTAGGTGATCAGTTCAAAGCAAGTCTTGATGTTCTGAACAATTACAGTGAATCACCAATTCACGTTGCAATTCGTCTTTCACAAGAGAAAGTTCTGCAACTTCTTCTAGACAAAGGAGCAGACAGCAGAATGCCATGTGGCAATATGTATGCAATTCATCTGGCATTAAAGAACAACAGTATAGGATGCGCTGAAGTACTTCTAAGACACAATGAGGGATGTATCCATGATAAAGACGACAAATATCAAGCTACTGCATTACACTGGGTTAAGTCTTCAAAGGTAATAAGATACTCTGTTTTAAAATTGCCAGAAACAGTGGAAACATCTCTGGACATACTTAAAAGATTTTTCGTCTCACACTCCTCAGAGTGTGAACGTTAGACACAGACCGAAACGATGAACCAAGGCGGAATTTATACCAAAATACGATTGAAATGCACCAATCAGACATTGAAGCTGAATTTACATTGTGTTTTAAAACCCAATCAGTTTGTGTTGGCACATCGGGAAGATCAATAGAATTATTGAGTATTGCAAGTGAGAAAACGAACTCTTTCTGTCTACACAGAACCGGCGTTTTGGTTGCTCAGTTTAATTCTTTTTTATTGAGCCTGCCTTCTACAAAATAGCAACATTTCTACTATTACCGTTTGATAGTTCTAGGTAATCACATTATCACTGACGAGGGGGAATTCATTGCTGTGAATCGCGTACACCCGTTGCTGAGATTCCTATTGTTCTCAAAGAAATGTCTTAAAAATCCTTTTGTTTCAACGGGAATCTGGTATGTCTTTTGGGGGAGTGAAATGCCCCTTGATCATCAATAGCAATCATTGAAGATCGTTCAGGTCAATGGATCGATCATGTGTGACAGACTTTAGATTTCTTGCATGTTGAATCTTTTCTTACTTTTACGATTCTTCTAGCTAGCTAACTTGCGATATTTTAATTTCTAGATGGTCGATGTCTTAATGAAATACAAAGCTGAATTAAATGATCGAGGTGCTGAATACGAGACTGCATTGCATGTGATGGCAAAGAAGAAACGATTAGATTGTGCTATTGCATTAGTTTCTAATGGTATCGATGTTAATGCTGTTTGTAATCATGGCAAAATGCACTTCATTATGCAGTCGAGGTATGTATTCGTTCTATATTTTTGAGAATTATCGTTCTATCCATTAACGGCTGAGCGTATTAACGAAATCTGTTCGTATAATTCTTCAAAGTTCTGTTTTGAGATAGTAGCATCTGAATCTTTTCTTTCCTCCCATGTGTGATTTTGACAGAAAATTTTCCAGTTAAAATTTTCAATTCTAACTGTCAGTTAGTCAGTCAGTCAGTCAGTCAGTTTGTCAGTCAATCAGTCAGTCAGTCAGTCAGTCAGTCAGTCAGTCAGTCAGTCAGTCAGTCAGTCAGTCAGTTTGTCAGTCAGTCAGTCGGTCAGTTTGTCAGTCAGTCAGTCAGTCAGTCAGTCAGTCAGTCAGTCAGTCAGTCAGTCAGTCAGTCAGTCAGTCAGTCAGTCAGTCAGTCAGTCAGTCAGTCAGTCAGTCAGTCAGTCAGTCAGTCAGTCAGTCAGTCAGTCAGTCAGTTTGTCAGTCAGTCAGTCAGTCAGTTTGTCAGTCAGTCAGTCAGTCAGTCAGTCAGTCAGTCAGTCAGTCAGTCAGTCAGTCAGTCAGTCAGTCAGTCAGTCAGTCAGTCACTCAGTCAGTCAGTCAGTCAGTCAGCCAATCAACCAATCAATCGATTAAGTAACCAATGTTTTCATATTTTAAAGGCAAGAGATTTGGACATGGTCAAAGCATTGCTTCTGTTTGGCGTTGATCATGAATTAAAAGATCATAATGGATGGACACCATTAGAATTCGCTCAAAGTTTGCCAGATTCTGTTGAGATCAGTGATATAAGAAATGCCTTGATTACCTTCACCCAGATTCACAGAGGTATGGAAATATTTCAATATCCTATTTTTTTATGAATTAAGTTAGTGAAAGCATTCCAGGAGGGTAAGGGACCCTTGCTACAGAGCCTCAGTCCTTGGCCAAATGATCAAGCATAATTAGTCAAACTTAGATAGATTTGCATTGTGATAAGTGATATTTTAGATTGGATAGGTTTGTTATCTGTTATCAAAATGGTCCAGGATACAATTAAGCAATACTTTTATCTGTTTCGTATAGCATATCACTGCAGTATGTTAGTTATAACCTATAACCTACATTTAGATTGAATTGAACTTATTGGCCGTTTGGTCGCGTCGTTAAACATCGTTTGAGCAGCAGAATAAGTTATGTTTTTGACAAACTTGAAAACATGTTTCCTTGTCACAAGCAAAATGTTTAGCAAGCACTGTATTTCGGCGCCTCCAGACAGTCAAACATGTCATTCGATAAGCTATTGACAAAGCAAATTTCAGATGTTTTACCAACAATGTTTGATCGATTGGAAAGTGCCTTAGGCGAAAGAAGCAAATTAAGATGATCCATTTTCATCTTGTAGGACATTTCCGTCATGAAGAATTAGAAGAAAAAGAGTCGTTCACGAAGAAGCAAACAACAGATGAAATTGACAGCTCTTCTTGTGCCTCGATTCTAAAAAGAAAAACTGGGAAAGAGGCTGTGCTATGTATGGATGGTGGTGGTATTAGAGGTCTGGTACTGACTGAGCTTTTGTTTGGTTTAGAAGAGGTTACAGGGTATCAAACGAAGGATTTGTTCGATTGGATATCAGGAACAAGTACTGGATCGTATCTTGCATTAGCTATTGCAGATGGTATGTGCTAATTATGTATAATTATTCTAATTTATTCTAATTTATTATTGTTTATTATTAATAATTCAAAATTATTCCAAAGTCTTCTAATTTATTCTTAGATTTTATAATTTATGCAAGTTTAAACCATTTGACATATTTTCGCTTAGGAAAGTCTGTAGAACATTGTCAGCGAGCGTATTTTCGGATGAAACAAACAGTGTTCCAAGGAAGTCGACCTTTTCCATCAGAACCACTTGAGAGTTTTCTGATTGATGAATTTGGCAAGGACAGAAAATGAACACGATAGCATATCCAAGGTTTGTCTTGTTGATATCTGATTTTATGATAAAATAGGCAAATCATCATCTTGATCCTTTCCTGTTTCCTATGCAAAACACAAAAAACAGAAGTTAATAAGATTCAACAATGAAATATGCTGGTAGTTCGTTTGTGGAGGAAAAGGATAAGGCTATCAATACCATTCTAGCTTCACTTTTCTACTGATGCATTTCGATCCGCAACTGGGTATAAATAACGCCTTAGTCATTTGTTCTGGTCTGTCTGTGTCGTTTTTTACAACGATGAGTATGGGAGTATGTATCAGAAGAAAAAAACTGATCCTGGACTGCATGATCGGAGAGCCAAAGACTATTCCTCTATAGACAATAGAAGGGAGGGGCCAATAGAGAAGTGGAACCTGGAATTTGTGTAACTGAAGGTACGAAAGTTTTGATAAAAGGAATTAATTGTTTGTATGTTTTTTTTGTTGATAGGTTGATAATACCAGCAATAATTGCAGACAGAAAGCCAGCTGTTTTGCATTTATTCAGAAATTATGATGCTGATTATGATCATCATTTTTGGGTTAGAGATACGAGATTTTCAAGACCACGAAAACCCGAAGGTAATAGATAATAAAACTACAGTATGATTAATCTTTGTATCAGGCGTTGAATACAATATTCTGGTTCAGATCATAATGCTGTACGAATAAGATTGCACTGAATGCAATGAAGATTCTTTCCTGCTTGCTCTGTGGTATCAGATCGATTCGCCCAACCCTTGCTTTGCCTAATCACCCAGTCTCATCTTTTCGCCTAGTATCTTTTCTATTTCGCCCAACTGCCTAAATTGCATTTACTACTAGCGTGAAGGCTAAAATTTATAAGTGTAATTTTTAAGGGTTTACGGGCAGTGCTCCAAATGTTAACAATTAAATCGTTGACAAACTACACAAAGAGGTTATCCGTGTCATTTCAGGTTGGGGAAACGACCGCAATTAGTTGGGCGAAACGTGTTAGAATGGTGGGCGAAAACGAAGTTTGGCGAATCGGAGGTTTTGGCCAAACTTCTTGAAAGTGGCAGAAAACAGATTCCAAGGTTGAACAGCCCTCGAAGTGACTTATATCAAAATTAATAAAGATCATGTGTATTTGTTATGTTTTATAGAGCAAGAGATATGGCGATCTGCCCGCTGCTCAGGCGCTGCTCCTACGTATTTCCGAGCCATGGATCGATATCTGGACGGTGGACTGATTGCAAATAACCCTACTTTGGATGTTCTAACTGAAATTCATAAATATAAGAAGTATAATGAGAAAACGGAGTTTAACAAAGATAATTTGTCATGCAGTAATATCATCAAATCAGTGGATATCAAATCAAAGGGAACCAATGATAATCTTGGAGTTGTTATTTCTCTTGGTAAGTTTTCATATGTTTTCACCCCTAAGAGCCTCATATTTTACATTAGTGTGTTATGCAAATGATTTATTTTCAGGGGGTTAAGTACTTTCGCGTTTAGTTACGTTTCTTTCCTTAATGGTGTTTGAGTAAGGAAAACGATGGGATCAAAAGACGAGACCCTTGCCAACTATCAAACATTGTTAGTCAAACATTTGAAATTCTCTTGTAACGCGAAGGATTTCTCCCGTGGCCACGTCAGAAAGTATTCTCGTCGGCGTCGAGCATCTCTTGCTTGCGTCAAACATTCCAAAACATTCGCTTAGTCACGCCTGTTTATCAACCAATGCTTTGAAATATTTTGTCAAACACTATAACATACAATACCATGTTTGAGAAACATTGTTTGATCGTTCTGCCAGGGCTTAAATCTAACTATAACTCCCTTGCGATTAAATGTTAAACTTCAATTTTACTGACACCTTTCACCGAGAAACGATCTTGTGGATGTTGGCCGTTCTAAATAGACGCTTCCGCAAAAGATCCGCCGTTTTTGCCTATTGTTTTCATTAAGGATCTCCGACCGGAATTCTGGGAGTAATTTCCTTCGTTACGTGTTTTACATAGCTGCAGACGTTGAATTCGTAGCTAAGGAAATTATTCCCAGAATTCCCTTCGAAAAACCTTAAGAAAAACAAGGGATTGGCAGAAACTGGGGCCATCTTTTGCGGAAACCTCTATTGGCCGTTGGGGTTGTGGGCCTCGCCAATAATGAACACAGCTTACTACAGCCAATAATACATGTTAATTTTGCATCTTTCAAGCGCTGTAGCTTCACAAGATTTGCGCCTAAAATTGATAAGTAACTAATTATTTTATCGATTTTTCCGTAGGTACTGGTCGTGCACCTCTTGAAGTTCATCAAGGTATCGATCTATTTAAACCATCTTCAGTTTGGGAAACAACTGAACTTCTTAACAGTGCTCGTTGTTTTGGAGAACTTCTTGTTGATCAGGTAATTCTATTCAAGCATTTTAGAATATAGTTAGAGGTTTGTCTTTCTTTTTCTGCATAAAATGGGTAACCCTTCATATATGCAGCTTCCTGTGTCCCGAATATTCAATTCAATTCAATTCAATTCAATTTTATTTGCAGAAAAACATCTTTACAGCTACAATATAATTGAAATAAAAATGATGTAAATCTGCACGGCCCAAGAAAAGCAGAGCTTATCTAGCTTGGACCCCTTAAATATGGTTCTGATTGTATGGCAGTCTGGTATTGTCTGGTATTATATGTACCCATATGTAGGCTGTCTTTAGGTGTTTTTATTCAGATACTTTGTGTATGCACACCACCGAATGTTTTTAGGTCTACTTTGCAGCCCCTTTGCAGTTAGATGTCCTTACTGTGTATACTCTTATAGTACGTCTTAAGTGTATTTACACATATATACCCCACTTTTATACCCCCATCGCATGTCTTTTTGTCTACTTTTGTATTTAGGTTTCTTTACTGTCTATGCTCCCATACAGGACTTCTTAATGTGTCTTTATTCATATACGTATGCACACCATCCTATGACTTTAGGTCTAATTTGGTATTTAGGTTTCTTTACTGTCTATACTCTGATATAGACGAGCAAATTTCATGTTTGACAAGCAATGTTTGTTGATTTGGCTAAGGCCTTAGAGGTCTTCATCTCATCGTCCTTTTGTCAACAAAGGCCTAAAAATTTTCAAACGCTTGTTCTTTTCTCTCTTCAACTTGATGGTTTTTTATCCATGCAACGCTGTAATTTTTACAAATGTTATTTATTTCAAAGGTAACCAATTCAGATGATCATGTAGTTGAACGTGCAATGAGTTGGTGCGAAATGGTTGGTTTGAATTATTTCAGAATGAATCCAGCTCTCTTCTGATGTTGAATTGGATGAAAATGATGACAAAACATTGATTAGAATGCTTTGGGATACAAGGTTGTATTTGAAGAAAAATAAAGAAATACTGAAAAAGCTGGAAGAACTCTTCTTGGTTTAGATTAGAATATTTAGAATAGTCTTGCTACTCTTGAATTTAGAATTGTAAAAAAGCATAATTCACTACCCTAGCTAAACGCTCTACATTGTTTGTCAAACATCTGGAATTTCGTTCGCAAACAAAATGTTTGACAATTATGCCACCTCGCAAAACATTGCTTTTCAAACATGTTTTGTTCACGTCGTCATGCAAGAATTTTTGTAAGGCTTTTCAAAAACAGTGCGCAGCAATGCTTTGTGACTTGTCTAACGGTCAAACATCACTTTGAAAGCAAAACTAACATGAAGAATATATATAAAAAATATTTATAAAAAATGTTTATAAATAGAACTTAGCTTCATATTCTGCTGAGAATGCTGAATTTATTTGTAATTCGTTGTAATTGTGGAATTTATCTTGAAAAATTATTTATAAGAAGAATTATAATTTATGAAAAATAGCTTTTGATTTACAGTTTTTTCTGTTAAACTTCTCTTTTTGTGCAAAATAACAAACTGATATCAATATTCTAGTCATATATCAATATGGTTAGTTTCAAATTTGCTAAAAAATAGCGCCCGCTGCTTTTTGCCCCCACCCTAACCCGCGTCCTAACCCGCGCCCTAACCCACCTTTTCCCTTACAGTTTGCGTGAGAGGAAAATTATTGGTTGGAAGAATGGAAGAATTAGAAAAACGGATTTTGATTCTCTTCTTGTGCGTAATAACAAACGAACATCAATGTTTTAGCCATTTACCAATATTGTTAGTTTAACTGCCAGAAATAGGGACTCCAACTTATTACCCCCAAAAACACTATTTCCCTTACAGTTTGTGTAGGAGGATAATTGCGGAGGAGGCTAAAGAAAAATAAATTTCTTTGTTATTTCACAGAAGAATGCTTTCTTTTGTTTCATCAACCAATCAGATTCAAGTTATATGAATCATAATGGTGGATGTTTAGCTTGCATGTCACTACAATTTTGAATTGCCGTTGGAGGGAGTTTGATTCCCAAGCTTTATTTGCTTTGAAAGTTCGTACAAAAGATAATAATTGAAGAAAAGATGGACAATGGTTACTAAATTTATTGATAAATGCAACTGCATGCCTTGCTGAGCAATTTCTTCTTGGGTTTTATTGAATCATGGCAACGAAAATTGTTGGTGAATATTGCGCTTGAAAAGAAGCCTAACTGTCGAATCAAAATACATTATCAAATGAACTTGAAAGACCTAATCAACTGAGCGAACAAATAACTAAGCATTTTGCTTCCTTCCTTGATCCATTTGTGGATTTGTGGCTAAAGGATTTGGGTTTTACAGTTCGTGAACGTCGAAATTAACGCGCCATCCGCGGGCCTAAATTAGCGACCTCACCTTCTGCACACTGACTTGTTTTCGATTTGATTTGAAATTGATTTTAGCCGCGTTCAAAGAAATTATTTGCTGAATTTGCTATCAACAAGCGGGGAATATTTGACGGATCATTTCGCCTTATCATTCGTTACAAAATCGGCGGAGTAAGAAGAGTACAAAATACATCTTTCAAATGAAATACAGTCAGTTTGATCCTGTCTGAACTGAAGATAAAAGGGAAACGGAAAGGAATCGTTCTTGTTTCTAAAATGGGAAGTTTGAAAGTAATGATTGTAATCGCCATCTTAGTTTTTATTGGTAAGTATGTTGGTAATTTAAACGGGGTAACAAGGGAAAGAAAGGAAAGATGGTCCTCAAATTAAATTAACGCAACACCATCTACGTATCTACTAAAATTTATTTAAGGATCCATGAAATGTGTTGACAATTTCTGAATGACATTCCAATATCTTATCAAAGTCATCAGACAACTTCCTGATAGAGTACTTGGCAATCTAGACAAACATGCTTCATTCAGTATTAAACTTTTATGGTCTTCATTGAGGCTATACCTATATATTTTTTTGGCTTTATTTCAGTGTTTTTGAATCCTGGGAGTACCATTGTGAGCCTCATACAACTTTGTATAAAACCCCAGGAATCTCTGTAATATGTCACTTTGGGATGAGATCTTGGGTTTACAAATAAGTTTCTTTCTTTGAAAAGCATCAAGTCTAAAATTATTTTATACAGTGAATCCTTAATTGACAGACACTGACAAAACGTTAAAGTTTCAACAGAAAATTTGAAACCAGGGACAAAAATTCTCCGTAACCACGAAATCATGGGATCCAGCAAAAGGGAAGACCCAAAAACTGGTTGTATCATGAGTAATATACACCTTGGGGGTAACAGGTCAACTGGCCCACTGTCAACTCACCAAAGTAAAGTTGCTGCACATCTGGTCAACTCACCTCTTAAAAAGAAAGATGACTCTGCCACATGTAACTGGACAAGTTGGCTCTATCAGCATGATAAATAGAGTTTTCGTATAGCACCCCCAATTTTCTTTGAAAAAAGCCTTCTAAAAAGCTTTCAAAAGATTCCATGACCAAAAACTTATCAAATTTTATAAAATTGGAATTTGGACCTGAGACAAGTTGACCACCAAGGTGTGTAAACTCTACATCAAGATCTTTGCAAGTGAAGACATACTTGAGCAGATTTTCAAAAGCAATTTGTTAGTTATGCAAAAATGTTTGGGTGGCTCAGCCCTTCAAAATCTTACCTCAATTTAACAAGGGAGCTCTGCCCCCTGAGCCCCCTTTAAGTCATCAATGCCTGGATTTACTGTTATTTGCTTCTTCTTTTACAGAAAACACCTACTTCACTTTGGCTAACAGCATACCAACATTCACAACAGAGCCTGCAGATACAAATGTAGTAATAAATCATAATATTGAAATGAATTGCATGGCAACAGGTCTGCCTATACCTACAATAGTATCATGGATGAGAAATGGTGATCATTTGTATTTTGATGGAAAAAATCCATTCTGTCCAGTGGATCTTTACGGATAACTAATGCTTTGAAATCAGATGATGGTTATTATCAATGTGTTGCCAAAAATGCAGTTGGATCTGTGATCTCAAAAGAGCAAAACTCACTGTTGCTTGTAAGTATCATCAGTACCATCTGCTTAATTAGAATTAAGTGAATGGTTTATGGTGCATAATCCTAGTCCCTTTGAGTAACAGACTTGCAATCAAAAACAAGCAAAAGAACCATCAAGGGTTGTTTTGCCTGCCTGGTTTTGTTTATGAGTCTGTTTATCAAGTAATTCTACAATGTACTGAATTGAAAATGCTAAAATTTAATCACTTATGAAGGCACTGTGGGGTCCTGGTTTAATCCAGCTAACTAGGTGTGCTAGGAACTTGGTAAGGTCAGGGCTCAAGGTTAGAGCCCAACCCAGGAAGTGTCACAGCCATAGGTCACAGCAAGGACTAAGGTTTCATTAGTTAGCCTTCTTCTAAAACTAGGGACTGGCACTGAATACCCCCGTTTCACTTTCTTCTTCACTGTAAGGGTGAGCCTGATATCCTCTGGGTTCAAACCCTTCACAGGATGAGCCCCTTGAATAAAAAAAGCCTAGAACCTACACCACTAAGCTTGACCACTCTCGTCATTGAACATACTGCTGAACCCACAAAAATAGCATGAGAAAATTTGTATGAGATTCCCTGATGTCAATCAGATATAAGTGACCTAGTTGCCTTGCATTAAATCTACCCTTTCTGCATAACTGGACTTAAAAGTGAAACCTCAAGAGAGTTCCAACATGAACCTTGTAAGACTCTTTGTTGACAGAATCATTCTTTTTTCCAGATTTTGATGTTTTCTATGCAAGCAAAGAGATCAAAACACAAAATGCTGGAAGTAGTCTAATTTTGATAGCTCCAACCATAAACAGCAACCCTAAAGGAAAATATTCATGGATGAAAAATGGAGTAAAACTAACAGAAGACAGTAGAATAAGCATATCAAGAGATAACACACTTTATATTGCTGATTTACAAGGAGCTGATCAAGGCACTTATACTTGTGAAGCAGAAAATGTGGTAATGTCACAAGCTGGTAAATCAAATGCAAAGCAGATTATCAGAGATGTTCAGCTCTCAATTGGTGGTATGTAAAGACAGACTTATTTTGACCTACAATATTACATGTCAACAACAAGTTAGAACTTATAGGATACAGTTGATCATGGCTGCAAGAGCACTGAGGTCAACTACAACTGACCGGAATCAGTTGTCAAATGCAGAATGAAATGCAGAAGTAGAACATGCCCATCATCGTTTTGGAACTGTGTGTGGCTTAGCTGCCCTAATACAAGAACAAGTTGCCAGCTAATGTTGATAGGTCCATCGTGGTCAACTTGTTTAAGAAAATGGCATTAAGCAGTCAGCAACAAGTTCTGTCTATGCACAAAGTTGACACAAGCCTGGCTTAAAGAGTGACAATATTAAAAGCCATAATTGTCCTTTGATTAGACTAAAATACTTTTTCTCCTTACCCAATGATTGGAGATGGATCTGTCCCAAAACCTAGCTTTGATAAATTCTCATGATGTCAGAAATAGGCTTGATAAGTTTGAATATAATAACTTCACTTAGATTAATTATCTTGACTCTCATTCATAGCTGCTTTGCAAAGATATCCTGCTCCATCATTAATAAGGAGTCCAAAAGACACAACTGCTCGTCAAGGGAAAGATGTAATTATATCAATGGAGTGCTTTCCAAACCGAAGGTTAGTTGAAATTATGCTTGTAATGTTTCAGTTGAAACCTGTTCAAGGTTTGCAGCTGATTATTTCGTCTTGTCAGTCACAATTGACCGTGAAAGAGTACATAAAATCTCTCTGAATGAAATGCAGATAGTTTGGTCTTGATAAAGTAGAACGCTAAAGAATATGAGAGCGAAACAAACTCTTTCTGTCAGCGAAAGGCATTGGTTTTTGCCTTGTTGTAGACAGATTCCAAAGCTCATAAATGACATATTACCCTTGCTCTTACCCTTACACAGGCAGATAAAAGGCTCAATCAATATCAAATACTTGCTCCTGGCTTGTTGATAGTTTAACTGGTTTAACAAGCTGTAATTCTAGTTTCTTATATCTGATACCATTTCATCTTTCATTTCAGTGATACAAGTATAGTTTGGAAAAAGAATGGAGCACTTATATTTGCAAATCAAAAATATAGATTGGATGCAACAAGAAAGAGACTAACAATTAACGGACCAATAAGGAATGATGAAGGACAATATTCATGTGAAGCAACATATTTGTCAAAAACAGCTACTGGATCAGGAAATCTGCGTGTTATTGGTAAAATATAAACAATTTTTACACATTGTTTCGCGTTATCCTTTGCTAGCCTATGGTCAGGGCTGTAACTCTGTTTTGCAATTAGATTGCATGAAAAGGTTCGAATGCGACGTCATGATAGGGCGTTATTATCCAGTAATGCCCGCTCGTTATGTCAAATATTTGAAATTTTTTAGTTTAGAACGCAGCACCAACTAGCTTTGTTGCAATGGCTTCTAACACAAGTTTCGTAGTCCTAAGTGTTCATGACCATGCCTTACCATACAATAACTGGTTTCTTCGGAAAATCCCAAAATAAATATTAACCGTTAGCCTCAGTGTCAAAAAGTTTTTTCTGAATAACCTTTTGTTGAATGCAATAGGTTTACCCCAATGAAGCAAATACTTCTCACACTATTGTATTCACACAGCAGTTAACTTTTGCTGTATTTTTACCGTTTACGTAGCAGTTAAATATCATCTCTAACCTGTAAGTTAGACACACGTGCTGTATACTTTATTCAGTCTTGCGGGAATCGTAAGAACGGCCGCAAGGATTTTCTTGTATCCTAATTATTACAACAAGCAAATCGAGGCCTAAGAAAGCAATCAGTGTTTACATCAAAGACAAAAACAGCGTTAGGAAGCAGACCTCTGCAGAGTTTTAACCCAGCAAAAGATATGTTTCTATATTCAATCAAATCAAAGGTCCTACCTACCAACGCCAAGGAAAAAGCGCATATTTCTTTATTAGACTCTAAGAGACATTGCATGATCCTGCAACTATTAATACATTTTCTATTTTGATTTTTAGTGCCACCAACATACATCAATCAAAAGACATTAGTAGATGCGAAGAGTGATAATTCTACAATCTTATGGTGCAATGCTACTGCTTATCCAACATTTTCATCAAATTGGTATCATAATTCACAACGTGTCTTCTCAACTGGCACGAAGTTCCAAATCAGACAAGATCGTAGTTTGCTTGTAAAAAGTCTTGCATGGACTGACGCTGGAGTTTATCAATGTGTGAGTCAAAATGAAGCTGGTCAACTGATCGGGACTACAAGACTAAATGTCCTAAGTAAGTCATTTGTTCATAATCTATCCTTTACTTTCGATTTGAAGCTATTGCTGCTTGCGCTAGTTGTCAGATTTTCAGGCTTGTTTAATGGATTTTCTCCCTTTCCTATCAACACCTTTCAAGACTTCTTTTAACCATCTAATTAGGGAAGGGTTTGCCCTCTCAGCCCGCTGCTCTTCTATTGTTTTGGAATCTTCTTCCTCCGTTATGGCCTATTCATCCCCAATTTTGAGTTTCAGTCTACTTATGGTAATTGAGGAGATAACAACCTTGGGGAAGCTGTTAACACAAATGCGCCTCTCTCAAACCATGCGTATAAATGGGTACAAGGTCGGTAGTTATGAGCGCCCCGTATGACTGCACCCTGCTATATGATATATGCATTCAGACCAAGGGTGAAAAGTAAAATCGAGTGAATAGCCTTAGTATAGTAGTAAACTTGAAAACGGCAACTTTGCTTTACTATTCTCTGTTATTCTTTGCCAATTTTCTTCACCTGTAGCCATTAGCCTTGTATCAAGAGTATTAAACATCAGGCTTGGTATACAAGCTCTATCTAATCTCATTCTAAATTAATATGCTTACTTCAGATCTTTTATCTATAGGTTTCATATTCTTTTATTGTATTCGTGTTCATTTTCTTCCTAGATGAAACAGCCGTTATTATTCAAGGCCCCAAGACTCAATATTTCCACGTTGGCACCACTGTTTCTGTACCTTGTATTGCCACAGGGGCACCAAAACCAAGAATAGTATGGCTGCGAAATAACCTAGCTATTCCATTGGTATGTTTTTATAAATTTATGTAATAATAAGAGAGCTGCTAAGAATAGCAAACACATGGATTGAAAATGTACTCAATCTTTTTAAACCGATGTGAATAGTTTTGAGAAAGATAAACCCAAATGGCTGTGTTATCAGAAAGATTTCGTTCTTGCATGGACAGTTCAGCGAGTTCCTTTATGGTCGCCACACTGTTTCCTATGCGCTGATTTGTCTT
Organism: Chrysaora quinquecirrha; assembly: GCA_014526335.1. Lineage (NCBI taxonomy): Eukaryota > Metazoa > Cnidaria > Scyphozoa > Semaeostomeae > Pelagiidae > Chrysaora > Chrysaora quinquecirrha. Next base: position 125,960 of record JACTAT010000036.1, on the reverse strand, counting down.
CATTCGCAACGCAGTCCTTTCTGAGTGGCTGACTATGTTTGAAGGTATTTTCCCAAAACTAACTTTTCGACCCATTGATGTTCTATACTTTGAAAAGTACCAAACGAGAGAATTTGAGTAATTTTTCTCCATCACTCTTAGCTTATTGGTAAGAGTGGCCACGTGGCGAGAGAGTTTGGCTGGCAATCTGTGGCTGTGGGTTCGATCCCCACCAAGGTCACGAAGAGTGAGGAGATCTGTAGTTCCTGGCAAATGCAAAAGGAATCACGAGGTGTGGTCACATTGAGAGGAAGGACTGGGGTCACACTTCTTAGACTAACCCTGGGTTATTCAGTGGTCCCCAAGTTTGGAGCATAGAAGTCATTACCTTGGGAAAGCAGCAACTATCAATCAATCAATGAATCAATCTAGCAGCTATAAAATTTTTGTAACACTGAAAAAATTAAGAGACTCTTCTGCGTAAAACGTCTTTCTTGTATACTAGTTCGAATAACACTTTTTTGTTGTAGGCCATGACACGAGTTTCTGTAACATCGAAAGGTGAGCTGCAGATAACAAACTCACAAAAATCTGACAGTGCAACTTATACATGTGTGGCATCAAATGGTGCTGGAGAAAGCAGAATGTCTGGGTACATCGGCATCGTCGGTATGTGCAATCATTCATAATAATCATGGATAACAATACCATCTTTAAACAGATTTATAGATGTCAAATGTATCTAAATATGTGTTGCGCTGAAGAAGGCTCAACATAGCCGAAACACAAAAAAACCAAGGCGAGCCTTAGGTTGTATGACTAGCTATGGCTCAAATAGGAGACTTATCGCACGCGACACTCTTCGGCTTGTCTCCCAAGGTGGCAAAACATGCGAGTGACAACCGAGCAACAACTTTAGCCAGGCCTTAATCTTTTTGCTGTTTTTGGTGAAAATTTTGGTTATTTTGAGTAGGGCCCTATAAGAATCGTTTGCTTTGTAGAGAGAGGATCTTTAGCCAAAACTAGAACATTTATTTTTTTCAGCTTAGAATGATGTTGCAGACATAAAAACATATGAACATAGTATTTCATTAGTTACTACTTGTAGAAGACACATGTCTGGGATATCAAATACAAAATAGCCAAAAATATTGCATTTATTTTTGGATATTTTTCTATTAAAGTCAAAATCAACACATGGGCAAGTAAGAGAGAGGGGTGCTTCATTTAAATTGGGGGGGGGCGTAAAACAGAAAGGGAGCCACATAGAACTTATACCCAATGTGATTTTATTTTGATTAAGATCTCTACAATTGATACCCACAGATCCAACAAGAATAACCAAGGGACCAAATCAAACAACAACAGCAGCAAGAGCTGTAACAGTCATTCTACCATGTGAGGTATCCCACGATCCAACAGTAACCGTAACAAGAGACTGGAGACGAAATACAGTGAAAATATTCAACTCAAGATATTCTGTTCTTGCTGATGGATCATTGCAGATTTTGAGCACTCAAGAAGAAGATGCTGCGACATTCACATGTAATGTTTATTCTAATGGAGGCAATGCCAGTGTTAGCACTCTGCTTAGAATCGTTGGTAAGTTGTTTTGTGATTGTTTTTAGTTTCTATCCCTGTCAAAAGTTTTTGTTTGTGCAAATACCGAATGCTCGTTATGTCTAACATTAGAATCTTCCTTATAGTAAACTTGCAAACATAAAAGTGGCGAACGGCAAGGGTCTGGGCGGAGTATAAATAAACTTACGTCTCTTAGTAACAAAGAAAATCATTGTTGTTACTGACTAGCATTCAGATTTTAAGCGATTGAATAGGCTATTTTAAAATGCATTGCCTTTGCTCCGTTGAGTTACTTGAAGTTTTCTTGTGGCAATATCTTCTATCAAGACCCTTGTCTATAGTTTTTGCTTGTGTAAAACCTAATGTTTGTCATATCTATCTGAAATTAGAGGAAGCGAATGTTCACTGTACAGCTTTTTGCTGAAAGTCAGTTGTCAGTTGTTGTTGAAAGTCAGAAGGTGCTGTGGCGTCGTGGTGTAATCCAGCTGACTCGTGGTGTCAGAAGCTCAGTGTGGTCAGGGTTCGAGCCCAGCCACGGTAGCGTCACAGCCAGGGTCGAGGTCTCGATTAGTTAACCTACTACTGAGATCCTAGCGACTGGCGCTAAAACACCATTTCACCTTCACCTTCACCTTCAGTTGTCCTCCGGAAAGGTGTCATTTCATTTAATTTGCAAATGGTATCTTGGGATAGTGTAGCGGTGAAGCGAATCACCAAAGTCAAATTGCAGTGTATCTTTGTGTTTCAGTTCAGTCATTTTCAACATACAGAATATGTAGCATTTTTGACTGCATTAATTATCCCCTTTTCGCTTTGGATAGGTTATCCCCCGGAAATGTGTGATTTCATTCAATCTGCATGTGGGATCTTCGTACCATTCAGGGGTGAAACGAATCAACAATGTCAAATTAAATTGTATCTTTTTGTTTCAGCTCTGCCATTCTCACCGTCCACACCAGTCCCAAGTGAAATCGCAACTTACTCTCTTCGACTGACTTGGTATGCTCCTGAATACGATGGTGGAACACCTTTGACTAATTATGAACTTCAACTTAAAAATCAAACGATGACATCATTTCAATTTTTGATGTTTACAAAATTAACATCTGTGGTTATAAGTGGACTTCAAGCTGGTAAGAAATACGCATTTAGAGTGGCAGCAAGAAATGCACTGGGACGAGGAAGATGGAGTGGTGATACTGGTCTTATTCCTATGAAAATATTGGGTACGATTTCAATTGCTTTTTCTGTTATGTTATTCTTGTTTATACTAGTTGAGTTTCGATATCTTAGGAGCTGGCCAAAATATGAAACATTATTCGTCAAACATCTGATATTTGCTTGTCAAACAAAATGTCTTCCCGTTTGGCTAGGTCCACAACATTGCTAATCGAAGATTTTTTGCTGGTGACCAGCTGATAATGTGTTTGAAGATTTTCGAAAACATTGTTAAGATATTCTGCTTGTCAAGCAATGTTTTTCGACGTGACCAAAAGCTCCAACATTGCTTGTGAAGCGAATCTCAAATGTTTGACAAACAATGTTTGATCGTTTGGCCAGGGCCTTTGTCCAATTCAACGTTGACATGTTATTGTAATGAAGGATTCTTGATCAATTATTTTTTGTTTCATTTCAGCACCATCACAAGCTCCAACTAATCTACGTGTTGTCTCAAATGAACAAACTAAAATAACCCTTCGGTGGACGGTGAGTATTGTTATTTCATTTAAACAATGTTTTTGAGAATGGAAGGGGAATCTACGAATGCAGAGGTAGAATAAAATCCTTCTTTTTCGTCATATAATTTCAGCAAAACTCATTGAGCATGCCCACCTACCAACCCTGTGTGGGGGAGTGTCTCTTACGATGACAACGGTGGGAAATGGCCTTTCAAATGACCAGAATAAGAGGGGGCTTGATAGAGAAGAAGGGCTTATATCAAATTTTCACTTGAAAAGGGGGGCTTAATAGAAAGGGGTGTTAAAAAGAGAGGGGGCTTAATAGAGCTTTTACCGTATGCATAATCGAATCTTTCATCAGGGAGTGAAGCTATGTTACGTGAAGTAGTATACCGTTTATTGAATAACACCGCATCTTGTTTTATTTTTAGCCTCCACCTCTCGCGTCTCACAATGGTGATCTGTTGGGTTACAATGTCTACTACCGCATACGAGGCTACGTTAATTCTCAGTTCAGTAAAAAGATCGCCCCCGCAGGGGCCCTAACAGACACGACTATAACCTATGTGCTTGATAATTTGTTGTATTTTACACAATATGAGATCAAAGTGGCTGCTTTCAATGCTGCTGGTATTGGCTTAGAAAGTGCAAAATTAGATGCAGAAACTAAACCTGGAGGTACTTGAAGTTTGATGCATTCTCATTTAATTATTTGATATTTATATTTTAGTATTTTGTCAAAGCCAATTAAAACATTTTTGTTTGCGTTTTAGTTCCAAGCAAAGGCCCAACAAATATAGCAATAAGTGTTGTCAATTCAACTGTTGTTGAAGTCAGATATACGTCACCAGCTCAGATCTATTGGAATGGAGAATTAATTGCAAGCAGGGTAAGAAAGATGCTATCCAGCCTCCCTTATTAACATTTATTGATCAACCCCCCTGATCAACCCCCTGATGATCTGAGATTTTTCTCAATGTACTCTGCTTATCAAATAAGTCTCCTTCGGAAGGTTAACTTTTTAATAAGCCCCCCCCCTCTCTACGAGGGGCATTTCACTCGTCGAAAAAGTGTACGAGATTTCTCTTAAAACAAAAGGATTCTTACAAGATTCCTACAAAAAAGAATAGAGATGTTCTATAAGTCATCTGTTCAGTTATATGTCCCTGATATTTCAAGTTGTTCTGATTTTTCGTACTTTTCTTTAGGGATATACATATGAACCAGGAAAGCCTCTTGATGCAACGTATTATGATGCACCTTACAACACAGCAACAAGATACAACCAGACATTCCTATTACTTGGCCTAAAAGCAGATCAACATTACGCACTGAGAGTCGCTGTTGTAACAGCCTCGGGTCCAAGTCCTAAAAGTGATCCTGTTTATTTCCGAATGCATGAAGGAAGTAAGTAAAACGAGACTCAAATTATAGTTATAATAAGTACTTTTTAATGCAAGGTCCAGTAATCGTTTAATGTATCCTAACTTAATCGAGACACAAAAAGCCAAATGGGAGGAGAGCCCTGGGCTGTATGACTTGGAGAGTTACTCAGTGATTTCATTGAGCTCTACAGCTCAGTGGAAGCGTCGCTGGCTCTCTGATCATGCAGTCTTGGGTTCAAACCCCATCAATTGTGGTATGCCACTTGTGGAAAAATCTATCTTTAATCGAGAATATACATATGCGTATATTGTTCTGTTGCTTCTAAATATTTGTTTATGTTTTCCAGGCCCTAGCTCGCCAAGAAATTTCATGGTTACTGGGACGTTCGCAGATGCCATATCACTGAGATGGGATCGACCTTTAGAGACGAATGGAAAGCTACTTGGGTACAAAGTCGGGTAAGTGGACTTACAATGTTTACTTGGGCTGTTTAGTGCTGGTTAATGTTTTATTATAGATTATATTTGACTTCTTCCACGTTAGTAGCAATGTGTGTTTGTTGTTTTAGCTTTCTATCAACACTGTTAACCGGGCATCTAGTCTATCCCAGAGACAATGTCCTACAAAGATGTATTTTAACGTTCTGAATTTTAAAAGGTCGTGGCCAAACGGTTAAACATTGTTTGGAAAGTAAATTCTCTTATGTTTGACTAACAATGTTTGCTCGTTTAGCCTAAGTCTTAAAAACACTTGTTCTTGTAGACATAAAGTGTATGGTGCATCACAATGGATAGATAGAGCAGAAAGAGAACCCGAATACTCAAATGGTGCAATTTACAAAGGTTTACAGCTCAATACCAGATATCAGTTCTATGCCTTGGCTTTCACTGGTGCAGGAGATGGCACTAGAGTTTACGTTGATGCACAGACGAGGAAAACTGCTCCTAGTAAGTATAACAATTTGTTTTATTTGTTAGTAGCCATGCTTCATGTTTGGTTTTATGTTTCTTGATTGTCTTTACAAGCAAATAATTAGCGACAGCTTTCCCCTCCTTGTGCCCTTAATTGTTTTTTCATTAAATTGCATTGGCCCATTCAAATTTCGTTGATAGCAAGGTACTTAGCTGCAAGAAACATCAATTGACATTCCTGCAACGTTGTGATGAGCAGTGGGCCGCGAAAATTTTCCACTGTTTGTCTAGACTTATATCTAAAAAGCATGACCAAAGCTTGAGCGAAACGTCAGCGAAACGGTTCAAGTTTTATTGTTAACCGGCAGCCTATCGTTATACAAACAGTGCTGTTTGCATCAAATTGTAGACGGAATCACAAACGATTGACACAGGCTACCAACTTATCTTCTTTTGAAGAGAACTTATTGTTTATCTATCTATTTATTTATCTGTCTTATGGTCTATTATCTATCTTTCAGCTCTTCCAGGCAAGCCAACCAAACCAATGTTAGTTGTAAACAATGGAACATCTATCACATTGAACTGGCTTATGGGTGACACTGGTGGAACACTGATTACTTATTACTTAATCGAATCAAACAATCAAACTAATTATCGTCAGCTTTCAAAAGAATTCCATGAATGGACGTTGGTTCTCAATCTAACACGAATACAAGACATCCCTGCAAGAATTCACAATCTTACTACCAACACTGTTTATCGATTTCGTGTAACGCCATTCAATTCAGTTGGTCGTGGGCCTACGAGTAATGTTTCTGAAGATATCAACACGGCAGAATCAGGTTAGTGCCTCCCAGAAATACACCAACATTAAAGTTTTAATGTATAGCTTATATAAGATTTTCAGGGGTGAACATTGCTGGTTATTGTATCATCTATTAGATCAGATTAGTACCTCCTGGAAATTCACCAGCTTCAAGTAAATCTATAGGTTATATAAAATTTTCAGGGGTCTAACATTAATTGCTAATGTACCATCTACTGGATCAGGTTTAGATCTTGCAATTCACTAGTTTTGTATTGATGTATGGGTTAAAATCAGCTTAATACCTCCTGATTTTACATCTGCCCTATAATATTAATGCGTAGGATTTTCAGGGGTTTAACACGTTGAAAGCTATTTTATCGTCTTTTTTCTTGATTCATAGCTCCTCAAGCAGCTCCAACCAATCTTCGTGCAAGTGCTCCTGCAAGACAAGAACTACTGATTGAGTGGGTGGTAAGTCCTTTCAGTTTTATTTTCAGTTTAGAGTTGATTTTCATTGGACTGGACTTGATTTTAATTAGAGTTGACTGGACTTGGACTGGACTGGACTGGACTGGACTGGACTGGACTGGACTGGACTGGACTGGACTGGACTGGACTGGACTGGACTGGACTGGGCTGGACTGGACTGGACTGGACTGGACTGGACTGGACTGGATTGGACTGGATTGGATTGGATTGGACTGGACTGGACTGGACTGGACTGGATTTTGCTGGACTTGACTTGACTGGACTGGACTGGACTGGACTGGACTGGACTGGACTGGACTGGACTGGACTGGACTGGACTGGACTGGACTGGACTGGACTGGACTGGACTCGATTGGATTGGATTGGACTGGACTGGACTGGACTGGACATGACCTGACCTGACCTGATTTGTCCTGAATTCCCTCAGTATCTTTTTAACATCTCTTGCCTTTGACGTGAAATTTTTCCTTCGTAGCCACCTCCGAAGTATACTTGGGGTAGTGCTGCAATATCTTACAGAATAAGTTTAGTTTCAATTGGTCGACGAAAGGAAGATCGTCTCGTATGGAATCACCCTGATAGTCAATTGAAGTCATTTCGTGCAAGGGGTCTCGCCAAGTGGACATTGTATAACATCACTGTTAGAATTTATAATAATGTTGGAAATGGACCTCATGGAAGCTCAGTCTTAGCAAGAACTGCTGAAGATGGTAATTATATACTTTTATATATAACTTTGGGTTCTTAACAAATGTTTACTTTGATAGCTGCATGGATGATTGTGATGATTGATAATGATGATGGTGATGATAATGTTGATGATGGTGATGATGATGTTGATGATGATGATGATGATGATGATGATGATGATGATGATGATGATGATGTTGATGATGATGATGATGATGATGATGATGTTGATGTTGATGATGATAATTAGGCCTTCCTCAGGCGAGACTTTGGAGGATCCTCCAGATATCTCTATCCTCCACCGGTATTGCAAACTCTCTATTAGCAACATTACCTGTGTCCCTCATTATTCTGTCCATGTAACTTTGTCCCTTTCACCCTCTACCACGGTAGTGATGATTTGGTTCCCACAGTACTAGCATTTTGATACTTAGCTCAGGGTGACGGTAACAATGGCCTTGATAAAGCCTTGATAGAACAGCATATGTTCGTTAAGCCCTTCAGGAACCCTTCTTTAGTTGGCTCTATTAATCCTTATCAGCTTAATTCCATGGAATAAATTATGAGTAATTTATCTATGTATTTTTGTAGTTCCGGATAATGGTCCTGCAACTATAATACCATTTGCAGTCAGCAGTTCAGTTGTGAATGTTACGTGGACAGAAGTTCCTTTGAATCTTCGCAATGGATTGATTCTTGGCTATAAGGTATGAAAGACTTTCTACTTTTGATTGTTCTGTATTCCTATTTTATTAATGCTATAATTTCGCCAGCACCGTAAAAGCTCTGCGATCTCCTAAGTTATATAAGCCCCTTTGAGAATGTTTAATAGACATTTTTTATGGAATTCTTATTAAAGTGATGTTATATAATTCATTATTTTTTGACTGGCAAATTATAGTGTGTTTGGAGTTAGAGCTTGACAAATCCTCTCGAATAGGCCCCAATTCTAATAAGGTCTGCCTCAAAAATGTCCAAAGTTGGATAAGTCGCCGGGGGCCTAACAGAGCTATCACAGCATTCTTATTTAAAGTTACCTTTTGATTCATACAGCAATTCTGAATCATATTTATGTATTCTTTCTGCAGATTTTCTACAATATCAAATCACTACCATCTGTTGTTCATATGAAACACATCAGCAATGAGAAAACTCGGTCAACTTTGCTGACCGGACTAGCCGGATATGAAACATACGAGATCCGGATGCTTGCATTTACAAAAACTGGTGATGGAAAGAAGACCGATCCTGTTCAAGTTATTACGCCGGAAGGAAGTAAGAAAGCGTAATTTTTCAGTTATTATAGTGCTTTAAGTAGGCCGTAGATTTGATTATAATTTCAGCACCACATCTGCTCTTGAATATTGGTTGTCATAAATAAAGAGTCCTTCCTTTTTAGTTATTTGGTATTTATAAGGTAATCTTTGAAAAGTTGACTTTCTAAACCCTCGAATAAGCGCCCGGGGGTTTATTGGTGAAAATGAATTTCCCTGTAGGGCCTTTTCCGAAGGAGGGGCTTATTTAATAGCTCAATAGTTCCAGTGTATTTTTGACAGAATAGCAGAGAAAAAGTTAACTTTATCTGTATTCTATAATCAAAATCAGCTGATTGCCAACAGCCAATGGCTGATTATTGGTTGAATTGATAGCAAAACCTGCCAGGACTAGCTTTTGCAGTCTTCTAATTAATTGAAAGTAGCATTATAAAAACAAATATATTTATCATTCTTTATTTGCAACATTCATTCTTAGTTGGGGGGTTTATTTGGAGGTGGGGACTTATTCGAGCATGTACGGTATGCCATTTCAAGCAAGTACATTTTATTTCTAGTCGCTGGCAAACCATACAAAGTTCGTTTCCCTGTGGTACGTGTTGACTTCGTCAAGATCACGTGGCAGCCTCCACTTCATCCAAATGGCGCGATTCAACGCTACGAAGTCGCATATAAACTAAAAGGAACAACAGATAACTGGGTAGATGTGATACAGCCTCGTTATGGACCAGATATATTATATGCTGATGTACATGGGCTTGCTGGCAATCGATATTATCTATTTCGAGTTTATGCAAGAACAGGTCTTGGTCGTGGCACACCGGCTGAAGAAACAGTTATAACAACACCAAACAGACGTGAGTTTGTTATCTCCTTAAATAAAATGCTTGCAAATCGTTCATGAATTGATCTATAAGAAAGTCAAAGTGATGAGCAATTGAAATCTGTGGTTGTGGGTAAGATTTCCATCAAGGCCATAGTCGTCATCAAGAGTGGGTAGAGTTGCTAGCTCTCTATAATTCCAGGCAAAAGGCAAAAGGAATCACGAGGTGTGGTCATATCGAGAGGAAGGACTGGGGTCGCACTGCTTCGATTAGCCATGGGCTATTTATTGGCTGCCCTGTGCTTAGCACAATCCGTTCGGCCCACGATCATGAGGTCGTGGGTTCGAATCTCGCCGGGACCACTTTCCACAAGCCTACAGTCAACTCAGCTGTCCATCCTTCCGAGGTTGATAAATGAGTATCCAGGGTATTCGTTCTAGAATATCAGCCTGGAGGCACAAGCTGCAGGTCCACATCAGCTGCATTGCTGCCAGAAACTTCCAACCTGCTTTAACAAATAAATATTGCTTGTTGCTTGTATCTATAGTTGTCTATCTATGTACCTATCTTCTATCTATCTACAATTATCAAAAGTATAGTGACTTCTTTTCTATTTCGATTGTTAAAGCTGTGAAGTCCTTTTGTGAAGGGAAAGACAACAGCTAGGGGTTATCCGATTCCCAAGTGCCACTGTTAGTGAAGTGAGAATTTTACCTAATTTCAGGTGGATTTCTGGTCAAAATATTGCTGTGGGGACTGTGTGGGGACTGCAAAACCTCAGTTCCCCCTGTCTCGTAATCCTATTTTATCATCTCTGTCTTCTAAGCACACTGTTGTGTGGTTAGTAAAGGATCAATTATAGTTCAAACTGCAATTAGGTTCATTGTAGCTCTCATCAACTTTGAGCGTATAACCTCCTAGAGTTGAATAGAGAAATTTATATAACTAGCCGTGTTGTTTAGAAATTGTAAAATTTGATATTAGAATTATACCTGTTTAATAACTGTGTAATTTTTTACAGAGGTCCCAGAACGACCAGTTATGCTTCCGATATCATTATCCGATGTGCAGATTACAACGGCTCTTGTGAAATGGGTTGCTCCTTATGATGGACAAAGCCCCATTCGATCATACAGTCTTCAATATAATCTTCAACCAACTGGATGGAAAGATTACAGGTCAGATCGATATTCAAGTTTTGGTTGCATTTTTGAAATGCTAAATTCATTGCATTTTATAGTTCGCTTTACAAGCTTCCCCATGTCACTATGGGGTTTGCGTTTCAGCTAGGGTGTTGATGATCCTTTTGAAAGGTACTAGGCGGGTAATCACTGGATGGTAATCACCCTAGCTTGGGGTGCTCGGGTTGGACTACGCCATAAAAAGATTAGCAGAACCAAGTGGAGATACCAGATTTAAAGCTAAATATCTATCCAAAAACCCAGGCTTTCACAGTTCAATTCAGACTGAAGCACTGCGAAACTCGCTGCCCTGATTGGCTGACCATCGTTCTCCCACCTTTCTATTAAATCTAGTGAAATCTGTTTAAGCAGTTGCACTCGTTTTGCCACTGTTCGCCTGTATCGACAAAGCAATATTACTGCACAAAGGTACATAGGTTATTTTTGCTTAGGCCAAAATTACAATAAGCATTCTTCTTGTATTCCTAAACTGTTCTTGCTTTTTACTATAGAAATGTGAATTCAGAGGCGTTTTAAGCAAGATTATTTATGATTTTTCGTCTTGTTTATCCTCCAGATCAAACTTAACAGGCAGAGTTGAAATTGATGCATCAATGAACCAGATTTTAGTTGCAAACCTTCTTCCTGCTAGTTCATATAGTTTTCGTATTAAAGCAACGAATGATGTTGGCGACAGTGCATGGAGTGCTTCATCAAATACAATTATGACTCATCCAAGTGGTATGTTTGTAACTTTGTTTTGAACCTTGTTAGCTCTAACTGAATCGACGCTAATTTCAAGTCCTCTATGAATTACCCCAGCCGTGCTTACGCCAGGCTGGAAATGGGGTTTTTCCCACATTGGAAATGGGGTTTTTTCTACATTGGAAATGACGTTTTTCCTACATTGGAAATGGGGTTTTTTCTGACCGCAACTAGTCGTCAGACAGTTCCAGAAAGTTGGGCAAATTCCACTTCTGCGATTAGTTGGCAAATGATTCGTATCATTTGCAGTCGACCTGAGCAGCACTGTATCCTACAGTGCAGTGATGTACCCTTAACTGTATCCTATAAGTTTTGACAAGATGTTGGCATGTCGACATAAGTCAGCAGCTATAACTAGTCGGCATTAGTTCTATCGTATCTTAGGTCAATATCAGCCTGGCTTCAGACTCTCAAAGTTCTCTATAATATGCAATAACTAAATAATAGGGGATAACGATAGTGTGTCTAGGCCCTGGCCAAACGATCAAACTTTGTTTGTCAAACATTTGAAATTTAATTTACAAGCAATGTTTGACCGTTTGGCTGGTCAGCTCATTATCGGTCGTTGTTTTATTGTATCCTGTACAGAAATTTAAATTGAGTTGAATTGATCTTTGTAGCGCCGAAAGGAGCTGTTACAGACATTCGAATCAGACCCGTATCTGCTACGTCACTAAGAATCGAATGGCAGGTATGTTTGCACTTTTGTTTTTATCAATGGCGCAGATTTTTTTAGCAGGTTAATCGAGGGAAGGCCACGAGAGTTTATATATGATCCAAGGGTCTACATATGCCCAACAGGGAAAAAGAAATAGAATATTGCTGAGGAGAAGGTCTTGTTTATGTATGGCTTTCTTACTGGGAGAGGGCGTAAAATTCAGGGAAGCAAAACTTTAGAATTGTAGAACTGTGGAACAATAATTAAATTTGACGAAAGAAGAGGAGTAAGCAAGAGATCCAAGAGATGGAGTGCTGCTATCATCTATCAGATACAGCTGTCAGCTTCGTGTAATATTTATAGTAATTTTTTATGTTACTACAGATACAATAGCTCTTGTGTAGTCTATTGATCGAGTTTTAGCCATGATTCACGAGGTCTAGGGTTAAAGCCGTTACAAAAATATTGCAAAGACTTAAATAATGGCCCTTGCTGTCATTCAGCATGAAAGATTAGTAATGAGGAGAAATGAACTTTGGCTCAGGGATAGAAGTTGTGCCAATCCTTACCTTATGGTAGGAACGAATCAACCGGACCCTTTAGGGCCCTTGGGGGGTCGCCCCCAGTTGCTGTCAATCAACTTATTTCATTAAACCCCTAGACTTAGCTTATCTCTATTTTGTGTAATTAATTTGTTTTTGCTTTTTTTAGGCTCCAAGTTTTGAAGATGTGAGTTTTCTAATGAAATACAGAAAGAGAGGAGACGGTGATTGGATAAGAGAATTGACCCTTCCAAAGACACCATTATACAAGCAGATCGACAATCTTGAGATTTACACTGTTTATGAAATTGCATTGGCAGCTGAAAACTCTCAAGGTCCAGGGCCTTGGGTTCTCAGGACTGGAGTTACTGGAGAAGCTCGTGAGTTGAATTTTCATATAAAATATATCTATTTTTCATTTGAGTTATATCATGATCTTGTATGGGAAACTCAGAAAAGTAACAAATTTCACTTTTATTCTTGAGTTACCTGTTATGAAACGCCAGAAAAATCTGCCTTCGTTAAGGGTTATTCATATATCTTCTGCTCTCCTAAAATGTCCTGTGCATTTGTTTTTTGGTTTGAGGAGACTGCAGAAAAGGCGAGGCGCCTTAGGATAAAATCAATTCTTAATTTGAGGAAAAGGGAATATTTTATTAAATATCTGCCTTGCTTGAACGGGTGAAAGGCTTAAAAGCGTTTTGGTGCAATATTGTCTGAAGTTTTCATCTGGCAAATGATTATTGGAAGTTAGCCTTTTCGTAGTTTTTTGTACCATTGATATGCTATGTTCTGATTCATTTGTTGGATGGGTTGAAGTTGAAATACTACCTTACGGGATTATTGACAGCCGTCCAGGTTTTTCTAATAAGTCGGTGCTTCATGTAAGCTCAGCCATTGGGCTGTCTTGGTTTGTTTATTGGATGTGAGCCTGTTTGAAGTACTGGCTTGAATTTCATGGTTGCTTTTTAGGCCCTACTAAAGCCCCAACCAACATTCATCTAACTGCCCAAGACTCGACTACAATCAAAGTAAAATGGAGCAAACCCCAGTCTGATAAAATTCGTGGAAATCTTCTTGGATACAAGGTAAGAGAACTTTGTTATAAAAATGTTATCGCTTATCTTATCCAACCAGACAGAAACATTAAAAGGTATTCAAAATATATGTAGCATGGATTGCCGCATGTTTCTAAACTCAGAAGATGGCCTCTGGAACAACTTTCCTTCGGCTCTGGCTAAACGATCAAACCTTGTTGGTCAAACATTTCAAATGTTTCGTACAAGAATGTTTGACTGTTTTGCCACGTCACAAAACATTGTTTGATATGCACAATTTCTTATCAATGCTCCTGAAAACTTTAAAAACATTATCTGGTTGTCACAAGCAAAAATGATATCGATGAGCAATGTTTTAAATCGTGACAAAACTGTACATAATATTTTGTTTGATAAGCAAATTTCAAATGTTTGACGAACAATGTTTGGTCGTTTGGCCAGGGCCTAAAACATTTGGTACACGGCTTTTTGTTTATGGATTGAATTAGTTCATGGCTGAGTCAATCAATGTGCTAAACAAAAATTTTGATATGTCCCTTATTTGAGGTAAACAAACTTTGTATTATGTATGCATCTCTATTTTTCCCTAGATTGATTATCAAAGAATGGGGGTCGGAAAAAGGCGAAAACGTCGCTCGGTTGCATCGGCCTGTCCTTCGGTCGATAACTCGCCAAAACAAATGACTGTCGGGCCTTATACCGAAGAAGCGACTCTACGAAATGTTGGAAAGTTTTCCAGATATCGTGTGTCTGTTCTTGCCTATAATGGAGCTGGTGATGGACCGAAAAGTTACACGGTTGACATCAGCACGCCCGAGGGAAGTGAGTATCGACGTTTATACATACTAATGCAGAATATTCTAAATATTCGTCTCTGTCCTGGCATGACATGGACCTCTATTCGATCACACCTTAACTTGGAAAGCATAGTCATCATTTGTGCCATTGACAATTACATATTAATTACATGTTACAATGCCTATTGTTACAATATTAACTATTTGCCTGTCAAAATACTTGGAACACCATATTGGGTTTTCTACTCTTCGCAAGATCCCCTCCCCCCTCTGTAAACAATGTTGGTTTATTGAATAATACTACGGTTCCATGTAGAAATGAACATTCAGATCACCCTAAAATATTCTTCAACATTACAAAACAGCATTGCTTTCGGGGAAGACCAATCTAGTCAGCAAGTGTTGTCTAGTGAAAAAGTCTGAAAACATGATGGGTGTTCCAAGTAATTCTGGTAGGAGGCATTTACTAGCTGATTGTTCAGTAGTATTCATTCGTGCTGTAATAGTGGTGTTTATTGTGAGCACATTTTTAGAGGTAACTACTAGCAGAAGTGATCATTGCTAGTTATTATTACTACTATTTACTATTCATTTCAGTAGTATTTTGTTGCGTTAGCAGCCTCATTCAAGGGGGAATTCACTCATCAAATAAGTTTCCTGTTAAAACAAAAGGATTCTTACGAGATTCCTAGGAAAACAATAGTGTCCGGTTGAGGTTATCCGAGATTCCTCATTTCATTCATTTCATTTTAAATTTTTTAGGCATGGTAGCCCCGTCAGTTAGAAGAAACTGGTTTACAGGGGGCCATGCATTTAGATACAATACTTTTTAGGATAAAAAATACATTATTAAAATATACAAATATAATATACCAATTAAATCTGAAAGTAATAATGAAAAAACAAAATTAAACGATGAATGATAAGGGAGACCAACTTACACCCTGAACGATTTCTCCAGCCCTTTTTTGAATTTTTGGAGCGTAGGTGCTTCTTTTAATTCATTATCTAGTCCATTCCAAAGACTTGCCCCTCTGAATGAAAAGCTACTCTGACCAGCCGATGTCCTAAACAATGGAGTTCTAAGGTTTACGTTGGAATTCCGCAGTGTGCGGGAGGTGGTCTCACTTACTCTAGTAAACATGTTGCTCATATAGGACGGCGCCTCCGCGTTAAGGATTTAAGAACCATTTTGAGTGTCTCAGACTCAATTAACTCCCTAACGGTGGGCCATCCCAGAGCACGAATGAGTGGTGTGGCTGACTGATCATATCGACTACCTGTCACAGTTCTGGCAGCACGATTCTGTAGTTTTTGCAATTTGTTAAGAGCAGTCTCGCCAATATTTCCCCGAACAGGGCAACAATTCCTACGAAAACAATGGAGATACCAGCTGAAGGTTCACGAGATTCCAAGGAGTGATTTGCTCCTCGCCCTCATTAGTATTAGCCATCCTATTTTCAAGTAGTATTAGTTTTCAGGTTTTGTAACATTGAGCTTTGTTTCTTTGCAGCTCCAAGTGCACCATTTATCATTTGGAGCAAATCATACAGTGATTCTATCGACGTACAATGGTCGCCACCTTGTTTTGCAAATGGTCATTTGACTGGATATGAATTGAAATATTCGCAATCTGGTTCAAAGCAGATCTCAACAAGAATCTTTGCTGCTCATGTACGGGTTGCACGTGTTCATAATCTACTTTCATTGAAGAATTACAAAGTGCAAGTTAGAGCTGGAACTCGTAATGGATATGGTGATTTTACTACGTTGTATATCACAACTAAAGACTCTTTAACTGGTAAGCTTGTTTTATTACGCTTTGTTTAAACTAAGCAACCGCTCAATAACCAACTAGAGCTGAACTGAACCTTAACATTAAGCAATTTGAGGGCTCAAATGAATTACTGTAAGCAACTAAGAAGTCAAACAGCCAAGCTTATTCTCTTTCTTGTGTTAGGAAATAATTTGTTCTTATGTTTTGCATGTTCAAGTTCTTTAGCTAACGTTTTTCCACTTACTGTTTACCAAAAGTCGTGTTAAGTTTTCTTGTGTATTTTTCTTTCTATTATGATTTGAACTGATCATTGAAAGCATTTTTTTGACAGCATTACCAGGAAAACCAGGAAGACCAAATATATTGAAAGTAGAATCGAAAGCCATGTTACTTGAATGGGAAGAAGGATCTGATGGAAATACACCGATTATTAAATATAAAATTCAATACAAAGTACCAGGTATGCTGACTTTACCTAACATCGTTGCCCCCCTCCCCCTGAAAGATCCTTTTTCTTCACTGACAAAGATCTTCAAATAGTAGCCCCTTATTCTATAAATAACCTAAATTTTTTCAACCCCCGTCACCCCTAATAATAACCTCTCTGCTATTCATTTTAAGCCTCTTGGAATCTGTGCAAAGCGTCTTTATGTAAGTGGAAATATGGAAGGATTTTTCACCCTCCCCCCTATTTTTCCGAAACCCCATTGTTATTTTTCAGGTTCTATTCCAACCCACCTACTATTATTAAGTAGCTACAAGTTTTTTGAAAGAACAATCTTTATAGGAAACACGAGGCTGAAATTCGGGTTACAAGTTTTTGCTATTCCCGAAACTATTTGAGTTACGCCCAGAGAAGTTCACTAGTGTGAAGTCCTTGCCCGGAAACGCATTTTGAACATGTTTTTAAGAAGGGTGGGAGGCTGTTAAGTTGGTGGGAAATCGCTTCAAAAATAAGAAACAGGTAGGCTGGAAATGAAGCCAAGTGGTACTTACAAAACTTGTATCTATAAACTATCTATAATCGATGTTTCATGCAGCTCTGAAGTTGGAAACCTGAAGGTGCTCAGAAGGTCGAAGCTTGCAGGCAACAATTTGAAAATGTTTGAAAACTGCAGGTAACAGTTACATATCATATCATTTTGTTTTTCAGGCCAGAGTGACTGGAAACTGGGATGGGATGCTTATTTTGATCGATGGACACGAAATGGATCACGAATTCAATACAGAGTGACGAATCTGACGCCAAAGACACGTTATTCATTCAGAGTTATCGCTGAAAATGCACGTGGTCAATCAGAACCTAGCGCTGAAGCTACTTCTCGGCTCACGGGTAAGTAAAAGCACCCTGTTATTATGCTGTTCTTAATTGAATCCAGTTCTAATTGTTTTGTTGGACGAGGGTTCAAAAGACATTCAAGTTGTTGTCATTTAGATGCTACAATGCTTATCTAGTGACGAAAGAAATTCTCTTCTGACGGGAAAGTGAAAACACCCTGTTCTTATGCTTTTTTTTAATTGACTCCAGTTTAAGTTGTCATGTTGAACGGGGGTCACCTACAAAACATTTAAGATCTTTTGATTATATTAACGCACAGCAAATGGATATTAAGGTAATTTTTATTATGTACTGTATTTTGAAATATGGTGCTCTGTACAAAACTATTCGTCCGTATTAATCGTGTCACTCTGCCCAGTTTATGTCTCTTCAATGTACTTGTCAGGGCCACAACCCTTGCCAAGAAGCATGAGAACGCCACAGCTTTCTACATTAGTTTTCTCTTACCAGGCAATTAGGAGGCTTCCTCAAGAGGACCTTCTTGTACGATGTTGATTTTCTTATAGATGAATTGCCTATGGTACGTGGCATGATGTATTTTATTCAAGATTAAACAACATTGTCACAAGGGGAAGCATAGTAATAGTTGATAGTTTAAAATACCCCGTGAGTTTATTTTCTGCATTTTTTCTTTTTACAGGAGAGCATACTGGAGGCAAACCATTCCATGCTGAATTATGGTTCATCATTCTACTTGTTGTTGTTGCTATTCTCATTGTCGCTCTTCTTATTCTGTTTATCTGCGTGAAAACAAGACCAAAGAAGTCTGAGTATAGTAAGTTCAATTATTTCATCATTTATTCCATTAACTCAGCTACCCCCGGTTGCTTTCCTTCTAAGCATTCCCAACTCAATACATATCATGTTGTGTGATGGGTGGAATACAGTCTACTTAAAGTAGCAAACCTGTTGCATTGATCTGTTCAACTCATTGCTACATCCGTACAACAACCTCCGTGCAGCCACATCATTAAGTAGTCTTATCAGTGGATCTTATGAAATATTCAGGGGTGAAACTGTTAACATCTATAACGTTGTGGGTAACGAAGACCAGATATCTCATTTCTGAGATGTGGCAAGCTGCCCCAATTCTTGCTAGCTGCCGTAATCTAGCTTCCTCTAAGCGACTACTCTTGTTGTTTCTTTGCTCCTTATTATAATTATTTAATCCCTCGTTACTACTTTGTACTAACAAGAGTCCAATCTCATTTATTTTATGTTAATTTCTGTCTGTAAGACCATTATGGGAGTGATGTAATTTTGTTTTACAAATCTGATTTTATTTCTGAAACTAACCCCCTGGTCAAATGATTAAACATTATTTGGCAAACATCCGAAATTTGTTTTCAAACAAACTGTTGCCAAAATTGCACAACATTGCTTGTCTAACATTATTTGCAGTTGAAAAGAAGGACATGTTTTGCTGACTAAGCAAACTCTTCTTGTTACAAAATGTTTTGTGACGTCGACAAACATTACTTGATAAGCAATTTCAAATTTTTGAGTAACATTGTTTGATCGTTTGTCCATGGTCTAATACATAAAATAATGCAAAAGGAATTAAATTATTTGTTTGAAAATAAGAAGTTTATGACACAGAAGTAACAAGTATAATATTAGTAACATTGAGTAACAGTAGTAGGCATATTTAAGAAGTAAAGAACAAAAAAATGTGACTTAAAATTATTTTGGTTATAACTTCAAAATCGATCACTAACACACATGAAAGAAGAATTTCTTATCATAATCAATTGTTATTAAGGACTTCTATACTAAAACCAGTAACGCTGTATCTTCTATCAATAAACTACTACTTATAACATAAATGAAATATAAAAGTTTTCGCACGTGTCGTTTATGTTCTGCTGTGTCGTATCTTGTTGTAATTTTGCAAACCCTTGTATCAACGATTGTATCTCTTAACTACTGCATTTTGTCTTTCATTTTGACAACTAATGCTTACGTTAACAGCAATCGTCCCTTTTCACTACATTTCTTCCCTTTTTATCACATTTCGTCATTTACTTCGAAAACAGCAAAAGTAATTTTTGTGTATCTACATAATCTCAAGAGCTCCTTGCCTTAAGAGACTGTAATTTGGCTAAATTGAACTTTTATGTATATTTGCTTCGACCCTTGTGACTAGCCAATTTGATCTCATGTGATGTATCTGATTAAAATACTTACCATTCTACTTGATGTATTTTGCCCTTAGCAATATCCTCATCTATCTATCTACCACCAATAAACCAAGACTTCTTAGCTTGCAATGCGTTGTTCACGTCTACCCAAGATCCTTCGTGGGTTGCGATTTTTTATGCAAGTTGCACAGCAGATCACGGTTGACGACAAAGTGCGATAAAACGTAACGAAACAACAGAATAAAAACATTAGCTCCGAAAAATAGGCCTTTAATAAAAGTTTCATGATGAAGTCGAGCTTGCTCAGACTAATGATACAAATCTAATATAAGTGCGATGAAAAATATTTTTCTCTACGTCCTTTTTTTCGCCAAAAAATTACGTTTTGTCGCACTGTCTGTCGTAGATTGGACAATGCCTACAAGAGAACAACAATTGCAACAACAGTCACGTGATTTGAACCAGTACCTCCACAATGACGCCAGGGACAGTGTTATACATGCTTATGGTGATGATGATGATGATGACGAACAGATGAATACCAAACCGAGGTCGAATACAGAAGGCAAACGAGAACCTAAGCATAAGTTAGAAAAATTGGATTTGAGACCATTAGAATTTGCTGTGCCAAAAGTCCCCGAGTCAGTGCCGAATGTAATACGCAGAGCACCCGAGGGACAAGAAAATCTTCAGGATGCACCAGTGTTTTTGAGAAAGAGAAGTCCGAAGGGTTCTCCCGAGAAAGAAACGCGGTTTTCTTATCACGAAAAGATGCAACCCGCGTTTGATCGACAGTCTTCAAGTCCTTATGAATCTTCTAATAAAGACAAAGAGTCGGATGGTGATTATGAAGATGACAGAAAATATATGCCAAAACCAAATTCTTATGGAAACAGGCAGTCTGTAGAAAGAGAGCACAGGTCGCCCAGCAGATCAAGAGAGCGGTTGAATACAAGCAAAAGTGAATTGAATGAAAGAAAAGAACATCAACAGAAAAATTAAATCGGTCATTGGAAAGTTTACTGAGAGAAAGATTGGAAAGCCAAAGCGATCATACCAGCGAAGTGGAGAAAAATAAACTGAGAAAGCCGTCGAGCAGAGAATATATTCATGATGATGATGATGATGATGTTTTTGTTGAGGATGCAAGAAGAATGAACAAGTCGAGGATGTCTGATAGAAGAGAACATAAGAACACGTGGGAACTGTCTTTAGATGACGATGATATTGATGGTGACAATAGATACGACGATCAACGAGATCGTGCAATCACCAATCATCGAAAATCCGACAGAAATCGGGAACATCGAAGGCGCCGAGAGCATGACCAGGACTACGAAAGCGATCGGAAGTCTACCAAACATCTGGACTACCATAGAAGTTTGGACTACGACGACAGTGATCGAGACTACCGGAGAGAGCGGCGAAACAGCGGTCACAAGGATTACGACAGAGATCGAACTTACTCTAGAGATCGGGACTACGACGACCAGGATCGAGACTATCGCAGAGACCGATCCAACAGAAGTAATAAGGATCACGACAGAGATCGGACTTACTCAAGAGATCAGGTTTACGACGACAGAGATCTTGAGTACAGCAGAGATCGGGATGACGAAAGCAATTATCGGGACTACGACAGAAATCGTGAACACAGCAGACGTAATCAGCATGAAAGGAATCATGAACACGTGCGAGGTCGAAATGCCGATCATGATGAAATAGATCGGGACTATAAACTACTCATTAATGATCTTACTCGAGGTAGAGTAAAGGATTCGCATCCCGCGAGAAACGAAAACCGAGTTTCAAAAGTGAGCAGAATTGAGCTTATGTATTCATTACAACCCTCGCCAAAATGGCTGAGAGCATTCTTTCTAAATTGTCGCTTAAAAGACGGATACTCCCTCCCCTGATCCAGTGACAGCGAAACTTTGCTGTCAGTGACCTCGACATTGAATCAAGGGGAAGGGATTTATTGTCTAAAAATAGTACGATTTGGCCCGATTTTTAAAGTGAAACATACTTATAAGGTAGAGCCTTCCATAATGGGCTGAGATTCACTTAAACATGTTTAATCACGTTGGTAGGAATCAACGACGTTCTTCCATTATATTGCTATGTTTATTCATTTGCTGTAATCTTTGTTTGTTTGTTTGTGTGTTTTTTTTACATTGTTTGTTTTTTCATTAAGATAAGTTTAGTTGATTTTTTAAATGCCTTAAAAGTTCTTTAAGAGTAACAGAGATACTTCCATATAATGGAAGCGTGCGAGACTAATGTTGTCGTCCATGGGAGAGACACCCCTTGCATCGGTTACACTCGAACAGTGGGCGTTCATATTCTTCCAAAAGTTTATTTCTTTATAAAAAATAACTCCATACAACGGACTTTGGTCCAAAATGTGTCAGATATATGAAGTTTCGACTATATTCTTACCCTGTGTGCAGACTTACAATGAAACAAGCTAACCTTACATTATAAAGTCTTCGCGCAGGCTACTGTATTCTCTGTTGATTGATTGGCTAATCAACCTAATAAAATTCTCTATCAGCTAAGAGACAATTTTTTCTGTTTTGTAGATGCAGTGAAAACAGCAGAGACAAAGCCTGGAATGAGTAGCTTCGAATTGGCAATGGTCAGAAACAGAGGGGGCAGTGCACAACGATTGATAAGTAATGATAGCGATGCTGATGCACGTTCGAATAGATCTGTGGTATCAAAGAAGTCACGTGCTTCAGAAGATAAGTAAGTCACGCTCATGCTATCTTTGCTTAAAATTTGCAACTTGAAACGATTTTAAGGAACTTTAAATCTGAAGTCAAATGAACTAAAAATTGTCACATGCGAAAATTGCCCCCCCCCCCCGTCATCATTTGACTTTGTTTTTTAATAAGCAACTGCTCAAAGCAACTAGGGCTGGGATTTTGTTGAATATTTTGGTTGAGATGAGTTTTCTTTATACAGTACATCATTGCAAACTTGTCAATTACATCGAAAAGCAAGAAATTAGCCAAATGAAGAGTTTTTAGGGGGTACCAGTCATTCTGTGAGGGCTGAAATACTAGATAATTCAAGCAACTTTGAGGGCTGGACAAAAGTCCAGTTGCTTATTGAAAACGATGTGTTTAAAGGTTTAATCTATAAATGCATCTTTATTCGTAGGAGAGCTGCTAAAGACCCAGTGATAGATGAGAAATCAGAAAGCAGCATATCAAAACATTCTGATGTATCAGATAACGATGCAGATAAATCAGGAAATGAAACAGAAGAAGATGGGAAATTCGTCAGAGGAGGTAAGGCGGCTGAGGCATCAATCGCATCGCATTATGCTAATGATCCATTCTATAGGAATTGGCGCAATTCATTGGATAAGAAAACAAGGAAAGCCATATTAACGGAATATCATGATCGTAATAAAAAGAAAGCATTGGGTCATGATTCGGTTGATAGTTTAAGTGGTTCGAAACCATATCGTTCAGCTTCTGAGGAAGGTCTGGATCGCATTGGGCGGCAAAGAGGTGTACGTCCAGGTCGAAGTGATCTCTCTGAGAAGAAAAAACTGACCCAGTCTGATCCGTATCTGAATCAAGAACCAGCCCAGAGTGTCAGTTCATTCACCCCATCTGTCCCTGATGATCAACAACCGAGAGCCCGTCGCCCAGGCAAGAGAGGCATTGACCGATCCGCTGCACGTTCTGAGCCATCGCTGAATGTTCGTGATTCGGAATCTGATTCAGATACTCGCTACCCGCCGCCTTATGAGGGTGATAATGGCACTAAAGTGCGCAGGAAGAACAGCTTTTTACGCGCAAGAGATGGCGAAGACGACAATGGCCGACGAAGCAGCAGAGAAGAGCTTGATGACATCCCTGCAAGAAACAAAAAGAAAATGGCGGCGGAGCTGGATAAAGCTGTTGGTTATTACACAAGAGCTCCGCCACCGTATGAAGATAACGGAGAATACGACAGCGAAGCTGCTAAATCGCCGCCTGCATATACACCAGTTCAAGATAGCAGCGATGATTCTCGCACTTATGTCGGCTACAACCGAGGACCGAGAAACTGGCGGCCGCAAAGACAACAAGAACGACGGGATGTTTCGTCTCCGCAGAACATAGAGCAAAGGCGAGTTCCGAATAGACGAAGTGACGAATTTGATGGACCGTCAAGGACTTCTATGACACTTGTGTGATTGACAGTTTAATCACTCATCTCAACTACTTTTGCTGCATGTTTAGTCATGTGGATGTATATTTGGTGTTTTGACGTTTATCACTATTTAGAGTTAATGTGGACATCGATGAGGTACTGCAAGTAATGAGATAATTAGATTCTTGAGCAAATATCTTACTGAGGTTGCTTAACTTTATTGCTGAATAGCCAAGGTACCACAAGTAACATAATCAGATCCTTTACTATTCAAAGTAAAAGCACCGTGCAATAAGTTCATGAGATATCCCAAGTCATATACACAGCTCCTTTACTATTCAGAATCACAAATGGTCTTTTGATGCCTTGATTCTGCATCACATTTAAAACAGAACAGCTTAAACCTCGTGTTGATAAACTATTAAAGTGCATTTTGCTTCAGTTGATGTAGTTTTGTAGATTTTAGTTGCAGAGACATTTTTCATACGAGTATATGCACCTGTTTTTAGTGTTTGAAGTGGTACTTTGTTTTAATTTTAATATCCATTCAGCCCTTTGTTGATAACCATTTATTAATCTCTGATTATGTCTTGTGATCATTCCATACCATTAAAACGACGTCTGCAGTAAAATTTCGCACATGAGAACTTTGGTATCAGTTTTCTCATGACTTGTAAACCATGCAGCATCAAGAAGGGATTAGCTAACCCTGATGCCTCACGAATACTGGAAGAATAACGTACAACCTTCAGGCCCGTTATCTCGAATTAACCATGGAAATTGGCATTTGCTCTAGGTAATAAATTTCGAGATATCTAGAGGATTTCAGGCAAGCCAAAATGAGGGGAAACAGAAAAGTGTTCAAATCTTCCAAGAAATCGAGTGAAACGAAAGCCGAAATACCGATTTTCAATTGTAGTTCAATACTATGGTTCAATTCTTCGCAGTTATTTCAATTTGACAAAGAACCTTGCCAGCTAATCCCCTTATAACGGACTAAACGGGGCCCCCTAATTGCCCCCCCCCAATAAGCAAGGTACGTTACAAACAGGGTATTTTATTTTTCTGTAGCTCCAAAGAAAAGTTTAATTATACGTTTTATCAGAGAGTGATAACCATGTTTTACATGGATTTTCTATTGTTTGCTTTGCATCGTTTTGACTGTTAGGTCCTTGTCAATCGATCAAGCATTGTTTGTCAAACATCGAGGTCTACTTTGCAAGCAATGTTTGACTGTTTATCCATCTCACAAAACATTGCTAGACAAGCAGAACTGCCTTGCCAATGTTTTTAAAGAATTTTCGAAAACATTTCTATTTTCATAGGCAAAAGATGTTTGTCAAGCAATGTTTTGCGCTCTGGCCATAGGATCAAACATCTTGTTTGACTAGCAAATTTCAAATGTTTGACCAACAATGTTTGATCATTTGACCAGGGTTGGGCCTAACTGTTTCTGTGCCAACAAACCCACAACAAACACACTTCCCGTAGCTTAACATTTTTTTGAAAAAGTATCTTAACGAGTTTGGATGTTTGTGCATTATATTTTAATCATTATTTTACGTAAGTATGATTTTGAGGTAAACTTTTTAAAAAGTTAGAAAAATGCAAAGGATAATAAAAAGATAAGACAAAAGTGTTTTTTCATTACTATTTTTCTCTCTCAAAAATAACATAGTTTATTTAGTTTACTCTCGTCTGATTTGAAAGTTGAACTGCCATCCACCACGACCATCATTTTCATTGCGTTCTTGCGGCTGATCTTCTCTCAGTTTTCGCAGTCTTTTGATTAATTTATGCAAAGCTTCAAATGGACCAATGAAAATCATCCAAGAAAAGATGACGTCATAGATGAAAAATGGAACAAATGGAGACAGGACTTTAAGCAGCAAACTGCATCCAGATATGAATGTCGCCAGCCTCAGAATTAATCCAGGGAATGTTCTGGAAATAACAAAAACAAAGATCATTGATTTTGTTGATATCGTAAAGAGATTGGTGAGGCGAGTTGAGGTTGATTTGATACTGAAAGAAGCTTGTAGATTCGGATAAATGTATTTCGAAATCTGTTTGGTCCAGCGTTAGTGTGTGCACTCGATTGACCACACTTGATTGGCTCCACTTTACCCTGGGTATTCATTCGCTTTTTTTAATTTGAATCGGAAAGCTTAATGAAAGAAATTCAAACCTCCGGCTTCTTGATTGCAAAAATACTGCTTTGGCCACGCGGGCGCATCTCGGGCTTTTCAGTGTTTCTTTTAAGAATGAACGGTATTCTTGGTAAAAAGCAACCCAAAGGAACCTCCTAGATTTTGGCCAATCAGAAAAGTGGAGCTGGACTGGTATTGTGTTTTGATCACCAATCAGCTTGCAGGATACGGCGAGAGGAACAACCGAATTGGCTGAAGAGTTACGAGTGCAAAGGAGACAACGAACTCTTTCTTTCATCATAGATCAGTTCATTAAAAATGTAAATAAAGAATATAAAAATAAAACAGATTTACTTACTTGTATCCGCGTCTTGTTACCAGCCAACCAAGTTGCGTCAGTTCACAGCCAGTCATAAGAAATGATTGTACGATGACGATTCTTGCAATCCAGTAGTTCACACTCAAGTAATTATATGCAAATAATCCAATCAAATAGTATGGAAACATCATTAACCATGTGAAAAAGTTCCACAGTTGTTGCCAAGACGGTGTTAAATCCTTGAAAAATAAGGACAATTAATACCAAAGAAGTCTTCTCGATATTAAATTGCTTTAGGATTTATGAGAAGAGACAAAATGTTAAACAAAGCAACTGGGTTATGTATGAGTTCCTCGCTTCACAATTTCGGACATTTGGCATTGAATACTTTCACGTCAAAAAGCATTTAACTGCCATCTTGCAGCCGGCTCGCAACTCAACTCTTTCCAATCAAAATGAATTTCCTCTAAAGGTTTCAACATGCACCTAGGCCTTTCACTTTGTACCCATTTCAGATTTTTTGTGTATTTCTTTTTAAGAAGTTTTACCAACCTGTGTTCAATGGAAGAATTGCTATCCTAAAATGGTGGCTTTAGGTTCTGCTATTGTTTTAACATAACCCCCAAACCGAATTTCTTCTCCTGTGATCCGACTCCTAGCCTCCCTCCTATGTCAGTTCTATAGCTTTATTTTGGCTATATCGCACTGTGTGTTGCAAAGTTTTGTTCTTTAACCTTACCCGATGAGGGGAAACGAAAACTGTTGTTGCGTATATTAGCTACTGAGTGCTGCGGGGTTCAGGGCATCAAATTCGGCAACAATCTTCATCAATCTACGACACACTGTATTGGAAACTAAAAGCAACGCTAGAACAGTTGTTTGTTATGTATTTTAAAAATAATGCAGTTTGATAGAATGCAACGTTTGTTGAAAGCTCTCATCGTTACTTTCTACGTTTTTTAAGTATATTTTAAGACATATTTGTTAAAATATCTTACCGCTGTCATGATTGGATCAATTGAAGATGCGTCTTTTTGATTTTTGCTGCATGTTTGATGAAGAAATGGAAGAAAAACTTCGTAGTAATCAAATAAATAAAGATAGACAATCATGCCACGAGGAAACTGATGAAGACCAAATAGAATGAAGACTGATTTTGCCCTGTTTGATGCCTGAAAAAAAGCAATGAAAAATTAGATTTGAAAGAATTATTGTGCGAGACTTGGTACATCTTTCGCATTTGTACTATCTTTGCAACTCCATAAATGTGCAGGGAAACAGTTTGATCGTAGAAACGGCTGTTTTGATATCGCAAGATAATGATCGAAACTTCGCAGAATTTTGATTGCAGAAACAGAAACGTGAAAGCGATAAGGGATTAATCTTTACAGATTAATCCGATTCAGCTGCGATAATATTCGTTTCTTTACGATCGATCAGGGTTATCTTATGGAAACCACGCTTCAGCAATATACGATGCGTTATGTATAATACAGTAAGAGCGTTTCCTTCAGCTCTATCATTCTTAGGGCAATACGAATGGTACAATAAGCAAGTACACTTTAACGGGAAATGATGACAATAGATTAAATTGAAGTCAGAAAACGAACTCTTTCTGTCTACACATAAACTGCCTTTTGGTTTTGATGTGGACAGATTTCAAACCCTTAATGAAACAAAGATCTCGCTTTGCCAATTATCCGAAAACCTAACAACAATAAAATTGCGGCCAAAATTTGATGAAAACCTAATCCATCGTACTTCTAATGTTTTTTCTCGATATTTACTGATTAAAAGTGAATATTAACCTTGTAAGACCACAAATCACGAGGGCCTTTCATATTTTGAAGGTAGAGCATTTGAACTGCATACATAAACACACGTCTATGGAGACCCAAATTCATATTAATAGGTGGACCAATCAAATCATTTTCTCGTATTTTCAACAACAATTGTCCATCGATGCCTGCTTTTTTAAATCTCTCATCATATACTCCTTTTGCCCATGGTCCTTGTTCACCAACCCAATATGCCACATCATCTGATGTCCATTCTTTTACTGGTTTTTATGGAGCAAACCATTAGAACCACCATAAAGCATGTTTGTCACAATTGCTATGACCTGCAATAATAAAGATGGGAGTTATTAGAAAAAGAAACATTTTATGATATTTTTTCAGTTCAAGGTTGTATCTGCTTCTGAGATCATAGAGACCAGAGCCGTAAATAGGCAGAGCAGAGGAGGCCCTGGGGTTAATGTCATCCTGCTGGGGCTCAAATTTCGTGGGCCCCTTTGAGAATCTAAATTTTTGCAAGCCCCTTCAATGTCTGGGGTTCTCGACCCCCCTTTTGACAGACAGACGGTACTGAGTATCTTACCACAGACAGGGCAATCAGTACTGACAAAACGATGCAAAATGTTCCACATCTAATGTTCCCAATTCCTCGTCTTTCTGTTTCTGTTGATTGGGTTCTGTTATCCTCTGCTTGTTTTTCAAATGAAGCGAGAATGGTTAAATATTTTGGATTGGATTTCTGGGCCTTCTTCCTCTCTGATATGCGATCAGGAAACAGTCGTTCAATGGTATTCCTAGGAAAAGAAAAATATTATGAAATGTATTATCAGTTATCATGGGGGGTCATCAGGGTTTACAAAGCAGCAGAATTGCCCCCACCCCCTTATGATTGAAGTAGCTGGTAGGTGTTTCACTTCTTGGGATTTCCACTGAAAGAAAGGAATTCCAAGGGATTTCCATGAAACAATAGGAATTCCAGGAAGAGTGAACAAGGAGCAAATCACCCCTCATCTCAGCCATCAAAGTTTTCCTGGGACACAATTTTCCATGGTTTTAGAGGGGGCTTATACAAGTACAACGCTCTTTCAAGAGAGGTTCTTATTAATTTTCTTTTAATTTTGGGAGGGCACCCATTCGAGTTGAGGGGGGTGTTGTTCTGAGGGGGCATACATTTGATTGAGGAAATACGTTAACTTCAACTGACCTCAAAGTGAAATTAACGCTTGGGAATTCATTGAAAGGTCGTCTACATTGCAGACATTCTGCCTTTTTGGATGTGTTCCACCAGTTTGCTAAACAAAATCTACAAACTGTGTGGCCACAAGAAAGGGTTGTTGGATCTAATAACACTTCATAGCAACAAGTACACGTGAAATCATCTTCTGACAGGCTCTGCTTGTCTTCTGCTTTCTGTTTTACTTTAGCCATGGTGTAAAAATACTTTGATTATCATCTGCAATTGCAAAACAAATTCATTCTTGACCTGGACCTGCCATATCAGTTCCGCAATGAAGATTAGTGCAACAAATACGTCACTCAAGGTTCTGCAAGGTAGCATGCACTGGGATAAGATTTGGTGCATCCCACATGAAGTCAGACGTAGTGCATGTCAAAACGAGGCTGTAGTTATTATTGGGCCTAGTTGCCTTTGGCATTCTTCATGAATAGGAGTATAATCTGCAGACATCCACAATCAAGCCTTATTATTATTAGCACACTCATTACAAAACCATTGAAAATCTCTTTTCAGGAAGACATCAGTGCTGATATGTTCACACATTCGGTGAAACCACTTGTTGCAGCTGCAGCATTCTGCCATTTGCCTATTAAAAACAAAAGTTACCAAGCTTACCAACAACAAGATATTCACTTGAAGATGACTTATTTAAAAGCCATGGTTATCACCAACAGCATGACCTTTGTGCATTGAGATATGTGGCACAACAAGAACAAACTTTCGCTGGAATCCTGTAACTGATTTATTCTTTATACCCATTTTCAAATTTCGAGATGCTTGCGATCGTCGCCATTCTGTGTTAGTAGTTATCTGTTAAGAAAAAACTCAGTATAAAGACTTGAGACTTTGAATACATGCTTAATTTCTACAAGAAACGAATGAAAATGATTTATCCTGTTGTTCATAATATAAAATAGTCAATCAGATAAAAACATTTGGTTGAATGTTTAAATAATGAATGGAATATAGTTATTCAGAATGATACAAATTCTGCATAATAGATTCCATTCAACTATTTGTGAAGATTGAGATTCAGAATAATACTTACTTTATGACAAGGAAATTCGATGATCTCATTAAGTTTCACGGTTGCGGGGCAGTCGAAATTTTTTGAGGTTTGAATGAACATCTTCTTTTTACCATACACATGATCTGATTTCTGTGAATTAAATTAAATTTTCTTGAAGGGTATGTGTATTGCTGGCAAATTCATGCAATCCCTTGCTTTTTAAGTCTTTATCTCCCACTTGTAAATAGCTCCACTAGCTACAGCTGTTCCCTCTCACAGACTACAATTGGCACGTTTACCGGAAGAGCGAGAAAGAGAACCAAAAAGATTAATAAGAAGAAAAGCAGGACAGGTTCATGCTACTTTTCAGGCTTTAAACCTTTAGCATAATCAATATTTACCATGCGTTCAATACATTCCATTTTTTTCTTTTCTTTAAGCTGGATGTTTCTGTCTTTACCGTGTTGGGAGTCAAATACCTTTTAGTTGACAATCATAAATGGTGTTCCAGTATATGTAATTTCATCCGTACTCCATTTTACGTCATGCTTTTTATCCATGAAATCTAGACCAAAGTAAAAAATTGCTTAGACTCCATTTTGTAAGAACGATTGGAAAAGACCAAGGCTTGCATAATCTCAAAATAAGACCAGTTAGAGAGTCCCATAATTGAAAACAAGAACAAAAAGCATCTTTGAATGTAAAAGGTCACACAAAACAATAAAATATAAACATTTGCGAGGCAGAAATTGTCGCAGCAAGAAGAACATTGAATTGAATATCAAGTGTGATTTCACGGTTTTTGTGTAGAGTGTATATTTTCAAATTGGTGGTCTAATTTCATGTTCTAATTATTTTTTTTCAATTAAAATCTTTCATAGAAATACAAACAGAAGGAAAATCTCGCGTTGAACAGTGGCCTTGAAGAACAGACCAATTTTTTTGGCAAATTAAAGTTAAAGTAATTGGTAAGTTCCATTCCTAAGATTTTTAGAAATAGTCTGTGATGTTGTGCAGGCAAATAAACACTTGCTTGATGCACAAATAACCGAATTTCACCAAAAAGGTGACGCTGATGCGGTATGTTTGATGGTGGAATGTGAATAAAAGAGGGGCTGATAAGCCTTTCATTCAAGCTGGGCTCCACCATACACCTAGACTTAGTCTAGGGGCCTAAGGCAGCCTACCTGTTTGAGTTACCATCGGAAAAAATCATGAATTTTGCATTAATTTATTAATAAAGGTCTCCATTTTGCAGGATGATGTCCTTGAAATTAGTATCAAGAAGTCTTTATTATAAAAGAATTGGCTTGCTAAATTCAATCATCTTGCGATGTGCATCTGCATCTGCAAGGCAACGGAAAGCAAAGCATTTTTCGAAAAATGATGTGCCACCTCACAGAGTGGGAGTGATCAAGAGCTGGGATTCAAAACATACTGGTAAACTCAATTATTATAATTTAAGTTATATAATATTCTTATTTTCCAAGGATTCAGGTGATCACGAAAACAAAGGGTACAGACTGCATCTACAAGAATCAGTAAATGTGACAATGTCTGCCTCAAAGCTGGATTTCTGCAGATAGCGTTGAGGACCATGAGGGGAGAGCAATAGTGCAACAATTGTTTTCCAGAAATGCTTTAAAGACCTCCATTCCAAGCGAAGATACCAGTCGGTCGCATTCTCCCAATTTGCATGCTTTACAGTGTTTCTCTAATACTGAAATGCTAAGGCACAAGGGTGATGGCAATCAAACAATCACCATGCGGAAGGTTAGGGCATGGCAATGTTGAGCCTGTAAACCTTTGTTTTATTTACCAATGCTTTCTTACCACCAAATAAACTGGCTACAAACTTGCCATTAAGTACAAGCCTTATCAAACACTTGCAAGTATGATTGCCTCCTTGATCACGGTGCAAATAAGGTTCAAGTAAGATGCTGAGTTCGGCATCACCAGATTTTGAATACCAGGCAGCTTGATGCATCTTGATTTGAATATGATACAGCAGGAAAACCAATAATTTTGTGCATTTCATTACAGTATTCTTTTTTGTCTTAAATGCTATAAAAAGTCATTTTTCTTATAGGTGGATTAGAAGGCAGTCTTTGGGCTCATGATCGATTTATGGATGATATAATGATAAGAAAATTCATCGAAGGAACATTCTATGAAATGCTTGTTTCTGATGTCATCATCAAAAGAAGGTTGAATCAAATTATCATCAGCATTTTCGTAAATGCCAAAGGTACAACAGTTCAAAAAATTTACTTTCTTGTTGGATTCAGTGAGAAACTTCTAGAACATCTGTTGGGATGTTTAGTAAAAATGGAGGTTATTTCAATACCAGATTAATCAGTAGAAAAAAGCTTGGTTTGTTTAGTATATTGTTGGTCTTAGAAAAATTGTGGTTTCAACAAATTTCATTTTGCTGTTCAAGTGTCATTTGTTTTTAATATCAAAGCAATGCTCTTAAAAGTCATTAAAACAGAAAGTTTGATATCAAAGTCGTTAAGATGTCATAAATTTTTAATTTCACTTAAGACTTTTTATATCATAAATTATGAATATTCTAATTAAACTCTCACAAACTTCCACTATTTCCACCATACAAATGTTCCTGAGTAATAGTCTATGAGTTCATCAATAACAAAATATTACTCTATTACATCATATGAAATATATAAACAATTCTCTTTTTAAACAATAGTGGCGATTATATGTTTACAACCCCCTGGAATGTCTTGTCTACATCATCACACAACAGCCGTCTTTTTGCGAATCAAGGGGGTTGGCTGTGGTAAGTGATGCCGTGTTCATAGTTTTAACCATGTCCTCAAATCCTAAATGAAACGCTCGATTGACATTGAAACCAATTTTGGCTGATGTTATGATCTTATTGATCTGATCAGCGTGTCTTTCGGAATTAATTTCCTGCAAAAACTCATCAACATAATCATCAGTGATCTCATCAATCATTATCTTACTTTCCAGTTTGTCAGCTTTCGTTCCGACAATCACTGTGGGGATCGGATAATCACAAACCCCTTTCATGATTTCATAGATTTTCTTCATCACATCAAATGATTTTTTATTCTCAACTTCATAAGCAAGCATAACAACATCAGCTTCTTTCAAGCATAAATCTCTCATTGCAGGAAACTCGAATGCGTCTATATCCACGACTTCAATGTGAATTTTGTATTCTTTAAATTCCACATCTTGTGCATATCTTTCCTCCACAGTTGCTACGTGATTTTCTGTGAAATCACCGTTTAAAAACCTCTTTGCAAGACATGTTTTTCCGATTTTCTTTCCTCCTAGTATCAGGATACTTTTTGGCTTTCTTTTTGCTCCTGGTTTTGCACTTTTTCTTATAAATCGGCTTCGAATCTTCGATCCTTCCTTCGGCATTGCGAAATAAACACTTTCTGCAATAAGATGTCTTTAATTTCTCTCACACCAAATACACAGGAAACGTTTACTGCACTCTCTGTCCTCTGGATTTCAACAGCTTTTCTGCAAACTTTGCTTTTATTTGCCAAATTTAAGAGTGTTTTATTGACTCATTATAACATGACCAAATGCAAAGTCAGATAAGGCTTCAAGTTCGTGACACTCTTCCAGTTATCGCGAATTTCATCAAACTAATAATAGTATAAATATGACGATCTCGGAAATAAATAAATGCCAAGTAAACTAGATGAAATATTTTCAGTTTTGATCACAGGATTCAACCATCCCAAATATCCATCCAGTTTGACGGAAAGGAAAGTGATAATGACGTCATTTCCTGTATGATCACGATGAAGGGTTTCGCATTTGTTGTTTAATTGTCTGAGTGCTGGGTCACTACAAAACGAAATAACAAAGGCTTGGATTTTTAGAGACTTTCGGTTTCTTAATACCACTGGAATCTTTTTGTTTTCAGACAACACCCTTTTTTTAGTAACTAGTTAGGAATTAATTTTTGTCAGAAAGCGGATATGGGGATGTATGTAATGATCTAATTAATAAAAGAATGAAAATGCCAGCTTGTTTAACGGAGCAAGTCTAATTATCAGAATACTGTAGGAGTTAAGCATTCAATGGAGTAAAGTGAAACCTTTTTATGTTGCTTTGTTTTCTCGACTGTTTGTTTAAACTTGTTTTTAATTGGTTCTTGGAAAAAGAGCAATTGTTTTAGCAGCCTCGTTTTCATCTCGCAAAATGGCGTCCCTTGTGTTTGTAAACACCATGGCTTCTACAGCTGCTGAGTTCGTCGCATCCTTTGCATTTACACATTAATACTTCAAAGAATTTAACGAAATAATAACAAAATGCAATATTTTGCACTTTTATTTTTGATCTGAGCATCAAAATGGAGAATCGCCCCAGAAATGATGTTGATATTCGAACTGCAAGAGCTCAACAAAGACAGAGTTTGGAACGAAGCCAGAAAGAGTTAATAATGCACATTTTGGGAAGTGCAAGCAACGCGGAAAATGCTGAAGAAGAAGAGATTGAAGAGTTTCATAAACCTGAAGGAATCGGTTTGCAAATGCAATTAATTCAATCCCTATTATGCTTAGGCCTAATTAGCTTTCATTAGGACATCTTTACTTTTTGCATTAACAAGATTGCACATTAGGCATGCTTTCTCGTTTGAACAGACTTAGCTTATTGACATCATTTAAAAGTATGGTGTATTGTTTTTAAAGCAAACAGCAAAACATTGCTGATGTTTATATAGATATACGGTTTTGTTTTTTAGAATTTTCGTGGGTATGGGACGACAGCAGCAAATCACAAGATGTAATTCTGTGCAACAAAAACAAAGAAGCGTATTTTCATCCTGATTATAGTTGTGGAACTGCAGCTGTACGAGGGACACATCCTTTGACTGATGGTTGGGAATATTATTGGGAAATCAAGATGTCAAGTGCTGTTTACGGCACTGATATGGTTAGTATTGATTCAATGATTTACTGATTTCATGATTGCAATTACGATTGATCAGCTGATTGGTTAATGATCGTCATTGCATAATTGATTGATTATCTGTTTTGTTTGATTGATTGGTGATTTGACTGATCGATTGATTGCAATTATTAGTTGATTGTTTGTTCGATTGATTTGTTAATGATCCAGTGATTTATTTCATATTTTGATGGTTTGATGGTAAGTTGATTGATTGATTGATTGATTGACCAATTGTTTGTTTGATTGATTGGATGCTATGTTGATCAGCTGAATGGTTGAACCGCTGACTGGTTGAGTGATTCAATGATATATGATCACAGACTGGTTGATTGATTGATTGCTTGGCATGATACTTGGATGATTAATTGATCTGTGATTTGATTGACCTATAAACTGATTGAATGATTAAATGATTGACTAGATGTTTAATTTGATTGACTGGTCGATTGTTCTGGTGATTCGTAAATCGTCGAGCCCCATAAAATGACTCGAGTTATCGTTTTGTCGTTTCGTAAATTTACAGTAGACCCTTCTGCTTATTTCTATCAGTTCTGAAGGTGGATGACGGTGAAGTAATGTATTTAGCGTCAGTTGCTTTCTTAGAGGCAGGTGAACCAACGAGAGCGTGACCCTTAGCTGTGACGCTATCTACTATCATCGGGGAGTACATTGACTAGATGCTTTCCCCGAGACCCCGACCTCACTGAACCCCTATTCCCCTGACATTACGAGTTAGTTAAATCAAACAACGACGCTACTGCATCTTCATGCGACTCTTTGACTCGATATTTACCTAACTGTGACTCTTGGTTAGTTATAGCTGTCTATTTGATCTTCTTTTTAGATGATTGGAGTTGGAACGAAAGAAGTCGATCTTCAAAAATACAAATCCCAGTTCTGCAGCATGCTGGGAAGAGATTCAAATAGTTGGGGTCTTTCTTATTTTGGTACTTTTCAAAATGGAGGGAAAGTTCAAGACTTTACTGATAAATTCGAAAGGGGTACTGTGATAGGGGTTCATTTAGATATGTGGAAAGGCACCTTGTGTTTCTTTAAAAATGGACGTCCATTAGGGGTCGCAGCGCAGGGTTTACAAGGTAAAGTTTTGTATCCAATTATTGCATCGACAGCTGCAAGAACTCGAATGAAACTTGAATGCAGTCGAAGCACGGTGTTTTCATTGCAATATCAATGTGTTAAAGAAATCAGTAAACATTTCAACCATACATCAAGCACTGCCGTTGATCAACTGCCGTTGTCAAAAAATCTGAGAAATTATTTAAAGGAACATATTTGTTGGTTATCTTTACTTAATAATCTGCCACCAACACCTGGACCAAGAAGAAAAAAACAACGAAGGTCTGTCTAGTTTTTGCTTTGTTTTATTTATCATTAGCCCACACCCATATCTGACCTCCGCTTCTAAGTTGCTCTAAAGTTGTTTCGCAGTGCAGTCATGTCAGTTGAGTCAGTGCTTATTGCTCTTTCAAAGTCGTTTTACATTGCTCTGGTTGTCTGATTTGAGCCTTGTTAGGTCCAGGGCACTCTTGCTCAGCCACTGGCCAACGGAACCCTTCAGGGTCGTTTTCCGTGGACCTTATCCACCATCCTTGGCCATGTTCGTTTATTTAGTTGTTAGTTGTCAATTGATCTACTGATTGTGATTTGCCTGTCTTTTCTTGTGATCACTTATTTATTTGATAGAGCAACTGGAATCATTTGAAATCATTTGTTGAAATCGTTTCTTTGATTCACTGATTGTGCTAATAAGCTTACTAATCATTTGTTTTTTTACAAGACTATATGGCTATGGTAAAACAGATATCGCTATATCGTCTATTATACATTTTCACTTTCTTACTGCATCTTTATTTTGTTTCTTTGCTAACAACGTAATCGCTTTCTTTTCATTAGGGCGCATGCAAATAAGATGACATCATGAAAAAACAAGATTTATTTGGGATGTATTTGACTGTTCAAATGTATTCCGGAATGCTGCATACCACGGAAAATAATGAATTTTATTAAGAACTACTGATAACCATAAGTTGTCTTATATATTTTCTACTTTATCTCTTTCAAGCATTTATATAATAGTACTTGTATTAATCTATTTATTGTTATTCATTTATTTAAGTTTTCTTTGCTTCAGGGTACAGTACTACACTTTTTTGCGAGAACAATTTCATAAGAATACGACTACACCACCCTCAGTTAGGTTTGGGGCGAAATTTTTAGAAAAACTGAGGCTGGCGTTATTGTGAGGTTTAAGAAAATTGACTGAATACATAAGCAATGAATTAGCTACTCAAACGGTATAGTCGTATTGTCTGTGCTCTTGAAGAAAATAGTCAAAATTTCATGGCTTTCTTTAATTCTTTCTTTACATAAGACTTGCACAGATTTCACACTTTTCAGCCTTGTTATTTGCTTACGCCATACAACTATTTATTATTAGATCTTCCAGTTTATAGTGATAAAGATTGTTCAGTTTATGTTATTTATTATTTGGTTTAATACTTTTGTATAATGCAGATAACTAAACCAATATTATGTTCAGAATGAAAGTAATTTTCACCAAAAGTTTCGTCATTTTTAGCGTCTCTCTTGGTTGTTTCACGGAGCTTTTTGAGGTCCTAATTTTGGGGCCTCTGTATTAAACCATTTTCACATATCATTTGTAGAACCAGCCCACAAGATAAAAATCGCGTTCAATTTTTCGCAACCTCAGTAAAAACAGTTGCCAATACTCTAGCGCAACTACACTGCAACTACTGTAAGTTCAAAGTTGTTTGCACGTAGCGACTGAATATTGCATATCAACACAAATAAAATCATAGGCATTTGCATTCTTCCGTGATTCAAATCTTTTTAATTCGCCACATCTTCTTTGTATTTTCTCCTTAGCTTAAAACATTGACATATTTAAAGAAAGTTATTGTTGGAATGACAAAGCGCAAACGCGCGGGGAAACATGGTTAAAATATTAAGGTGGGCTCCAAAAGGATTGTGTGTGTTTCTGTCTTGCTTCTCATGTTGAGAAAGCTACATTCATTCAATGTAAAACGATTCGGAAAGGCTTTTGAAGGGTGAAATGCCCCATGATCGGGAAAGATAGATGGTCGGGCTAGACGTAGCTACAGTAGCTAGATTTCCTACTTTAATGCCATGCTGCTTTGCTCCTTTCCCCTTTTTAGGTCTTGCCCACTCTCCTCCTCTCTCTTCTCCCAAAACCCCCGTATAACGAAGACAAACAGTATTTGGACAATGCTATTTTTTTTAATCGACTTTTGAAGGTGCTGTGGCGTCATGGTGTAATCCAGCTGACTCGCCCAGCCACGGTAATGCGGTAGCGTCACAGCCAGGGTCGAGGGCTCGGTTAGTTATCCTACAACTGAGACCTTAGCGAGTGGCGCTAAAACACAATTTCACCTTCATTCAACACGTTAAGGAAAAGGTTCGCAAAATGAATCAAACAAAGTGAAATCACGGAGAGGAAGAATTAAGAATATAATTCACAACAAAATGCGAAGCGAGTGGCACAGCAGACAGAATACCTAAAGCGCATAAAATATTAAAATACCGACTATAAAAAGTACTGTTCTTTATAGTTTTGGCTTGTGGCACTTAAATGTTTCCCGCAAAAATTGAAGCAAAAAACTTCCGCGTAATCGAAACATGACAGATGATTGACAGCTGTTTCCGTCTGTTTACTTTGTATCCTGGGATACCAATAAATGTAATAGGAACAATTGGGGTCCTGAATTACAGTAACATCAATATCCTTGAACTTTTTGAATTTTAAATGCCTTTTTGCTGAATATTTAATTATCCATGGCTGTATTAGAATCGAAGAAAACATTTAAGAGTTAAAAGAAAAGCGAAGACGCCTCAAAATTAACTGCTGACTAGCTGCATTTTGCATGAAAGGGAAGTTTAACTTCTTGATTTGGTTAGGCCGGTTGCCGGTTCTCACATCACCTATCTAGTTGAAATCGAAGACGATGGCTAGTTTTGGAAAGGTCAGTCCTCAGAATGTCAAACCAGCGGAGTTTGAGTTGGAAAGACTGGATAGTGAGTATAATTTCCTTATAAATTAAGGTTTAAAACTTGCTTTTCATTTATATCGTATTTTGAAAATGTTAATGGCCATTTGATATCTATCTACGTGTACAAACTTGTACAAACAAATGCAATGAATGGCTAGAAGAATTCGAGTAGGCTACCGGCAAGCTAATCTAGAAAGTGTTTGCACAGAGGCTTCTCTTAAGAATTGCGAGTGGAAGTGTTCCTGTTGTTTAAACAAAGTCCTCGATCTTCTGTAGGAAACTTTAGAAACTAGTATTGTATCCTGTATGACTTTGTTTGACTTCTGTATAATTTGAGTCAGATCTCGATTAATTTTTCTTTTATTATCTTCACATTTTAGATCAAGATGGAGTCTCCAATACTTCTGACATGCTTGAATCCCAATCTGCAATGTTTGATGATTTGCCAAGCCGATCTCGGTCTGCGATGAGTTTTAGAAGGGGCAAAAGTAGAATTGGCCAGCGAAAGTTATCAGATCATGACAATAATGCTATTAATCTTGAAAATGATTTTCTATCTGCAAATGGTGGCATGGAAATGATTGATTTAGAAGACAGTTCTGAGGATCCCTTGGCAGAAACACGAAACCTTGAGAAAATCAGAGCAATGCCTGTGCCATTAGCTCATCGAAAATCAGTGAGGTAATGCCTTAAGTTTCTTTTCGTGGCAAAAGGGTATAAAATTGATTGCTGCCACCTTCTTTTCATCAATTTCCTATCACATATTCTGGTTATTTGCACGAAATTCTTGATCGCTTTGCTATGTTATTGAAGGTTTCTAGTCAACTTGCCCCACTACCAGCTTGCCCCATTGCCATCTCGCCCCATTTCTCTTCCATGCTGCCCTGTACTCAAGGACAGGGAAAGTATTCCCTAATCTTCTATCCATTGGCTGATATTGTTTTCCAGCTCTTTCTTGGTCAGCAGTGTAATTGACAGGCTGAAGGTGAAAGGTAAAATGGTGTTTTAGGGCTAGTTGTTAGGATCTCAGTAGTAGGTTAACTAATCGAGACCTCGACCCTGGCTGTAAGGCTACCGTGGCTGGGCTCAAACCCTGACACCATGAGTCAGCTGGATTTCACAACAACGCCACAACACCTTCAGGCTACATGGAACAAACTTATCCATGTCATAAAAGGTATTAGCCACAATCAGCTGAGCAAAATGTCATACACCATAGGGTGGAAAGGAAGTTGGGCAAAGCAGAGGTTTTTTCTCAATGCCTGAACCCACAGTGACATAGCGAAAAGGGGTTAGGGAAGGACCAGTGCCCCTTGATGCCAAGTCACATGGGAGGGGGAAAATTGGAAAATCTTGTAATAACAAAGAAATGAAAATCAAAGCTTGATTAAAAATGTGGCAAAATATAAGAGAAGCAACATTCTTGCTTACTCCCAGGTGAAAATGATGCTCGCTACACAACTGTGAATACATCAAAATTAGGTGGTTGGTGGCAAAATTGCAAATTGTCAGAAGAGCATATCAACTATCCATTTCATCTCTAAAAAGTTTTCCAACCCTTATTAACTATGCTTTGTTTTGTTTGCTAATATGTAGTTTTTCGCAGGGATATACACAACAGAAAAACAAATGCATCAAAAAGAAAGTTGTCATGCTGGAAATCATTAAAACTCAAAGTCGGAATGGTAATAATGATAATCATATTTCAATTTCTTGAAACTTCTTCATAAGTAAATTTCTGCACATTTTAATGCCTTGTTAAAATGAAGTGAATCAAATCTATCACTCAACTTTACTTGACTTTTCTACTGCTTGGATTTATTTGGTGTTGATTGTAAAGAGTTAAAGTAGGCTGCTCTTCAAACTTAGTATGCATATGCATTTTGAACCTGATTTTCTACCTTTTTAGAAATGGGCAATCTTCTCATCAAGAACAAAAGAGTTTTTCGCTAATCTTGAATTATGGCGTGGCCATGTGAAAGAAGTTGAAGGTATATTTTGCAATAACGTTTACATTTTTAATTTCGTTATTAAATCAAAAGGGCTTCTTTTTCAAATTAAGTTTTAAG
Organism: Chrysaora quinquecirrha; assembly: GCA_014526335.1. Lineage (NCBI taxonomy): Eukaryota > Metazoa > Cnidaria > Scyphozoa > Semaeostomeae > Pelagiidae > Chrysaora > Chrysaora quinquecirrha. The sequence continues at coordinate 84,335 of JACTAT010000036.1, read as the reverse complement.
AAACATGTTTATTAGAAAGAGAGGTGTTTAAAAGAAGTGGACTTAATTGCCAAATTCAAGTTTTAAAGTTTCAAAAAAAAGGAAACATCTTTGGACATATTGTATGTTGTTCAGATGGCCAAAGATGTTGCCATTCTTTCTCGCAAGTTTTATAATAAAAACGATTCAAATTTTTGAGAGGCCTTCTTTTTGAAGTGTGCCTTTAAAGAAGGGAGACTTTTAATCCAAGTATAACAATTAGTATTCTATTTTAAATTGTGATAAACAGTGGAATCTTCAGTTAATTCTGTTGGTCTTCCTGCTGTATCCGTCCAGCCGATTGGTGTTTAAAACACAATGCCAATTCAGCTTCTCTTTCCAATTGGTGCATTTCGAGCCACATCTGGGTATAAATTCCGCTTTAGTTCATTGTTTAGTTCATTGTCATCTCGTAAATACAATACCAATTTAGCTTCAATTTTCTGATTGATGCATTTCCATCCACAGTTGGGTATAAATCCGAAATCCCTTCAATGTATTGGTCTGTTTCTGACGTTCATACTCTGAGGAGTGTCAGACAAAAAAAAGCTTTTAAGTATAACCGAAAATGATGCTGCTGTTTGTCGCAATTTTGAAGTTTTGAGTTACAACTCAAAGACTATTCTATTTTATTTCAGGTAACTTTGGAAATGGTGTGCTGTCATACTTTTTGTTCCTGAAATCATTGTTGTTGATCAACATGGTCATATTTGTTCTCGTGTTCAGTTTTCTCACTGTACCACAGATTGCCAAAGATTACAATATATTTACAGCTGCAAATACGACAACAAACAGCACAACAACCCCTACGTCTGCTCCTGTCAATTCTACTAATGGATCAACAAGTGCTTTTACAAGTGGAAAAACACAATGTACAACACTGACCACTCCGAGAAATACAACATCAGTTGCTGATAAATTACTTGATTTCTTCACGGGTCAGGTACATATAATTTTTGTTTCCTTCCTACAAACAATAGCATTAAGCCGGCTGCAGTATAAAATCATTCATCAACTTGCAGAATAAAATCATTCATTTTTGCAGCTAGAACAATTTTCTATTCAAAAGAGTTTTAGAAAATATTTCTCATTTAACAAAAAGTAACTAACGAAAGTCGAGTAAAATTTCGAGAGCGTTTTGCCAACTCTTTTCAGCAATGTGCAACATCGTTTGCTTTATGTTGAATGTTGTCAAGCGGAATGTTGAGATGATTTGGCTAGGTCTTAACTCTTAGAGAGCAATTTTATACAAGTGCCTACCTGAGCAACGGACTAAAGTTTTTCTCTCCAAACGCCACTTCTTTACATAATAAAACCTCGATATAGGGGTACCCGATGACCAACAATAACTTTTGCCCCTTGACTGTCTGTTATATGATTATATTGAAGTTTCACTATACTACAACCACAACTATTTTTATGCAGGGCTGGATCAACACGACAGTGATGTTCTACAGTAGATATGTCAATACAAATTTGATTAACGCAGATATTGTTTATAATATGCCTTTAGCGTATATGTTGGTTGGTGGCAGCTACTTCATTGTCAGTCTCATCATGATGGTTAGCAAGTAAGTAAAACGTATTTCCATTATTTTGAAGTTTACCACTCTATTTTTAGCATTGAATATAGTTTCATGAATGGCGAACACTAGGATAGATTTTTCCACAAGTGGCATACCACAATAGATAGGGATCAAACCTGGATTCGAACCTGGACTGCATGATCAGAGAGTCAACGACGTTTCCACTGAGCTATAGAACTCAATGAAATAGCCGAGTAACTCTCTGAGTCATACAGCCCAAGGCTCTCCTCCCGTGAGATAGAGCTCTCTGATCATGCAATCCAGGTTCGAATCCCATCTATCTTAGCATTGAATATTTATAGCAGTAAAATCTATCGAACTCTAATGCATTGATGACATCAATCTAGCTTTCAGTAAGTGAAGTAGGGGCTCTGTTATTGTGTAATGTGTAAACAGAGAAAGGTTTCGCTCTGAATTAGCGGTAGTCTAGCTTAGTGGTTAAGGTGCTGAAATTCATATCCATGCGTAGTAACATGCATGGGTTCCAACCCACTAGGGTCAGAATCAAGGACTACAAGCCATCAGCCAACTTAGCTATCCATTCTTCCGAGACTGATGAGTACCCAGATTTCTGGGGAGGGCGTAACAACTGACAATGTCTCCAAGAGGTTGCAATGTTTTATGCATGATTTTTGCTAAAAATGATTTGTTTTCTTCCTTAGTTTTTCTCAAGGATTCTCAGAAAGCATCATTGACAGTGGTGGCTTATTCTATTCTTATTGTAATAAGATATTTGCAAGTTGGGATTATTGCATTACCAATAAAAAAGCTGCTGATTTGAAGAAGAAAAACATTTACCAAGATCTTGAGGTAAGGTAAATTTTATTGGATATCCATTTATGCTTCAAAACCCCCCGTCGATATTCTCTTTTATCATTATGTTTCAGTATAAATCATTCTAGTAGATGGGTGCATCGTAAGGTTATTTTTTATTCAACTTGAGCAAACGGTTCTTCTGGCTTCCTGAAATTGATGATAATGTCAAGGCATTAAACCCCCTTAAAATGCATCATCTTGTAGGGTTATCAATGGAAAAATACCATGTGCTGGGGACTAGTTATTTATTTATTTGCATAAACGACAAGGGGCTATGTCCTGGTGCACTTTGTTCCAAAAAAGAGATTATAAATCTTCTGAACAACGATGTAGCACTTTATCCAGCTTTATTGTGGAACTTTTCAAACATAGGTGTATAGATGAAAATAGATCATTAAATAAACAGTGTTCGATATAGACTTTGATGTCCATGTAGATAGAAATATAAACAAATAGCATTCGAAGTCGAAACTTTCACTACACTTGATATAATCTTTGTTTTTATTATAATAGTGTGCCTTGTCTTGATAGCATTGATTTTATTTGATATGGTTAAAGTACGATAACATTAAGATCATACCCCTGCAAATGTGTCATTTGATAGCCTTACCAGTAGGTCAAGCATATTCATCAGAGGTGGAAGACTGAGGATTTTCATGTCTTGTTTTGTTACTTAATTGCTTCTCTGATGTTTTCGTTGTGCTTTATCAATAAAACCACGTTGACTCTGATTTTTAGGTTGAGCTTGCCGAAGAGAAAAGAAGAGAGCGTGTACGCAATCGAACAAGAATGAAAAAATGTCAAATTTATACATTTCGTGGATTTATAAGCTTACTTGTCGTTGGTTTTCTTGGAGGTGCTGTCTATGCTATCTACCTTGCTGTCGGAATTTCCATGGTAATCTATATAAATTTTACACTTACATCCTATGTTTCATTATTGTGCTTGCATTTTTCTTCTTGCAACTAATGAATATGCCACGTCTAAGAACATGCAGTAAAAGTAAATTGTTTCCATCACAGTTGTGCTTAAAAACTTCAATTTTCACTTGAGAAAAGTCAAGTTCTTTGCAGTAACGATGTCTAAGGCTCTAGCCAAACGATCCAACATTGCTTGTAAAACTTTTGAAATTTCTTTTTCAAGCAAACTGTTTTACCGTTTGGCTACGTCACAAAACGTTGTTCGTCTTGGCTTTTTCGGGCTTGTATCAAGCAACAGATATTTTTTAACTCTTATATAACACATTGACATTGCCCAGCAAATTCTAATTGTCAAGCAATGTGTTGTGACATGGCCTAACGATGAAACATTGCTTGATGTAGCAAATTTCTGATGTTTGACAAAAAATGTTTAATTGTTTTCAGCCCGAAGAATCCCTTCCTTTATCTGCAATTTCACGTCATCAATCGCAATTATTCTTTTGTTATTCATTTTAGGTTATTTTTCATTATTTTCGTAGACATATACAAGTGGAAGTTCGTTTATTGATCTGTTGAGAAGATGGGCATCTTCACTCACAATCACAGCTCTAAATCTGATTTTGCCTGAAATTTTTGAAGTTCTTACAGAACTTGAAGATTGGAGTCCTCGTGTTGAAGTTGCCATGAAACTTTGGAGGTATGAAATACTTGCACAGTAATTTCAAATCTGATTGATTCATGAGATTCTTATTTATCAATTACTATATACCTTTGAAAATAACAATAAAAAATTTATATAATATCATTATGGACCAACTTATAAAATGTTAAAAATTTTTGTAGGGCTGTTTTTCTCAGATTGGCATCTGTTGCAGTTCTTGTCATTGTTCTTTATTCAAAACTCGGTTCACATCAATGTAACCAGGTAATTACATTATTTCATGCTGCCATTCTAATACAGTAAAACCCTTACATAAGAACCTACGTTTCTGCAGGCAGCCTATAGGTTCTGCAAGTAGGTGTATACAATTAACAAAGCGTAGGTTCATAGAATAGGCTCTAAACCTAGTGTCAGAAAGCAAAGCATGGTTCAATGTTCAATGCCATGGGTTCAAGGTTTAGCACAAGGTTAAGCACTTGGTTCAAGGTACAACTAGCCATGGTTCAAGGTTTAGCATGTTTTGCAGGCCCTCTTTCTTCTGAATACATTGTTTTCGGAGTTCATGATAGAGGTTGACTGACACACTAGTTGAATTTAATCTTCGTAAGTGGAATGAAACCCTTAGTTAAGGACCTCTTTGGACATCAGGCTGAAATGATTCTTATTCATTGTGTAGAAAATATATTTAAGGCTGTAAGTTCTTAACAAATAGAGATTCTTTTATGTGATTTTTTACTGCGAGAGACCCTTCAGTTTTCACTCTTAAAGAAGCAGTATTGATCTATTGTTATTTTGTAGTGTTGGGAGAATCAAATTGGAGCTCAGATGTATAACTTGATATTGATTGATTTCTTCGTTATTGTTGGGACGACAATTTGTGCTGAAACGGCAAGAAAGTAAGTGATTATGCTAATTTTGTCGGGTTTCTGTTTTGCATGGTGATGATATAAGAATAATTTTCCAAAAACACTAGCCTGATTTTTGTAGAAATTTAAGAACAAACTAAGGCTGGCCCAAGTGAAAGCTGAACGAGAATTGCCCTGAATCTGAATGACAAGCAAGCAAGTTCACATAAAAGCTGTATGCCTCAGGGTGACTGGTGTTGAAAAGCACAATGCCAATTCGACTTCACTTTCTGATTATCTTAATCATTGATTCTTTCTTACCTTACTATTTTCTAATGCGTTTTCTCTTTACTTAAATAGGTACATCACTCTGTACTTGAACTGTGGCTGTCATCTTGGAGCCAAGATTGGAATGCAAGAATTTCAAATACCAAAAAACGTTCTTGATCTTATCTATGGTCAATCATTAATCTGGTACATATATATATTTGTATCTTATTATTTATCGCTTCTTCTTGAATACAGAATTCTCTTATATCTATGAGACATACAATTTATGTTGCTGCTAAAGCAGAAAAGCACTTATGGTCTTTCAATGCGTCACAGCTGGTGACATACAACACTGGAAGGATTTTGAATCCAAGGGAGAGTTACTCTACGATTTCATTGAGCTCTATAGCTCAGTGGGAACGTCGTTGGCTCTCTGATCATGCAGCCCAGGTTTGAATCCCATCTATTGTGGTATGCCACTTGTTGAAAAATCTATCTTGAATATATGCTATTTATATTTGGTCTCTTTGTTACAGGATTGGCACGTTCTTTTGTCCGTTGATACCTGTTATTGGAATACTGAAGCTCTTCATTCTTTTCTACGTGAAGAAGGTATTCATTGATTCATCTTGTGATACCCCTATCTAATTTACTAGATCTGTTATCCTCTCCCGGCTGGTGCTGCTGCCTCACAGCATACCCTAAAGCTCCATCGAGCCCATCTATCTTCTCTCTTCCTGTCAAGCAAGAAACTGATAAGTGCCTACTCTCTACTGGCTCTCCTTTTTCCCTTATAAAGTAGTAATCATGCTTAATTAAAGGCAGTCTGTCCCTTGCCTGATTGGTTAAACAAAACAAAGCGTTCTTTATGGTGAAATAAAAGCTTTGAGATCATTTTCATGAATGTGAAATTGATGACCCTCTTCTCATTCATGTTTGAATTCCATGAAATCTTGGTCTCGATCTTGCTCCAATGTCTGCTGCAAACAGAAACACCTTAAACTGCAATATTTGGCAGCAGTGTATTTGATATCTCAAACTCTAGTGTTCTAACTACTTATAAATCTAACTTGTTGTACACGTGTCCATTTTGCTACATGTTTAATTTAATAGCTCTCTTTGCTGTTTATTTCCTATTATACCATTATTTATTTCGACTTTGTTTCATTTCAGATAAGTCTGATGTACAACTGTAAGCCTGCGAGTAAACCATACCAAGGAGCAAGATCCAATTATATATTTACTCTGCTCTTGTTACTCACGTTCTTGCTTTGTGTTGTTGGCGTAGGATGGGGTATTACCAGGTAATGATTTCTACTTCTTAAAACCTTCAAATCTTAAAGCTGCATTATTGATTGGAAATAAATTCAAGTTATCATCGTTGCTTGACTGTTTCTCGTTCGTTTTCAGGGTGTCTCCTTCATGTTGTGGTCCATACAGGTAAGCAGTCATCCATTATAAGACATAGACAACCTTTGTTCTGAATCTGTGCTTTGTAATACTTTAATTTCAAAACGTTTGTTCACAAAACTATATGTTTTTCCTTTTTCAGCAACTTGTATTGCTCATCATCAGTGCGAATGTTTGATGTTATCAACAATACACTGAAAAATTGGCCAACATGGTTGAATGAAATGATAAAATTCCTGGAAACTCCAGCTTTTATTGTGCCAATTATCATCATCATACTGTAAGTATGGTTATTAGTTTACGTCTTTTCATAAGTTATAAGATAAAATACCAAATTGATACAACCGAGATTATTATACTGGTCAAAATCGTTCGAGACAACCTGTTGGAATCTGAGCAGTATACCTGCATGATTGTTGTCTCATTATTTTTTGGCTATGATTATGGTCTTCAAACTTCAAACCTTTGGCTGTGTATGCCTATTACTCATACTGCCCATCTATCAGTCTGAAATGCAAGGGATCATAACTGCAAACCATTACTACCTATACATTCTACCAGGAGACATAATTCCCAAGACTGATACAACCGGGACAAGCCTTTGGCTGTACCTATTACTCACACTGTCCATCTCTCTCTCTAACTGTAAATGCAGGGGAACATTGCAGCCAACCATTACTACTTATACATTCTACTACTTGACTGGACTCCCCTTCCTGGGGATACTTTCTGAGTCAACCATCGCTGGAGTTGGTAAATCTGTATGAAATTACCTTGGCATATTAAACAAGTATGTTACTATTCACCAAATATTATCTGATTTTATTTCATTGCAGCTTGATGCTGTATTACTTCAGATCAATGACGACAGCTCATGAGCACATGATTGACATGCTTAAAGATCAATTAACAATGGTACTTAAATCGCTCTTTATTCACTTATTCTTTTTCATTTCTTCTTCTCTTACATTTCTGTTTTTTCTTCTCCTTCTTCCTCTTTTTCTCTTTTCTCACTTCTAATTCTACTCGCGTCTAATTTTACTTGCTTCTTCCTTTCATACTTCTGCTTTTTTACTTCTCCTTCTTTTTATTTTCTGTTCCTCTTACATCTCGCTATTTCTTTTGCTTCTTCTTCTTCTGTTTATTCTTTGAATTCCTTTTTCTCTGCTCCCTCTTCTAATTCTTCTTCCTTCACTTCTACTTCTTCTTCGAGTACTTCCTTTGTGTCTTTTGCTTTTACTTCTTATTCTTCTTTTATTTTCTTCTTCCCTTACATCTCTCCCTTCTTATTCTTTGTCTACTTCTTCCTTTGATACTTTTTCTTTAATTTTCTTCTTCGTTTTTATAATCTTCTTCGTTCATTTTCTTCTCCTTCACATCTCTCTACATTCTTCTTCTGTTTATTCTTTACATTTCTCTTTTTCTCTTCTTTCCCTTCCTATTCTACCCCCTTTACTTCTACTTCACACAATTGTTCTTCTTCATTTGATACTATATCTTTTATTTCTTATATTCCTTCTTCTTCTTCTTCTTCTTCTTCTTTCTCCTCCTCTTCTTCTTCTGATCATTTTATCATTTTGATTCTTTTTCTTCTCTTGCTTTTATTTCTCCTCACTTAATCTCTACTCACATAATTCGTCTTGTATCTTCTTTTCTTCATCTTTCTCATTGAATTATTTTTCTTTATCTCCTTTTCTTTCTCCTTCTTCTTCTTTCTTGGTCTTCTTCTTTTTCTTCTTCCAATTTGTTTTGATTCCACTCCTTTCATCTGCAAGTTCTTCCTCTTTGTCTATTAGTACTTTTATTTTGTCTTCTTTTTTCTTTTTATCGCATATTTATTTTTCTTTCTTCTAATTTCCTAATGTTTCTTTTCGACAGCCAATCTATGCTATGTTATATTTGTTCTCTGTTAAACTTGTAGGAAGGAAGAGATAAACGTTTTTTGATGGAAAGATTGTTAGCATTAACAAGAAAGGCTGAAAATCAGAATCCAGTCCAAAATTACCAATCACCATGAACTTTATCAAGTATGTGATTGTTAATCATGTTTTTATAAAGACAATTCTATGACATAACAAGGTAGTTAAGCAAAGACAACTGTCTTGTGACTTTTCCTATGTTGTTTAAGTTCTGTCTCCAAGATGTAGTTATTTCAGTCTATTTCATATCTGGGCTTTTTGTGTGTATAAGACGGTTATTTTGTTATATACAGTTCATAATTGCATCTACTTTTGGATGTTTTTGTGAAGTTATTCAGTGCAGTTTAAGCAGTTTTATTTTGAAAAATCTCTTAGTGGAATCTCTATTAACGGACATTATAAAATTTACCTAAGCAATACACGTTTTTAAGGAACACCTTTATAAGAAACTTGAGGCTGAAAATTCCCAGAAAATTAAGGAGCTTTAAGGAACTGCCGAGGCTCGGATGACAAACAAAGGTCAATTTTTTCAAGAACAAAACGTTATACAACTAACTAACTAGTAGCAACATGTTGCCTATTATACGTCCAATAAATCTCGATTTATATTTAAAGGTAGGAAACGAAGCAAAGTTGCTGTAAAATAGCCATTCAGGCAAATTTGACAACAAGGAACGGTATAAGGGACATTCAACCTCATTTTGCGAAAAATTAAGAAACCCAAGCCTCAATTCAAACCAAAGGTTCCTTATATATAAAAAAACATGTAGACAATTGTTTCTTCCGAAAGATTATTGCCTCGAAACACCAAAGGTCCATGCAACAAATAAACCTCTTTGTAATTTTCATCTCACTGACATTAGATGGAGATTCCACTGTGCTACATTAACTGCAAAAAATTTTAGACAGTTGTTTTCAACAGCGTTATGCAAAAAATCTCCCACTGAAAGCCTTTAAACCTATTGCTCAGCTAAAACTATGCAATATGGTAAATAAAAACAACTAATCATAGTTTTGTTCATAAATATTTGGCTCAATGCTCAACCTTTGAAATTTTTTGGAGTTAATGTAAGTAATGTTTCGCTGATTTTGTTATAGGAGATAACCGTTTTTATCTGGTAAGTTAACAATAAAAGCTATTTATAGTTGTGGGTATAAAATTTATTATTCCACCTTTTAAACTGGTAGTTTCATATTCTTTTTAAAAGCTGTATCATAGTTATAGTATAATAATAAAGTCAGTATCAAATTGTGATTCTATTTTGCTTTCCACTTGATCATCCCATTGTGCTATTATTGTACTTGAAGTTTAAATCAACTGATAGACTTAATCACCCTTGACTTTACCAGACATCTCTTTTTTGGCTCTTCGTTTCATTATTTTGTAGAACAAAGAAGGGAAAGTACAGTTGAGCAAAATTCCAATTTTAACTTTGAAGTCAGCCAAAACTAGCTGTTCTTTTCGTCTTTCCACAGAGTTCAGAATTTCAGCAGCGACATAATTAGGATCCATACCATTTGCTGTTGTTTTATCTAAAACTAAAAACAAACGAGAAATGATGCAGAAACAATAAATAAACATTAAGAATGAATAGGATCGATGGTGCTTGAAATATCATTACCTCCATATGAGCTGCCATCTGAAGTCATTGCATTCAATGATAAATTTGTGCGTATGTATCCAGGGCTTGCAATAGTTACGTGTATGTTAGATGCTGCAACTTCTGATCGAAGGCAATTGAAAAATGCCTCACAGGCATGCTTGCTGGCTGAATCTGAAAAAAGATAAGAGCATTGATAGAATAGTTGTTTAAATTGTTTTAACTCCGTCTTTTAAATTGTTTCGGTCTATTTCTGATGTGTATACTGAGAAGAGTGCCAGAAGAAAAAAGCTTTTAAGTACATCCAAAAGTGTTTTGACTGTTACTTGCATATTTTAACTGTAGAAAATGTGGCAAGGTATTAATTGAATACATACACAGGCATTGGTATTACACAAGCATTTTTGTTACTTCTCACTTTCATTACTCAGGGGTGTTTTCCTGGCATCACGGGAGAAGAGAATAGGCATTTGCAAACAAGCCACAGCTGCAAACTATCCTGGCAGCAGTGAAAAGGCAAAGGCATAAGAGATTATTGCACTTACATGCAGATCGATATGGTACAGAAATCTTTCCTTGCACACTGCTCACAGCAACAATATGACCTTGTTTTCTTTCTATCATTGATGGCAACAAAGCTGAAATGAAACAATGGCAAATAAAGTTTTAGCTTTGAAATAAGGATATAGTATATAATGACAAAAAACATTATCGTCAAACAAAATGATACCAAAATACCAAAAGATTGGATGCATTGGAGAATCATGTGCATGGTTAAAATTAATTCCCTTGTGTATCATTGTCCAATAATTGTAGGGAGGATAGCCACCCACTCATGTTGAGATATTCATCTTTCACTATCCTTACTCTTAATGGTTTTTTGTGAGACATTGTATTGTGGAAGAGGGTAGCATATGAGATACTCATCCCTAATTGGGTGCTCGGCATGAGGAACAAAAATACCTCAAAAAGAATACCTTTTGTAATAATGACAGCTCCAAAATAGTTAACTTTCATTAAATTTTTCTGAACTTCGATATCAGTATCTTCAATTTTTCCTCTATAACTTATTCCTGCATTGTTAATAACAATATCAATGTGTCCATGTAACTTTAAAGCAGAATCAACCATTTCTTCAATCTTTTCTTCATCATTCAAATCAAGATAAAGAATTTCTGGCACTTCTGCCTAGGATAGAAAAAACACCCACATTAATCATGTAAATAAAAATACCCTAAATAATAAATAAACTGTTAATCAATCATTGATGTTTTGCATGTCTATTAAAACATCACACCTAACAATCTTTAGGAGACTATCATCCTGTGTATTAAGGGTCCTTGGGTGCGATCCAGCTGACCCATGGTGTCAGAAGCTCAGCAAGGTCAGGGTTGGAGCCTCATCTATGGTAGCATCACAGCCAGGGATGAGGTCGCAATAAGTTAACTTACCTTTACCACCCTACCATAATAATAATAATATAATAATATAAATGTTAAGGGAAATAGAAGGTCAAAGACCTATAAAACCCTGTTGGTTACATAAAACACTACAACTAAACTACTTCAACTAAAATTATATCTACTAGCAATATTGATTCTGTCATAAAACCTTTCGAATTGTTCTACAGTTGTACAGTTGATGGCTTCACTGGGCAATGCATTCCAGTCATTGATAACTCTTTGAGTGAAGAACAGTTTTCTAATATTTGAGTTACATCGCTTTTTGAATAGCTTTTGTCTGTGTCCTCTTGTATTTGTTTTTCTTATTTGAAATAGATTAGAGATATCAGTATCCATAAGTCCATTTAGGAGTTTAAATGTCAGAATCATATCTCCTCTCTTTCTTCTATATTCAAGTGATGGTAAGTTTAAGGCACGCAATCGATCACTGTATGATTTGTCTTTTAATACATATACTAATTTTGTGGCCCTACGCTGAACACTTTCAAGCATCTTTATATTTTTTATCAACTTTGGATTCCAGATCGCTCCAGCTGTCTCTAATAGAGGTCTGACCAAACTTTTATACAAAGATAAGAAAACTTCTTTGTTGATAAATTTTATCGTTTGCTTAATCGAGGCAAGGACTCCGTTTGCTTTCCTCACACACTCAGCAACTTGTTTTTCAAACGTTAGTTTATTGTCAATAAAACACCTAAATCTTTTACAACTGCGTCCGCTAAGATGTCAATGGTACAATTTTGCTTCTCATCGTGAAGATGATATCTTGTATTTTGATTTTTATTTCCTAGGTGAAGTACCCGACATTTACCTATATTAATTGGAAGCTGCCACTGTTTTGACCATTTCCCTACATTTGTGATGTCTGATTGAATTTCGGTCTGATTTTTTATCCTTGAAGAGTATAATTTTAAGTCGTCCGCAAAAATTTTCACTTTACATGATTCTATAATTTCGGGTAAATCGTTAACATACAGAACGAAAAGGAGTGGTCCTAATACGCTGCCTTGTGGTACACCACTTGAAACTTTACTCCAAGATGATTTATAACCATTGAGAACGACACGCTGCTTACGGTTAGATAGAAATGAAGATATCCAGTCGAAGATCTGTCCATCGATTCCAAAAGATCTTATCTTACGTAGTAGTCTCTGATGTGGTACCGAATCAAACGCCTTCGCGAAGTCAAAATAAACAGCATCAACACAATTTCCTTCATCTAGCATTGAAGTTACGTCTTCCAAAAACTCTATTAGTTGTAATACACAAGAGCGCTTGCGACGAAAACCAAATTGTTCTGATGAGAAAAGGCTATTCTCATCTAAATAACTTACAATGGTGTTTTTAATTATCGTCTCCAACAGTCTACATACAACTGAGGTGAGACTGATGGGTCTATAGTTTTCTTTCTCGTGTTTGTTACCTTTCTTGAAGACGGGCGAGACATTAGCTTTTTCCATGAACAAGGCAATACCCCAGTTTCAAGGCTTTTTTTAAAAATCATATACAGTGGATAGACAATTTCTTCAGCACTTTCTTTAAGCACTCTTGGGTGTATTTTGTCTGGACCAGGAGATTTTGATGCATTCAGAGACTTAATCAATTGTAAAATGTAGTTTTCAGTAATTTCAACTTTGTCTAGTATGGCACTGCAGTTGGTGTTCGATACTATTGGTAGGTTTGTCAAATTTTCTTTTGTAAATACTGAGGTGAAAAATTTATTTAAGATATCTACTTTTTCCTGTTCTGAGGAAGTGTAAAGATCTTCGTTAATCCTTAAGTCGGGTACTCTTGATTTTGTTTTTAATTTTGAATTAGCATATTTCCAGTACTTTTTGCTATTTGATTTGATTGTAATAGCAATGTTTTTCTCGAAGTCTCTTATCTTCTTTCGAATTTTTGACTTAACATTGTTACAATGACGTTTATATCTCTCATAGTCTTTCCCTCTTTTAGTCAGAGACCATCTTTTGTAGGCATTATGCTTTTTTTTCAAAGATTTGAGAATATCTTTGCTCATCCAGGCTGGTTGTATTTTTTTATTTTCTTTAGAGTTGTTGCTATACTTTGGAACATATCTGTCTACAGCAGTAAGTAGTTTTGATTCTAAATGCGACATCATTTTATCCAAGGACATGCCGTTGAATTCTTTGTCCCAATCTATGTTACTCAATTCATTTTTCAAAGATATATAATCACCTCGATCATAAGAGTATCTCTTCGAATCAGACGCTGGGTTGTGGATTGAAATAATCTCAATTAGGTATTCCATCTGTAACGTCAAGTGATCACTCAGTCCTAGGGGATCTTGATACTCTAATTTCTGTATAGAGTAAGAATCATTAGTAAAAATTAAGTCAAGACAATTCGATCTTTGTCCATGTCGGTGCCTTGTTTCTTTGTCAACATGCTGTGTCAGAAGGCAATCGTCAGTTATCTCAAGGAATTCATACGCTGGACTATTTACATCTGTACTTGTTAGATGGCTCTCCCAGTCAATCTCGGGGTAGTTGAAATCACCGACGATTAAAGTTCTCGAGTAAGTCACGTCATTAGTAACACGTTTTATTAGATTTCGCAGAGGCTCATGATTATCGAGTGAGGGGCTTCTATAAATGACCCCACAAAGTAACTTTTCATTAATATTTATTGATATTTCAACGAACACTGACTCAATGGATGGACAATTATAAATCAACTGCCGTGCCTTAATACCTTCTTTTAGATACAATGCAACACCTCTTGACTCGCATCTTCCAATATTTGTAAAAAGTTGATAACCTTTGATAACATAAACATTTTCTGAATATTGACTATATTTCACTTTCGGTAAAGTTTCTGTAATTGCACATAGGTCTATCTTAGATTCATTCAATCTGATTTCTAGTTCGTTTAGTTTATTGTTCAAACAATCCGCATTAGCGTAAATGCATTTAAATTTGTTTTTTTCTAACACTGAGGCATCGGATAAGGGTGCAGTCCTTGTTGATTTATTGCTGGATTTTCTGGCTCGTAGTTGTGCTGGGGTGGCTGGAAATTGTATCTTTGGATCGGCATCATATTGTAAAAAGGGGTCGGCTGGATAGGTTGCTGTTGGGGAGGAGCAGGAGGATTGATGAACGGCTGCAGGACTTTTGCAATTTTTGATTCTAGTCTGCTCTCTAAAAAAGAATTAATTGAGTTTTCTAACAACGGCTTCTGTTGAAATTCATTAATTGCTTTTGGTGGTTGGAAGTAAGGAACCATTCGTTGCTTAATATGCAAGAAATTACATTCTTGGCCTTTGGTGCAACCAGAAGGGGAGTTGAAAAATTTGCATGTAGCCACTTTTTTATGAATGTATCTGCAGTTACTGCGTTGACAGCTACCTCTGTTGTAATTTTTGCAGATATTCGACCATGGGCGACTTGGTCTCTCTCGAACAGGGCTTGCAGGGTCAACTGAGACTTCTTCAGAGCCAACGACGTGTTCTTGGTCATCTCTGGATACTTGCTCTGGGGTGGGGTGGTGGGGTGGGGTGCGCCAGCGACTAAATTCTTTCGAGGTAATTGGACTTTTTTATTTAGATTTTGAGAATTTGACGGTGAATAACCCAATTTATCAAAAAGGAATTCAAGTTTTTGCTCTTGGTCTAGTAATTTGGCAGTAAGTTGATCAATTTTGCAGTGGAGATCAACTTTCTCTCGTTTGAGATTTTTATTCTCATTTCCTAATTTTTTCACTTCTGTCATCATTTTGTTTAAATGAAATTTCGATACTTTAGGACTACCAAAGAAAAAGGAGCCCTCATCATCACTGCTGGAGTCAGAATCTTGCGAAATTTCAGATTCACTGTCAGAGATAAACAATCTGTTGGCGGAAGCGTGCTCCGAATTTGAGTCGGAGTTCTCCTGCTTTGTATCAGCATTGTTTCCGCATCTTTTGGGCTTTGATCATCATCATAAAAAATGGTGACAAGCTTTCCTTTCTTCGGAGGGTTTGTTGTTAATTTGGCGATAAATTTCTCCTTTTCTGACTTCTTTATCAGATTGTTTTTTGTAAGACCCTTCTCTTTCAGTTTGATAAGTTCTTTTATTACTGGGAATTCAAAGTCGATCCATTCATGAGCGGCGTATGCTGAAACCACTACCGCATTCTTTTGGCCTGAGAGATGAAATGTTATTCCTAGTAGTTTGCGATATTTGTTTTCACCTACGTTGTGATGAATTTCAAGCTTTAGCTGCTTAATCATGGAATATGCGAATTTTCCGTCACAATTCCGATTAGGTGCTTCACCCTTCTCATTTTCCCAATGAACAAAGACAAAGTCTTTATGGGCTTCTGAGATAGCAAGGTGGTGGAAATATCTTATATCACATGCTTCAACAAACTGAAATAGCGTTTCCTGGTTGGGCAATGAAATACTGCCTCCGCTATTATAAGTATTAAAGTTAAGATTAGTGATTTGAATTGATTTGTTTGGTTTGCTTTTAGCTGTAACTTTTTTGAACTTAGGAGAACGCATTTTGGATACTTACACAGACACAGTCATAGAATAGGCCTAGAGTTGAATGATATGGCCTAACCAGCTTGCGGAAAATATCAAAAGAAAATCTTAGTGATGGTCTTCTCTTTTCCTTTAATCTTCGTTATTTCTCTCAATCTTCCTTCAAGTCTTGCTAAAGAGTTGATGAGTGACGAACAACTATTTTGATATCGAGAAATTTCTCTTAACTAGACAAGCTCGTGCACTGCACTGAAATAAACTCTACTGCGTCTTTTCATCGCAAATCTGAGTAGCATCTACAGTAGTTTTGATAATAAACAGTAGTGGTCCCAACATTAAGCCCTGGGGTACACCAATTTCCTCACACTAGTTTATTCTAGGTAATTTATTTCCTAATAAGAGGAATGCGGCTTTCTCCTTGTCAACGACAAAATGCAAAGCACGTTGTCTCTGATGCCATGGTCATAATGCATTAAAAATACCTGATCAATTTTTTTTATAATTTTATCTTTGACAGCTTGCAGTTTCGTTATATTTCTGGCACAAAGAATGACTTTGGCTCCTGCTTCGGCGAATTTCCATGCACACGCTAAAAACAAATTATATTTTTTTTAAATTTCTTGTTCAACAAAGTCTATATTACGTATACCACCTATAACGTACAGCGAGAAAACTGGGAGAAAAAAGGCCTAGCTATTTAGTGGGCAAGAAGGATTTATTTTTCAATATCTTTACCTTCCCCGAGGCCTGATGAAGCCCCAGTGATGAGAACAACTTTTCCACGAACATCAAATGATTTACCAAAACTATCGAAAGCATTTTTCAGCAGCCAAATCACAACTGCAGGGATAAAAATAACTATTAGAGGCAACATGATCACCTCCAATGTCTTCCGCGCCAAATTTGTTTTGATCAACGAATCAACATTTTGATTGACAGATGAAATAGAGGCTGGAACTTTAAAATCACGTGCTCTACCTCAAAATCCGGGGGATCTGCACATTTCGCGCGCTTTCTTGTTCGTTGCTATAAAAGAGTAGAATCTTTTTTAAATACGTAATATTAACTTTTTATCATTCAGTCACACATTATCACAAAGAATAGTCTTTATAAAGAAATATTTCATATTCTGAAAAGTCTTTATTAAGTACTCAAAAAGGCGTTTGGTCCCTGCACCCCAAGAATGGATATACCCCCTGGATAAATTAACGGAATGCACAAATCGATTTCTGAAAGCAACGTGCATTGAAGCGAGTCGAAGTTGTGGTGATCCGTGATGGAGTTGAAGAATGACAGCATGAAATTGAAGTGAAATTATCTCTCGTTTACTGCACTGTTTGCAAAGTAATTTCTTCTTTTTCTCATTAATTATTTCGATAAATGTTTAATAAGGTTTTTGAAGTTACTAAATATGTTGGATTATAGTTCTATCTCTAAGCGTTTGTGATTGCAAAGTTGGTACGGAAAGTGGCCTATTTTGTCGGCCTAAAAATGGCCTAAAACAGTAAAAAGAAATGAGGTTCGGCGAGAGAAACAATCGGACTTTTGATTAAAAAAGCTTTTTCTATCGTTTGCACTTATTTTGACTTACTTATCACAAACTGTACTCCTCTTTTAGCATTTGTTTAGGGATCTTATTAATCAAAAATAGTAGGTGCGCCCAGGTGACCGTGGTGTGTGGGGTCAGTTTGGAAAGTTTAATTTTTGTGCACCAGAGATTTGCAGAATGTATGGTGTATAGTGCACAAAGGTGTGCACTGGGTGGTGGAATAAGCAGCATAGGGCCATTTGCCAATTTGGTAGAATTTCAATTTTCTCTAAATCAAAGGATAGGCCTACAAGTTTTGATGCAAAAGTCAGTAGTGTAGAGCTCATCCTAAGGTTTAATCTGATTGGCTGATTAGCTAGAAGGAGATATTCAGGGTGACAAGGTTGACAAGGAATTCTATTGGTTTAGCGGGAATCACCAATCACAAACTACATTCTTATTGGACGTTGAAAACAATAGCACAGATGTTGCTTGTTTGTTGCCATGAAGTGTTGCCATGCTACAATTTCTTGGTCACAGTTGAGGGTGGATGTTGAGTTGAAGTTAGATCTGAATCTGCTAGCGACGTCAAAATGGCCATGAAATCTAATCGTGGAAGCGGAATTTGCCATAAATGCGGGTCAACCTTTTCAAATAGATGGAAACCTGTCCATTGCAAAAGTTGTGGAACGCTTTTCAATGGTAATTTTGTACCAAAGAAGCCAAAAATATCGCCTGTGAACGTGGTCAAGGTTGGTCATCTTGATGCTGATGGTAAAGTATCTGTCTTTTCACTCAGAACGTCAACCAGAGATCATTGATGTTTTGTCTTGTATATATATATATATATATGCTTGCCACCCTTGTCACCCTCATCACCAAAAAATATACTATGTATATACTTATATATATATGCTTGCCACCCTCGTCACCCTCGTCACCCAAAAATATACTGTGTATATACTTATATATATATGCTTGCCACCCTTGTCACCCTCGTCACCCAAATATACTGTGTATATACTTATATACATATGCTTGCCACCCTTGTCACCCTCGTCACCCAAATATACTGTGTATATACTTATATATATATGCTTGCCACCCTTGTCACCCTCGTCACCCTCGTCACCCAAATATACTGTGTATATACTTATATATATATGCTTGCCACCCTTGTCACCCTCGTCACCCAAATATACTGTGTATATACTTATATATATATGCTTGCCACCCTTGTCACCCTCACACCCAAATATACTGTGTATATACTTGTATACATATGCTTGCCACCCTTGTCACCCTCGTCACCCAAATATACTGTGTATATACTTATATATATATGCTTGCCACCCTTGTCACCCTCGTCACCCAAATATACTGTGTATATACTTATACTTATATATATATGCTTGCCACCCTTGTCACCCCCGTCACCCAAATATACTGTGTATATACTTATATATATATATGCTTGCCAACCTTGTCACCCTCGTCACCCAAATATACTGTGTATATACTTATATATCTACGCTTGCCATCTTTGTAATATTTGCAATATATGTATATGTATGTTAGATGTGTACCCGCTGTGTATGAAAATCACATATTATATGTGTTTGTTTTTGTGGGAAATAGAGCATATTTCACTATTGTTATGCAAATGAGAATTCTAGATCAACCAATCAGATTAGACCTTGTGACAAGCTCTACTTCACTTGCAAAAATCGTATAAAGCATCCAAAATATAGTCTAAGTACATACAAATTTGGAAAAAGTGCACCCCAGAACATTTTTTATCCTTTATGTGGCTTAACACAGAAGTAAGTGCCTTATTCTATTTTTAGATTTGAAAGCCATCATGTCTAAAAATTGTGAACAAAACTGGAATGCTGTGAAAAATGATGAAAACTGTCATCTCATGGTAAAATGTTGGTACATTGAGTATTATTGTCTAACTGTATGTGAAGGCTTTGTTATCTGTAATATTGATTTGCCTAGTTTGGTTGAAGTTGATGAATTAAGCTCAAGTATATTGGTTGTGAAGGACATGCAGGCCTTCATATCTAAAGAAGATCTCACAGAAATACGTGATAAGCTCAAACCTCAAATGGTACTCACAGAGTTTTGTCTTCGACTTTTGAAGAAAGATTTTAATGATCATGCAAGTTACATTTTTGACTCAATCGACAAATACATACCATATTTATTTGATAAGTGCTTAACTGGGGATAGTCGAAGAACTCATATGATCAAAGCATTGAATTCACAAATGGTTTTGAGGCTTATTGATGGTAACCAGAAGAGGCTTGCTTTGAAGCTTTTCAGGACATTTGAGGCGAAAGATGGTTTGAATTATGAAGCCGATGTTAAAAGAGCCTTGTTCTGCTCAGCTGTAAAGCCAGATTTTCTGCACTATAGTAACTTTATCTTGGAGATGAAGGAGCTTGTTAAATCAGTGATCCAAACTTTTGAAAAGCCATTAATTTTAGTTTTAGCTGCATTGATTTCAATGCATGATGTCAGAATGAGTGGCAAGGAGCTTCTCAAGAACTTCTCTGAGTTCTTGGGTAGAAAGTTTGAAAAGAAAGGCTCAAAGGAACATGGAAGTCAAGAGGAAAATCATGCAAAATTTTCAAGCAAAGATGTGTCATCTTGGTTACAAGTAGGTTCGTCTTCAAGCAAAATTGTATTCAAGGAACAAAGTAGAGAAAATGATGAACTGAAGGAATCCTTCTTGGATCTGGATTCCACCCAGGATTATCACAGTCCTCCATTTCAAATTATTGAGAGTACTCAAACGGATCACAAGCCTGACAATTACCTTTTTATTGACAATTTGAGAAACCAGATATGGTTTTCAGGAAGTGATGAAAAAATGAAAATAAAAGAGTGTCAAAAACCACCTAAGCGGCCCTCTAGAATTACCCCTAAAAAAGATGCATGTCTTCAAAAACGAGAAGAATCATTTAAGAATAAAAGTGAAGTTCAAAGTGTAGGGAAGATGTCATCTAAAGATGAAACAAAGTCTGATAATCCAGCTGAAGGTATTGATAAAACTAGCATTATGTTTAAAGAACCTCAAAGAAATGCAACAGAGAAGACAGCCAAATTGGATAGTAAAAAGCAGAGTGATCCACAGAAGGAAACAGTTTATCTTGATCTGCCATCTTTAGCAAATAAAAGTAATTTACAAGCAACAAAGAGCCATGGAAAAGCAAAGGCTGCAAAAAGTTTGGCTGAGATGATAAGTCGATCATCAAGAAAATGTCTTCATGATGATCAATCTACATGTTTGTCTTCATGCAGCAATAATGATACATGGCCACAAAGGAAACAAGTAAGATATGAAATAAATGAGAAGATCTCAAACATCAGTAGAGATAAGTCAAGTTCTACAAAATTTTGTTCAAGTTTTCCAAGGAAAAATAAATCAAAAACATCAGCAACAGTCACCAGTGCATCTCAAGTGCGATCTTCTGATGAAGAACAAGAATTATCTGGTGATGAAGTTGAAAGTTTGAGAAAAAATTCATCGGAAAAGATAAAAGAGCATGGCAGTTCATTTGATAGATATGTTTCATGGGACTTGAGTGCTAATGCTGATTACAGAAAAGATGAAGGTCAAACAGAAACTCATTCTAATGCTATAACTGAAGGGGGAGCTGCATCACAAAATTTTTATTCAAAGCCGTTACAATCAAAGAATGCGCAGAGTACTTTGCTTGCTAAAGAGAGTGGAAATGGTCTCAAGAGTTTTCTTTCTATGAGTAAGGAACGTGATATATGCCATTCAAGTCCAAAAAGAAAAGAACATGAAGAAGACAAGAGTATCAAGATGAAGAAGACAGGTCCATTGCAAAGTGAGGAAGAAAGTTTTAAGAGCAACAAAGAAGCAGATAAATGTACTGATAAAGGGCAAAGGACCACATCATTGAGTAATGCAGGAAAAAGAGACTGCGAAAAACCAAAACCCGAGAATTTTTTGGAGGCAAGAAGAAAAAGAAGGAGGCTGTTGTTGAATGGAAATATTAAACAAAGTAATGATTTCAAAACTATGGAAGAAACTAATCCTGATGTGAGAACTGGTCAAAAGGAAAGAGGTGACAAATATGGTGGCTTTGAAATTAGTCAAAGTGATTCAGAAATAGACAGCAAAGTTTCTGACGAGGAAAATGTTGACATGGAAGAGCATGATAGCAGTTTTGTATTGCAACTGTCGCCTGTCATTGAATACAAAAGTACGAGAGATAATATTGATGTTATTGGTCATCGATATGATTTGAGAACAAGTTCACCCAAAAAGATCTCAAATGGTGATGAAGGAATGGCTGTGCCAAATGGTCCTAATCAGGATGGTGGAAATTCAAATAAGCCTGTTGAAAATTCGAAACAGTCGAAAAGAACTGTAGATCTTGAAGATGAGAATGAGTTGGATGGAGGGAAGGAAGGTGAAGTGGAGAGAGTTATACAGAGCGTGGAAAGACAAAATGACCAAATAGATGATGATCCACCTGCAGCAAATATTCACGATGCAAACAATGAAGTCAATAATCAAAGACAACAGAATGAAGATGCAGTTAACAATGAAGAACAGTCCGATAGAGATAATGAATTAAATAATCAAGAACAACAAAATGAAGATAATGAAATAGATAATGAAGAACAACCCAATAGAGATAATGAAGTCAGTAATCATCGACAAAGGAATAGATATAATCATATCAACAATTTACGACTGATTGCCAATATGGTTTATGCTAGAATGGAAAGGCAAAGATTAAACATACAACGACAAGTGAATGAAGACAGTGATTCTGGTGAATCAGTAAGGTGGTCTTCTGAAGATGAAGATGACAGAATAGCCTCACTGAACCGTTATTTTGATCGCAGAATTGCAAGAGCAGAAGCTCGCGACCGTGTATTTGAACAGGCCGAACCTCCTCTACCTGTTCATGACCAACCTCGTAGAGCACAAGAACAACCTCGTAGAGCACAAGAACAACCTCGTGGAGCACAAGAACAACCTCGTAGAGCACAAGAACAACCTCGAAGGCCACAAGAACAACCTCGAAGGCCACAAGAACAACCTCGAAGGCCACAAGAACAACCTCGAAGGCCACAAGAACAACCTCGTAGGCCACAAGGACAACTTCGTAGATTGCCAGGAAGAAGACGATTCACCATGGATGAAGAAGATTGGTTAAGAGATGGTGTAAGGCGTTTTGGCACTGGTAACTGGTCTACTATATTGGCTAATTATCGTTTCAATCGAAGAACGGCCGTTAATTTGAAAGATAAATGGAGAAATATGGTGAGGAATGGTGCTACTGGATTCTAATGTGAGTGAGTTATTTAATGAGAACATCTCTCTATACTTTTGATGCTATCTGTAGTTTGTTTCGTTTGTTTTGTTATGTTTCGTAAAGGAAGATACATTGAGCCTTCGAGCTGTTAGATTATATTCAAATAATATTCCTTGTTTGTTATGTTTCGTTCATGAGTGAATTGAAAGCTCAGCGAAGTACATCAACAAAACACTGAACCATTGAAAAATGAAAACGTTGAAACACTCTGATTCTTAGAAGGTTTTGACTTTTAGAAAAGAAAAATGCCACATCAGTATTATAAAGAATATTTTTATAAAACAGCGATATTCAAAGACTGTAAAGCTCTGGCCAAGCAATCAAACATTGTTTGTCAAACATTTGAAACTTTCTGGTCAAGCAAAATATTTGACCGTTTGACTACGTCACAAACATTGCTTGTCAAACATTGTCTGCTTGCGCCAAGCAATTGAACTTTTTCTTAACCATCTGGCACAAATATTGCCTATTTATACTTTCAGAGCAATGTTTTGTGACGTGGCCAAACGTTGAGACATTGCTTTTGAAGCAAATCTCAAATGTTTGGTAAACAATATTTGATCGTTTGGCCAGAGCCTTACAGCGTTTTGAGCTTTGTCTTGCCAGCTGTTATTCTATTGCAATTTTGATCCAAGTTTTATTGTAAATATGCATTCATCTTCGGCTATTTCGTTTGAAGAAATTTATTTTTATTCAGCTTTGAAAATTGCTTTTCTGAGGAACCGTTTTTCGACATATCAAATAAGAAAATATTAAACTTTTGCTCGAACAAGCTGAAGCTGAAGTAAACTTTTTATATTCATACAATATATCTATTTATGTTTATCATTTCGATACAACGCAGTTTAGTTTTGTTAAGCCTGGTTTTCATATAACCGCTGAGGGTCGTTGACGGCCCGGGGGGGGTACTTCAATGTGTCCATGATTAGACGTGAATCTGGACTTTGACAAAAGGACCCATTTGTATGATAGGATTTTCAAGGATTTCTGACCCATTTGCATGAAAATCGGGAAATTTCAAGCCCTTGTGTATGAATTTGTTTGATTTTAAAACCCTTTTACAGTGCTAGAATTGACGAAAAGTCTCGCAAAATCGAATCTGACGGCGATTTCTGCAATCAATGTGACCGAGCTCTGTTGTTGCTGTTAATTCATCGTTTCAAAAGCAAAAAGCAAAGTAGAAAGGCTGTCAGCCACTTCGCGGTAAATCATAATGGGACCTGTTGGTAAGAAAATCCTAAAATACCAACCCATCAACCAGAATCGAGCAGAATATCAGACCCATGTGTAGAGAAATTTAGTCGAAAAAAACCCATCCATATGAGCGGCACGTCAAGTATGTCTACATATTGAAGTACCCCCCCCCCCCGGGGTTGACGGTCTGTCTTTACGAAAGCTAAAAATACTGCCAGTGACTTTATGAAAAAATCAGATCATATTTACAGTGGCTGTAAAACCGTCAAATGCTCTGTCATTTCTATCTCGGAGACCCTGAGAAAGATACCGTGAACGTCACAAAAAGTTTTGGATGGAAGATTTCAACGATCTGCAAACGACCGTAAAAGACTGAAAACGTCAGGAAAATTTTGAATTTTGGCGCCCAAATTGCACCAACAAAGACCGTGAAAGACCGTGAACGACTTTGCTAGCGATCCTGAACGACTGAGTCTTTGACATTCTTTTATAGTCGCTGTTCTTTATTTCTTCGTTCGTTCGTTATTTATTTTAAGTCTCTGAAGGTATCTGAGTTTTTGCAAAGACTGTGAAAGACCGCCAACGATCCTCAACGATTATATGGATGCCAGGCTTCAATAATATGTAATCACAACGAAAATTGTTATGTTGCTTACAGATATGTGTTTATCTGGATTTTTGCCTGCTTTATTTCGATCTTGATTTCAATTAATTTACCCGTTGCGGCAGGAAAAGCCTGAACATTCTGCATGGATTTCACACCAATTGGCTCATATATTGTTATATTGATCTAGACGTAATGCTCCTCCGAGACGATTGCGCAAAAGTCTACATTCGAAGAGATGCGCTTATTCGAGAGGGGGCGATTATTTTTAGCGAAGTTTATCATCGATATTTTCAGAAGAAATGTTGTTTTTCTAAACAGTTTAAGAATGCAAATAGCAAATTGGAAAGAACTTAAAATTAGCCGAAAAACGAATTTGCACAGTTCCATCATGACTATGGTTCCGTTATAGAAAAGGACTGCAAAACCTTAAACGTCAATTTCAGCTGAAGTTAAAATAAGTACCCTCAAGTGTCCCCTTCATTTCTAGAATTATGTCATTTAATGCCCAGATATTTACGATCTCCTAACAAGTAAACAATGAACATGAATTGTTTAGCAAACTGAACCAAGCATCTGCATGCCTTCGTGCAACTGCATGCAGCTCGTGGAATGATCTCATGAGGTCAAAACAGAGTGAATAAAATGGTCTTTTGGGCGATGTATTAACCTTTTCTGGAAATTTTTTAGTTTCTAGCAGACTTGATTCGTGAGATCCAGTGACTAGAATAATTCTGATGATAAACCTAAGCAGATAAAGTTGTGAACATTGCAGCTGATCGAAGATGGAAAGGGTCGACGAAAGCGTTGGCTGTTTAAATAGGAAAGGGGTTCTTCAAATGCATGTGATTCGTAACAAAGTAAGTCAAATTCAGTATTATTTATTAAATTCGTGCATTTATTATTGGGTTTTTGGTTAAATCTTTTCACTTTTCAAACTGAGAGCCACAGAATATACACGAATGAGAATAGATAGTGTACCAGTTGAAAATTTGAGGGCCACAGCGCCCCCCCCCCCCCATATAAATGTGCTGAAAAAGCAACAGAATCGCAACATGAAAGCGAACCCTGCAAAACTCCTAAGTTTCTGAGACGGTTGCTGGTTACTCTTAGCTCTTAGGTTACTCTGCGCTAACCATTGGTATTGATTTGAATTTCGTTAATTTTCTTTACAGGTATTCAGATTGTTTTGTGTCGGCAAGGTTGAAAGCACTGATGGAAATCTCAAAACAGGTACAATTTCTGTTCAGCGAAATCTCAAGCAAAGAGAAAAAAGGAAGGTAAGTACAAATTTTGCTAAATGTTTTTGCAGATTTGCATTTCCATTGTGTGCCGGATTTCCATGTTTGAGGAAAAGCGTGCGGACTTTGAAAGGCGAGTTCTGATTGGTTGAAACAGCACGCTGTGTTCTCGTGCATGTTTGATGTTGTTGATGTTGTTTGTATGGTATCTCTGTGGCTTTGCAAGTACTGCAGTATAAAACTTGTAGCTTTAGCACCTCGAGGACGCATTAAATGTCCATCCATCTTGTCCACTTTCCTTGTTCCAAATCACCGTTGCACCAGAATCAAAACGTAGCAAAATACAAATTAAACCATGTAGTTTTATCATCTTTCTAAAATGCGTATTAATATTTAACTTCTAACGTTTAGAACGTGCATTCTACATTGTAATATAATCCCTACAATTGTAAAGAAAAGATATGTCTCTTCTACATACATTTAATATATTATTTTTTTATCCTTGGAAAATTCGTCTAGCGACAGTCTTAATAGAAATAAGTAATAAATATAACGCAAAAAAATTAACTAATACCAGCATTTAGAAGCTTAATTAATTATTTGATGTATTTTAAATACATGTTAAATAAATATTAAATACTAAATTGCATACATGAAAATTTCTTTAAGTACTACAATAAATAAATTGTTGATTGATCAAAGTTTTTCCCAAATTTTACAAAGATTTAAAAAATGACTTTTGTCACCTGCACTGCGTTAATCGTTAATCATTGTTACGTTAGCACTTCAGCATTCCTAAAAATCAATTATCAGTTATTATTAATCAGTTTCGTCATCAGCAATCATCATCAAATGCACATGATCAATCGTTTATCATCATTTCAATCCTCATCAGCATCATTGCAATCATAAAAATCATCACCATTATCATAATCATCATCTTGATTATCAGCGGTAGTATCACTATAATCTTCTGTCATTTTCATAATTATTTTCACCACCACTGTCATCATCATCATCATCATCAACATCATCACTATTGTCATTGTCCTCCATCATCATTTCAATCATTGTCAACGACTTCATTGTAATCTTTCTCATAACCATAATAATCACCACCAAATAAACACGATCAATAATCAATCCTTATTAATAATAACATTTGACAAAGATAAATTTGAGACATACCTAGCATTGACTGGCTTTAACTCAAGATTAGACACCCAGAGAGTATAATCACCATGGTCTTTATTCCTAAAAAAAGTTGATAGTTCAATTAATATAATTAATATGAAACATCACACAAATCATTAAATGGAACATTTTCATTCATTAAAAACATACCACTGAACATATTTGTATGCAACGGCACTTATAACAGTAATGACCAAAAATGCACCAACTGCAAGAATGATTGCAATCCAAACTGGAAGACCTGTCGATAACAAGATGTAACTTCTTAGTCACATACAAAATGGAGTGTTCAATGTGACTAATGATAAAATCGGATACAAAAAAATAACTGTTGAACCAAAGACATAAAGGAAAAGACAACATATCAGGAATATGCGATCAGGATTCACTTGCTTCTCTTTTTAGCTGGGTCGATAAGCATTCAAATCAATGGTTCACCAGCAAATTCGCCACAGTCATCATTGCTTAATGATATCCCCAATGATATTTATAAGCAGAAACATTCTTTCCGTGGATATACCAGTGCCACATATGATAAGAAACGAAGGTCTTGGGTATGACCAGTATTGTATGGATCGAGAAAACTTGGAAGGCTCAAAATGCAATCTGAGGACAATGGAACATTTAAGAGATTTCTATTGGTTCAATGATAATTAGAGTGGCAATAGAGAAAATTGGTGGGATTTTGGCAGAGAAGCAATGGCCAATAAAATCAATTATTCAAACATAAAGTGATGTGATACATACACACAATTATGATACATACTTGCTGCATCTTTTCCTCCCAACTTGGTCTTGTTGTCATTGTTCTTGACTATTGTAGTGGATATTTGAGGGTTCCTTGATTTCAATGTTGATGATCTTGAAGGATATAAATGAATCTTCCTTGTGCTAGATGACTCTCTATTCATGGATAATGATGATAATAATGATGATGGGTAAATGGAGCTACGTTGAGAATGTTTTGAAAATGAAATAATGTTAAATGGCAAAATAGTTGATGATTTGAGTACTAATGAACGAGAGCTATTAATACGTAAACTAGATGATTTATGAATATTGAAAGAAGTTATTGAAGAGCTACTACGTATATTATGTTGTGAATTTGATGTAGCAAGTCTAGGAAGCACAGAATTGTCAAAACTATGTGATTTGTTCAAGAAATATGGTAACTGATGATATGAGAAACTTTTTACCATTGGCTGCATAGTTGTTGTATTTGCAATGAAGATACTTGACTTTGTGTGTTGTGAACTACTGATGTATTGTGTAGATTGTGGAAATATTTCTAATGGTGGTGTATGCAGATTGGATAGTTTACTTGTGCTAAAATTCATGCTTGAGCTGTAAGATAAAAAATTTGAAGGTTTGGTGGCTGTAAAGTCATTTCGGCTAGCAGATCTGGTCAATAAGTCATTTGAAAATGAAGGTGCCACAGAACGATTTGAAGTTGAAGCTTTTGTTAAGGAAGGATATGAGGTGGAAGCAGTGACATTGATATAAATAATCAAAGTATTTTTCCTCAGCAGATGAGAAGAAAAAGATGTCTGCATCTTTACTGTTGATTGTTGTGTATTTGATTGACTTGCTGTAGCATTATATGCTTCTAGACTTTTTGTTGCAGCCAATATTACTGCGTTGAGTACAGTTTCCTGAATAAAATTATTCGGTCTCGCTTCATTAGGAGGACCAGTGAACTGCAATGCGGAATCGATTAAAGAAGTTTCTGTTGGCAAAAAGGAGCTTGGTTCTTTCCATTCTGACCATGATGTTGTTGACGTATCATTTGGTAATTGATAAGATTCTAAAAGCAAAAAACAGCAATGATTATTTCTATTACTCAGATATATCGATCAATTAACTCTTCTTTCTTCTTTCTGATGAACAAAAGCAATATAAAGAATCAATCAAACCACTCACCAGAACTTGTCCTTGTGCCAAGTAGAATTGGCCTAATTCTAAATTGTGAACTGTAGTTCTTTCCTGATGTAGCTGTGTAATATTGACCTTGAATAATAGCCAGAAAGAAAGAAAAAAGTGTAGTTTATCCATGTCAAATAAGAAAAGTATCTGACTTTTTGAAAACAGAAGCCATATTTCGTTAAAAATTAATGTTATTGATATGCAGAAGGCTGCCAGGTTTCATCTTGTTCTCAAACAGCTGTTGTGGACCTCTTTCACATGCGGAAAGGCAAGGTTTCGTGACGTCATATCCGTTTCCGGCATTTGATTCCTGGTTTCATGACGTACTGTACATACATTCTGACAACTTTGACATTGACAACGAAATGATTTTAAAACAAAAATAAAGACAACTTAAAGGGTTACAGTATTCAAACGTTTTAATTAATGCAGTCTTTATTCAACTTTCAATTCAATATGTTTCATCTTATTCATTATTTCATGTTCATTTGTACAAATAAGTTTTCTTGATTTTGGTTTCTCTATGACATTAATGAATTTTCTTTCCACATAATCTTTTTTCCTCCAAGCCAATCTGAATGGTTCTGGCTGTAGCAATTCTGAAGTGATTTTCACATAACCTTCACATAATGCAAACAATGTATGATCTCTTGCATATCCAACCTGTGTAAGAAAGTAAAATAGCAATCATTGCAAAAACATATTGTTAAAGCATCCATAAATGAGTCAATTAGCTGTGAAATGAACTAAAGAGCATGAAATATTTTAGTTCTGTTTCTTCACATTTTTGCCAGGGTGAAATTTGAAACCAAGTTGCTTCATCAAAACTGCACCAGATTTAACATGGCAGCCTGGAAAACAAATCACATTATTAGAACTGACTCGATACCAGTAAAACAAATCAATACAGTAATATTACCAGCCTGCATTAAAAATGCATTCATTGCATGTTTAATACCTTCATTTGCCTTGATGCCTCTCCGCTTGCCTCTTCTATTTTTTCCTTGTTTTCTCGCAGTTCCACCAGACTTCTTACTCGCATTGCAGGCTTGCGTTATGATAGGCAGTCCTAAAAGTAGGATAAAAATCTTAGTGGAAATAGCAGTAAGACCTAGGCTTGGGCCTAAATCTCAAAGCACGTGGCTTTGCAGATTGACTAGATTGTCACAACAATTGACGCCTTTTCGCCATAAGAAGAGCATTTCTGAGACGAATTTTGATTACCTGAACATTTTAAGTCGTTAAAAATCCTTGATGTAAATAAAATAGTACGAGATATTGCAGTCAACATGACTTTTTCTCTCTTAGCTATCACACCATCACACCACAGCTTTACCATAAGAAAGCCGCCATTTTGTACTTTTGCGATTTTGCAAAGATTATCAAACCATCAATATGAGGTTAATAGATTCAATTCAATTCAATTCAATATTCAACACCCTGTGAAGGGTCTAGTAGAATACAATATACATATGATATTATTTATATAATATGCTATTGTTAGACTACAGAATACAAACAGTAACTAAACTACTATCTATTACAATTACATAACTATGATTAAATTTTTCGTAAGTCTACATACTAATGCAGAATTTCTATGATTGTCTTATTAATAAAGATTGATTTCTAATTAAGCTTGTATAATTCACAGCTATATAGTTTTAAATTTAATCAATCTTCTCTAAGCTGTTTTCTTAATTCGTATCTGTTCACTATCATATATAAATTTCGCAAATGTTTTCAATTTTACGCTTTCGTTTGATTTTACTATTGATTTTAATAATTCTAGATTTTCTTCTTCATTATTCGTTTTCCCCTTTTCAACATCTATATCAATTTTATTAAAACATTGTATTCTCAGGGAGTTGTTGGACTCGCAATTAAACGTAAAATGTAACTCATCGTCTATTTTTTTCTCCTTTTTTGTACAAAAGTCACAAAACCTTTGTTCCCTTTCTAATCTACCACTATTTGTTGTGTATCTGCCTCTTTCAATTTTTAGTTTATGTGCGCTGATTAATAGTCGCGTCACAGCTGATCTATGTTGTCGATTCTGAACTAATATAAGATAGTTTTCCAACTTAGGCTTGTCTTTTATGTATTTATAAAGTGATAATTTCTTGCATTTTGTTATTTCATTATTGAAATTAATCTCAAAGCTTTTAATCAATTTTTCTTTAATTGCCATTGTAATAATTCTATTATTTTTTCTAGTCAGTCGTTTCATACCACTATTGTTATTACTAAGTTTAACAGGCAATTGTTTAATGTCGAAGGTAGTTTCATTTAAGATGTTTGATACATATTTAAACCAGTTGTTATTTATTTTAAGTTTCTTTTGTAGATTTAGTGTTGCCTTTAATAGTTCATTTTTATTTTGCTGAATGTAATCGTAATATTTAATAGCATTGTTCTTCATCTCTAATTGCAATGGATACAACCCTAATTCACCCAAGACACCTAAATTTGTAGATTTTCGATGCACCCCAAGAATATGTTTCGCGAAGCTGATCTGAGCAAGCTCTATTTTATTATTATCTTTAGACTGATACCCCCAAAGCTCAGAACCGTATAACAATATTGGTTTTATAACAGCATTAAAGGTCGTTATCATATTACTTACTGACAAGGTATTCAAGGTCGATAGTTTATAGATAGAATAGAGGGCCCTTTTAGCTTTATTTGCAAGATCTTCAATTGTAGTGTGGAAATTACCGTTGCAATCTAACATGAAACCTAAATATTTTACTTCTTTTTTGATTTTTAATTCTTCGTTATTAACAATTAACTTATTCTTCCTAAGGACTTTACCACTTTTGTTGAAAATCACACCATATGTTTTATCAGCATTTATCTTCATCTTGTATTCATGACAGTACTTTTCAACAATATTTATGCTATTGAAGATAAACCTCGAATTGAAGGCACTGCGACTGCGGTGTAGTACTTCTGCGTAGGAACCGTAAGAAACCCTGGTTCGTTGGTTCGATCACTACCCCCTCCCCCTCGCCAACAAGCTTTTCAAACAAAAAATGACGACAAGTATCTTGCATGAAATTTTTGCTACGTTTTTCCATCGTCTTTATTTTGTTGCAAACAGTTATCAGTTTTTATTTTTGATAATTCATTTGAGTCATTTTCGTCTTCTTCCTCATCATCTTCATTTTCATGACAATCATGATTGTCATTATTATCATGCTGATCAACATTATGATAATCTTCATAAACTTTATCATCATGGGCTTCCTCATGGTAATTATCGTCGTCGTCAACATCTTCTTCATCACCACCATCATCCTCTTCATCATCATCATTGTCAACATCATCATCTTCGTCATCATCATCAGCTTTATCATAATCATCTTCTTCGTGATTCCTTCAAATTCAAGATAGAGCCATGGAAATAAATTTCAACGAATATTAAAAGCAGACACTTTCACCATAAATATTAAGTCTAAGAAAGATGGAAAATTTACTTTTTACTGTTGTAAACTGCCCCACTCTGATTTGGGTTGAAATGTTCTTTCTCAAAGTCAATGTCCATCATATCTAATAATATGAAAGTAACACAGTTCAGAAAGAAAATCATCATCGATTAAAATGCTCTAAAATAAGAAGATATACAAGTCGGAAATATTTGAAGATATAAGAAATTCACCAATATTATGAATTCGTTTATTTTCTTCTTCACAATCTTTCAACCAATTTCTCTCAGCCTCTGCTACTTCTGCTGAATTTCTGCAAGCTGCATATTTTTCAAGAATCTCTCTAGAACAGACAAAATAATAAGTAAAGGAGCAAAGAACTAGTGATTAAACAAATAATAATATGACTAACAGCTTGGACAAACTTAAAGCTTAAATTCAGTCTGACAATCTCAAAGTAAAAGCGTCAGAAAAATGTTTTCTTCTATCTATTTGTCGCTATCTTGAAGTCTTGTAAAAGTCAAAAGTCTTTCATGTATTCGTTCCACTTTTTTTAAATTATTATGCAATGATTCAATGTTAAATCGTCTTGATACACAAAATTAAAAGATTGGGATACGTGACATTTACATCAAATGATAAGTAATAAATACCGATTGACTTCATAGAACCCTTTTCCCCATTTGAATTTTCTTAGAAGAAGTTCGCCAACGTCTGGAAATCCTAAGAAAGATCACTTATATAATTATCCATTAACAACTTAAGCTCGCCATTCGTAGCTAAAACTAAGATTTTCACCCTTACGCGACCTTCACTCCAGGCGATTCTAGATTGCTGGCCTTGCGACGTTTGGGAGTCGCTAGATTTTGAACAGACGCATGTAGCATAAAGCCCCTATTTTCCTTTCGTTGCGATCTATATAACGTTCCATCTGATTATTAGTTTCTGTGTCATAGTGTCATTCTGTTTAACTTCTTTGTCCTTGATAATATTTGGCAAACTTAGCGCCGCTTTTGTCATAGAGTTGGCCGTAGAGGTAGCTCGTAGGCCAAGGCCATAGAGTTAGGAACAACGTTAGCCATCACAGAGTTGCCATAGAGTTAAGACTGTGGGCCATATATTTAATAAACCGTCAATGCAATTCTGCATTTGATTCCTGTTTGATGAGGCATCAAAGGTCGCTAATTGTTGTCGTTGGCAAAAAAGCAGAAACAGGACTTAGAATCTTCCTTTAACGGTCGCGGCCTTCATAAAGTGTAATTTCGTCACCCTGAGGTATGTTAAATTAATCGACGTTCTTGGTCGATATTGCACAGGAATATTGAAAACGAAATCACTTGTCTTTTTAACAAAAATAAGTATTAAACAATTAACCATACCAGTTATAAAGAAAAGAGCAGCAAAAGCTTCAACACAGGATAATTTTGATGGTTTTCCATAGTTAACGGGATTAACTGCAACTAAATGTGGTAGTAATCTAGCATGTCTCGTTCTCATTTTGCTAAATGGTGTATCATTCAATTTGGCCCATGAACAGTCAATAACTGCTGCTCCATTTTGATTGACAATCTCTTTGTCTGATGGTGAAACATATTCTTTTCCAAGTGGACTTAAAACTATGCCATCAAATCTGTTGCCCAATTTTAGAATTTTTAGCAATCCAAAACGACTAAGCTTTTGTCCAGTGCATCTTTTAGGATCGCAATGTTCTAGGTCCTGTTGAAAGATAATTTGATTTCAAGAGGTTAAATCAAAAACTCCATATGAAAATAGACAGACACTTCTTTTGTTATATTTCAACTAATAAAATGCCTTGCTTTACTAAGTTCAAGTTTAATCCCATCACATTATCGTTAAGTTTTCACAATGAGAGTAATCTAACAATAGAGTGTCACCCTGTGACAAAAATACATGCACCCCTCCCCCTAAAACAACTCCCCCTTTAAAGCTTTAAACTCACCCACATTGCCAACGGAAAGTGTAGTTTATCATCCATTGAACCAGTCAAACCTAAGACAAAACATTTCAAAA
Source organism: Chrysaora quinquecirrha (assembly GCA_014526335.1). Lineage (NCBI taxonomy): Eukaryota > Metazoa > Cnidaria > Scyphozoa > Semaeostomeae > Pelagiidae > Chrysaora > Chrysaora quinquecirrha. Next base: position 49,831 of record JACTAT010000036.1, on the reverse strand, counting down.
CATTAAGATCGTTGTTGATTTGAAAAACCTAAACTATGTAGCGTTTTACATCACAATATTTACCTTGATCTTCTCCGCCATTGAAGCCACCGCTAGGCCTAGGCCTAGGTCTACAAGGGAGTGACTCTCCACTGTATTCATCTGTTTCTCTAGTCACATTCTTACATGTTTTAGAATTTCTAGATCTTTGCTTTCCAAAACCACTGCCTTTCTTTTTCCCCATGGCTTAGCTGGATGATATAACAGACTCAACTCAAATTGCTCGCAGCAATTTAATTCTGTCCGACATTTTGGATCGCCATGTTTACTGTTAACGCGTTGTAGACGAGGCTTGTAATGACGTCATTATAGTAAACTGGACAACAATGAATTTAAAACAAAAGGATTTCGTGGGATTTTCAGGGATTTCTGGTAAAATAACATGGTTCAATGGAGTGTTTCATGGTAATTTAGGAATTCGACTTCCATTCTAATTTCAACGCATTCTAGGCTTGCAACATTAAAAAAAAAGAAAAAAAGTTTTCAACTGAGAAATTGGACTAAAAAAGAATTCAAGTGTGATAAGATAACTGTATTAATGGAAGTCTGTAGTTACTATTTAATTTCCAGATAGCTACTCAGCTTTATGTTCCATGTAGTAGAGGTTTCGAAATTGTAGAAGAGAGCTAATATTTATGAAAGTAGATCTTCTAGTAAATTTGTGACTTTGAAGATTTTCCCTTTATCTCGTGATTCAGCTCAGCTACAGGTTTTTCCCCAAATTGAGTGATATTTCCTAATTCTAAGTTATGTTTGAACATATAAGAACCATACAGAATGTTGAAACAAGGAAAGAAATTTTATCCTTTGTTCAAATTCAGGTCAAACATCTCTGACCACAACAAAACATGCTTAATTTGAATATTTTCCCCTTATTTCCAGGAAAACATATGAAATACTTCTTAAGTTGTAGAAAGTGTTAAAACTATGTTGCTGTTCTTATGGACATAATCATTTGTAGTTAATTTATCAATCAACCGAATTAAGTAACATTTTGCATAGAGGCATTTCTATCCGCAGTTGGGTATAGTCAATTGTTTCGGCGTGTTTCTGGTGTTTAGGAGCATGTTCTATAAGCATGTCCCAAGATGTTTGCGCTTTTCTACGCAATACTTAAGTATTGTAGAATTTAAATATACTTTAAATGACTAATACCTACAACGCATGCTTAAAAAAATCTACCAATCAAGGTGTTTCTCGATGTATTCCCTTCGTGCCTCTGTCCGTACAGAAGAGGATGAATAAGAAGATATAGTTACAACTCTTTCTCGGAAATAAAAAGCTCTTTGAATTCCCCTTAAATTAGAAGTACAAGTTCAAAGTGCAATGTTAAATACTGAGGGAAAGTCCTGCCAAAAAATTAGTATAAAAGAGGCTCAAAGTTGTACAAGTTATACAGTGTGTCAGAAATCAGAAGAATTAGCAATAATCAAGCTTTGCAAAATCGACGAACAAGAAGGTAATTTTGAATTTGTTTTTATTATTTTGTCTATTAGGATCATTGCGTGAACAGGTTCAGCATAGATCTCTTTAATAGACGCTGAAATCATCCATAAAACCTTTCTAAATACGAGCTGGTGTTTTACTTATTCTTTGTCTAGCAAAGCTTTCAAGATTTGATTATAAAATTAATACAACCAGAATCAGCTTTAATACGAACTTGTTCCAATCGTAGTTGTTCCTATCATACATCTAAACCTGTTGGAAACTAAAGATTTGTGCATTTCACAGTATGGAGGGTAAATACTACACTTTGCTTTTATCATATATATTATTATAATATATTCACTTTCTCTATGGTAAACTTCTTGTGTTTCAAGCCCCTCTGAAAGAATCTCAGATTTTGAGTTGAGAGTTAAGTAGGGACCCCCCGTTAGGCACTATCAATTCCGCAATAACGCCAATTTTTAGCTCTTTTCACGCAATAACGCCAAAAAAATAAACGCCAAAACATTTCATGATGGTCATGAACAGTTCATGAACAAATGGATTTCGAAAAACACCGGGGACCCCTAAGTATTTCATGACATAATGCTTTATGACATCAAAATATTGTTTTTGAAGTCATTTAGGGGCTCCAACCCCTCTGCTTCCGATGGGGCTTGTAGCTGGCCATGTTACAACACGTAATTCTCTTCAAGCCTATTTTGCTGTGCTTTATTTAATACAGAGACATGCCTTCTATTTTAAGCCAATGAATATGAAATAATCGTATCGACAAGTGGAAGACATTATGCTGGCACAGACGCAAGAGTGTTTATAAAACTGATTGGAACAGAAGGAGAAAGTGACGAAATCGAGCTGAAAGATGAAACTAAAGGAAAGAAAATGTTTGAATCAGGAAGGTATTGAATTATTTATATGTTTATGTGTTTATACATTTAACATTGAAATGAATTTGCATTGACCGAAGGAGTATTTGGTAAACAAACATTGTTGAAAGCATGGTGCAAAGTATAAACATCAGTGAAAAGAAAAGCACAAAATTTGAGCATATTTAAATGCGTACTGTCAACTCACAACCTTACATCAAACCTTACTCACAACCTTATATCAAACTCGAAACGCGTTACCTAATGAGTCCAATCTTCTTTGGTATGTTAGGATGCTTTGGTGCATTTCCGTATTTCCTCGAATAAGCAACCTTCCCTCGAATATGCGCCTCCTTGGAACTGAGCTACCCGTTAGGCTGGCCCCAGACACTCATTGGATAGATGATGTGTAAGTTTTTGAAGGGAAGAATGAAGAGACACCTTATACGAACTCTGAAGCTTCAAAAAGATTTACATCATGAACCTAGCAGATCATTTTGTACTACCCGAGCAACTATATAACTCATGGAATTGAGGCCTTACTTATGAGCAACCTGATTGATTCATTGTCTCTCCTCTTTACACCAATGCCTAACCCTTCGACTTTGTGTTACAATATTTGTCTGTAAACTTTATAACTTAACTGCTCACTTTCGCTTTAACAGCAATGATAAGTTCAACGTCAAAGTGAACAATGACATTGGAGCTGTTTACAAGATCAAAATTCGACATGATGACTCTGGTGTTTTCTCCGGCTGGCATTTGAACAAGGTAGCCATTTTAGTTTTCAAGATTATATTTAAATGTTTGATGGAAATGTCTATCTCTTATATGGGGATAAGTTCCCAGGGGGGTACTCATTAACTTTCAATACGGGGGGGTCCATGCCACTTTTTCCTTGCAGACCCCCAAATATTGAGTTTAATGTTTTGGAGACCCCAAATATTGATATCTATTTTTGGACACCTAAAATTTTTTCTCGGGTTTAGCCATCAGTTTCATGACAATTTACAATTCATAAGCTCTTGGCAGTTGCATGGGTCATTGTAATGAATCGCACCAAATCGCAAGGTTCTTCCGTCAGATTTGTGGAGCCTAAATAGTGAATTTTTGTCCATGTTATAATTCACAGACCCCAAATATTGAATAAGCTTAAGAGTGGCATCGTTGATTGAAAGTTTTAGCTATATCTGTATTCACCTATAGGTCATTGCTTTTTCTAGGTGTGTGTTGAGAGTAAGAAAACAGGACAAAAATGTCATTTTCAATGCAACCGATGGCTGGCAAAAGATGAGGGGACAAGAAAATTGAAATTGAATTGGAAACTGAAGGTAAATCTAAACTTAAGTGACTCGTGTCGTTAGTTCTCTAAAACAAGAAGGTACACAGAATGTATTTGGTGACAAAGTTAGTGTGGTAGGCTTCACAATTTGCCTTCCTATTAATCCTACAATCTTGGACAAAATATTTGGAACAAGGCCTTTTTCCAAGGAATACGGCCTATTTCATCGATTTTCTGCTTCCATAACTCTTATACTTATTCTTCCCCCTTTTACCCCAAAAAACAATGTTGGTAGTAGAGCAAGACAACTTTTTTCGAAATATTGTAACGGGGGAGAAGGGAGAATTCATAGATAATAGTAGAATTATTCAGAGACTGTGCCAATATAAATTTTGTCCAAGATTGTAGATGGCAAAAACCTTATCACTGTTATTTTCTGTTTATTTCCTCAAAAAGAGTTTTGCAAGCCACTAGCCTGCCCATTGGCGGATACGCCAAACATTTCGTCCCTTGTTGACGGCTGTGCATGGTGTATTTAAAATTTCTTGTTTGCCAACAGAATTCTGATACATTTATAAAAGTGTTCCAACAAGTTGAACATCTTTCGTATTTCAGGTATTACTCCAGTGAAACTTGATCAATTGAATGAAAAAAATCGACCGAAGCATCATACAGAGAAATTCAAAGAAGACAAATTTGTGATTCGAAGAGGCGAAAGTTTGTTTGTTGATCTGGATCTTGCAAAGGTTTACGATGAGAAGAAAGATCATTTTCATATGATATTAAAAACAGGAGAAAGACCAAGAGAATTCAATAAATCATTGGTTTACATTGGAAAGGTCGATGAGTTTGATTCCATACGACAGAAATGGGCGTTTAAAGTTTTGAAAGCTGAAGAGAAATCGTTGAATTTGGAAATAAATTGTCCAGCTGATGCAATGCCTGGAAAATATGAATTGACAATAGAAAATGATGATCATGTGATCTATAAGCATCCAAATGATTTGTATGTGCTTTTCAATCCATGGTGTAAAGGTACGTGATATCGATTGATTGATTATAATGATTTGATTTGTTGATTGATTAATTGATTGATAAGTTGATTGATAAGTTGATTGATAAGTTGATTGATTGACTGATTGTTTTGTTGATTGATTAGTTGCTTGGTTGATTGATTGACTGATTAATTTGCTGATTGATTAGTTGAATGGTTGATTGATTGATTGATCGATTGATTTGTTAATTGATTAGTTGATTGGTTGATTGATTGACTTTTTGATTTTCTTGATTAATTGGCTGATTGATTTGTTGATTGCTTCATTGATTTTTTGATTGACTGATTGATTTACTAGTTGATTGATTGATTGACTGATTGATTGTTGATATAAAGGCACAACTGCTTGCAATCTTCATAATTGATGAGTCTCTGTGTTTTGCAGAGTTTTCTGAGTATTAATGATTTTTTAATTTTGTTGACTTTGAATGACTTTCAGTTGACGATGTTTTTATGGAAGACGAAGAAGCAAAGAAGGAATACGTGCTTCGTCAACATGGCGCCATTTTCATTGGAAGCAGCAAATTTATTCATCCAAGAAACTGGTATTTTGGACAAGTAAGATGTTTTCTTTACTATGTAGCAAGCCTCGTTTTCAGTATGTATTTCACTGGGTAAATATGTTCGGACTTATCAAGGCTGTTTCTGACACTGTATTAGACACGATAGTCGCCACTTATCATGACAAGCCTTTGATATTTTGTAGGGCAACGTTTCGGGAGAGATCCGTCTCCCATCATCGGGCAATGAGAAATGTGGTTTCTTCCCTATTTATTGCGAAGGTCGGATCGAATCTGCGAGGAAGCTCGGAATGTATTTCACTGGTTTGGTTGTAACAAGGTGTCATCGGGTGTCTTTGATGTTTGGGAAGTTGTTTTGCTCTTTGTCTTTCACTTGTTCTCCCTGAGTTTTTCAGCAATATGTTCATGCTGCATCAGTAAGCTATGGGATGGGGCTGTGACTTAGTGTGTTTAACTGTAACTATCTTCTTTATCGCTGTGAATTTTACTGAGACAGTCACAGAAAAACCTGTTTTCTATTACTATGTGCTGATATAGCCGTGAGATAGATTTTCTCAATGACGCTGGCTTTATTCTGTCTTTTGCTTGTAGCTGATTGTCGTTGAAGCAATTTGTTGGTTTTTCCAGTTAATTTTCCCAAACTGAGCAAAACCAGCGAATAACGAGCAATCTATTAGAAGCAATGCTTGATTTATTTTGAATCATTTTCTTAGGTAAACACTTTGATATTTATTTTTCAGTTTGAGGATGTTTCCTTGCAATGTGCATTCGAGCTTTTGGACAAAATCCCAGCTGCCAAAAGAGACAGTGCTGTTGAAGTCTGCAGATGGATGTCTTCACTAGTAAGGCATATAACTTCCTTTCTATAATATATAATAGAATTAAACACTGTTTGGATATTCGTTTAAAGTTAATGAGACACGATGATGGGACATGCAGCCCCCCCCGATCATCATAAAAGTCGATATTGCAGCTATATTGCATAAATACAGTCCAACTTCAGCGTTCGGGGGCAGACATGGCTGTTGCGCTTCCCCCTCAGAGGGTAGTTCAATACGTACTTTAGTTTGCCTTTTCAAAATTATTCTTAACGTTAGCTTATGGGCATGTACAAATGTTCTTCAAACTGTAAATTTTTTTTCTTTCCTAATGTTAACTTAATATGCCGATTCCTGATTTTCTTTTTCCACACCCTTTTGCCGCTCCAGTGTTGGACCTCTATCTACGCTGCTGAGTAAATGTAATTTTGTCTTTAAGGTGAACAGCTGTGATAACAGAGGTCTACTAGTTGGAAATTGGAGTGATGATTATGAAGGTGGAAAAGCACCAACGTATTGGACCAGTAGTCCTCCTATATTTGAAGAATTCATGAAAACCAAGAAATCTGTGAAATTTGGTCAATGCTGGGTTTTCAGTGCTCTGCTAACAACTGGTAAGAACAAGATAGGACAATCCATACGTTATGTTTTTAATTTGACAAATAATTTTCATTCTGTAAGTCCTGCAGCACTCAGGATTCTACAAATAGTGATAGCAGCAGAAACATTATCAAGCATACTTAGGCATTTCGACTGATACCTCTAGAGTTATTAGGCCAGTTTCAGCCCATTAAATCTAAACCAACAACAGCAGCAGTCACTGTAACAAAGCTGCCTATTAACATTAACCATAACCTTCAGCTTTCGGTACGTTTCTAACCCTTCATACTCTTGGGGTGTCACACAAAAGAGCTTAAAGTATGTTCGAAATATTTCCACTTTGTATCGAAATCATTGACTGACAACAGCGATAATCAAAGTGAATTTTAGATCAGTATCATGATGAAGGTGGTGAAGGTGAAGTGGTGTTTTAGCGCCAGTCGCTAGGATCTCAGTAGTAGTTTAACTAATCGAGACCTCGACCCTGGCTGTGACGCTACCGTGTCTGGGCTTGAACCCTGACCACACTGAGCTTTTGACACCACGGGTCAGCTGGATTACACAACGAAGCCACAGCACCTTCAATTCAGTATATGATATCATTTGATTAAATTTTGTATTTCTAGTGCTACGAACTCTGGGAATACCATGTAGAAGTGTGACAAATTTCAATTCAGCTCATGATACTGATGTCAGTTCAAGCACTGATATTTATTTGGATGAAGAATGGTGAAAAACTCAGAAGGAAAATCAGCAGATTCAATCTGGTAGGACAACATTTGTCTTTCTTTCCACGTCCTAATGCTTGGGTCCTAAATGGCTGTCTTGTCTCTCAGATGTCCTCTCTAAGGTCGGTAAATGAGTGTTCAGAGTATCGAGGCCCCATTATGTGGTTACAGAACACCCCATATTCTAGAATTATCCATTATCCCTATGTTTTTTTCTGGAATATCACATATCACTAGTACCCTAAAGGGGTTCTCTATATCAGCTGTATAACAGCCAGAAACATCATATCATGGCCATTAACAAAGATCGATATTTAACGTTGTCGTATAGAAATAATGTAGCTTGTGATATCTACAAGTTAATCAATTGTAACAATTTGCTCTTTTTATTCTCTGGAAAGGAATTTTCACTGCTGGAACGATGCATGGATGGCAAGATCAGATCTTCAACCAGGATACGGCGGATGGCAAGCGGTTGATGCAACACCACAAGAAAGAAGCCATGGTATGAACGATCCTTTATAAGAAATGATCAAACTGCACTGTATTATTTGTTCTAGGCCAGGGGATACTTAATATAATTTAGATACGAATATGTGCCGCTCGTTATGGGTGGATTTTCGGCACTGAAATACTATATCGAACAAAACCAAATTAAGTAATATTCGTAGTGCAAGTTCAAGTAAAATCGAATGCCCCGAATGTCTTATTACTCCGATATCCTACTTATAATTGCTCGTGATATAGGAACTGTGTCTACATGATAATTGGATTGGTTTGTAAAATCTGGCACATCCCCGTCCATCCTTAAGTAAATCCCCCCACAGGTGAGGGTGGAATGGAATGGAGGACGAGAGAGAGCAGAGTCAAAACACAAATGAAGGCATCGAAAAAAATGAAGAAAACAAATATACTCTTTTAGATCTCCAAGACTTATAGAACAGTATAGCATTATAGCATTGCTGAAGTTAGGCAACGTATATAATGAATTGATTATTTGATGCAGGGATGTATCAGTTGGGTCCATGCAGTTTGAGAGCGATAAAAGAAGGAGAAGTGAATTTGCCTTATGATGGGAAATTTACAATGGCAGAAGTCAATAGTGATTTGATGTATTGGCAAAAAGATGATGAGAAGAATGAATGGAAAGTTGTTCACATCAACAGAACACACATTGGTACGTTGAATTTTGCTATGTTCGATTTTCTGTTGCATCAAATTTATCGTTTGTTCAGGCACTCCACCCCAATTACGCCCTTTGTTTCTCATTTCTGTTTCTTTCCCTTTTCTGCTGCCACCTGGTTTTAATTTCTGTCTATGGTATAGGCTACACTACACAGGGAAATATAAGATGGGTTGGTTTGAAAAAACTGGGTGCACATCCCTATACATTTGAGGCTAAAATACCCCTGCAAGCAGCACCTGTCTGTAGTCAGCAATACGCAAATCAACAATGTAATGTTTTCAATTTTTAAGGAAAGAAGATCAGTACAAAGCAGGTTGGCAGCATGGGAAGACAAGATATAACAAATGATTACAAATTCCCAGAGCATTCAATCCTTGAAAGAGTTTCAGTGAGAAAAGCATTAGAAAAATCTGGAAACGTTGCAGTTGACAGCAAACCAAAGATGATTGAGATGAAAGTTAAGCCAAAGAAATCTACGATTGAAATTGGAGAGGATCTGGAAGTTGATGTGCTTGTTAAGAATTTGGGAAGTGTAAAAAGATGTATTAATGTGATTGTTGGTGGAAACATAGTGAAATATAATGGTGTGGTGAAAGGTGAATTGAAATATGAACGAAGAAACGAAGAAATAAATGGCGACGAAGGTAAAAAGGGATAATTTTAAGAATAACTAAATTTTTAGGATGGGAGTATTGGAAATATAAATTTCTGGGATTCTGTGCGACCAAGACAAAGACAAATTTTGTTGAGTCAAGACATGTCGTGGTCGTACCAATCTTTTAAGTCTGGTTGCCTTTTAGTCGTTTAGGGTTGTTGGCATTCTTTTCATAGTTGATTGCACCGGATTTCTTAAGACTTTTTTCATCTGATCGCTTGCAATATTCTCGTTATTGAAAGACTGCGAAAGACCACCAAGTGACTCTTAACGACTATTTGGAAGCTAGGCTAAACGTTTTCTCCATAAATTATCTATGACTATGGATTCCTAAGGGGAGATTGATGTTCAGGAAGGTATCACATAGGTGCTTCTTCGTCTTGGCCGACAAACGATGACCTCAAATTTCAAACCCAACAATGACAGGCCTCCGATTCAACCTCAAAAGGTAACAGAATTTTCCTCCTACCGCAACAATTATAATTTCTTTTATCAACCTTTTAATAATTGTCGTTTGCATTTTGTTTTACAGAAAAATCTTTGAGATTCGTGTTGAAAGCAACAGAATACATGAAGCATTTGGGTGACCAATCAATGATAAGGTATCACGTGACCATGAAAGAAGTAGAATATGGTCAGGTTTGCACATCAAGCAAAGTAACTGAAGTGAAAAGACCAGATTTGAAATTTTATGAAATGCCAAATGGGATGAAATTTGGAAAAGAAGAAAGTTTCATGATTCAATTTGAAAATCCTCTTGATGTTGAATTGACAGAATGTCAGTTGCATTTGGATGGAACGTTGATGGAAGAGAGAGTTGAAATTGACTGCAGGTAAATTCAGTATGAAATATGTTTCATCATCAAACCCCTTCTATCTATTAATCTCCCCTCCCCCGCCAGTTAAGCGAAGGTTTGAAATGAAGCCCACATGCAATAAGTGTTCATTCGTTTGGAATATCAATCTTACTTCTATACCTCCAACTCTGTCTTTTCAGTTCGTTTTTCCCCTGTAGCATGTTTCCTTTTTGGCAAAAAGCGTAGAACAATTCAGTTTTTCTCCATCCCTTACCAAACCATCGTTTCTAATCCATCCAGCCGATTTTGTTATAAGCTTCCTTTAAAAGGTCTTCAAAATTAAAAACTCCAATAGGCTAGGTGAAATGAAACTCTAGTCCTTTATCTTCTTTCTTAGTATATATTATTTTATTTCTCTTTGACAACAGAGCTCTGGCAGCAAAGAAAACAGCTAAAATACAAGTCAAAATAACTCCTAATGTAAGTTTGACTTATTTGATACCTGTATTGTAGACATTTCAACTCATAATTGATTTGCTAGTTGGCAGACACTGTGGTATACATAGCAATTTCGTTCTCTCTATAAATTTAAACCAACATGTGTCTTGTATCTTTTTATAGGCATCAAAAGGTTTGAAAAGTTTGTTAGCAACATTCAACTCAAAACAACTGAAGGGCCTTCATTCATCAGTGAAAGTCAGCGTTTACTAAATGAACAATTTATGAGACTTACATAGAAATATATGTAGAACAGAGTTAAAGAAATAAGAGACAGTCCAGGTATTATATGGTAATGAAGATATATCGATTGAGATTCTATATTAGTAGAGTTATATGTTGTTAGTGTAATTTGTTTAATACAAAAATCAAATTTATGACGTCATTTAATCAGTGGAATCAGGGGGTATTGACATACCCAATGAAGTCAGAATATTGGAAACTGGCCCAGAGAACCCTTCTTGTGATGACACTGATTGAAGGAAATTCTTTACTAAATTGAAATCAATGTTTAATGATTCATCATCATCTTGATTGTCATTTCTTGATTCATTGGTTTTCTAAAAGTAAAATAGATAAATTAGAAGCTTTAGATATATTGCTATCATAAGGGTGTAGCACTCAGTTAGAATAATTCTATCGGTAATGATGCTGATATGGAATTGGTAACTAAGGCTGATGGCTCATACGCTTGCTATCTCCACAAGATAAAAGGTACAAATTTCTTTGCCTCGCCCTTTCGTGAGTTTGACGTCGGTGGAATCGAATCCACAATGGTATAGATTGTTAATCAGACTTGCTCACAACTGTACAGAGGAACCTCAGGAGCTCAGTGTGGTCAGAGTTCGAGCCCAGCCACGGTAACGTCACAACAGGGTCAAGTTCTCGATTAGTTAACCTACAACTGAGATCTTACCAACTGGCGCTAAAATACCATTTCACCTTAACATTCACCTTCACCTCCATATAATGGACGCCAGGTGTCTGCTGTATGGATGTTGGTTTTACCAAGAAACGAATTATGGTACAAAAATGTTGTCAGTGTTAAGAGGTGTCCGTTAATAGAGATTCCACTATGCACAGGGACTTTGTATCCCACAAATAATCGTCTCACTAAGTTTTTTGTTCATTATCGATAGTAAAACAAAGACCAAATTACCCTTACTTCGTGTTTATGCGTAGGCATCGTTTCAAAGCTACTACCAATCGTGGTATTACGTAGCTGCTCCTCCATAGCGGCCATCACATGATGCATCTGTTCATCTTGACAGGAATCTAATGTAACATTATTTTTGTCGTCTAGGTCACCATCATCATCATAATCATCATCTGAGAAAGGAATAAAGGGTAAGTCGCCATTTGCCTCGTATCATTTAACGTCTTTATCCGAGGGGCAATTAACTCCTGGAAATCCCTTTATGCTTGATTCATTTCTTATTTCAAGTATCATGAATAATTTTTTACCTAGAAAGTCATCTTCACTATCACCACCATCTTCATCATCGTTATCTAAAACGAAAAATTGCTTTATTTTTAAAGCTGTAACTCATAACCACAATTTATAACCAAAATTAAGAAATACAAACTTTGAGCTGAACTAAAATAGGAATAAAGGAGAAACAAAAACTTACTTATGAATTTTCTTAATTTTTCTTCAATCGATGAAGGATTAAAGTTTATGCTTTCATTTTCTGAAATTTCAACCCCTTCAAAATCGGATTCTTTGCCAATGAAATTCTTCAATTTGTTTACGACTTGTTCCAAATTAGATGATGCAGACTAAGAGTAAAGAAAATTATTTAATTTCCTGATTAATGATTAAATGTTAAAAGCTAAAGATAACTGAAGAAAGTAAGACAGACGAACCCTTTGGGAAGATTCATTTTCATTGCGAATTGCAAAATGATTTTCTAAAAGTTGGTCTAATTGTGCTTGAGTCATATCTAGCCAGCTGTCGTCTAAAAAATCAAATGAAACAAGTAGTTAAGAAATCGAATGCAAAAATCAATAATTCTAAGAATAAGGTCCTTTAGAGGGGTTACATGTTCTTATATTCCCTTGAGAAAATCCCCTTCAGCGGATTGATAGGGAGGAGTTTGCTCGATAACTGTTTCCCGATGTTCCCTTGTTCCCTTTAAATTTTGGCCATGTTCTCTTGCTCCCTGTATACATTTCGTATGCTCCCATGTTCCCATGGACCCCTAAACGACCCTTAAAGATTTTTCTTCCCTGTCTATAAATAAAAAGATTTCTACCGTCTTCAGGTAAGATATTGTCTTCTTTAGGTTCATCTTGTGTTTTGCTTCGTCGAGTAACGAAATGAAATTTGCAGATTGAATTTCCTCTTTTCTGTAAATAAGAATAAATGAAATTAACCAGAAGAAGAGGTAGCAAACTTTTTAGCTATGTATAAGACCAAACTGAGAGTTGAGATAAATACTTACTCGTTCAAATCAAGTGTAGAATTGATAAAGAAATCCTTTGCTTTTTCTTGTAAAATCCTCCACTGATTCGACCCTTCCATTTCATCCTGAAATATTAAAAAAGAAATTAATCAACCTATTAGGATTACTAAAAGAAAGTAACAACCAAGATAAACGATCAGATGATTGTCTTCTTACTTTGAAAAATCCAAATTTCTTTAAAGAATCTAAAAACTGTAGCCATTTTGGGTCTATAAGTTTGTCTTCTTTCTGTGAAATGAAAAAAACCATAAATAAACCAAGAGATCAATAAATCAATATTATGTGATTATCATGTTTGAAATAAATCTTGAAAAAGGCGATTTTCGAGAGATTGGCTCTTGATCATATCCACACGAACTAACCTTATTAATTTTCCTTGATTTTTCATGAATATTCCAAAACCAGCAGCCTTTAATTAGAAAATAAGACAACATGAAAGTTTCGACGATCTGTTTCTCTGCGTTTATCAAAGTTATTTAAACTGAAACATCAAAATGACACTTGACAGAACTCTCACCAATTTGTATCCCATGTCATTCGCCTTTTTACTGATTCCATTTTTACCATCATATTTCCACTTTGATGTTGTAGCTGGCTCAAGTTTTTTATGCAGCAACTGAGAATACATTAATTTAGTAAATTGAACCTATGACAGAAAAATTTCGTAAGGTCTCTGGATTAGTAAAATCGGTTAGCATTAAATACGAAATCAGACATAACAATGTACCTTAGAAAAGATAATATTACTAACCCTTGCAAGGAAGCGTTTTTCCTTGTTGAAACATTGAACAAACTTCTCGATCTACAAAAGCAATATACAATAACATGGTTATGAAATTTGTAAATCAAAATATTTTCAAGTTCTTTTGCACACTTAAGATATTAGAAGGGAAGCTTTGCTCTGTTCACAGCTAGTTAAACGTAAGAGGACGAATTTACAACTTATCTAAGCTAAGCCCAGGTGCAGGCTTGATGACGAGAAAGAATTATATCCTACACATAGAGACAAGATTAACTTAATCCCAAATGCAAAAGAACTTATACATTAACATTACGTATATTTGGAGAAGTTCGATATCTCAAATAAACTCGAATTCAAGAGTTCCTTTGACCACATAAAGATCAGAGCTGTATTCTAGACAAATTCTGATTAAGGGTGTTTTCTCTTCAAGGGTACTGAGATAATGAGACTTGTTTAAAACACGAAAGAATTCAAGTATTGTATGTGCAAAATAAATGAGTTTATCAAGAAGGATGGAAAAGGTTTGCAAAACTTTCTATTCATCATGCAAATTAATCATTATTTTGAGATATCACTTTATTATATTTGAATTAATGTAAGATGTATAATAAAGTAACTACCTGACGGTTATTAGATTGATCATTGTGAATATTTTGAACAGCAAGTGATATAAATTCTGGCCTTTGATTCAGTATATAAACCAATGATGAAGGAAGATAACAATGACAATGATGGAAGAGATCGTCAAATGAATCTTTAAACCTGAAATAAAACTCTCTGATAAATTTTAAGAGGTTTTCACAAATGATGATGGAAGGTTTTGTTTGGCAAATAATCCAAGGTTCAGTTATCAAAGACCATCCATCGATGATTTTAGAAAACGTTGCATTTAAGACTAAAGAAAATGTTTCCAAATTCGAAATAACAGAAAAACAAGGTATCTTCTAGAGATATGCTACTGAATGTTGGAATTTTGCTTGAGACAAAAATCGATTTAAATAAGCTTTAGATAGAAAATTTTGTGATATGTTTTTGAGACATCGCATTATTGGAATTTTTATTTTAGATACAAAACGCTGGAAGTGGAAGTTTCAATCCAATGACAGAATGTCAAAGATTCGTTTTAGATAAGAGAAATGGCAAATAGTAAGTCGTTGAGATTGGTTTGAGTTACCAAATATTCTTGTTTTTTGCCTTACATATAAAAAGTTTCATGAAGGTATATTGAAGATTTCAAGTGATCCAGAATTCGCTGATTATTATTGTTACGGAATTTCAACTCAAGCAAAATGCATTAAGAGTTGCTCATTGGCAAAATAAATAAAAAACAATTGTTAATGACACACACTTGTTAGTTCTTGCTTGAATTGCAGCTTGTATTTGATCTGAGGCTCTTGTTTCAAATGGAGCAAATATGAGTTTTAAGGCTTGTTCGATAGATGGAGTGCCAGTCGGTAAGATGATGATATCAGATGGTTTTGAAGGCAACGGAATCACGTGAATTTCTCCTTTGTGAATGAATACCTAATGAAAAGGAAGTAAATTTGCACTATTTAATAGATTGCATGAGTTAAAGTTAAATGAGATGTTTTTAAAGACATAATTAATGCCAGACAGCTTGCCCTGTTTTCACTTGTATCTGGTTTCAGCCAGTTTGGTAAATAATCGGCAGCTTCAATCAAAAGAAATTGCCCGTCATCATCTTCAATGCTACAAAGCAAAAAAAGTTAATGGAACCTTTAAGTTATTAGTAAAGTAATACAATATCATGCATGGTGATTAATTAATAAATTAATGTTTATACTGACCTTATGACAACGTCAGGATGTAAAACTGAAATTTGCAGCAGAATATAAACAACGAACCATTCATCATTAATGCTCTCTCCACAGTTTGTTTCACCAGTTATACTTGAATATCCTTTAACTGTAAAATTCAAAGCCCATTTAAATCGAGGACTCAACAAGAAGAAGACAAAATAAAATAAGAAGGAGAGTGGAGGGTGTGTCAAGGGTCATCAATCAGGCCTATTTAGGTACCTTGATTTTGATGCTGATTATGCACCAGATTAAATGACTGATTTTGCCATAAGTAGTCTTTTGATAATCTAGAAGCAATAGAAATACATTCTACGAGTTTCTTTTGCGTAAGTTCCTCTACATTACTGCATTCTTTGCTTTCAAAATTAAAGTACAACGTGTAGAGCACGTTTATTTCGTCCGCCATTTTGCATTAAACTTCCAGATGCCTCGATTTGAAATTTCTTGGAAAATTGTCCGTAAACGAGGTTTTTTTCATAAAGAGGCTCACATTTTAACATGTGATTTGATTCAAGTAATGGCGGACGAAACAGCACTTGTAGTTCTCAGAATTTGAAGAAAAATCCCCTAAAAATGTAAATTTTTGTCATCATTCCGAAAGTAAAGCATTTTTGCTGCAATGTTTCATTACATTAATAGATGTTTGGGTCGAAAAGGTATTATATTCAGTAATTTTTGTTCAGTTCTTTATGGAGAGTGACTTGGGCCCAAAACCGGCCTACTTTATTTATTGTTATGCAACATGTTCTTTGGTCTTTGGCAACTGAATATTTACTGATTTGCATTTTCATTTGCAGGTTTACATCGTGAAATTCACTTGATGCAAACAAAATTAGCCTTTTGCAGATGGAATCAAACGCATTTTAATTTAAAATTCATTCCCATTGTGAATTCACTTGTTTCAAAACAAGTAAGTTTGAGTTGCAACTATATGTATTTTAAGTTAGTTTTTGCAAATATGCAAAAACAGCTCCTTGATGAAAGGCCAACCTGTGGTGTGTGACACAGGCACACACAAGATAAACATTAGAACAATAGAAAAGAACAATGGAAATGCGCTTCTCCATGCAGGAGAACTTGTCAAGAACTGCCATACTTCACAGGTTGGATCAAAGGCTGCACAGATTGAGATAAATCAAAATTTCAAGATATCAAGTTTATGATGCTAGAATCATATAAAGCATCCAAACTTAATCTTGGTGCAGAGATCCACATTTAGCCCTAGTTGCTGCTAGTCGCTGGTAGATTTAATCTTTTGCTGTGCAAGCATTAAATGAATCTCAATTGCCTGTTTTCTTTATTTCAGATTTTTAAATTTCACACCACAGTCCATGTGTCAGATGAAAATAAAGAAGTTGGAAAATGGGTTCCAGCTTATCCTGATCTCAGAACGAGAATTGGATATTATTTAAGGCTATCAAAGGCAAGGTTGTCTGGTAAGAGTGAAATATTATGGTTTCTGTAAGGTCTGGATGTTAATTGATTTTACACTCACCAGTCTGTTTGGTTTTCAGCATGTGCACCCTTTTATGAAGAGGAAGCATTTTTACTCTGAAACTCAACCTAACATATACCAATATAAAGATGGGTAGAGTGATAGATAGGTAAATAGGCGTGCAGATAGATAGATGATAGATTGATAGGCACACACACTTGCTATCTTCACAAGCTGCGGATTGCAATGTCTAGCACAGCAACCACTGAATATTGCAGGTCCAATCTAAGTAGTGCAACCCAGTCCTTCTTTTTGATGTAACCACACCTCATAATTCATTTTGCCTGGAATTACTGAGAGCTGGCAACTCTCCAAACTCTTCAAGACGAGTTTTGGTGGAAATCGAACCCAGATTGCTAGTCAGACTTTCTTACTATTTAGCCATTCTCATCACAAATATCATTAGGTCATTAACCCTACTGCAAAAGTCATGCAGTTCTTCTATTGTCGAAAGACACTCTTTCATATCAGCTATGTTGTTGGTAAGTAAATTAATTATATTGTACTGTCTCCATCTTTTTAGGCTTGGTTGTTTTATCTGCAATGGGTGGATATGCAGTTGCACCTGATCCATTTAACCTTGTGTCATTTAGTTGTTTATCAATTGGAACAGCGTTGTGTTCAGGTGCTGCTAATTCCTTTAATCAGGTATTGATTACTTCCCATTAGTTTATCATTTATGCATTGTTACATCTTTCTTAATCAATAAAGATTTCAAAGTCTTCGAACTATAAAAAACTTTGAGATAGCAAAGCAGAAACATCTTTTGTGGTCAATTCTGTTATGCCATCTGATTGGCTGAAAACGTTCGAATGTGACGTAATGATAGGGCATTATTATCCAGTAATGACCGCGCATTACGTCAAACGCTTGAAACTTTTACATTTAGAATGCTGCAGAAAATGGCTTCGTTGTAATGGCTTTAAAAACGAGTTTCTTAATCATTAGGGGTCATGACCATGCACTGTTCATAGGGAAATATTAACCCTCAGCCTCTGAAAAAATGTCACAAGCTGGATTTTGTACTAATCGAGTTAATATTTTCCGGCCCTTAAGACTGTTTTAGCCGAGTTTGATTGGTCTTTTCCTTTCTTAATAATGTCAACTTTCAAACACATCTTTTTACAACTTATGTCTCGTATTTTACAGTTCTTAGAAGTTCCTTACGATTCACAAATGTCAAGAACCAGAAATCGTGTTCTAGTTTTAGGACTACTGCAGTAAGTTCGAATTTTCCTATTTGTCTTCACTTCGATACCTATATCATCTGATACTATCAAATAGAAAGAATATTTTCCTGCTAATAGCTGTGAAAACTGTTTGTTAGTTGGATGTGCTTTGCCGTTATGGTCTTATCCAGCCAACTCATGCTGTCAGGAGCTTAGTCAGGTCTTGATTCAAGCCAAAGCCATGGTAGCGTAACGGCCGAGGGCCAAGAGGTCTCGGTAGTTCATCTACTCCTGAGTTCCTATGAACAGGTGCTAAATACAATATTTCTCCTTCGCATTTCCTGAATGGATTTCTTCTTGTAGACCACACGAAGCCTTCCTTTTTGGAGCAGTTTCCAGTATCGTTGGAGTATCGATATTGTCGTTTGGTGTGAATTCATTGACAGCTGTCTTTGGTATTTTACAATTTCACTTTATTTATAAATCCCTTTTCCACGTTATTATATAACGCTGTTTCTGACGAATTCTACAATAGAAGCAACTTTGGAAATCCTTTTTTTTCAGGTGCTTTGAACATATTTCTTTATGCTGGTGTATACACCCCATCAAAACGATGGTCGATTGCTAATACATGGATTGGTTCAATTGTTGGAGGTATCCCACCTTTAATGGGTTGGGCTGCTGCTACTGGTACATTAGGTGCAGGTGCATGGGTACTTGCAGGCATGCTTTACAGTTGGCAATTTCCTCATTTCAATTCTTTAAGTTGGAGTTACCGTCCTGATTATTCTCGAGGTAGGAACCTACTTCTTATTTAAATTAGCATTTTGTGTTTTTCATTACGTTGAAAGTAGTTATCATTATAACTATCCTTTCCTCTTCTTCTTTACTCTTTATCCTAAATTCTCAAATCAATCTTACGCTATTCTTACCTTTCTATCCTCCTCCTCCTTCTTCTTATTCTTCTCCTCCTCCTCCTCCTTCGTCTTTTTCTTTTTCGTTTTCTTCTTCTTCTATGTCTTCTTCTTCTTATGTTTCTTATTCTTCTACGTCTTCTTCTCCTCTACTACTGTTTCTTGTTTTGCTACTTCTGTTACTTCTCCGTTTCCTTTTACTTGTCCTTGGCCTTCTCTTTTCTCTTCTTCTTTTCCTTCTTCTGTTCCGTCTTTTTCTTTTTCGTTTTCTTCTTCTTCTATGTCTTCTTCTTCTTATGTTTCTTCTTCTTCTTCGTCTTCTTCTCCTCTACTACTGTTTCTTGTTTTGCTACTTCTGTAACTTCTCCGTTTCCTTTATTTGTCCTTGGCCTTCTCTTTTCTCTTCTTCTTTTCCTTCTTCTGTTCCGTCTTTTTCTTTTTCGTTTTCTTCTTCTTCTATGTCTTCTTCTTCTTATGTTTCTTCTTCTTCTTCGTCTTCTTCTCCTCTACTACTGTTTCTTGTTTTGCTACTTCTGTTACTTCTTCTCCGTTTCCTTTTACTTGTCCTTGGCCTTCTCTTTTCTCTTCTTCTTCTCCTTCTTTTCTTCTTCTATGTCTTCTTCTTCTTATGTTTCTTCTTCTTCTTCGTCTTCTTCTCCTCTACTACTGTTTCTTGTTTTGCTACTTCTGTTACTTCTTCTCCGTTTCCTTTTACTTGTCCTTGGCCTTCTCTTTTCTCTTCTTCTTCTCCTTCTTCTGTTCCGTCTTTTCTTTTTCGTTTTCTTCTTCTTCTATGTCTTATTCTTCTTATGTTTCTTCTTCTTCTTCGTCTTCTTCTCCTCTACTACTGTTTCTTGTTTTGCTACTTCTGTTACTTCTTCTCCGTTTCCTTTTACTTGTCCTTGGCCTTCTCTTTTCTCTTCTTCTTCTCCTTCTTTTCTTCTTCTATGTGTTCTTCTTCTTATGTTTCTTCTTCTTCTTCGTCTTCTTCTCCCCTTCTACTGTTTCTTGTTTTGCTACTTCTGTTACTTCCTCTCCGTCTTCTGTTCCGTCTTTTCTTCTTCTTCTTCTTCTCCTCGTCCTTGTTCTTCTTCTTCTGCTGTTTCTTCTTCATCCTTCTTATTGTTCTTCTTCCTCCACTTCTTCTTCCTATTTTCTTCCTTTTCTTCGTCCTCTACTACTTTTGTTTTTTCTCTTCTACTCCGTCTGATTCTGTTTCTTATTTATCTACTTCTTTTTACCATGTCTTCTTCTCCTCCTGCACCTCCTTCTTCTGTTTCTTCTTCTTCTTTTTCTTCTTATTATTGTATTCTTATTATTATTATTATAATATTTTTTCACAAGTGGCATATCACAGTAAGTGAGACTTGAACCTGGGCTGCACGACCAGAGAGCCAACGACGTTTCCACTGAGCTATAGAGCTCAATGTAATCGCCGAGTAACTCTCCAAGTCATACAGCCAAGGCTCTTCTCCCGCTTGACTTTTTTGTGTTTTGGCTATGTTGAGCCTTTTTCAGCACCATACATATGTATACATGTTCGCCATTCATGACAAATATGTATACATTTGTATGGTATGACTTGAAGAGTTACTCGGCGATTACATTGAGCTCTATAGCTCAGTGGAAACGTCGTTGGCTCTCTTCATGCAGCCAAGGTTCACGTCCCACTTAATGTGGTATGCCACTTGTGGAAAAATCTATTATTATTATTATTATTATTATTATTGTTATTATTATTCTCCGTCTTCTTCTTTTTTACTGCTGTTTCTTGTTTTACTACCGCTGTTACTTCATATTCTTCTTCTCCCCCTCCTTTTTATTATTATTATTATTATTATTATTATTCTTGTTCATCATTTCTACTTCGTTAATTTCTTCTTTGTCTTCTTTGACGTTGCCGTCGTCTTCTTCTTCTTTGTTTCTTCTGCTCCCTCTTATTCCTGGTTGTATTTTGTAACTCTCGACTGGAGATCCGTCTTTTGTATTCTTGTTGTTGTAGCTAAGATCTGTAAATATTCTGATACATTGAGTTTCAATCCTTACTTTTTTCCTTCGACAGCTGGATACAGAATGATGGCTGTAACAGACCCAGCCCTCTGTCGGCGCGTTACATTACGTCACAGTGTTGCTCAAATTCCATTGGCATTTCTGCTTCCAGTTCTTGATGTTACAAATTGGTGGTTTTTCATCGAATCTCTTCCATTAAATTCATATTTAACTTATCTTGCCTGGAAGTTTTATAGAGACTCTAATAACAAATCCTCAAGAAAACTATTTAGATTTAGTTTAATACATTTGCCTATTTTAATGATGCTAGCATTTTTCAATGTTAAAAAATCACCTCACAAAGAAGCAACAAACGATTTAGAACATTTAGAAACGTAAGAGAAGGGAGGAGAAGATACATAATTTTCCTTTAACAAAGTGTATTTTTACAGATTGACCCTTTAGTTTGAATTGTAAATAAAGCCATGATTTGAGTTTGCATTTAGCATCCCATATACTTGATATGACAAAGAGTTAGTTTTGCTCAACATTCGCTCTTAACTACAGCTCAAAGCCCTTAAGTTTGTTATCTTTTTATTGCAAGCCGTATGAAATCGCGAAGTACTTTTCTATGAAGTATTCCGCGAGCTTCGCTTCTACTATGCCTTTTAACATTTAATATATCGAACTCTAGGAATCAGGTTTTGCGGGGTAGCTGTGATCACCCAATCAAAAACAATGATTTTAATGATAGTGATCATTGATTTGTGATTGAAAGTTCTCCTTCTTTTCCAGAAAGAGGTTTTTGGTTTCGAGGCTGTTTTCGAAGCTCGCACAGGCACGTGGGCCTAGCCCTGTTTACTTCGCAGCTGTGGCGAACCAGATTGCTACTGTTATTTGCTCAATATTCAAGTTCAGAAAGGATTAAAAACAGCAATGTCTAATGCAGCTAATTCTGGGATTCTTCTTTTCTCACTGAAAGGAAATACAGAGCCACTAGCTGTCAGTGTTGCAAAGTAAGCATTGCTTTTTCAATTTTACCTTAGGCCATTTTATTGTTTACCTATATTCGAAGGTTGTAGGTACACAAGGTAAAGGTAGAAATAGCGAGCTGATGTGGCTCTGAGCGCCGTAAAATGGGCGAGCAAGAAAATGGGCGACTTATGGTCCAGCCGTAAAATGGGCCAGCTGCGATTGCGCGACAAGTCTGACCCGACACTATAGGCCAGCTTCGACCTCTTTTACTCTTTGTGGTCTCTTTCACGTAAAATAGGCGAGCATCTATCTAGGCCAAGTTTGAAGTGTTGTTTTTTTCTGCGGCATAAAACAAAAATTAGTTTCAAAATACTAATCAAAGAAAAGAAAGTGGTACATAAGGACAAAAGACATTATCAATCTCAAAATCGTCTTCAATCTTTGTATTTTCAAGACTTATAGGGGTGGGCGCTTTTAGCCGTAAAATGGGCGACTGCCTAGGCCATGTGTTTACCTACATTTTACTAAAGGGTTGTTTGATTCTTGGATCGTGAATTTTATTTACGTTTCGAGGCAAAATACGTGAAAATAGTTACTGAGAATGATATAATTCTCAAAATCGTCTTCAATCTTTGTATTTTCAAGAGTTTTAGGGGTGGGCGCTTTTAGCCGTAAAATGGGCGACTGCCTAGGCCATGTGTTTACCTACATTTTACTAAAGGGTTGTTTGATTCTTGGATCGTGAATTTTATTTACGTTTCGAGGCAAAATACGTGAAAATAGTTACTGAGAATGATATAATTCTCAAGATCGTCTTCAATCTTTGTATTTTCAAGAGTTTTAGGGGTGGGCGCTTTTAGCCGTAAAATGGGCGACTGCCTAGGCCATGTGTTTACCTACATTTTACTAAAGGGTTGTTTGATTCTTGGATCGTGAATTTTATTTACGTTTCGAGGCAAAATACGTGAAAATAGTTACTGAGAATCATATAATTCTCAAAATCGTCTTCAATCTTTGTATTTTCAAGAGTTTTAGGGGTGGGCGCTTTTAGCCGTAAAATGGGCGACTGCCTAGGCCATGTGTTTACCTACATTTTACTAAAGGGTTGTTTGATTCTTGGATCGTGAATTTTATTTACGTTTCGAAGCAAAATGCGTGAAAATAGTTACTGAGAATCATATAATTCTCAAAATCGTCTTCAATCTTTGTATTTTCAAGAGTTTTAGGGGTGGGCGCTTTTAGCCGTGTTTTGAGGCAAAAAATAGGCCCAATTCTTGAAAATACAAGGATTGAAGATGATTTTGAGATTGATAACGTCTTTTGTCCTTATGTACCACTTTCTTTTCTTTGTTTAGTATTTTGAAACTAATTTTTGTTCTCTGCCGCAAAAAAAACAATACTTCAAACTTGGCCAAGATGCTCGCCCATTTTACCTGAAAGAGTCAAAGAAGTCGAAGCTGGCAGTGTCGGGTCAGACTTGTCGCGGGATCGTCTCGAGTGTCGGTTAGAGAGACGATGCTTAGGCCCGTTTCAGAAAAAGGTGAAAACAAAATGAATTACTGGATAGAACTCCAAAGTAAAAGTAGATTTTCTTCAAAGTCATCAATCAATTTCTCGAAACAAGCATAACTTTTATCTAAGATTCAGTCTACAAGAATCTCAGTGAAAAACATTTCATACAGGCAAGGGATAGGCAGGTCGCCCATTTTACGGCTGGACCAGAAGTCGCCCATTTTCTTGCTCGCCCATTTTACGGCGCTCAGAGCCACATGGGTTGGAAATAGCAGATACCAAATAAATCGTTTGACCGAAAAGTAAGTATTCCTAAATCTAAAGATGCTTTATTATATCCACAGGAGGCTGGGAATCTCACTTGCTTCGCTTAAGCTTGGATTTTTCAAAAATAAAGGTGATATTAATTTTTTGCTTTAAAATTATACCATGTTGATATTTATAGCTCAATACCCTGATGCAGGACCCTGCAGTACCGTAGGAATGGAAAATTTTTTTGTTAGGGCACCATTGTTCCTCAAACAATAGGAACAATAGGCATCCACAGCTAATACATCAAAACAATCAATTTTGTAAATAATGGGGGGCATCAGCCCAACCTCCATCCTCCGCCAGTGCCCACGGGCCTGCCTTTAGCAGGAAAGTTTGGCATTCAAGTGCATTGTCCGGTTTGCAAGTTCTTCAGTGCACACAACAAAGTTTTCACCCAGGCTGTAGAGAAAGAAGAATGTAAAAGAAACCAGCGGAAGAGCCCTGTACATTAATCCCTGTCCAAAATTTTTTGTTTACAAAGTAGAAAATTTTGAAGATAAAAAGGTAATATTTCCTTTTCAGAAACAAGAATTGAGATAGAATCATCAGTTAGAGGAAGAAATGTGTTTCTCCTTCAGATTGTGGATGAGTGAGTTTATTGGTTTTCTTTCCAATTGCTTATTTGTTGTTTGAGGGGTGTGGTCAAAGAAAATA
The DNA here is from genome assembly GCA_014526335.1 of Chrysaora quinquecirrha. Lineage (NCBI taxonomy): Eukaryota > Metazoa > Cnidaria > Scyphozoa > Semaeostomeae > Pelagiidae > Chrysaora > Chrysaora quinquecirrha. The sequence goes on along the minus strand of JACTAT010000036.1, from coordinate 25,294 downwards.
AGGGTGTGGCATTCAGAAAATATCTAGGAGGTCCAGATGGAGGCTATGTATGAAAGCTGTTTTGGCAGTAATTGGCTGATGACTCTTCTCCCAAGCACCCTTTGCTACACATCTGTCAATCATGTAAATCTTCCACTCCGATATGCCCCCAGCTTTGAATAAGCAATCCCCCAAAATACGCTGTTATAGGGAACTATTCAAAGACACAATGAATTTGTTTTTGTTTCTCATGTATCCTGACACTAATGAAAACACTGGAAAAACTAGTGCTGACTGATTCTACTATCATTTTTACCAATAACCAGCTGTCCTCTGTCAACAAGCAGGGGATTATTGATTAAATCGTACCAATAAGCTACTTTTTCTCTCTGCTATTCTGTCAAAAACATTGGAACATTGAACTTTTAGATAAGCCCCTTCCCCTAGAATAAGGCCCCCAAAATTCATATTTACAAATAAGCCCTTGGAGGATTATTTGAGGATTCACGGTATGCATATTTTTCTTTCAATGGTCCAGGCTACATGAGCCCTGCTTTTCCTGGATCGTATAGGATAGCTATCATTGCAATCTATATGAATTTGTATGTTAGTTATATCCTATAAATAATTTTGCATTGAATTGAATTGAATTTGCAGTGATCCCAATGATTCAATCATGCAACTGCTAATCACATCATATGCTTTGAAAACATCTTGTGCAAACAGAGTTGTTGGTGAGTTTCTTTTGAATCATCTATTATCACTAGCTGGAAATTTGTATTATTATATGTCATGCATGATTTATGAGCTGTATTTGTTTGATATTAACGTAAAGCAATTGTCATTTCTTCAAGGTGTCATACCATATCTTCCATATTCAAAACAAAGTAAAATGAGAAATCGAGGAGCAATACCTTCCAAATTGATTGCAACAATGCTGTGTCGAGCTGGTATGTGTTTACCTAAATCTCCATGATATTCTTAGCAAAAATTAATGTTTATTTTTCTTGTTTTAATTTTGAATGAATGGTTTTTTGCAGGAATGGATCATGTGATAACCATGGATCTGCATTCAAAAGAAATTCAAGGATTTTATAATTGTCCTGTGGACAACCTGAGAGCTTCTCCATTTTTGATACAATACATACAAGACAAGGTTTGGAAGTTTTCGTAGTTTTGATAATGTTTGTTATAAACCTAAAGAAATTTATGTACCATGTTTTCTCGAAATGATTGCATACCCAGAAGCCCCCTATTTACACTTGTTGGGGAAAAATGTTTTCTAATCTGTCCCATTCTTTCTCAGGTTCCAGATTACCGAAACGCTGTAATTGTTGCAAGAAATCCTGCATCAGCTACAAGGTAATTTCAATTTGCTCATCCTCATGCAAATCTATATTTTCTTTAGAACAGAAACATTGATTGTCAATTGATTGATTGTGAAGGTGAAATGATGTATTTAGAACCTGTTGGTAGGATCTCAGTTGTGGTGTTACTAATCAAGACCTCAACCCTGGCTGTGACGCTACCGTAGCTGGGACTCAAACCCTGACCACACTGAGCTCCTGACAAACGAGTCAGCTGGATTACACCTCGGCGCCACAGCACCTTCAAAAAATCTTGCTTAATCAAAATCATACATTTTCATGCTTAGAGAAATTTTTTTGATGGACACTGGTCAGAGTATAAACATTGGAAATCGACCCAAACAACTGCCTATGGTCTAAATGGCGAATATGGACACGTTTTTTAAAATGTGTCAATCGAGCTGAAGGTTTTGCCTGGCGCATTTTCATCCGCATCTTGGTGTATTTTAGTCTATTACGCTGCAACCAGTTTGTCTCTTTCTGGAATTTTTCACTTTGAGCCACGTCAGAGGAAAAACTTTATTTGCGCTGGGAAATGTTTTTTCATGTTCTTTGCAACACGAATGATAAAACATTTATATAAATTGTCAATGTAATTGTTGCTTCTCCTGTCTTTTCAGTTGCGAGAAACAGCAGAAACATCTCAAGAGATCCTTGTGCTTTTTATCGCAAGGTTGAAATTGTGTACCACTCAAATAACTGCATGTCTTTCTCTTAAACTTTTAGAGCACAATCATTTGCAGAGAGGTTAAGGCTTGGTCTTGCCGTCATACATGGTGATCAGCTTGAGACTGATAGTGAAGTTGTTGATGGAAGACATTCTCCTCCGCCTGAAAGATCTCGTAAATCATCAAAAACAGTTTACAGTGAAGTCTCATCACAGCTCATTCCACCAGGTAACTTAGATCTTTCATATAGCAGTTCAGTTAAACTAAAATGTATCGAAAACTAAGAAAAACAGATAGATAATGAGTTAACAAGTTTTCTTCAATATATTAAGGGCTTTCATTTCAATACATTCATACACATTGAGGCAAATTAAGACAAAGAAAACTTGAATCATCGAGGATTTCAGTTTAATTGATTAATAGCTCTTCTTCTTTAATTTTGCGAGGTCATAGCTCTATTAAGCGAATCTCATTTAAAAGACTTTTTGTTTGATTACGAGCTTTTCCTGGTTATAATTCCTATTTGCACATGAGCAAGCAAGCAAGTTAGAAATCCTGATGAAAATTTAATAATTTTCTTTTTTCTTCTTCTGCAGGATTGCCAATTAAAACAAAACATCCGATGAATCTAGTTGGAGATGTTGACGGAAAAATTGCCATTATAGTGGTAAAATTTCTCATTTTTATTTCATTAATTACATTGATTTGTAATCATTTTCGCTACAAAGTCTGCGAAATCTCTTGTGTCAAGACAGTCAGGAAGGAGTCAGGAAAGTCTCCGATTTTCTCGAGAGTGTTCCAAAAGAATGGGCTCTCGATCTCTCGGAAATCTCCTGACAAAGATCCCAAAAGATCGCACCCTTGAAGTGCTCTCCGATTTGAAGGTTAATTTCATTAACATAACTCAATGCTATATTATGCTTTATATATTGTTGTACTTGTAACTAAGTTTATTGATTTTTTGTCTAGGATGATATGATCGATGACGTCACACCTTTGATTAGAGCAGCCAAACTTTTGAAAGAACGTGGAGCTTACACAATTTATGTTGTTGCGACACATGGTCTCTTATCATCAAATGGTCCATCGTTGATTGCAGATTCTTTCATCGACGAAGTAAGAAATTAGAGTTTTGTTGATCTTAAAGTAATTATTTGTTTCCTCATCCTTCTTTGTAACATCTATTTTCAATTGCTGGGTCACTCATGCCTCTTTCTCCCTGTTAAATAACTAGACTTATTAAACTAATTTAAATCAAATCAAACCAATTTAAAGGTGAAGGTGAAACGTCAGTGGTAGGATCTCAGTAGTAGGTTAACTATTTAAGACTTCGACCTTGGCTGTGTGGCTGGGCTTGAGCCCTGACCACACTGAGCTCTTGACACCACAAGTCAAAGGGATTACACCACGACGCCACAGCACTTTCAGGTTTTAAATGTGTTGCGTTCTGGTTTGTCAGAATAACTTTTCTGTTGATTGGTTAAAATTTGATCTTAATTGCAAAACTGTGTTTGAAAGCAGTATAAGATACGTTTTTAGTCTTAGTATTTCAAGTTTATTTTTAATTCCTGTTTATGTTTGTTATTAGGTGATTGTTTCAAACACCATTCCATTGCAAGAAAAGCAAACAACATGTGAAAAAATCCGGACAGTTGACATCAGTCCGATTCTTGCTGAAGCAGTCCGCAGAATACATAATGGTGAATCGATGTCATATCTTTTTAGAGATATTCCTCTCGAAGATTAGACTCGAAGTAAACTGACAGTTTGTGTCTGAAGTATTGTTGAATACCTCAAGAACTTTTCTTTATAGTGTCTCGTAAGTACTGTATTGTCCTGTTTAAGTTTATGTGATGTTGGTTGTTTTTTCTTTTCTTCCATTTTGTTTATTTTTCCTCCTTGTTGTAGTTGATTGTAAAGCTCTTGGCCAAACGATCAAACATTATTATCAAACATCTGAGATTTGCTTTACAAGGGATGTTTTACAGCTTGGCCGCGTCGCAAAACATTACTCGGCAAGTAGAGTTTGCTGAGTAATGTTTTTAAAAACCTCAGAGACATTTTCTGTTTGTCGTAAGAAAATTGTTTGACGAGCAATGTTTTGCATCTGGGCCAATCCTTTTTTCACACGCTAATTTCAGGCATTTGACGAAGTGTTTGATCGGTTGTCGATGGCCTAAATGCCTGGCTAGACTCGGAAACTTTGTGGCGCACGGCAAGATTTTTAGCGAAAGATACGCAAATGTTCTGGGAGACAACAAAGGATTTCTTGTCTCCGCAAAATGGGAGATATGTTGCTCGCTTGTCAATCGCATGTTTAGCTACCCTTGGAGACACTCCGAATACAATGTTGCGCGCGCGTGTGACATGTCTCCTAGTTTAGCCACAGCTTTAAAGACATAATTGCTCTAGAAGTATGTTTGATAGGGAGCAATTTCACCAATAGTTGACTTATTTCGTTATTTGTGCCAGAGTACCAGGGCAATTAAAAGTTCGGCGCAATTCACTCTTTGGCAATCTTACCTACTCTATCCTTATGTTTTAAAAAGGAGTCTTATAGCTACGCCTTTTGAAGAGTGGAATGCCCCTCGAAATCAACCGTTTTCCAGTTTTTGAAAGTTCAGATTGTTCCCCTAGAAACCCCACTTGAACACACCGCAAGAGATATCAAACATTATTTTGCATTGTTTACTATAAACAATGTTTAGTATTAACTGTTAACAACATTACGTTGCGTAATTAAATTGAACGTTAAAGAAAAAGATTATAGAACGTAGGATTAACCAGAAAAAGTACATCTGAAATACACTGCTTAATTTTTTATTGTCTCTCTGGTCTCGGTTTATCTTGAAAGACGTTTTTGTAAACTTTCAACTTCTGAAGGCCAACTTTCCTTTTGCAAACTCGGCAGTTCTGCTATTCTGGTGGCTTGAATGGTCACAGAGTCTTGTTTGGCTTCTTTTACATGACCAGTTACCATCACATATGAACCTAGAAAGATGAAAAGTAAAGCAATTATTATCAAATATCATTGAAAATGAAAAGGGGTTAAAGTTGGCGCACCTGTCTCCACTGTTACTAACCCTGCTTAAATGTGTTCATCAAAAACGGGTTTTTCTCCAAAATTCTATCCATGCCACATACACAAGCTTTTGCAGTGCTATCAGCAATTGACAATATTCTTTCGCCAAAATCTGACGTTATTTCGGTGATATGGCCCTGCACCCATACATTTGAGTAAGAAAATTTCACCGAACTTGATTGAAAAATAAATTTTTCAGATTTTTGTGATTGGGTGTGCCCCATTGTCTTTGCACTTCGCTTTATTTGGTCAATTAATATCTTACGACAAGGCAGTGGCAACTGAGGTGTTTCTTGCATGTCTTAAAATCACAAGATCACGTAAATAGATAGAAAATCTCGCAATTTTTAAGATAAGCCAATCTCCGCTGACTCAGGCTAAGCATGAAACCTTGTCGACGTTATCCAAAATTGTGTCTAAGGCCTATTCATGTACGAGTTATATGAAGTATCTCAAACAAGGAAGGAAGCTCGTTGCGCATGTCAGATCACATGGGCACATTTAAAAAAAATCAAAATGGAGGGCGCAGAAGTTGAAGATTCCTGCGAAGATGTTGTAATTTTAGATCCAAGAAATGATGATACGAAAGAAGTTGTTATCTGGTCGGGACAAAGCTTTGTTCATGCACTTTCTGGAGCTACCGTAAGACTGCAAAATATTGTATAACATGAAATTTCTAGGCCTTTTTTAAGCGCCATAAATTAGGCCACCTCTCCGCTGCTGCACTCTATAATGCATTTAATTTCAATGACATTGGATAGATTACTTTAATTTGAGTATTTCTGCTTTATTTATTCAGGGAAGCATCTTGGCTATGTCAACATTTTACCCCCTGGATACAATAAGGACACGATTGCAAAGTAAGCAAAGTATTAACAAACAATTCCCCCTTGCCCCCAGTCACGTGATTTTTGCATTGCAAAAACCCTGTTATTGGATCTATCTAATATTTTATTTTGACAGTTGATGATAAGAGAAAAGCGGAGCAGCCGTGGAAAGTAATCAAAGATCTTTGTGATGAAGAAGGCATTAGTTCATTATACAGAGGACTAGTTCCCGTTCTTACAAGTCTTTATTGTTCAAATTTTGTTTATTTTTATACTTTTCATGGAATAAAAAAATTAGCAATTGCAAAAAGTTTGAAGCCAAGTCCAACACTTGATCTGCTAATTGGGTATTTCTCAGGTTGGTGTAATAATAATGACATATATTTAAAGACTTCTGGTTTAATTTTCCTTCCAGTTACTTACTAGTTTCCATACATCGAAGCCCGTCTGATTACAAGGCCTACTAAAAGTGCAGTTGAATAGGTATAAGGGAAGACTACAATCAATATAAATGGAATTTTACGGTCCTTTCAAGTATGTTATATAACGGAATGTATGAGTTAAGTACAAAATGAGACAAATACGTCCATGATAATATATACAGAACTTAACATACAGATACAAACAGAAAAACTTTAACATATGAATAGCAAAGCGATTGTCATGAATAAAACTTAACTTGAACGTAAAACAAAACGAACGAATGAATCTAATCCGATGAATTAAGAAAATTGTTAAGTGTCCAGCGCACTATTAGGACCCAGACCTCACTACATGAAAGCACGGTCGCCGAGAGGCAGAGCGGAACCCGGGGTATTATAATCATACCGAGCCTTTAGGAAGTTTTAAGAGAAGAATAAAGAGAATTCAATTTTCATGGGCCTCTTCACAGCTTCGCCCCCAGACTTTAGCCCCAACGCGCTGGACCCCCTTTCAACGGTACGCTGCTTGTCAGGATGCTGTGGGATTGTAACCATTACAAGACAAAGAGCCAGTGAATTGCTCAGGCCAAAATTGCATGTACGTTATTCAAGCCTCGCTACCTCGCCGGCCAATTCAGCAAAATTGAGCGCGCATATTAGGATCAATATTCTGGTCATTCTAGGCCACAAAATATTGATGTGGTGAATGAGACAGTTGTTAATGCAGGGGAAAATGTCCATTTAGACTGATGAGTCCTATTCAATATAAGTCTTGGCTATAATGCGCATTAGAACACACACTCTTCAAGGAGCTTTTCACACTTTTCCAAAGACAATCTTGGCCATAAGGGTTGAGACTTTCTATAGAAACAGAAATAATTTTATTTAGGGACCCCCCTTCCCCCCAACTCAATGTTGTTTGTTGATATTTCTTAAATTCCGTCATTTTCCATTACTGTACTTCATAATGAAACAACATTGAAATGGGGGGAGGGGGGATTTTCAAAAATTAAGCTGTTTTTTCTGAAGTGAGTGACAAAATGAAGGAAACTCACTTTTTTCGCAACACCTTTTGGCCAGGATTGTAGCTATTGTTATCTATTCTTCAACTTATCGTGTTGTTTTTTTTCGAAGGAATTACAAACTCATTGTTGACAACTCCTCTTTGGGTGGCAAACACACGTCTCAAATTACAAGGAATCAAAATGAGGGAACAAGTTGAGGAGAAAAAAGTGCAGAAGAAATACAATGGATTGTTCGGTAAGATTAGAAAGGTGTCCTAAGTTTTTGACACTTAAGTTAGTTTTAGACTCTTTAGTTTTGGACAGTCCTGTTTATAAGACTTCCATCGTATATTTTTGTGATTGATTTTTAGATACAGTAAGAAGAATCGCGAAAGATGAAGGTGTAACTGCTTTGTGGAGTGGAATTCGGACTTCGTTCATTCTATCCGGGAATCCTGCTATACAATTCATGGTTTATGAAGGCATTAAAAGATTTATAACAAAACTCAAACATATTGAGAATGGAAAATATAAGGCAAGTGCAGACGTTTTTGTTAATAACCTTGTAACATCGGGCTGAGATTTGGGTCAAACTTTTCTGCTATCTCACAATCTATTTTTGCTAAATCCAAGCGACGTCTACCAGCTTGAAGCCAACGCCCTGAAATGCGTTACAAAGACGTTTTGAACAGGGTAGGGGGTGACAACGTGTCGAGAAATCAGTCAAAAAAAAAGACACAGGCAGGCTGAAATCGACGCCAAGTATTCTTATCAAAAACGTATATGCTGTATAATCATTGTTATCATTATTACTGATTTTATTTGCTGACGGTAATTTCAACGTGGTTATGATGATTGTGACCTACGTTTGTTTTGTTTAGGCTATCTCTGATCTCGAGTATTTCATCATGGGTGGAGCAGCAAAGCAGTAGCAACGGTATTAACATATCCTTTGCAATTGGCTCAATGCAGATTACGGGTAAGCGTTTGCTTTATGTTTCCCCATATATCATCATTAACGAATTATGAACTATACCATGTTATGGTATAAACCTTATTGCTATATATAAAATCTCTTTTCTTTCTTATACCAAGGCTGGTCATGGAAAAGAAAACAATTCTAAACAAGGCTTACTAAAGATGCTAATGCAAATTTACAGGTAGGCTTACCTCTATTGTGTCCTTAAACCCCCTAAAACCAGCGTTGATGGTCGTCTAGGGGGGTTACATTTTCCTCTGTTTTCTTGAGAAATCTCTTTGTTCCCTGGAGTTTGGTAGGGTTATTTTTCAGATTGATAGTCGAGCGGATTGCTAAGGATCCCTGTTTGGATACATTTCACATGTTCCTACGTCCCCTAGTACCCCTAAACGACCTTCAGCGTTGTTCGATTTTAGGAAAATCGATAGATTGCAACCTTGTAAAAATAAAAATTCATATTTCTAGGGATCGAGGTATTTTGGGACTATTCAAAGGTCTGGAAGCGAAATTGATGCAGACAGTGCTAACTGCAGCACTGATGTTTTTGGTTTACGAAAAACTGCTTAGGTTTATCTCGAAACTTCTTCGTGTGGAGTTATTGAAAATTAAGTAATTACGAAACCGGATTTAATCTGGAATTAGCTAGCAAGTTTATTAATTTTTCAATAAATTGTTATGCAATTTTAGCGGAAGTGATGAAATAAGTATATGCAAATTAGTTTTGTAGCCTTTTTCAATACGAGGTCACGTGATGGATAGGAGGCTGACAATTCTCTCCAGATTTTGCAATGGCGGCAAAGCAAGCAAAAGGCCTAATTCCAGTCGTTCTTTATCACATAGTCCGATAACAGCTTTTCTTCAACCATGAATCCTGATAAAGATGCAGTGAATGTTAAACTTGAATTGCAGAAACTAACACTGTTGTGTTTAGACTGCAAGCAGCAAAAGTACCCCAAGAAAAAATGGCGGAAAAAGGAGCACAGAAGACTTGAATCAAAAGCTTGGAATTCTCTGTTTACGGCATTGTGTTCACCATACGTCACTTCTGTAGCTAATCACAGTATTTTCGATGCCAAAGATCTCAAGGAAGACAGTGAATATAAAGTTTCTAATGATTTACTAACAGAATCCTATTTTTTGAAAGTGGCTGGAAAATCCAAACAAGCAAAGAAGATCGAAATATTGGCTGAAAAATTGAAGATGCAAGGTTTCATATTTTAAAAAGCACTGCTGCTTGTTTTTAAGTTAAGATTTTTGCCTTGGTGTTGTGACAGACAAGCCTTCCCCTAGCAGCCCTGGATGTTGTTGTCAAGGGTGCTTCACAGGAGGCCAGGCTGATTTCCATCTGCAGAGTGCACACTGTTTCAACAAGATCTTGGGGGCACCATTCAAAACTGCTTGTTTGCCCACAACAATAGAACAATGGTGCATTGGTGCACGGAATGACTTGAGCAAAAATATCTCGGGTGCACCACTCACACTCTGCAGACTGGGAAATAGCCAGCCAAAACTAGTGTCTAGGCTATGGGTCCTAGACATAGCCTTACCCCTTAATTTTAGCCTGCTTGGACTCGGTTGAACTGATCTTTATAATATATCTGAGGAAAAGCTATATACTTCTTCATTACATTAATAAACCTGACCCTAACTACTGTATTGACAATCACATAGCAAACTACTTTTCAAACCCCTTACTGTGTTTGAGCTGTTCTTGAGTGTTGCTATGCTGGTCTTTCGTCTCCGAAAAACATGGTTTCATTTGTTTCATATTGTTTTAAATGCTATTTTGTTTTCTAGGTGGAATGATAGAATCAAACATTGCTAGGTTTTTACTATCACTGGCGTGGAGTGTTGAAGATTTGCAGTCAAGCTCATTGGAGAGCCTCAATTACGATTACAAATTACCCGGAGTAGATGGATTATCAAACTTGGTAATTATGATTTCTGAAATCAAAATTTGTACACTCATATTTAGTTTTTGAATGGTACAAAATTTCAAAATTGTAAGAAACATTGGAAACATCACTGGAAATATTGAAAAGCTTGACACTCCTCAGAGCATAAATGTCAGAAATGGACTAAAACATTGATGATTGTTTGAAATTCGTCTTTATAATACTAACATTAATGATGCTGTGGTAATGGGAATGTCAAAGATAAGAATTTTATTTTGAACATTTAATTCTACTTTCAGAATACGAAACAAAGCAGTTTTTGCCATAATGCTGATGACATATCTGGCAGGCAAGTTAGATTTTTGTTGACTAATACTTTCATCATTAAGTGCTTTCATACTCTATGTTGATCATAACCAATCTTTTGCAAATTGCCACATGCTATTTCTTAGCCTCTCATAGCTGCATGTTGCTGATTGCAGACACATAAACCTTGCTAATCTTCCCTTAGCATTACATATATTACTTCTACTGCTATACATCTATACAATTTTAGACTTTGGAAACCTGAAGGTCCCAAGATTTTTGCAAGGATTAGAAGTTTTGCTTTTCTTTGCAAATGTTGCCTTTCACTCAGTACATCCATCTTGTTAAAGTCCTTCTTGTTAACTTCCTTGCCATCTTAACTTTGAAATGCTTTATGCTTCCAATGTCCTTGACTACAATTTGCATCTCTAAAATCCTCATAGGTTACTATTCCAGTTTCTTTATGATTGATATTCTGTTTTGTTTTATCAGATTTTTCAATCATGGAATCAGTATGGAAGAAATGCAAAAGAAACACAATGTAAGAAATCCTATGTTAATTTATATCTTTTCTTATTCATAACTTGCTTATTTTCATCTACTTCCCTTTTGATCAATGAAAACTTATTAATCCTTTAATATAATGTCCTAGATTTTTGAGGAAAAACCTGGGACTCATTTTGAAGGAAAAGAATCAAAGTTTGCTTGGAATGTAAGTATTATATTTTAAGCAGTTTCTTGTATATTATCTCTCTTATTTCATTCAAAAACATTTGTTCAGTAGCTAACACATAGTTTTGCTGTGGAAATATTGGCATTTAATAGGGTGTGTTCTTTTTGGACCATTTTCTGTGTCTTCTTTTTCTGGAGATTCCAAGAGATCGAGAGTCTGTTCTTTTGGACAACTTTCAGGAAAATTGGAGACTGGAGACTCCAAACCCTCCAGACCCCGGAGCTGGAAGATTTCACAGACTTTGCAGAGAAAGTGTTAAAGTGCATTTTTTGGTGTTAAATGTTTCAAACCTAGCGTACAATCTTACTAATGTGTATGTAACTTTGAAATTTGACAAAGTCATAGGAGAGCTCAGATCACATTCGCCACAAGACCACATGTTTAGACAGCATTTGGGCTTCCAAAGGCCTGGCTAATCTAAGTCCCCAGTTTAGCCACCTAGGAAAATTTTTAGCGCATTGACAAAAATTGTAGCGAGAGACACGCAAATGTTTCTGGGAGACAACAGAAACGTTTCTTTTCTTTGTGACTTGGGGGACATGTCGCTCGCTTGTCAATTGCATGTTCAGCCACCCTATTAGACATGTTGAATACACTGTTTCGGGTGTATCCTAGTTTAGCCACAGCTTAATACTCATTCTTCCGTTTAGATACCCAAAGAAGACACAGCAGTAGCAAGAACAACATTATTTGGAGCACTGACACAAAGTAACACAAATTCTGTTGATATGACTCTGGAGATGCCAGATGTTGATAACAGCTCTTTATCTCTTCTATCAGCAATTAAAAAATCATCTAGAGAGGTGAGTTAAAGTAGACATAATTTATCAGAGTCAGGGAAATGTTACAGTAATACGGTCATTAACTGCAGGAAGATCAATCGGAACAAGTAAACATTCTATGCCACACCCATTTTTCATTGTTAAATGATGAAGGGTTTACCGCTGGCCAATTTTTTTCAGTTAACTGCTACAGTTACAGCAGTTACAACTAGCTGATCACATTTTTATCTGATGGAAGGTTAAACACTTTCTGGGCTCTGCATATTATCTGAACCTTTGTATCACATCATGTTTGATTCTATGGTTTGCAAGAAAACCTCTTGCATTAGGTTCTTGGATTCAGCGATGTATCTGCTGAGGGAGATTTCTTAATTAGGCAGAGGATCAAAGCCTCACTATTTTGCTCTTCAAAGTTTCAGATTTTGAAGGAAATTCTGAATAATCAAAGTTGACTGAACATGTTTACTGAAGCAAAATATGGCATTTTGAAAAGGAATTTATTCCTCCAAAAACGTACTGCGATTCTAAAGCCATTCTTGTATCAACATTGCGCAAAATCAGAACTTGTTACCGACTACTAATCGGCGAATTTGGGACTGATTTATCGGTACTGACCTGTCGATATAAGCGCTCAGATAACTAGTTGGTAACTGGTTCCTTTTTGACGGCAATTACTAACTAGTCGGCGCAAAGTTCCAGAAAGTTGGACATAATTCTACAATTTGTTGACAATCATTTCCCGTCAGTTGCAGCTGACCTGAGCGCTCCCGTGACCGTGACCTGTATCCTATAAGTTCTGACTAGTTGTTTACATGTCGACATTAGTTAGCAGTTACAACTAGCTGGCCTAAGTTCATACTGTTCACTGGACATACTGTTCATCCTTCTCTTTTATCTTTTATTTAGACCTCAGAAGATGAAGGATTTGTCGATGAATCATCAATAACAGAATCAAATGAAGACGAGCAACGAAGAGAAGATGAATTCAATTTATTTGATCATCTTAATATATGGACAGATGCTTGTAAATTTAAGGAATTGGATTCATATACATGGGAAAAGTTACAAAGGTATTTTAAACATGTTTGAAATAATTTTGAACCTAAAGCCAAGCGCTGCCACTGGACAAGATTTGCTTGAAACCAAGAGTGAAGATGCATCTATCCATAAATTTACATCATTTTGTAATCTTTTAACTGAAATCAGCTCTATTCGACTTTACTTTGAAGTGGAACTTTACCCCAAAAGCATGCGTTGCTCTGAGTTGCGAACAAGGCCGTGGTTTGTCTCATCTGCATAAGGAAGATGTGATGTAGATGTTTGCTTCTCCTTGGCTTTGCTATTCATTGGTAGATCTAGTGTTCTAGTATACTTGGCAGAGCATCACTAACGTTTCACGGTTAATATCAAGACCAGGATTTCCAGTTTTGTGTAGACAGAAGGAGTTTATTGTCTAGTTTGTTGTGCTCCCCGAAGGGTGGTAGACTACGGTCTGTCAAAGCTTTTAGTAGTAATATGTTTGTACCACGTTTCCGCTTTTCTTTCTTAATCAGAGAACGTTTCATGCAGGGCTCTTCAGACCGGTTAATATCAAGACCAGAAATTCCAGTACTGTGTAGACAGAAGGAATTTGTTTTCTATTTTGTTTTGTTCTTTGAAGAGGAGTATACTACGGTCTGTCAAAGCTTTAAGTAGTAATATGTTTGTACCATGTTTTCGCTATTCTTGGCGTGTCTGAACGTTTTTCTCACCAAAAGACTATTTATTCATATTTCTCTTAATCAGAGACCCTTTCCGACCCATATCTCTTTTGCCACAAATTTCTTTTACTTATCTTTGACTATATCAAACTTTATATTTTGCAGTTACGATACAAGACAAGATCGTCCATTTTTAACAGAATGTGGAGACGCCGCTTTTGATCATTTATGCAGAATCCGAAAATATGAAGTTTCCCGTTTGACTGATAACCAATCAGCAGAATTCCAGTTGTCACGTGATGAAATACTACGACAATCATTGGATGTTCTTCTTGGTTTGTCATCAAAATGTACATATTTAATAAGGTACTAGTTTACATATTTGTTTCTACCCTATATGATGTAATCCTTTCAAAGTATGCTACAGCATTACCTTGTAAATCATACCTTAAATGGTAAAATATAAGCCACAAAGCAGATCTGCTCGACGAAAGATATGTTACCCTTATTCAAAACAGCAATATAAGGCATTACGCATAATACATGCTGTTGTTAGCTCTATTCTTACTTATTTCTATGATTATGTTTATCTTCAGGCAAAGTGCTGTTTTGATGTGAATCATCATGCTATTACAACTGGATTGAGTACTGAAGCATTACGTGGCCTAACAAAAGAGTTCTCTAACATTGGATCATTTTATAAGCAAATAAATAAATTCATTGATCATCATTCAGAAAACCATTCTGGATTATCTGCTGGATTAACTTTGCAAGCATTTGTTAACAGTCTTCAGATGTATATGAATGCATACAGAACAATTATCATGAGACTTAGAGGTATGCTTATACTGTATATGATCTACTGTCAATTTTAGAATGACATTAGCAGTCTACCTATATATATATTGTATTCAGGAACAACACAGAACGGTAGATGATACACAAGAAAGAAAAAAACTTAAATAACCACAGTATGAATGTTGATGTTTCACCCTGGTTTTCAGGACTCCTTCAGAGTGAAATATAAATCGTTCTAATCTTAAGTCAGGCTTATTTGGACATGGCGCACAGTCAGAGCTAGTTGCCGACTGCTAATCGGCGAGGTTGGCAACTAGTTGACAAATAGTTCCTCTATGACGGCAACTAGTCGACACATACTTCCAGAAAGTTGGATATGTTCTATTTCTTTAATGAATAAGCAACTGATTCTCGTCATTCGCAGTCTACCTGGGCGCTCCCTTGACCACGATCAACTGCATGCTATAAGTTTGGCTAGTTGTTGAGATGTCAACATAAGTTAGCGGTTACAAGTAGTTGGCGTTAGTTCCATCTTTTCGTAGGTCGACATACGCCTGGCTTTAGCCTTAAACATATTCATCTTGAGTCCAGCCTATAACTTGTTATCAGTCCTTTCGTTTGAAACAATAATCATTTTGCTGTCGTATCGTGTAGTTCAATGTAGTTTTTTAGTTTTAGTTGACATTTTCTTTTGCTCCTTGTTCCTGCTTATGTAGTCTTCGTTAATTGAGTTTTTTGTTTGCACCATTGTAACTTTGTGTCTATTTAAGACAAAAGCACAGTTTACTATTGAGTAATATATTAATATTTATACTGTATATTCTAGAGGATTTTCTGTTTCTTATATTAGAGCAATCCAGTGGTAAGTCTATCGTCGTCCTTTGGGTCGTTCTACGTCAAATTGGACAGCAGTTAAAGTAAGCATCATTTTTATATATTATTTCTACTCCTTTCATTGCTACACATATCATTTATTTTAGATTTATAATTTAAAATCTCTGAAGCTTGAAATACTAGATATTTCAACACCTGATTATTTCTATCTTTATTTATCACTTATACTCTAATTAAATTGTCAAGAGGAGTCACAGCACTTGAAATGCTTGCAGGCCTTGCCCTTTCAAGTTTGCTTTGATTGTGCAGCTTCTCCCTAAAGTCCTGACCAAACTATCAAACATTGTTTGTCAAACATTTGAGATTTGTCTTTGAAAAATGCAAAAGTATCAAGCAAAAAATGTTAGACAAGCAATGTTTTGCGGTCTGGCCAAACGATCCTTTTATTTGATTAGAAAATTGCAAATGATTGACAAACAATGTTTAATCTTTTGGCCAGGGCTTTTAACATTTATCTCTTCATCCTTAAACATTCTTTTCTATGTAACTTATCTCTGTCCTGAAGAGAAGACTCGTGACTTCCATATTTCATAATACTCTTTATTTCGTATTTTCTGCTTGTAATGTGAAGTAATAAAAATTAATATTCACACTTTGTTTTTGGTTGTAGATTCCTTGCAGATATATGTCTCTGTTCTGTTGCATTTGGAAGAGATAAGAACATCCCAAAACCAAAATTTCCAACGGTAAGACCCAATTCTTCTCTTACTAAGGCCCTGGCCGTCCATCTGATCAAACATTGTTGGTCAAACATTGGAATACAGCAAACTGTTTGATCTTTGGTCACATTACAAAACATTGTTTATCAAACATTCTTTGCTTACAGCAATGCCCTGGCCGAACGGTCAAATATTGTTTGTCAAACATTTAAAATTTGCCTTTATAGCTAAATGTTTGGTCTTTTGCCAATAGAAAATGTTTTGAACTTTTCAAAAACATTGCCAAGCAAGTTTATTGTTTTGCGACGTGATCAATCAGGCAAACTAGGAAGATGAAGGTGAAGGTGTATTGGTGTTTTAGCGCCAGTCGCTAGGA
This sequence comes from Chrysaora quinquecirrha, assembly GCA_014526335.1. NCBI lineage: Eukaryota > Metazoa > Cnidaria > Scyphozoa > Semaeostomeae > Pelagiidae > Chrysaora > Chrysaora quinquecirrha. The sequence goes on along the minus strand of JACTAT010000036.1, from coordinate 8,823 downwards.
TGTCAGTAGTAGGTTAACTAATCGAGACCTCGACCCTGGCTGTGACGCTACAATGGCTGGGCTCGAACCCTGACCACACTGAGCTCCTGACACCACGAGTCAGCTGGATTGCACCACGACGCCATAGCACCTTGTCTGCCCGGGCCTACAAACATTGTTTGCAGAGCATAGTGAATAGTTTTATTGTTATTGAATTGAAGTGTTGTTGTTGTTAGAAATTGGACTTTGACTGTATGAAGCAATAGAATACCTTTGGACTTTGACCTTGCTATAAGAAAGATTGTGTCGTAAATTGTGTTTTGCGTACCCTGTGTACCCTTGGGGCTCGTAGCTATAAAAGCGTTAGGCGTGCTTCTTCTTGGTTGTTGTATTCAGTTCATCAAACTTTAAGTCTGGGCAGGCTGTTCGAGCTCTTGAGCTTGAAGTGTCGAAGAATTGGTTAGGTCCTTAGGCCCACACACAAAAAATATGCGACGTTTGTAGCTACGAGGACAAATAGATAGTAAGTCTTGTTGATTAATATTGCATTTATCTGTTTAATCTATTCGTTTATGTTTATTTCGCAATTATTCATTTCACGCATTTTCTCTAAGATTTTGGAATTGTTTTTGTACGTTTGAGATTCGTTTTGTACGTTTTGTACATGTTTTATCGCTTTGTGTCTGCTGGGTTTCTTGTTGGATTCGTTCTTCCCCCCTCTGTAGCGAAGTTTTGCTGTGAAGCTACAGAGCAATTGTCAAATGTTTTACCAACAATGTTTGATCATTGGGCGAGAGCCTAAACACCCAGATCATCTTACAATGTGCTCTTTTTTATTTCTTTGCTATATTTGATTCAACAACATCATTTTCCTTTTTTTTCTATCAGGGCTTGAAATTGCTGTCCTACATTCATAATTTATGCCAACAAAATCGATGCACTGTGAATTATCCATTGTTACTTCATGTATATCAAGCATCAGCTGCACCTTTTCTCAGGTAAGCAATTGCTTCAATATTAAGTTACGTTTGATATTTTTTTTTGGGTTATCCGAACGACCCTCCGAAAAATTGAGTTGATTGAATTATTGATGGTTTGATTAATTGATTGATTGATTTTCTCTTTAGATCAGTGAGTGATTGGATATTTGGTGGTTTATGTTCTGATTTGAATGCTGAATTTTTCGTTGAAATCAATGATCACTACCTTAGCTATCGTGGTTGGTATATATTCTTTTAATACATTTCAAATTTTCTCAATTTTTTAACTATAAACTAAACGAGAATACATTTACAATTTGATTTATTTTGTCTGCCAATTGATTTCAATCCTCTTCTTTTTCTTAAAGATAAGCATTACTGGACACATGGTTTTAAAGAAAAACAAAACAAGTCAGATTTATCGATGTTTGAAAATGATCTTCTTGAAGAGATCTTTGCTTGTGGAAAAACAATCAACTTATTGAAGAAAACCTGTCCTGAAGTAGGTCGATATTTTTAAATGAGTTTCTAATTCTCTTTTGTGAAGATGGTTATTATCTTGACATTGAAGAAGCTGTTGGGTCGCTGTCTAGTCCAGCTGTCTCATGGTGTCAGAAGCCCAGGGAGGTCAGGGTTCGAGCCCCAGCTACGGTAGCATCACAGCCAGGGTCGAGGTGTCGATTAGTTAACCTACTACTGAGATCCTAACGACGAGGGCTAAAATCACCATTTCACTTTCACCATCTAAATAGTTGTACATAGAGCTTAAGAAGCTTAAGTCCTTCAAATTATTTTCAAATAAAAAAGTTTGTTTTTATATATGCCTTTTGTACAACAGAACTTGTATAATTTTATCCAAATAAAGATAAATATTTGGACGTTTGAGCCTTGTTTAAATCGTGAAAGCTTGTTGAAAAGAAAGACTGTTTCCAACATCAAAATGGCTGGTTCCAAATTATAAAGCTAAATGCTGCGTCAAAGTTTTAATAATTTCAGTAATAAACAATTTGTGTCATTTTCAATAAACTGGTTTATGTCTTTTTCGAACAGCATTACCTGCTTCGCAATGATCTGAAGTTGCCAACGATCGATATAAAGTTCTCATTGAAAGAACTCGACAATGTGAAATCACAATGTGAAAAATATACAAATGATGTTCAGCTCTCATATGAAAATGAAAGAAAACAAAAGGAGATGGAGGTAAGTCTAATATGTATTATATAGTCTATGATACATTATATACAAGACATTGCCTTTCACAATTTCATTTTATCAATTGAGTTGTATATCGGTTTGGTAGTGATAGCATGCCCCAGAGGTTTACGTTTTTTTGACTCCAGGTCTTTGCCTAGCCTGACTTGTTTAACTGTATAAAGAGACTACCCAGTTTTCTGTCTCTTGCTCACTTTGATTTAGCACAAAGTAATGATAAGGCGAGGTTTTACTTTATTTGGGAAAATGGAGATACACCATCTGTTCAAGGCTATGTGGTAATTTTAGACTGAATCCGAGAAACCCTAGATTGATAGTTCGTCTATTTTCTAATTGCATCTTACGTGGTGTACCTGGTGCAGAATATAAATCTAAATCGGACTAATAAATTAACTTTTTGTTCTTGTTCATTATCAAAGCGTATCACTGAGGATAGAATGAAACGGGAGGCACTGGTTGCTGAGCAAAACATAACAAAGAAAGCAATCGAAAAGATAAATGGTAAATATAAATAATTATAATATAATGTTTGAATTAAGTATATAGCTTAAAATCAAATTTAAATCATTTGCTGCATGGATTGCAACAATTAGAAAACGAGGACGGAAAATTTGCTGGGTTTTTGAATCAGTACAGGGTTTTTGAATGTTACAGGAAAAGTAGGAAGACTGCATCTTGTGGTACTAAAGGTCTAAGTAAGCTAGGAGACATACCACCCGAAACTTTTGAGATGTCCTCTTTGTGTCTCCCACTTAAGCCACCTCTGATACTTTATAGCGTGCGACAAAATTTGACTCCTTGGGGGAAATCCACTCGGTATGTTTAGCCATCCTGGGAGACAAGCCAAGTACAAAGTCGCGCATGACATGTCTGCTAGTTCAGTCACAGCTTAAAACAGATCGAAGAAGACTTATCATCAATAATCATTCATTTAAACATCAAGAAGGTTACTGTAGACCAAATACCAACCAATCTGAAAGACCAAACTTGCAAAGAAAGTTAGTTGGCAGGCCATATCATTGTAGTTAGTTGCTGACAACGAGAAAATAGTTATAATTATTAAGCTACAACCAACTTCTAATATTTTCTATCGTAAATAAATTGACTATAATTTTTTCAGATTTGGAAAACCAAGTTAAATTGGCGATTCATGAAAAGAAAGAAAATGACTTGAAGTTTTTAAAGATGCAAATGCTTGATGCTATTGAGGTATTATACTCCATCTTCAATCATGAATTTTTTAAGAAGGTAGATATAAATATATATTTAAGTAGCTTTTTACTATAGATATAAAGTAAATGAAAAACTGAAAACCCTTTCTGATTTGACAGGAAAGGAAAAGAGCCAAAAAGGAACAAATGGAAAAAGATATCGAATTTTTAAAAATGGCTGAAATGATGGAATTAGAGGAAAGACAAAGATTGGAAAGAGAAAGGTTTATTTTTTTTATTTTGCCATCAATTAGTCAAAGTATACCCCTTGAATGTTAGAATGCTAATCTCTAGTTTGTTCAATCGTCATCACAATGATATTAATCATTGTCACCACACTAAATCCATGGCCAAGTAAGAAATAGAGATGTAAGGTGTTGGAGCCCACGAAAGGATTCTTAATATTGTAGATTACTTAATGCAAGTTTTAGTGAAATAAGGAAGCAGTGTTCACATGTTGACATTTGAATCCCTATTCTGAATATAATGCAGCCTTTGGGAGTCGTTTCTGACAGGAAAAATTGGTTGTTCGGAATTTCATTTCTGGGTATAAAATACGTCCAAAATACATATTTTGTGCTTGTAAAAATTCTGGAGTCATCATAAACTTAAATCTGTATCTTGACTCCAGGTTTGAGTCCAGTGGTTCATTGTCTTACTTTTTCCATCCATTGTTTCTGTCAGTAATGTTCAGCACCATTTTATTCTACTGCCTTGATCAATACCACTGTTCTTACTGCATTTCTACTATGTTTTGTTATAATGCCGGACTCATGTTCGCGTATCTTAAATGCTCAGCCTGCTGGTGTTTTTAAGGTTTTCTAATATGGCTTGTTTAAATGTGCCTTGATCATTTTTAGGCAAGAACTCATTGCGTATTATGAAGAGCTGTCTTTGATGGCTGCAAAAAGAGAAGACAAAGCATTGTGGTCTGTACGTAGATTTGAATTACGGAAAAAACGAATTGAATATTTTGAAAGTGAGCGGAGGAAGACTCAAGAAATGAATGATCTGATGAATGTTGAAAAGCAAGACGCGAATAAAGAATCGACTAATGTGTTAGATGAAAAAAATGATGAATTAATAACATATGAAAAGGAAAACATTGGAGAAATAGCTGAAAATAAAGAAGCAAATTCGACTCTAGATGAAATGATTGAGGATTTCCAAACTAAGTCAGAGAAACAATCTATTCAAAACAAAGAGAAAGAAGTAAGAAACTCTGAAAACGATGAAGTCAATAAGATGAAAGAACTAAACTCAAATGAAAATTTAGAAGAAAGGAATACAAAAGAATTAAAGAACGCAAATAGACATGATGACAAAATAAAATTTGCACAGAAATCTGAAGGAAAAGAAACTAAAAGTTTGATTTATTATGATGATGAAATGAAAACTGGAGATGTAGAAAAACTGTCTCAGAGAGATGAGAGGTTTTGGAATGTTGAAAAAGTAGAAAACCAAAAGAAAGAGTCGACATTACAAAATATTTTATATCCTGAGAAATACGGAGAAGGGAAATCTGAACAAATTTTATCAACAAGAGGCAAAGAGCCAGAATCCAAAATGAAACAATTGATTTATCATCAAAATACAGGTAAACAATTTGTTTATTGTTTGTTTGTGTATTTTATTTATTTTTGATCTTTTTATTTTTGTTGCCCCTTATTTTGAATACATTTCGGTTTCCACGAATTTCTAACTGAGCTACCGAAAGTTAAATCGCTTCTGATGGGAATGAGAATGAATGAAGTGTCTCTGTCTTTTTTTAAACATCGTAACGAATCGCCTTAACTGTTGATTAACGTTAAACTCAGTAAATATTATAGAGTTCAGCTTGGCTGCTTAAGCTTTTAACACAGCTTAACCAAGGGTTACCAAAAGTAGAGAGTTACTAAAGAGTTACAGCTAAGAAGGATTGGGATAACTGTTCACTGCATTCGAAATGGAGAAGAAACGGCTTCTGAACTTGTATTGTGGCAGTCTGTTGAAGGAAGGACCAGCAGAGGAAGAAAGCGGCTAAGCCGAGATCGTTCCTTACTGATTCATTCCTTAGAAAGGCATACGAGATACCCGTTGAAACAAAAGGATTTCAAGGGATTCCCAGCAAAGAGTTTACGGATTAGCAAGAAGTGATACATTCACGTTGCCTCTCTGGTTAAGCTTCGTTGACAACTTGCTTCATGACATTGCAATGGAAAACATTCAAGAACTGAGAACATGCATGGTGCATAGACACAGTTGGTGTGCTCGTGTTGCGGTGACGTTGAGAGTGAAATGGCGTATTTAGCGCTAGTCTCTAGGATCTTAGAAGTAGATGAACTAAACAGACCCCAACGCGCTGTGACGCTACCACAGACGGCTACAATCCTGATCTTGATTAGCTCCTGACACCACAAGGTAGTTGGGGTAGCTGGATTAGACCACGATGCAACTGCACCTTCAAGCAACGAGGCTTCCGGGAAGATGGCCTTACTATAATACCACGAGTCAGCTCTGTTTGCCAGTGCGTAAGGTGTTTATAGGCTGTATGAGAAAAGAGTTATTTTGGCAGCTTTTCCAACCTTTTTCTCTTTTTTTCTAGTGGGTCAAGATGATATGAACGATGAAAGTATTCCCAAGGAACTTACAAGTGAAGAAATTTGGATCGATACGAATACTACACCATTTGAAGATCATTTTGATGTTATGAGTATGAATTTATTGTTAAATATTCCTCATTTACCATGAATGTGCAAGACCTGGATGGATTTAAGGGTGGGATGGAGATGCGAACATGCACTTGTTTTAAAGACATTTTTTGAAACACTTGATGAAACAATTGCTACACTTGAGACTTACTGAGGACAGACGTGTGCTGCAAAGTTTATTGAAGGACATTATGACTCCTAACCATTAAATATGTATACATCATGATGAAAGTACTTGTTTCTCAGATTGATTTCGATTCAGGCGTCCCAACTAGTCTAGTACCAATAGTTCTCATTTTATATACAATCAATTCGCCACTTAGCAAACTAAGGACATGGCTGGTCAAATTCATATCGTCTTGTGTATTATCTTTCCCCATGTTTCTCCTTAACTCTCTTCCAGACCTCAAGATATGAGCGCATTCATTTAAGGCAATATCTTCGTTCATGGGAGTATTTATGCATGGGCATACCCCTATATGCAAGTCGATTGGAAAAACATATAGCCCAAGTTTTTCATATTTTCGGTCATACAAGACGGTGACCCTCAATCCTAATCTACCCCTTTATTAGTAAACTGTATTCGAGATTTTATTGGGCTCTTAAGATCATTGGAATCATCGTTGGCTCTTTGACCATACAGTCTTTGACTCAAATCCCATTTAATGTGGTAAGGCACTCATGAAGCAATCTATCCTAGTGTTTTCCATTCATTAAAATATATCTCTATTTTGGTGAATGCTTATAACAATGTTTCTTTTTCTTCCCTAGATGAGCTGCCTAATCCTGATCTATACTCATCGATGAATAAGATAATTGAATTGAATGAAAATAATAAAGATATAGATGCAATTTATCATTTGCCAATAGAGATTATCCTTCAAAGAAGTTTGCATACAGCATTGCAATCACAGTAAGTTTTATATCATCCTTCTCTATCAACTATCAATATGCACTGTGATGGATCTACATCTATACCTTTTTGATATAATTTTTAGTGGCTTTTTCTTATCTATGTTTAATCTCCTTCTAATCAGTTTCTTACTTTAAATGCATTTTTATGTTATCACATCCAAGGGCGACCTGTTTTAATTTTTCCATCGGTTGGTTTTTTCACCTAAAGCTACTTCCATGCCATGGAAAGTTGGAGAAGAGCCCCTTTTCCGTTGTTTTGCAGGACAATTTTTTCCATTTAATAAATGATTTGATTTCACGCAAAAATTTCCTTCAGGATATTCGTGGTACAAGATGCGATCGTCAGATACTTTTTTGATCATCTTCAAATTGGAGTTCATTTCGCTGCATTTCGAAAGTATCTTCTTCTTGAAGACGGTGAATTCGGACACAGCCTCTGCAATCAAATATTTGATAAAGCATTCATTGGTGTATCGCCAAAAGAATTCTGCATCCCAACAGTATTAAACAACATGATATCAAAAGCAATGCAGTTGTCGCTGTTCGCGGATAAAATCGAATTTTCAAGACAATTCACTTTCAGTTTGAAATCCATTCCGGAAGTTTTGAGAAGTACTGGTATGTTTGTGTCTTTTCTTCATTTCATTTTATACCATACTTATTCATGCTAACGTCTAAATGGCTAGGACGTTCAATTTTCGCCTTGCGGTCTTAAAGTCTGTTTAAATCAAGGCCAAAAGCCCACTCTGAGCAAATATCAGAAGGTGGTGAAGGTGAGGGTGAAATGGTGTTTTAGCACCTGTTGCTAGGATCTCAGTAGTAGGTTAACTAATTGAGACCTCAGCCCTGGCTGTAACGCTACCGTGGCTAGACTTGAAACCTGACCATACTGAGCTCCTGACACCCTGAGTCAACTGGATTACACCACAACCCCACAGCACCTTCAAAGGGTTTGTTTTCTCTCCCCCCATGACTTAGACACGTCTATTTGTCATCTCAATGTATTCCTAGCGCCGAATAGTGTTCAAAACACGATTCCCATGCAGCTGCACTATTCGGTTTCGCTTTGTCGATCTGGCAATCCGAAATTCTAGCTACTTAACTTTAAGTTGATTAGAGAAATTATCGAAATCTGCTGCAACTTATCATAGCTGCCTTTTTTGATGTTTTTTAATTTAAAGATTCTCAGACGAAGAAGATTTCATTGATATTTTATTATACATTGTAAATCTATTATCTTCACCTAATTTTGAAAACTTTTGCTCTTTGAATAGACCATTTGATAATTTCTCTAATCAACTTGATATTAAGTAGTTTTTATTTCTTTTTAGATATTGCAGCACTGGATTTCCTTGAACTCAGATATAAAGTAAGTCGGTTTCTGTCGTGTTTTTTAGCCAGCTCCAACTGTTTGACTGTACTAAATATTACAACAAACGTTACGTAACGTGCTCTGGTTTTTGATAGGTACCATGGCCTTGCAATATTGTCATTACAGAGAACTGCATCAATAAATACAACAAGGCAAGTCTTTGCTAACAGACTACTTGATTTGTGATTAATTGATTTGTTGATTCATGATTAGTTGATTGATTGATAATTGCTTGATTGATTAATCGATTGCTTGATTGAATGATTTATTTATTAATGATTGTTTGATTGATTGATCGATTGCTGGGTTGATTGATTAATTGATTGATGATTGTTGATTTTTGATTGATTGATTGATTGATTAATTTTAATTCATTAATTGTTTGATTGATGATTGCTGGTTGATGACTGATGATTGATGACTGATGATTGATTGATTGGTTGATTGATTGATTGATTGAAGAT